>JAYESA010000002.1:28577073-29777073 GCA_036927795.1 Iris macrosiphon | reverse complement strand
TTCAGGACTTTTCCAGACTTACAGAGCCGATGACCAGGCTGACCAGGAAGGACGTAGAATTCGTCTGGACTGAGGATTATCAGTCAGTATTTGAGGAGCTAAAGAGGAGATTGACTACAGCTCCCATCTTGACACTACCATCAGGAGCAGGAGGATTTTCTATTTACAATGATGCATCTTGGAAGGGTTTGGGTTGTGTATTACAACATCACGGGAAGGTGATTGCCTATACTTCCAGGCAATTATGCCTGCATGAGAAGAAATACCCTACCCATAATTTGGAGCTTGTAGCGGTTATCTTTGCTCTCAAATTATGGAAACACTATCTATATGGAGAGATAGTAGAGATCTTTACATACCATAAGAGCTTAAAGTATGTGTTTACACAGAAGGAGCTCAACATGAGACATCGACGATGGTTGGAGCTGATGAAAGACTTTGATATATTCTTGCAGTACCATCCAGGGAAGGCCAATATAGCTGCGGATGCTTTGAGAAGATATCCCGTGGCTATATGCTTGACTAGAGACATATATTTATTTGCCTATCTCGACAGTTTGGGCATTGAGGTATTAATTCTGGTAGTCGCAGCACAGATGTGGGGACTTCAGGTTCAGTTAGAGATGATGGACCGAGTCAGAGCCGGAAAATATGAGGATGAGTCTCTGAGGAGCATCAGAGCACAGGTTCAGGTCGGGCTGGCAGAAGACTTTAGCATCGCAGATAATGGATCATTGTGACACGGTACCAAGTTGTGCGTACCGAGAGGAGCTTTGCATGAGGTGATTATGCAGGAGGCGCATCATTCCCAATACTCTATGGATCCAGGTGCCAATAAGATGTATAGAGACATGAGGGAGCATATATGGTTGTACGGCATGAAGCAGGAGGTAGCTAGATTCGTGTCCAGATGCTTAGTTTGCCAGCAGGTCAAGGCGAAGAGACAGAGACCAGGAGGATTGCTTCAGCCTTTGCCTATTCCAGAGTGGAAATGGGTGCATGTGACCATGAATTTTGTATCGGGACTTTTGTATTCTCCAGGAGGCAAGAATGTGATTTGGGTCATCGTGGATAGGTTGACCAAATCAGCCCACTTTCTGCCATTTAAAGTAGGTACATCTACGAAGAGACTTGCGGAGATGTATGTGCACCAGATTGTCAGATTATACGGTGTTCCAGTGAGCATATGTCTCAGATCGGGATAGTCGCTTTACGTCCCATTTTTGGAGGAGTTTGCAGGCTAGCTTGGGCACTCAGCTCAAGTTCAGTACCGCTTATCACCCTCAGACGGACGGACAGTCGGAAAGGACTATTCAGACTCTCGAGGATATGCTACGCACCTGTGTTTTGGATCATGGAGGTTCTTGGGAGGATCATCTTCACTTGGTAGAGTTTTCATACAACAACAACTACCAATCCAGCATTGAGATGTCACCATTCGAGGCATTGTATTGACGGAGGTGTCGCACTCCGTTGTCCTTGGATGATGTTGGTGACAGAGCTTTATTGGGAGCAGAGATGGTAGTAGATGCAGCGGAGAAGGTAAAGCTTATCAGGGATAGTCTTCGAGTGGCACAGGACAGGCAGCGGCATTGGCCGATAGCCACCGGAGACCTTTGGAGTTTGAGGTATAGCTTTAGTTTCATCTTACTTGTGTTTGGTTGCTGCTTGTTAGAGTGATAAGGTTGTATTTTGTGCTAGGATGGCGGTCTAGTTTTCTTGAGGATTTCTCTGACGCGTGGCATAATTCATTTCGGTTGAGGCGGCAAGCTTAGTCAACGATTCATCGGTCCTTTCAGTATTCTTGAGAGGGTCGGTGCAGTCGCTTACAGACTAGATTTACCACCTACACTGGAGGGAGTACACAACGTATTTTACGTATCGCAGTTGAGATGGTACGTGGCAGATCCCAGTTATGTGTTGGATCACTCAGAGATAGAAGTGGGCCCTACTCTCAGCTATCCAGAGCAGCTAGTGGAGATTCTGGATCGCAGAGAGAAGGTGCTGAGGAACCAGACGATTCCTTTGGTGCGCGTCGTGTGGAGGCATCACTCGCCAAGAGAGAGTACCTGAGAGTGAGAGACCGAGATGCGTGAGCGATATCCATATCGCTAGAAGGCTTAATTATTTAGAATGCATGAACAAATTTTTAGACTAGTCTAAGTTGAGCCCATGAATTAGGCCCATAGATTAGAAGGCTTAATTAATTAGTAAAACCATTAGACTAGAACCTTCCCTCCCTAATTAAATTCTTTATAAGAGTCCCCAAGGGGTATTTGTGACTTTGTATATTACTTAAAGAAGAGGTTTCTTGGCCGGCCTATATAGGAGGAGAGAGATAGTGCTTTCATTTCTTTTCATCCCCAAAATTCTAGATCTACATTTTTTTCTCTCAAAATTTCCTCTATTCTCTCATCAATTCTCCACCAATTCTTTACCAATCTCTTCCCAAATTCTTCATTGAGGTTGCTACACCAAAGATCTATAAGAAGGAAGCAAGGAGCAAGGAGGAGGAGACAAAGATCTATAAGGAGAGGAGCTACTTGGCAATTGGGGACTTTTCATTGGAAATTCATCTCTTAATAGGTACAATTTAGTTTTTTCTCTTCTAATAGACTCTAGGTCTAAGATTTTACCATGAGAAACCAACCCACATGCATAGGCTACCCATAGGATTTGGTTCTGAGTCAATTGGAGACCTACGGTGGAAGTAATGACCAAATTGGTACCAATTTTGGAGGAATTCCGAGATTGGCACATGTAGTGCTTGTCAATTGATCTAATAGATCTAATTGACACTTGATTGTATGTTTGTGACTAGTATCGTGTCCATTATGCATATCCATTATGTATATCACATTATGGATACGTGTAGGCCGTATCTCGTCAATTTGACGAAACGGGTTAATTTTGTGGTTTCCTCTGACACGGGGTCTTATGCATATCATATTATGACACGGACACGTAAACACTCTAATTACTATATGTATTATTCATAATTTATGTATTGGACTTGTTCGTGTCCCCCGGGATACGTTTGGTTGTGAGTAGGGGCCGTATCGCAAGTGTATCATAGAAAAGTGTGTTACGGGTGTGATGCGCTCTACGTGTTTGATGTTTTATTCTTTTCTTTATACGTACATGTATATTTATATATGTATAAGCTATCTATGTATTATATAGTATATGTAATAGTGTATTTTGGGTTATGTATATATGTGTATCTATAGGTGTGTGTTATATATATCTATATGTACATATTTATAGATATGAGTTTATATATGTAATTGTTCATGTGTTGGGTTGTGAATATATGTTATATGTAAATGTGTGGTTAGAAATATATGTATACATCTAGTAGTGAGGATTGATACATTTTAACATATGCATTAGAGTGATTTGTAAGAGAGGTTAGTGATGTGTTTGCACTGTTGTCTATATATATATATATATATATATATATATATATATATATACTTTATGTTGGGTTATATACATGCTTATATATATGTGGATAGATATAAATACATAGCTAATTATTATTGTGTTATGTGTATATAGTATATATCTAATATTGATACTTTTGCTAGAGGAGTATATGTTTTTGCCTTGATACATTTCACGTGTGGTGAGGGACTCGACAAGTTCAGGCAGCTGGTATAGCTACTGTGCAGAAATACACAACATAGGAAGGGAAAAGAGCAGTAAAAATTGTACACAGTAGGAATTGCTAACACTATGAACTGGGCAGTTCTTTGACCACTGTGCAGTCAAGGTAGGGAACCCAACATCAGCTAAAGAGAACAGTAGTTGCAACAGAAGCCGCTGGGAGCTCGAGCAGGTTTTTCAGTGCTGAAGAGCAGTAGTGATAACAGTGTATCAACACAGCGTTGGTAAGTATTAGTAAGTGTAGGTAGCTAGTTTGTGTATATATATATTTGTTAGCATAGTTATATATATATATGTAGTATCTTTTGTCTATATAAGTATCTATGCAGGTGTTAGCAAGATAGTTAGTTAGTATAAGGATAACTTAGTTAGAAGTATCAGTTTTTCCTGAGTATCAGTCGTTTTCAACAGGATATCAGCACTGTGCTTGAGCACAGCTTATTGATAGTGAGCTGGGTCAGTTTCCTGCTGGATAGCAGCAGTTAGTTGGTTAACTGCATATATTTATATATCTAGGTAAGTAAAATATGGTTAAGATTAGCTAGTAGCTAGTTAGCTATATGTATAATTGTATTAGTTGCAGTTAAATATTAGAGTAGTCAGTTATATATAGGTATATATTGTATGCTCATTTTGGTTGTTAGTTTAACTGTTAGCTTATATAAGTATATTATAGTGTAGTTGTATTGATAGTATATAGATAGTAAGTTACTAGTTATAGTATTAAATGGCTAGGAGTAGCATGTGGTTTAATTAGGTTTTTTATATATTAATCATATGAAATGGGATTTGGTTACTTTAGTATCACTAAAGTATCGGGCCAATACCCAAGGTATTGAGCTTGAGTATCTATTTAGTTGTGATACGCATTGGTGCAAGGTCGAGGTATCCTACTTAAATTGTTTTGATATAGTTAATATGTTTGACTTGAACATATAGATATAAAACCTTATTTTCATAATTAGAAACTTGCGTATCTTAGTATACGGATCTTTGAGTGCTTTATTCATTCTTATCTTAGCTTGTATAGCATAGCTTCATAGTGTATCGACTTAGTGACTTAGCATTAGACTCTTCCAACCTAGAAATTATTGGTTTGACTTAGAAATTGTGTATTGACCTAGAACTTCATCAACTTCCTTTATTTTATTATTGAACCTTATATTGATACAATAAACCATATATTGGTTGTGAGACACCGACTTGGGCATCGAGAGACACAACTTGCTCAGGACGTCAGGCGAGTACATTTTTCTGATTGTTATCAATTCATAATATTATATATATATGCATGTTCTAGAATTATATAAATTAATCCCGACACAGTTATTTCACGGACTGGTGCTATATGGATTCCGTCATGAGATGTTATCCCTTACCGTATTCAGCGGGTACTCGTGTACATTGTATCTCATCGTGTATACTGGGTATTGATGATACTTTGTGTTCACACACTGCTCGTATTCAGTATGCTTATTCGTGTACACCCGCCGCTCGTGTTCGGTGGTTATGATATTCGTGTACACCCACTGCTCGTGACAGTGGTCATATTTTCGTGTTCATAGCGTGTAGTGATTGGATCCATCGGTATTAGTTAGGGGTGGGAGAGTAGGAGTTGATTATGTGATCAAAGCCATTATTACTATCGTGTACATTCTGGTTACATACCTCACTTGTAATCTGTCTTACCTGATCATGTTCACCCAATTCGATCACATAATAAACTTGTACTCTGAGGCACATTAGTTAGTGTAGATTACAGTTTACTTTATTATATTGCTGATATTCATATTATTGTCCAATATTCTCATACATTGCCTGTATATCTATTGTTCATCATTCATATGTTTAGTGATCTTGTATTTCATTTCTATATCTATTTATATGCTCGATTATATTATTGGAACTGTTTTCAGAGGTATGTACTTTGTTCCAATCCTGACTGGATATATTTTTTCTGATGACTGGCTTCTAGAGCAGTGTCCCACATTCTACGGGCTGTAGGACGGCGTACCTATAGAGTACACTCTTATTGACCAGGGAGACTTAGTAGCAGAGCCCGAGGAGGTCTAGCTTATTTTGTATGGGATTGTATTAGACTATTCTTTTAGTGGATTCATATCTTGTATATTATTTCAGATTGTGGTTTGTACCTTTATTCTTTCCTTCGCTATTTCTATTCGTGCATTATTTCTTTCTTAGTTTGTTTTGTGATTGAGATTAGTTATTCATGTGAGATACCATATTGCTCTTCCATTTAGAGTTGAGAAGATTGACAGGTACCATATTATATTTTTGAGATGTTAGATAGTTAGAAATGACCCAGACAATATTCTACCGCCGATTCTGTGGTGTAGGCTGGGCGTAACCACGTACTCGTGCCCAAATATCTGGATGCGGATCATGACACAACACCACCACGACCACACCACCAATACCTCACCACCAATATTACCACTACTGAGCATTGCCATCATCACTACCACCGAGCACTGCCACCATCACCATCGCCGAACACCACCATCACCACCACAGCCGCTGTCACCTCCGAGCACCACTACCACCATAACCTCCTCACCATTCTCATCACCACCACCAACACCACCACTGTCGGCTGCTACCAACACCATCGAGCACCACCCCATCACCACTATCGACACGAGCACTACCCCTACGGTCAATACCGCCACTGACAGAAGACGCAATACCATCGCAGCCACCACCCGCAACCACCCTTGGTAAATTATTCTTCTTCATCATTTGTTTTGTAATTATTCCTATTTTGTTAAAAGAAACCCTAGTTAAGATTTGGTTCCCATGAGCAAAACCGATGTTTAGTTTATATCCAAGTTTAATAACATTTATTTGGGATTATATATATATATATGTGTGTGTGTGTGTGTGTGTGTGTGTGTGTGTGTGAAATACATGAATAATGAGGATGTTCAAATAAATTTTGGTTTGGTAGCTTTGATGTTATGATTGAGGATGAGTATGTGAACATTATGCGTATTTAGGGGTGACAACTAATTTGGGTTTATGCACTTATGACTATGAATACAGATATGGCATGGGTCAAGGATGAATATTATTTATAGATGAGCAAAATCACACTTGATGAATATTAGTGTTTGAAGATATTATTTGAGGACGTTATGCTATTGATGATTCGTATTTATCATAACGTTCCCTAGTCAACTTTGGTCAAACCTCTAGTTAGTACCTTAGACGCGAGTTTTGCAACTAAGATATAACCCTATGTTAGTCCATGATGTCATCTTTTATTAGATAGTTTCGACCTAGATTATTAATTAATTTATATATCTCTAGATACTTTGGGATCCTTGGATTTGGACGTTGTACCGGATCCTCGCCTTCAGCATCCTGATCTAGGCAAGTGTACCTTGTCATTCTGTAACTCAGTTCTAGTTTTACTTATTTAATTCATCTATACATTGTGTGCGCTTTGGATCAAAATTGTTACTTAGCGTCCGGGTCATATTTGTGTACAGAAGTTCGTCGGTAACATCTAGTATTGATTGTTAGATATTTTTTGGTACCTTTATATACCTAATTGGTTACATCGGAACCCTAGGACACATTCAGACACTGTCATCGTGCCAGACTTTCTGTATCCTGATAGTGTCAGCATGAACGGAACATGTGAGGACTATAGGATCATGATTGGTGCTAGTTACATCAGTATGATGAGACTTTAGATAGAGGTACATGCTCAGTGAGCTGCGGATGCGTCTCGTTGACCGCATTGGAAGGGGAAGACAGTTACTAGACGCTTGGGCTACTTCGCATGCACTATATATATATATATATATCCTTATTTACGTAGAGATCCTATATCCGTAGTCGTAGTACTTACTGTATGACTCTGTGCTCAGAGCTACATGTATGCACCGTGTGTCTCTGTGCCTCGGAGCTACGGATTTATATTTGGAAAGCCCACGTGTCGAACATTATCTTCAAGTTGTGTCTCACTTAGGTTGTTATTCTAGATTACACCGGTTTATAACATGTTTCCTTTCTGTTTTACTATGGCATATTGTTTTTGTACCTTGTTACGTCTCTCTGAGGACCTGGTTCCCTTCCAGGCATAGGCGAGGAGGACTACCGGGAGGAGTACTGACCGGTGTATATCCAGGAGCAGGATTTGTTACAAAGGAAAAGATCCTTCCCGGGGACTTCGCTTGATCACCGGTAGTGACTTCACCCTGGGTCCAGTATCATTATCTATTTTACAGATATCGACCCTAGTTATCTTATCGCTTTCTTTCATTCAGTACCGTACTAGCGGGTTTTTCCCTGTAAGACGCTATCCGTATTGTATTATGATATATTTTCAGACTTATTTTTCTTTCTGCACATTAGTAGACATGTCTTCTCTATGTGTTTCATATTCTTATGTCTGTGGATGAGATTAGTTACATTGCTTATGATTTAAATATTGGGTTTTATCATTATACTTTACAACTTAGGTGAATCCATTAGATTGGGATGTCCTTTGGAGTATATCCGCTGGCCAATGCCACGTGGGTCAGATTCTTATATTTGGAACTGGGGCGTGACAAAAAAAGCAATCAAATCAAATAGATGGGAAAAAAAGACAGGAAGGAAGAACATAACTTGCTAACCTATTGTCACGACCCGCACCCGAATTTTGGGGCACGAGAGCGTGGGTACGTCTAGCCTACGCCGCAACATCGGCGGTAGAATGTTGTCTAGGTCATAATACTATCTAATCATTCTCTCACGAATATCCAACTCCATAAGGAGACACAGATATCATAATATAATATGGAATACTCAATCACATAAACTAGAGCACGATGAGATATCGAAGAAAACAATGAAATACAAGACAAGTCTAAACGACAAAATAACCATACCTACAATCAATAATATCCAATCTCCAAGTATATTGGAAAACAAGTCCTCTAAGTCATAGTCTGGAAAAATATTTTCAATCAGGATAGAACGAAGTACATCTCTAATAGCAGTTCTACATCAATGATATAAACTATGTAGTAGTAAATAGATAAAAATATACAAGATGCATATACATGTTCGAGAGATATACAATAAAGGAAATAATGGAAATACTGTAAATAAATGCGGGAAAGAATAATATGTCAATGAACAAGAATACTATGACTAAGTGTGTGAGTACTAGCTTTAACATGTGATCGACTTGGGAACTTATACACGAGTACGGGCTTGGCTAGTCATACGTGCGGTGTATGACCAACACTAACATGAGAACAAGACTTGTACATGAAGGGTATGATCACATATCTACACTAAAATACTCCCCACCCCCGACTAGTATAGTAGATCCAACCATGGTACGCTATGGCACGGAATTACCCAAGAAGATAGCGACTCTTCCCGAGAATCAGTGTCTGTACATGTACAAGATAAATAATAAAACAAGACTTGTACAAGATACACCATGAACAAGGAATAACATCTCATGACGAGATCCGGATATACCAATCCGTGTAACCATCGTGTCAAGAAATATGGATATTTACACTAGATATAATGAACATAGAGGATATCATAAATAAAAAACTATCAGAGAATGTACTCGCCTGGGGTCCTTAGCTGGTATGAATCAGAGTCCAAGTCACAGTCCAAATAGCCTAAGTATTACAAATTTACCATGTCAAAAGATAATTTATTTTAATTTATTTAATTCTAGAATAATTACTCTAAAATCATATTTTAATCTTATTATTCTGATTTTTAGGTTAATTCCTAAATTTTGTCCAAAGGAACTGAATTTTATCAACTCGAGACTCAGCATGCAAATCGAGACGATCTGTTGACCAAAAATTCAACCGACACAAACTCGACTTTCATGTATAATTTCCTGTAGATTTCAGCATAAAAAATATGTTTGAATTTACGGCTCATCCGAATTCAAATTCGTTTGGGAATTATGGCACATACAAATTTCGTATTGTGCACCGATGGTTAAATTTTAACCTAGAAGTTCTACAGAATTAACACTATGTAAATATTTCGAATTAAATTCTGGAAAAAACATATGGAAATTATCTTGATATTAGATTTCCGAAACTTCAAACGGTTCATGATTCTGATTACTGGTTCTCCCGAAATCGTGAAAACATCGAAACACGTCTATTTTCGGATATGCTGTGCTCTACGAATTTTTCAGAATTTAATACTCATAATTTCGTAAAACAATTTATATAATCAGAAATCTAACCTCAATATCGTTCTAATGCAAGAAACTGGGCCTCGTTTGGAGTCCGGAGCTATGCGCAATGGCTTTTGGAAGATGAAGAAAACCCTAGATGTCATCTCCTCAAATCTCTCTCTCTCTAAAATAATGGGATAATTAAGGTTATTATAATATATATATAGAGATGTTGAGTGGCTGAATGAAAATTGATAGGATGACACGTGTCATAATTTGATTGGATAGTTTTGGTTATATTATTTGTTTTTGATTTGCCTTTATCAAAACATTATTTAAGTCATATTAAATTTAAATAACTCAAAATAAATATTAAAATTAATCATAAAAATCTGAAAAAATTACAAAAAATATATTTTGAACCCAAAAACCCTAAAAAAATACTTGGGATAATTTTATGTTCATAGGTTTACTACTATAATTAGGAGAAGCTCTAAACATTAGTTTTACCCCTTTAACTAAAAATAAATACTAAAATTATTCCAAAAATTCTGAAATAATTTCAGAAAATATATAATAATATTATAAACTCTAGAAAATAACGTGGGTCTATTCTATATTCCTGGGCTTGCACAATAAATTTTACAAGTCCTAAAAATTAGTTATTAGCCTAAATAACTCCCAATAAATACTAAAATTACTCAGAAAATTTCCAAAAAATTCTAGAAAATATATTTGATTACTTAGAACCTAAAATAAAAGTTTGGGATATTTTTAATTAAGTTTGGACCTAAAATAAATTCTTAAAAGTCCTAAAAAATTAGGGTTACTAGTTTTTAATTAACTAAAAATTATGAAAAAAATCCCAATAGCCCAAAATTAACCTAATAACAACATTTAAGCACGAATTTTATGATACGGGGGTTACAAGTCTACCCACCTTAAAAAAAATTTTGTCCTCAAAATTTAAAATCCTCAATAGTTTTTTTTTCAAACCATATAATCATGAAGTAAATTTATATTGTTATATCACAAATTTTTCAAAATTCTATAAATATATCATATTCCTAAAAATCCTCGAAATTAAAATCTAATTCCATTCTCATCCCAATCTCCTCCAAAATATTAAGTTAATAACTAAATACTCAAAAAAATTTAATATCCAATCCTCTAATTTAAGTCCAATCAATGCATATTTATAAAATTTAAAATCTCATCACAAAAATTTGAATTCAAACATTAATCCATTAATGATTTTACTCCTCGATTCTTTTTCCACATCATACTCAAACAATATAATACTTATAAAATATTCAAATGCAACATTCAAAATATAAAATTTAAATTTATACCTTGTAGTCAAATAAATATAATGATAATCTTCTTTACTTCGTCAAATGTTAATGATAAATTTACTCATATCTTAATCTTCATAAAAATCAATGATTTAAACAAATCTTCAATTCTGCCATATTAAATTCTCAACTCTTTATTTAAATTAATATTTATCCTCGAAATTTAAGGCACCTTGTCTCTCTTTGTCAAGTTGTAACATCTTCATTAATCTTCACTACGGTTAAACCCCAATAATCATGGTCTAAGAAAATTCTACCTATAGTCACACAACATGCAATCTAGAGAAAGCTTATACGGTTATGGTCACTTTTGTCATGGTACTGCAGTCTCTGTCGGGGTGTACTACTAACTATATTCTAGCAAGAAAGTCACTGATACAAGCTACGGTACTAAGAAATCAATCAATCAATCAATCAAACAGGCGAAAAAGAACAAAAGGAAGAACAGAGCAGAACCTGCTAACACAACCATAGGTTTAATGATGCATCTAAAGTTTGATACCCCACTGCTAAATCTCTTACCTACTGTAATTGTTTATACTAGTTGTTCTTATCACTCAAGTGCACGCCAAGTGCAACACACCATACTAAGTACTTCTCCTCTAATACAACTCTAGATGGATACCCAAGTCAGTTTGCAGTACCATCTCAGACACGCTCAAGCCAACAGATCCTTACACATGCACTTCATCCACTCATATACTGATATACATTTCTTACTCACCATAACATTTTATCCTCAAAATAAAATCCTCAAATTTAACTTCTCGAACAATTTAAAATAAAATGCATATACTTTCCTCAAAGTCAAATATTCAAATATTGAAACAAAATTTTAATTACTTCCAAAAATCCTTATAGCTTTGACTATATTTATTGAATTGAATCTGAATCCTCAAAATTTTTAATAACATAATATCTCAACTCCTCAAAATTCTCAAAAATTAAAATTTATTTTCAATCTTCAAATTATAATTTAAATCCACATCTTGTAGTCCAATAGCTCTAATGTTAATCTTTCTCACTGTCCTCATCAACATATGTCATCAGATGATACCGTAAATTAGTCCGTAAAATTTATCTCGATATGAAATCAAACTCAACAATGACACCAAGAATTTAATTTAACAACTGATCAACAAGAATCAAATTCAACAAGTGAGAATGGACAGAAACAAGGAAAAAGATTTAAATTAAAAATAATAATGAGATTCTCAAGGGTCGTCCCAGGAATCTCTCAAGAAATTTGTGATTGAGTATCCTCTCGCATCCTAGTATCTTATGTACTATATCCTATCGCAGGCACGCAGTAGTACAACTAAGACATCGCACTACCACGACATCGTACAACTTGCGAAGTCTGACCTGCATGGGCCACCACTAAAAACGTGTCACGACCGGCACCCAAATTTTGGGGCACGAGAGCGTGGGTACGTCCAGCCTACGCCACAGCATCGGCGGTAGAATGCTGTCTAGGTCATAATACTATCTAATCATTCTCTCATGAATATCCAACTCCATAAGGAGACACAGATATCACAATATAATATGAAATCCTCAATCACATAAACTAGAGCACGATGAGATATCGAAGAAAATAATAAAATACAAGACAAGTCTAAACGGCAAAATAACCATACCTGCAATTAATAACATCCAATCTCCAAGTATATTAGAAAATAAGTCCTCTAAGTCATAGTCTCGAAAAATATTTTCAGTCAGGATGGAACGAAGTACATCTCTAATAGCAGTTCTACATCAATGATATAAACTATGTAGCAGAAAATAGATAAAAATATACAAGATGCATATACATGTACGAGAGATATACAATAAAGAAAATACTGGAAATATTGTAAATAAATGCGGAAAGGAATAATATGTCAACGAACAAGAATACTGTCATGCCCCAGTCCCAAAATACGTAGGACTAGGACACATTAGCATGCCAGACGCATGGATATGGCAACTCCAATATATGGAAACCAAATCCACACGTACGCTGTATTATGAATATCAAATTCACAAGTGGTATAAAATGTAATACAAGTCACAGGGTAAAATATAAATCTCATCCACCAAAATTATATAGAAATAAATAACCAGTACCTATGAAACTAGATCTTAATATAAGTATCTAAGGATGATAGTTGGGTGGAAACAAATCCACTACCAACTCGAATATAAGAGCAAATACAATATAAGTACAACACAATCAAACCCAATATAAGTATACCAGCTATCAATCACGGCTCAAAGAGAAGACATCCACGAAGCATATACAACCATCCAAATTTGCGCTCCTGCAAATACTCAAGAATAGATACACCTGGCAGGGGACCAGGTCCTCAGAGGGACATAACAAGATACTAAACTATATTCCAATAAAGTACTGAAATAAATATCCAAAGGGGTTGCCTACCCGTCTAAGTGAATGCAGTTAAGAATAACTTTCCTAACGCGTGGGCTATCTGGCTAAAATAGGATTGGCATGGTTCTCTTGGAGATCCAGGGGCCTACAAAGGCACGACGTCTTTCGAACACCAGAGGCCCGCCTGATAATATATAGGGGTCATCATGACCGCGCATCTTCGGCAGAGCGTACGGGTTACACAAGAAAAGTGCAACGGAGCCCACACGCCTTACTTGTTGTTCTCCCTACCCCATGCTCTAAGCATGTCACATCCATGACACGATAATACCTCTAATAACTGCCAAATCTACTAGCATGCAAAGTTTCTAACAGCAGTTATTCCTAACGCACGGCCCACACGTACAGGAGGCCAAACCTGTACACAAGTCCGTGATCTACATGAGACTCACAACTCGTGTAACAACTGTGTCACGGCCAATGAACCTAATGATGCTACATAATAATGGGGTAGTCTCATAAACAAGGTCAATGCAAATACATAAATAAAAATATATCGCGACGACACCGTCGCGTGCATTTTATATAACAGTGAAAATATATGAACTAAAGACAAAAAATAAAGATGTATGCAACATATGGAATATAAATAATAGTACAATGGCAAGGTATACTTGCCTGGCAAGAAAGCTGCAATGTACCAATAACCTGCTCCAGAAATCGCGCAGAACAATCCAATATCCTATGTACACATAAATATAATACAATAGAATCATTAGTCATTACACTAGCACATACTCAACCACATTTACACTCGACTCAGGGGGTATATTAGGGGTAACACTAGTCATCTAACACGGTCAATTACGCGTTGAATTACGCGGGTGTCGCGTCTTCAAGTACTGTACGAAATTAGTCAGTCAACTGACAAGTGTCTATGCCAGTACGTTAATGTACACAAGGCAGACAAATTCATAAGTTCTTAGGGTCAACATGGTCAAGGTAAGTATGGGATAGTCCATGGTATCCTAGGTCGTACAGTCTGAATATTTAGTCATAATTATCAATTAGCATTTTCTTACATATATATTCATATAACTATATAATAATATAACCATCAATTTATTTTTATAACTATTGGAATACATATAGTAATTACGTACATAAATATATATACCAAACTGAATAATATTTGTGTACATATAAATGTACGAACGCGCGTTGGGTTCTCCGACTTAGGGTCTGATGTAAACTAACCGAGGTGGCTAAATACTAACGTCCTACTGGAACACTGTCAGAGAATGTACTCGCCTAGGGTCCTGCTGTTGGTATAAATCAGAGTCCAAGTCACAGTCCAAATAGCCTATGTATTACAAATTTATCACGTCAAAAGATAATTTATTTTAATTTATTTAATTCTGAAATAATTACTCTAAAATCCTATTTTAATCTTATTATTCTGATTTTTAGGTTAATTCTTAAATTTTGTCCAAAGGAACTGAATTTTATCAACTCGAGACTCATGGTACGCAAATCGAGACGATCTGTTGACTGAAAATTCAATCGACACAAACTCAAATTTCATGCATGATTTCCTGTAGATTTCAGCGTCAAAAATATGTTGGAATTTACGGCTCGTCCGAATTCAAATTCATTTGGAAATTATGGCACATACAAATTTCGTATCGTGCACCGATGGTTAAATTCTAACCTAGAAGTTCTACAGAATTAACAGTATATAAATATTTTGAATTAAATTTTAGGAAAAATATATGTCAATGATCTCGACATTAACTTTCCAAAACTTTAAACGGTTCATGATTCGGATTCCTGGTTCTCCCAAAATCGCGAAAACATCAAAACGTATCTATTTTTGGACATGATGTTTTCTACGAATTTTTTAGAATTTAATACTCATAATTTCATAAAACAATTTATAAAATCAGAAATCTAATCTCAATATCGATCTAACACAAAAAACTATGTCTCTTTTGGAGTCCGGAGCTATGCACAATGGCTTGTGGAAGATGAAGGAATCCTAGATGGCAATTCTCCCAAATCTCTCTCTCTAAAAATAATGGAATAATTAGGGTTATTATATTATATATATAGGGATATACTTGCGGCTGAATGGATATCTATAGGATGACACGTGTCATGATTTGATTGGATGGTTTTGGTTATATTATTTGTTTTTGATTTGCCTTTATCAAAACATTATTTAAGTCGTTTTAAATCTAAATAACTCAAAATAAATATTAAAATTAATCATAAAAATCTGAAAAAATTACAGAAAATATATTTTGAACCCAAAAACCCTAGAAAAATACTTGGAACAATTTTATATTCATAGGTTTTCTACTATAATTAGGAGAAGCTCTAAACATTAGTTTTACCCATATAACTAAAAATAAATACTAAAATTATTTCAAAAATTCTGAAATAATTTTAGAAAATATATAATAATATTATAAATCCTAAAAAATAACGTGGGTCCATTCTATATTTCTGGGATTGCACAATAAATTCTACAAGTCCTAAAAATTAGTTATTAACCTAATTAACTCCCAATAAATACTAAAAATACTCAGAAAATTCCCAAAAAATTGTAGAAAATATATTTGACTATCTAGAACCTAAAATAAATTTTGGAATATTTTTAGTTAAGTGTGACCTAAAATAAATTCTTGAAAGTCCTAAAAAAATTAGTGTTACTAGTTTTTAATTAACTAAAAATTATGGAAAAATCTCAATAATCTAAAATAGCCTAAAAATAATTCTAAATAAATATTTATATAAGAAAATATACTAAAAAAATTTATTTTCTAATTAACTAAGAGAATACTCTAAATAAATTCAACATCTATAATAAATATAATAATATAAAATATACACAAAATACCTATTTTGGGTGAGGGAGTTTACAATCTACCCAACTTAAAATAATTTTGTCCTCGAAATTAAAATAAGGCATAATTTGTTAAATCCTTCACATTCGTACATAAGGTACATCAATCGCAATCTCTTCCAAAATTTAAATAACAAAATCTATTCAAAACTATCGCGATCACTTCAAAATTAAGATAATCATTGTTCAAATTAAAATTCAACCTATTGTAATCTCTTCTCACTTTTCCAAATCATCAATATCCAAATTTAAATTGAATCCATATAATATCTTCCAGATTTAAATAACCCATATCAAATTTTACCTCATGATCTCCAACTATCATAATCTCCTCTAGAAGTAATCCGAGTCCAATATTATTCCTATTTTCACTTATAAATTTTTGTATTCTTCAACTTTTTAAATTCTATTCACATCCTCAATATTTCAAATAGGTAGTCCAACCATCAAATTTTAATTCTTAATTTAAATTATTAAATTAAAAAATAATTTAAATGCAGTCCACCAATGTTCAAGTCTGAAATTCTATATTTATCCTCCAAATTCAAATTGATGATTCTACCTTCATTGTTCAAAAATTTAAATTATGTGCTTAAGGTATAAATATTGGGTCCTCAATATCAATTCATTAATCCTCATCATCTTAGTCATTCTTCTAAATTTCTCAAAATTAAAATGGCTTGAACCTCTCCCAATCTAATCTTACTCGATCACAATCTAAAAAAAATTCCTCTCGAGTTGACAATGCACTGCTACCCAACTTATAATTTTCCCATCTCTCACATAAGGCTATATACCTTAAGAAAATATTCCTTAATTTATTTTACTCATGTCATTCAATCCTCAAAACTTCCATGCCAATTATATCTTATATGATATGTCCTTAATTACGAAAGAATAATTCTCAAGTATGTGATCGGCCTATGGGGTATATCTAGTACTCTCCGTGTATCAAACCTTATACCCAGTACGAGGTTTCGTCTTTCCGAAATAAGGAAAGACGGAAAACAATAATAAAGAGTTCAAGGGGGAGGTAATCGATTAGTAGTATGGGGGTCAAGGCGTTTAAAGAATTCAAATGGGAATTATTAAAGCAGTTGTGGATTAAAATCCTATTTTGGTAATGCCTATCCATATGCTCGCATCGGCACAGTTATGTAACGGATACGATATGCTCAGGCATATCTAGAGGGCAAGTTCATTCATCTACTAATCACTAGATATCTCAATCCACGTAAAGTAGTTATACGAAGGGCGAACCACGCGCACTATGGTTGATCAGACCATAGTACACTGATTCTGAAATGTATTAATGTATGCATCAACTAATACATATATAGTGAACAAGCTTGATGAAAGAATAAGCTTGCAAAACTAGACTATAATAGCGACATAAGTCAAGGTGGTACAATAATTATAAGTACGCTAGATGATGATGAAAGGAGGTACAAGTCAATTCAAGTTCACAAAAACAAAAACAAAACAAAACAAATAAGCAATAATAATAAGACTCTACAAATCTCTATAGTTATCATACAACCTCTTTGTCTATGTCGCTAGTCGACTAAATGGGGGCAAGGACCTCTAAATTCTATTATCTAAATAAACACTGTCGTCTTTGCTAGCATACAATTAATGTCATTCAGTTACACTACCTTGATGGGTCAAGTGGACTATGTGATACTAGGTTGTGAGGCATATACCCAACTTAAAAGAATTAAACTAATACTGTGACAGTCTTAAGATGATCCTACAAAATAATCTTGTGCATGTAAATAAAACAGAAACTCTTAATTAGGGTATATGAGGAAATATCTTGGTACTTATTAGGGTATCCTATTGCATTATATAGGTAAAGGTCACCTTAAGTCTTAATCCTAGTGCTCATAGAACATGTGTCGATAGCGAGAATAGAAGAGTTACTAGCCGTTAGGGGAAAGGGATCTAACCTGTATCGAGGTGAGGGTATAAATTACGTGGTCTACAACTAGGGGTAATCACCATAATCTAATAGAACAACTCAACTATCAGGTTCTAACTACAAGGTACACAATTCAAAATTCAAGATTACAACTATGACTATAGCAAACTATATATCCTATTGTAGAGTATAATCACTTGGTCTATAATCAGAAGTGTCAGATGGCACGAGTTGAAAGAGGAAGAAAAGAAGAACATAATTTTTAGTCGTCGCACAATTAGCGAACGTTAAGGTCGCAGAGGAACAACATATGAAATTAAAATAGGGGCTCTAGATAGCATCATAATTTTCTAAGGGGGAGTGGTATGCTAGTTGCTATGTTCGAGGTATGATCAAGGAAAAAGTATTAATTACATTCCTCTAGGCTTCCTAAGGTGCTGTCTACTAATAATAAGACAATGATCTAAGTTGTATAGTTCTCCAATACTATCCAATTATGAAGGTTAGGTTCAGTCCTAATGTTCAATATTGGTTCTCTATTGGTTCCTCAATACTAGGGTCAAACATTATGGTAAAACTTTTAACTATCTCTAGTAGTGTCTATACTACTCTCAAGTCTTCTTAATACATCAAGGGGTAATGGTATACCAATCTAAAGATAAGGAATTCTAGGGTTCACTAGATATTCTAAACTTAGTGGTGTGTCTATATTCAAGTTGTATTCTTAATAGGTGTGCTACTCTAATTATCATCCTAATAACATGAGTTCCTATATTCTAGCAGAAGGCTATATATACTCAAGGAACTTATTAGAAAAGTACAGGAATCAAGTAGGATATAATTGTTCGAATAGAACAGAGAGGAGGAAGATGAATCATAGTCAATTATGGATGAGATCCTATACTCTAGTCCTAAGTGCAGGCTTGTTCGGTACAGTAACGTAACCGAGATAATATGCTCTCGACCTGCATGGGCCACCACAAAAACATGTCACGCCCCAGTCCCAAAATACGTAGGACTAGGACACGTAAGCATACCAGCTGCATGGATATGGCAACTCCAATATATGGAAACCAAATCCACACGTACGCTGTATTATGAATATCAAATCCACAAGTGGTATAAAATGTAATACAAGTCACAGGATAAAATCTAAATCTCATCCACCAAAATCATATAGAAATAAATAACCAGTATCTATGAAACTAGATCTCAATATAAGTATCTAAGGATGATAGTTAGGTGGAAACAAATCCACTACCAACTCGAATATAAGAGCAAATACAATATAAGTACAACACAATCAAACCCAATATAAGTATACCAGCTATCAATCACGGCTCGAAGAGAAGACATCCACGAAGCATATACAACCATCCAAATTGGCGCTCCTGCAAATACTCAAGAACAGATATACCTGGCAGGGGACCAGGTCCTCAGAGGGACATAACAAGATACTTAAACACATGCCAATAAAGTACTGAAATAAATATCTAAAGGGGTCGCCTACCCATCTAAGTGAATGCAGTTAAGAACAACTTTCCCAACGCGTGGGCTATCTGGCTAAAATGGGATTGGCATGGTTCTCTTGGAGATCCAGGGGCCTACAAAGGCACGACGTCTTTCGAACACCGGAGGCCCGCCTGATAATATATAGGGGTCATCATGACCGCGCATCTCCGGCGGAGCGTACGGGTTACACAAGAAAAGTGCAACGGAGCCCACACGCCTTACTTGTTGTTCTTCCCACCCCATGCTCTAAGCATGTCACATCCATGACACGATAATACCTCTAATAACTGCCAAGTCTACTAGCATGTAAAGTTTCTAACAGCAGTTATTCCTAACGCACGGCCCACACGTACAGGAGGCCAAACCTGTACACAAGTCCATGATCTACATGAGACTCACAACTCGTGTAACAACTGTGTCACGGCCAATGAACCTAATGATGCTACATGATAATGGGGTAGTCTCATAAACAAGGTCAATGCAAATACATAAATAAAAATATATCGCGACGACACCGTCGCGTGCATTTTATATAACAGTGAAAATATATGAACTAAAGACAAAAAATAAAGATGCATGCAACATATGGAATATAAATAACAGTACAATGGCAAGGTATACTTGCCTGGCAAGGAAGCTGCAATGTACCAATAACCTGCTCCAGAAATCGCGCAGAACAATCCAATATCCTATGTACACATAAATATAATACAATAGAATCATTAGTCATTACACTAGCATATACTCAACCACATTTATACTCGACTCAGGGGGTATATTAGGGGTAACACTAGTCATCTAACACGGTCAATTACGCGTTGAATTACGCGGGTGTCGCATCTTCAAGTACTGTACGAAATCAGTCAGTCAACTGACAAGTGTCTATGCCAGTATGTTAATGTACACAAGGCAGACAAATTCATAAGTTCTTAGGGTCAACATGGTCAAGGTAAGTATGGGATAGTCCATGGTGTCCTAGGGTCGTACAGTCTGAATATTTAGTCATAATTATCAATTAGCATTTTCTTACATATATATATTCATATAACTATATAATAATATAACCATCAATTTATTTTTATAACTATTAGAATAAATATAGTAATTACATACATAAATATATATACCAAACTGAATAATATTTGCGTACATGTAAATGTACGAACGCGCGTTGGGTTCTCCGACTTAGGGTCTGATGTAAACTAACCGTGGTGGCTAAATACTAACGTCCTACTGGAACACTGTCAGAGAATGTACTCGTCTGGGGTCCTGCTGCTGGTATGAATCAGAGTCCAAGTCACGGTCCAAATAGCCTATGTATTACAAATTTATCACGTCAAAAGATAATTTATTTTAATTTATTTAATTCTGGAATAATTACTCTAAAATCCTATTTTAATCTTATTATTCTGATTTTTAGGTTAATTCCTAAATTTTGTCCAAAGGAACTGAATTTTATCAACTCGAGACTCATGGTACGCAAATCGAGGCGATCTGTTGACTGAAAATTCAACCGACACAAACTCAAATTTCATGCATGATTTCCTGTAGATTTCAGCGTCAAAAATATGCTGGAATTTACGGCTCGTTCGAATTCAAATTCGTTTGAAAATTATGGCACATACAAATTTTGTATCGTGTACCGATGGTTAAATTCTAACCTAGAAGTTCTACAGAATTAACAATATATAAATATTTTGATTTGAATTCTAGGAAAAACATATGTCAATGATCTCGATATTATCTTTCCAAAACTTTAAACGGTTCATGATTCGGATTCCTGGTTCTACCGAAATCACGAAAACATCAAAACACATCTATTTTTGGACATGCTGTTTTCTACGAATTTTTCAGAATTTAATACTCATAATTTCATAAAAAAATTTATATAATCAGAAAGCTAATCTCAATATTGATCTAACAAAAAAAACTAGGCCTCTTTTGGAGTCCGGAGTTATGCGCAATGGCTTGTGGAAGATGAAGGAATCCTAGATGGCAATTCTTCCAAATCTCTCTCTCTAAAAATAATAGAATAATTAGGGTTATTATATTATATATATATAGGGATGTACCTGTGGCTGAATGGATATCTATAGGCTGACACGTGTCATGATTTGATTGGATGGTTTTGGTTATATTATTTGTTTTTGATTTGCCTTTATCAAAACATTATTTAAGTTGTTTTAAATCTAAATAACTCAAAATAAATATTAAAATTAATCATAAAAATCTGAAAAAATTATAGAAAATATATTTTGAACCCAAAAATCCTAGAAAAATACTTGGGATAATTTTATATTCATAAATTTTCTACTATAATTAGGAGAAGCTATAAACATTAGTTTTACCCATATAACTAAAAATAAATACTAAAATTATACCAAAAATTCTGAAATAATTCCAGAAAATATATAATTATATTATAAACCCTATAAAATAACGTGGGTCCATTCTATATTCCTGGGATTGCACAATAAATTCTACAAGTCCTAAAAATTAGTTATTAGCCTAATTAACTCCCAATAAATACTAAAAATACTCAGAAAATTCCCAAAAAATTCTAGAAAATATATTTGACTATTTAAAACCTAAAATAAAATTATGGAATATTTTTAGTTAAGTGTGACCTAAAATAAATTCTTGAAAGTCCTAAAAAAATTAGTGTTACTAGTTTTTAATTAACTAAAAATTATGGAAAAAATCGAAATAATCTAAAATAGCCTAAAAATAATTCTAAATAAATATTTATATAAGTAAATATACTAATTTTTTTTCCTAATTAACTAAGAGAATACTCTAAATAAAATTAACATCTATAATAAATATAATAATATAAAATATACACAAAATACCTATTTTGGGTGAGGGAGTTTACAAATACTATGACTAAGTGTGTGAGTACTAGCTTTAACATGTGATCGACTTGGGAACTTATACACGAGTACAGGCTTGGCTAGTTATACGTGTGGTGTATGACCAACACTAACATGAGAACAAGACTTGTACATGAGGGGTATGATCACATATCTACACTAAAATACTCCCCACCCCCGACTAGTATAGTAGATCCAACCATGGTATGCTATGGAACGAAATTCTCCAAGAAGATAGAGACTCTTCCCGAGAATCAGTGTGTGTACATGTACAAGATAAACAATAAAATAAGACTTGTACAAGATACACCATGAACAAGGAATAACATCTCATGACGAGATCTGGATATACCAATCCGTGTAACCATCGTGTCAAGAAATATGGATATTTACACTAGATACAATGAACATAGAGGATATCATAAATAAGAAACTATCAGAGAATGTACTCGCCTGGGATCCTTAGCTGATATGAATCAGAGTCCAAGTCACAGTCCAAATAGCCTATGTATTACAAATTTACCATGTCAAAAGATAATTTATTTTAATTTATTTAATTCTGGAATAATTACTCTAAAATCCTATTTTAATCTTATTATTCTGATTTTTAGGTTAATTCCTAAATTTTGTCCAAAGGAACTAAATTTTATCAACTCGAACTCATGGCATACAAATCGAGACGATCTGTTGACCAAAATGTCAACCGACACAAACTCGACTTTCATATTTGATTTCCTATAGATTTCAGTATCAAAAACATGCTAGAATTTATGGCTCATCCGAATTCAAATTCGTTTGGGAATTATGGCACATACAAATTCTGTATTGTGCACCGATGGTTAAATTCTAACCTAGAAGTTCTACAGAATTAACAGTATGTAAATATTTTGAAATAAAATCTGGAAAAAATATATGTCAATTCTCTTGACATTATCTTTCCGAAACTTCAAACGGTTCATGATTCTGATTACTGGTTCTCCCGAAATCATGAAAACATCGAAACACGTCTATTTTCGGACATGCTGTGCTCTACGAATTTTTCAGAATTTAATACTCATAATTTCGTAAAAAAATTTATATAATCAGAAAGCTAACCTCAATATCGTTCTAATGCAAGAAATTGAGCCTCGTTTGGAGTCCGGAGCTATGCACAATGACTTCTGGAAGATGAAGGAAATCCTAGATGACATCTCCTCAAATCTCTCTCTCTCTAAAATAATGGGATAATTAAGGTTATTATAATATATATATAGAGATGTTGAGCAGCTGAATAAAAATTGATAGGATGACACGTGTCATAATTTGATTGGATGGTTTTGGTTATATTATTTGTCTTTGATTTGCCTTTATCAAAACATTATTTAAGTCATTTTAAATTTAAATAACTCAAAATAAATATTAAAATTAATCATAAAAATCTGAAAAAATTACAGAAAATATATTTTGAACCAAAAAATCCTAAAAAAAAATACTTGGAACAACTTTATGTTCATAGGTTTACTACTATAATTAGGAGAAGCTCTAAACATTAGTTTTACCCATTTAACTAAAAATAAATACTAAAATTATTCCAAAAATTCTGAAATAATTCCAGAAAATATATAATAATATTATAAACCCTAGAAAATAACTTGGGTCCATTCTCTATTCCTGGGCTTGCACAATAAGTTTTACAAGTCCTAAAAATTAGTAATTAGCCTAAATAACTCCAAATAAATACTAAAAATACTCAAAAAAATTTCAAAAAATTCTAGAAAATATATTTGATTACTTAGAACCTAAAATAAAAGTTTGGGATATTTTAAATTAAGTTTGGCCCTAAAATAAATTCTTAAAAGTCCTAGAAAATTAGGGTTACTAGTTTTTAATTAACTAAAAATTATGGAAAAAATACCAATAGCCCAAAATTAACCTAATAACAATATTTAAGCACGAATTTCATGATACGGAGGTTACACCTATCACCTGTAGCATCTGCCTCCTCAACCGTCATCACAAATATCCCATCCCGCTTGGGGTGGCTCCCTCTGCGGTGCTAAACAACCTGTGTTGCTACAGATGGCCTAACTGGAACCCTCTATTCTCACTGATACTAAACTGATATGCTATACCTATCACTTATTGCTCATCCTAGTGTTGATACATTCTGTTCACTAGCTCACTCTAGGCACTCTTGGTACACAGATACTAGATCCATAACTATACATGCTTAGTACTTCTAGGATACCAGCTGCTGACTAAACTCTGACACCTGTCCCTAGGTTTATTGCTACAAAAAGGGTACTATATTATGAGTTACTTCTAGGCATATACATTGATGTCTGATGCTCACCTGGCCAACTAGGAACCACTCTCAGGCTCACTAGCTATACTCCCAACAATTAACAACAATACTCAACTAAACACCAACCTACCTCACAAGTTACCAAACTACTGCACTGTCCAAAGAAGTTGTCTCAGGAACTAATGAAGGTAAAATCCTATAAGGAATTGAACTAGAGACAACAAAGATATCTCTATCCTGAGCTAATAGGGTAACAAAATATAATTCGATGATTACAAGATTGAATGATAGAGACGATATATTAAGAACCAATTTAAGATACAATCTGATAATCATACACGTCTGTCCGAAATTATGTTACTCAGAATCCTCGCCACGCCTGTAAGCATAACTGCATTAAACGATAGAGTCTATATCTAAGGTACATACCTCTAGGATCATGGTATCTAAAATTTTTGCCCTGCCACTAGCTTGGCTGCGAAAATCCTAAATTCTATAACCAAGAGAAGTATATCCAAAATCAGGCTTTATGTCTTCGCCACGCCAACTAGTATGACTGCGATAAACTCTAGGCTCCATAACCAAGGCAGACAGTTACCTTCTCACTATCCTCGTCAAAATATGTCATCAGATTATATCTTAATTCGACCATAAAATTTATCTCAATACATGAATCGAAGTCAACAACGAACATCAAAAATCAAATTCAACAACGAACGAGTGAGAGAGAACATAAACAAGTGGAAATAGATTTCAAAATAGAGTTTATAGTGAGATTTTCAAGGATCACCCCAGGAATCTCTCAAGGAATCCTAATCTGTGATTAAGTTTTCTCATATCCTAATATCCTATATCCTATATCATATATCCTACCATAGGCTCGCAGCAGTACAACGAAGCCCTGCACTACCACGATATAGTACTAATTATGAAACCTGACCTGCATAGGCCACCACAAAAATGTGTCACGACCCGCACCCAGTGTGAGGAAACGAGTATGTGAGTACGTCCAGCCTACGCCGCAGCATCGGTAGTGGAACGCTGTCTAGCTTAACAATCTATCAATCTCACATAATCATGTATAACCTGTCAATGATATCTCAATTCCAACTAGGAGGACAATATAATATTAATGGTAATGACGAATCCCCAATCACAATCTAAAGCATGATAGGATATCAACGAAGTCTAACATACTACAAAGTCTAACATCAACAACATCCAAAATCAACAATAACTACAAAGTCTCAATGTATAATCCGAAAACAAATCTGGTACCAAAATTCTAATGAAAACTAAATAAGATAACGAGTAATTTCGGCTAGGCCTCCCGACAATCACTCCTGAGCTACTGGGTCCAAGTCTGTACTATCAACCTCAAGTGGTCTGTAAAATATGGGACACATCTCCTATAAGAAATTATTTGAAAAATATTATCCAGTCAGGATTAGAGCAAAGTACAACCAAATAGCAGTTCTAATTAATTGATAAAGACTATAAAACAGTTATAGTGAGTATAGTAACTAATACATGATGAGCAGAAAAAGGAAATGAATCTAAGAATAAAAAGATCAACAACAAAAGAGCAATGGAAAGTAAATATGAAGAACAAAAGAATATGGCTATAAAGATAGTAATAAATGAGCTACAGGTAAGACATATATGGTATGCGTCTAGCAAGTATAATATGAAGCCAGCGAGAATGTAACTATACTAGTGTGTTTTGAAATATTGCTTTCGACATGTAAACGACTAGGGGTAATACGGCTCATCGCACGTGAGGTGTGTGACTGTTATCATTCCAGATTAGACCAAAAGGGAATGATTCTAGATTTTGGGTATGTTTACATATCTACTCAAGTATTTTCCCGTCCGACTAGTATAAATGAATCCAAGTCCCGACACACAAATCATGTATGAGTCCAGCCAGATAAAGTATAAGTAATGCAGTGAGTGAGTTCTGATGTGATGCCAATAAATAGTCCTGAAGTAGATGCCAGACCAGTATGATGCATGTGTCGAAAGAGAGTGAATCCATATAATACTAATCCATATATCCATAGTGTCGAGGAATTAGGTAAAATAATACTATAGACCAGAATAATAGTAATTATCAAATAATAAAAACTATTAGAGAATGTACTCACCTATGATCCTGAGCAAATGATGTTACTCAATATCCAAACTTGTGTCACACAAACCTATATACAAGATTGCATGTCATTTGGTGTAATAAAGGGATAAACAAGATTAAATAAGCTAATTTAGGTTTTCTAGGTCGTTATAGCCAAACTAGGTCAAGCTAGAATTTCCCCCCCTTGGTTTTGGGTTTATACATAGCTGTAGGGAGGTTACAAGTCTAACTAGTTAATACTAGGTTAATACCTTAAAATTACCTAATATATATTGGTCAGTAGTACTACACTAGGTAATACCTTATACTATTTATCATAATATATATAGACTCTATATACCTAGTAACTTAGAGTATCAAAACCCAATACTGCTATATATATATATATATATATATATATATATATATATATATAACCCATATATACTTAGCATTACAATTTCTAAGTTACAACCAATACCTTACCATTTGCCTTAGTGTCATGATACTTTGGTACCATGGTACCACGCTTGATACTCCAAGGTATCATTCCAAAACCATTACTAACTTACCTCAAATATTCCTACACTAGACTCTAAACACATAACACTCTCTGTTTCAACTTCCACCACACATACACATGTATCACACTACTACCCTTCCCTCAATTCTAAGACACCTCTAATCTCTTCCTTAAACTATCTCACACTCACAACTATAACTCACCAACTCAACACCAAACTCTAACTCACCTACAAAGCCTCACCCATATCTCACTTGTGTACTTTCTATTGATACATCCCCACAGACCTGCAAAGCCTCCAATACCTTGTGCATTCCTGAATTGGAACCCCTCTATCCAACTGGTGCATATGTTGATGCAACATTCCACATCCTACCTGCTCATGTAATGACCCTACAAGAACTGAACTCTTATTCACTTAAATGCCTAACACTTAAGCATATTAGTATGCACTCCCAAGGTTTTAGTCTTCCTAACCTTTGGTATCAAACACTCCAACACTCGATTATACTTGAGACACACCATCAGGTACTCACCTATCCTCACTCACCATGTACCTAATACAAACACACTTAAACACTCATCTACAAACTCTTGTTACCTAGTCCTAACTCTTGATACCAACTGTATACTCATGTGTACACATATCAGCAACCCTCCTCCAAAGCTTTACTACCTGCTGTCAGTCTCTTCCCCACTGCCTTTGATACTCACTCCCTTATACTCCTCTAATAGCAACCCCACTCCCAAATAACACTCACATAATTCAACATCAATACACACACACAAAACACATTCTATGATACTCACTCATAATACCCAACCTATGCACATACACCTTACTATTGGGGAAATCTGAAATATACTCACACACAAGCACATGTGCACAAATACTCTTGAGGCACCCTTCTTCTCATTGCTCTGCATTCCTAAGCTAACCTTCCAGTTTCCCCTCTAATACTCACTATCTGCACAGCACAAGAACTAGAAGCAAGGCTTCCTCAAAGTGATCACACGCAAAAGCTGAACACTAACTGTAATGCCCCATATCTCTTGCTAATCACTCCCTCTCCAATTTGCTGCTGTCACCCTTCACCTGCTGCCAGTTTGCAGCACAGGTAATAACCCAACATGGCACTGCTGCCACTTCATCTTCTTCCTGAACTCATTTGCACATAGGGCAGATGCACCAAAAACTGGAAGCATGGATTCCCCCACCCACCCACTAAGCATTCACTAATACCAATCCCTTACAGAAGATACCCTCTTAGCACTCAACTTAATGCCCAAGTTTGCCACACACCCACATAATCAATAATCTGAATACCTTAACTCTAACACTCAATTAACACTATAGGGTACACTCAATGGTACCAACACCTATGCTAGACACAACACAACTATTCAAGTATCTCACCTTAATACTAACCCATGAAACATACCCAAGGACTCTAGGATACCTATTCTAATACCCTACCTGGATACATCCTTCCCCACAGAACATGTGCACACTGGTGCACCTATAGACTGCAACCACAACCATAATGTACTGGTTCAGACCCCTCATCCGGCACTCTCCCACCAGTGTTGTTATTGGAGCCTTGCTCGAGCAGTTGCTACAGCTAGCTGCTTGTAATCCCCTACTGCTGTAACTTCCCACACCAAAATTTGAACACCCAACTGATCCAAGCTTTCCCCCCTAGTTTACTGCCTGTGCAATGCACTCTCTTACACTGCTATAATTTAAATCTCCCCGCACTGCACAGTCAACTGAACCAACCAGTTTGCACTGGTTGCACTTCACTTGTGCAAAACTATCTGCACTCGAGAACCCAATCTGTGCACATTCCTCTTGTGCATTATTTCTCCTGCTCTGGACACTATATCTCAGTACTCATACCTCACTAGCTGCTGTTGTAAATCAATGCAACATATTCCATACCCCTTTATTGCACTGTTATTAAGTAGTGCACATCAAAGTGCATCCCCTCCTAAGTTCCCTGCACACCATTACTCACACTTAACACACACTCACACTAGTACACACTCAAACATTCTAACACATATACAATACACACAAACTACTCTCTACCAAGTACTCTTCTTACTTCAATTCTCTCATCCACATTCACAATCACCTAACACATTATCACAAACACTTAGAGGACACAAGCTTGTGATACTCATGATACAATCCCATCATGATACCAAAACCCCAACATAACCCACTTAACACCATAATTTATTACTAAAATATAGTATAGAACATAACTATATATATAAATAATAATATATCTATATACAATAGAGTATATGATATTAATGGACACCAATATCGATGAAATATCCAACCTACCCATGCGTATCATAGCGTATCATGATACACTCTCAACGTATCAAATTGTGGACACAGACTCACAATTTCCTTCATGAATTGTACTCTCAAACAACCTAATACCCTCCCTCAAACACTTTGTGGTCACAAATTCGTAACTCCACCAAGAGTCCTAGAAAACTCTATATAACTCATGGAAATGACACCTTTAGCACCTAGTTTTTCCTCCTATGGGTAGTCCATAGCCATGGAAGGGTTCCTATAGGTCTATTACACTAGTTAGAATGAAAATTATAAGAAGAATATGAATTTTACCTATTGGGAGATGGATTCCCAATGAATTCCTCAAGTGGACACAAGTTGGACACAAGTCTCAAATCAAACTCCTTTTTCTCTAATGCTCCTTGCAATCCAAGCTTCTAGTCTCCTTAGATGGTGAGGATGAGTGAATTTGAGAGAGATTTGTAAAGAATTTGGTGGAAGGATGAACTATTTGGGGGAGGGGGAAGAACACTAATTATGAATTAAAATGGAATGAATGAATGGAGGAGAGAGAAAATCTCTCCCCACTTATAGGGTCGGCCACCAACCCCTTTTCCAAGCAAGGTGTAACATCTAGAATACCCCTAGTGGGTTGTCATGAAGAAAAGTTTAACTGTTGAAAACTTCTCTTCCTAATGAAGTTTAATCTAATCTCTATTTAATTGGGTGGGTTAACTTAAATTGAGTCCAATCTAGTCTAACCATTTGGTTCAAGTTGTCATGTCAAGTCTAGTTAGGTCTACTAATGCCATGTCTAATTAAATAGTCCAACTACTAACCTCTAATAATATTAGTTACACATATAATAATAACATGTACATTATTATAAAAAAATATAACACAATATATATAATATACAAATGATAAAAATATCCCTATTCTAAAATGTGGTAGTTACACATGATGCCACATGGCATTGCTCCACTGTAAACAAACAAAGCATAGCCATAACGTTGATGCAATTGCTGATGTTTCCTCGTTCTGGGTATAATCGTCACATGATCTATCAGAGCGTTGGCAAGACTTTAGCATAGCTCGTTAAATGTGTTATCTTCCGCTCATAGTCATATGCACATGGCTTTGGACTTCTAAACACTATAGTGAGCGCATATGGATTTTTGCGCATAGCGCATCAGCTTCTACCTATAACCCAAGGGTTACTATCTTTGGCATATAAGAGACATCTGTGCATCAGCTCCAAAGTTTACCGTCTTTGGTGCATAGCTTTCCAGCGCATAAGGTATTCTGCGCATGAAGTTTTCACTGAGTAGGACTATTTTGCACATAATATGGAATTCTTCCTTTGCTTTTGCATAGAACCCATCTGTCACTCTACGCATAGCTGATCTTTGCATATGGACTTAAAAAATTCATGCTTCTACATCTGTCCGTATAATAATATCAATCAAAATTATATATACTCAAAATGTCACGAGTGTGTCTCTGCAGAAGACAATCATTAGGCTCATAAAAATATAAATGTGCAGTGTACTTGTTCCTATAAACATACTGATAGATATGCAAGCAAATTAACGTTAGCATGCAGCCTAACTTTTAATAAGGGTGTCACATCCCGCTTCCGGAATGCAGCGAACAGTGTATAAAACATATCCCCAGGCTATGCGACATATGCATCTCCCTTGTCCATATTCGTGATTGTCGTTCGTAATATTTAGGATAGGATTACAAGAAATGGTAAACATACCATTTACATTGACATAACATAACTAATGTACATAATTATTATACATAGACAGGTTCTAGCCTTTACATCCAAAACAATTAATTTACACATGTTATCCAACTACTACACATTTTGGCTCCTTCCAGGTTGCAGATCATTACTCCTCAGCTTTATCCACATTGTATAAGGAGAGTATTTCTTTCAAAATCTTATTTTTCTCTAGTGAACAATATTTGGTCAGCTGAACGACAATAAGTCATCGGTCAAGAACGGTAAGAAAATAAAGATATGATATAAACAATAAGGAAAGAAAATTTGAATATTTATAACTTTTATATAAATATTGGTAAAGCAAGTTTGAAGAAATTTTATAGATTATTTATGACTCTATCTAACTCCTACTCGAGTGTTCGTTTAGTGTTTAACTAAGCCAAATAATACAATCATAATTTACTACCACAATCACAAATAAATTTTTTTATATGATGATGCAGTTTGGAGAATAACCATTTGAATATCCACTTTGTCTTGTTTCCCAACAATAATCTTGTGACCAGGGGTCAGGCCGTGGCAGGGTGGCATGGTGCTTAGAGTCCGGCCCTTTCACATCCAGTAAGTGAAATAAGATACATTATCAATTCACCTAATCGATCTTTTTAATCGAAATAGGTACGTCCAAATCACATACAGGTAAGTAAGCTATTAAAGCAAAATATCGGACATAACTCAGAGTCAGAGGCAACAGAATGGGCAAAGAATCGAGTTGCTTTGATATAATTATGTCACGCCACGGTCCCGCAGGGGTCCGATCGTCCTCGCTTGGTCCCTACGGAACCGATCGTCCTCATACGGGCATAATGTCGTGCAAGCCTAAAGTGCGCTTGCACAAGGCCAAAGCTTTGAACAAGGAAAAGTAAGCTATTCAAGTCAGGAGCAGCGACACATATATTGCAGAAAAGTAAAGAACACAATGGCATATGAAAATAAGCATCTTTATTGATATTCGAAAGTGGTACAAGTGGCACTTGGCCGAGGTTACAGATCACTTAAGCACTCTTTCTCTCGATTACAATGGCACCGTTTCATACATTATGTCCCTCTATACAAAAGCAGCTCAAACTCGATACGGCTTAAGGCATCGACTCCAGATTTCTGGTTCCTTGGGATGAGGCACGTCCATCGCTTCCTTAGATAATCCAGCACCTGAGAACAAGCAAACTGTTAGTGGGTCAGCACTTTGGAGAAAGTACTGGTGAGATAAAATAACTTAACAGAAGCTACACCCCCTGAAACCCACACTAAGTAAGCATGTGGTAAAATATTACATTACTAGTAATCTTGCTAGTTTTATCTATGTTCATTTTATGCAGCTCGAGATTATAGTCAATTTACATCTTTTGAAAATATAGCTTGAAAACAGTTTTGCATATTCAAACAATAAGCATACATACGAAATGGTATTCTATCGTGCAGTGCGCAACATGTATTGTGCACCATATTCTAACTCTTATTACCATATTCTAACTCTTAGGAGCAAAATTTCTATAGTAGACTGTTCATCATGAATCAAAATAAGTGCATTTTAGTGGACTATCATACTTTCAAGTACACAAGAAGAACTAGCTATATGATTTTGGTCCCCAAGAAACTCAGGATCGGTAGCGGTAATCCAGCTAACCAGTGACTCCTTTATCTGATGCTATTAGCAGTTGTGACTCATGGTTACTCTTCACTAACATAATAGCAGTCGGGACCAAGGTTCAGCTCTGCACTAATAGCCATTGTCCAACCGATGCGAATGCATAAAGCACTATCAAATAAACTTTATGATGCAAATGAAATAAACAAGCAAGCTATATATATAAACTCTTTATGCTTCTTAGCCCTTGCTGATCGGTTATCCCTGCAGCAGATATACAAGTTAGCAATAATTTGCACAAACATATATGAAGGTTCTGTATTTCCCTGTTCGTCTTTGCATTAAACAGTTTGACATGCAAGAAAGCTAGCCTAGCATGCGTCCTAACTATATGATGGTCCATGGGTAATGCCATGATTAGCAGCGGTTGCCCAAGTTCAGCTCTTCACTAGCACACACGCGTACTAGCAACTGTGACATCATGGGTTTCGTACAACACTAATAGACACATTGCCCCTCAAGACCCCCAGCGGGCCATATCCTCTGGGCGAAACAAAAATCTCTTCCGGACCGAGTGATTCCCAGTACCCCAGGAACCGTCGAGAGACAAGACCTTGTGCACAAGTTGTCCGAGACCAATACAATGACATGAAGCATCTATAATGCAAGCAAAACAAATGATCAAGCAAAACATATATGGTCTAGGAAAACATATCTTGTCAAACAAAGCACATCTCTCACATATCTAATAGCACACCCCACTAGACCTCCAGTGGGCCATATCCTTAGGGCGTACTATTAGTCTATGCTTATACGAATCAAAGACTTATAGCAGTTTGATATAGCAAAACAGACAAACAAAACATATAATGGCAAGCATGATTTCGATTTTATAACTAGCATGCAATATCTATCCCTTTCTTATCATATTACAAAGGGACTTATTCAAGCAATTCATTTACTTATCTTTTTAGCATGGCAGAGGTTCGTTTGATAGTTGTGTTAGTGTAACTAAGTATGCAACAATTTTTATACTCTAGACTTAGCATGGCAAAGTTCTATCTCTTTTCAGACAAGCATACAAATTCTCTAATTAAGCAAGTAGGTTCGTTTCGATGATAAGCTATACGAGTTCTCTTATTAAGCATGCAGATTCAGGTTCTATCATTCTTTTTATGAAACTATCTTCTTAAGCAAACAAGCATTCAAAAACTCAGATTCATTATTAAGGAGTGCAAGAATTAGAGAATGCAGTTCTGCCCACTCACATTGATCAATCATCTTATGGTTCGGTCGGAAACTCTCCGAGAAGACTTTCGCTCGAGCAAGTAAAGCGATATCACTTGTACATAGTGCCTGCACGGAGCAAGGCACTACCCATTATGTCACGCTCCGATCCCGAAGGTCCTGACCATACGCCCCCGCCGGACGTGAATCACCATGCCTCGGCGCTCCCGTGGGGCATATAGTCATTTGCTACCGGGATGTGATACCGTGCGAGCCTGGGGTTGCGGTCGCATAAGGCAACATCGTTAAAGTTTGGCTGTCATCTCATCGAGTAAGTAGCGGAGGGACATTATTGCAAGCATTTATCCATCTGAGTATACCGGGCAAATCGAGGCACAGGGTTCTCTGAATACAATAGGATCGTTCCATATATTATATCCCTCTATACGAAAGTATCTCAAAGCAACTGATACGGCTCAATGCATGTGATGCCTTGTTCAAGGCTATAAATAGTGGGTGTTACCCCCAGATGCAAAAGATCAAAACACTGAAAAATCAAGAACCCTATGCCCCTACACGTAAATAAAGAGGTAGCTAGCAGTCGCCTCTACAGGAGAAGGAGAGGAAGACAGGAGCGTCGCCTCGTCAACCTTCTTGGCCTCGGATAGCCAACAGAATAAAGGAGCCGCTGCAGTGCTCGATCTCCATTGCCATATTTACCCAGGTTTCTTTCTTTCTTGTACTTAGATTTTCTTGTAATAGGGATTCTTTTGTACTTTGTTTTGTTAAGTTGTAATCAATAACGAGAGTTTCCTCCAATAAGAGATCCCCTCTTCTTTATTTTTTTGTGATGTCGACAAAAATGATGACTCTGCTGGGGAAGAGCTTCTCTTCCAACGAGAAGCTGGTGACGCAATCCGACGTTACCAAGTTAGGTTCGACGCAGAGGATGTTGGTGGTCCGCTTTTACCAACAGACATTCAAGGATATGATGGATAGGCTGAGCTCTCCCACGAGGTCCGTACGACCCTGCAAGATTCGTAAAACTCGAGACGTTAGTACCATTTTTCCAAACCCGAGGTCGGTAATCGATGCACCGTTAACCCACGCCATAGTTGCACCAGCGGTTGACCTGTACTCTGCCGATAAGTCAAGATCCACGTCGAGGCCCGTACGACCTCCGAAGGTTCATAGGATGTGGCTTGCAAAAGTCGCTATGCTAAACCCAAGTTCCTCTCCAACCTCAGTTGCAGATGCACATACAGTAGACGCGCATCCCTTCTCTCCAACCTCATCAGAAGATGCGTGTACAGTGGACATGCATCCTGTCTCTCCCTCCTAAGCTGCACCTAAGAAGAACCATACCAAGTTCTCTAATGCGCGCATGCACCGCCATCCAGGCCAGAAGGGATGCACCGAAAGCGGGGGCATGGAGTCTCCTCCGATCAAGGCTGCTATCAATAGGGGATCATGTACTTCTAACCTAGTCTCCCTGTACTATGCATCCAGGGATGCAAGTTCAAAGAGATCCAAAATACTCCAAGCCATGCGCGCTCGAGGAGCTGCATCGTTAGCTCCCCAAAAGCATGCGTTGTTGTTGGTAGTATACACTGCTAATGGGAGACTCTATAGGGAGGACCCAAGTGATCATGCACCAAAAGTAGGTCGACCCCTAGAGCCTTCCCAAACCCACTTGGATGCCATAGTTGCACAAAAACCAAGTCAGAAAATGAATACCAAGATGAAAGACTCATGCGCCCATGTGATGGGCCCATCTCGCAACAAGTCTTCCACTAATGATCCAGTTGCAGTTTCTACGAAAGAACTGGGTAAGGGAGCAAGCATCCCACTCTCTCCTCTATGCGCAAGGCTTGTCCAAACGCATAAAATATGGGTGAAAGTGAAGCTTCTATTGTACAATTTATGCAATGTGATCAGTCACAAGCGTAAGACGAGAGAAGTTGCTCTTGCACATGATGTGTTGCCTGGAGGACACACTTGTGCCAATATTACCATTAACTGTTGTTGCTCTAAAGCACCGGTCCCTCTGGCCAGACAGTCGATGATTGAGCGGCTGTAACCCGCAGCAACAATCCGACAATGGCCCCGGAGATCCTTGCAAGATGAAGAGGAACTACTTGAGGCCACGAGTAAACAAGTGCTGCAACTCGTTTAACCTATGGGTGTCGATCAACACACCACAAAGCCGCCCTAAAAGTAGTAAACAAGTGCCTACCATGAGGGTGTTCTAAGGCACACGCTCAAGAACCAAAGCTGGGGGTAGTCGTGCCTCCCTAAGTCAAATTTCCACCGAAGCTGGGGGTAGCAATCCTCCGGTGTTCGACAATAATCTATCCTTCCAAGAGGACAGTGAACCTCTGCATACGAAAGACAGTCATGAAGACAGTGAACCTATGCATGCGGAAGACAATTATGAGGATAGTGAACCTCTACATACGAATGACCGCTTTATTAGGGTTAGCCATACACTCCCAGATGAGCCTACAGCCGAGACTAAGGGTAGCAATCCCTCCGACCATAAAAGTGATGCAACACTATCTACTATCCCTAAGGACAGTGATCTTCAAGCATCAGAGGTCAAAAGTGAGGCATTCACCTCCTCGTCCATTTTTTCTAACTTAATGTCAATGTACATGGACGAAGACGAGCATGACATTAAATAAGGCAACCAGCAACGCCTCGAGGCAGTCAAAGCCATGATGCAAGCTTTGAGTACTTTAATGCAGACTTTGACTCACACGGTACTGAAACTCAAAGAAAGTATTGTCCCAAAGAAGTCGCAAGCTACAGGACAAACAAATCTAGAGCAGAGAACCAACGAGTAATCGGGAGAACCCAATCCGACTCCTCAGGTTGCAAGCAGTCATACAGTGCCTCGATCCTCTACCCCTGTCCTAACAGATTATATTCAAGAAACTCTCCGGGACCTGCATGCCCGCATCAATGCTCGGGATAACCAGGACAGGCTCTAGAAGCTCTATATACGACAGCCTTATCCTCCTGAATGGGATAACGTAGTATATCCTTATAAATAAAAACCGTTATCTCTGACATCGTTTGACGGAAAGAAGTCACCTCACCAATATATGAGATACTTTCAATCTACAATGGGCTACCAGCCTAAAGATGATGCCCTACTCACCAACTTGTTTGTTGGGGCATTGTCCGGTATCGCTTTTGAGTGGTTCTACAATATTTCAGACAAGTGTATTTCCTTCTTCGAGGACCTGAAATCCCCTTTCCTAGCCCGATTCTATGAAAGAGGGATGGATATAACTATGTCCTCCCTAATGGACATCACCTAAAGGGAGAGAGAGCTCGGGCGAAACTACATCGAGTACTTCCGACAGGCAGCACTGAAACTACCTCTTGGTATTCCTAAATCTTCGCTAATAGATACCTGCTGGAAGAATCTTCTACCAGCAATTAGACTCTGGATAGTATTTGGTCCGTTCATTGACTGAACAACATTTATCGTAAGTGTCACCGTTGTAGAGAAAAGTGCAAAAGACGTCCGCCTGCTTGGATTTTAAGCTCCCGATACTGAAGAAAAGGAAAAGAGCCCATTAGCCGTATCCAACAACCGCGACAAAGGAAAGCAAGCCTTGACAGTCAACTTGGCTAAGGGCCCATCCTCACCTACTACTAGGCCGACTGCACCTTCTGTAGTAAAAGAGACCTATTCCTTCAACGACGACAACGTCATGGATCTCTTTGAAGTCTTGGTAAGGAGAACAAGCTCAAGCTACCCGATATTTGATGCCCTAATGAAGCAGGCCAGGTGGACAATCCCAAATATTGCCACTACCACCGATATGTCTACCATGCCACATAGGACTGCTATATCTTGAAAAGGCAGATACAATGACTGATCGACTCCAAAGCCCTTACTTTGGACTATGAGGATAAGTAGTCACTATAAGTATGGTGTCTCTGCAGTTCGGCACTTTCCCAACGACCAAGGCCCGAGATGGCGATATTTCTATACCTCGGGCAACCATGGAGGTCCTCAACCTCCCTCTGGCTCGAGCAGATGGGTTAGTTCCTCTCACCATTTCAAGAGGAGAAGTCATATGGGCTCATCCTAACCTTATCCCAGAAATGATACAGCAAGCAGCACCTTTTGTCTCTACATCCAAGAGAAGGAAGACTAAGTCATGTCACACGGTTTTCCCATCAGCAGAAGTTCTTGCCGGTGTAACTAGATTGGGCTTAGCTTACTAACGTGACTACAACGCTCCCGAAGAGGGTACACCTCAAACTGTTTTACCTTCTACCGGCGATATAGGTTCATACCAGCCTCCCGTACAGACAAGCAAAAGCAGAAGGAGATGCGCTTCGATAAACCTCTGCAGAAGGACAACTCAAGGGCTGGAGAAGCCCTACAACTTTGATATTTTGGTACAACTGGCCAACACTCTAGCAAAGTTGTCTCTTTGAGCTTCTATGACTCTCCAAAGAGCTCGTCATACACTATGTGAGGCATTACAGAATGTCGAATCTTATCTAGCCAAAGTCAAACCACCAGCTAAAGACCCTACGGCATGTCCTCACTGCAAATATATGATGGAGGTGATTTCTAACATCATATTCTCTCAGCAAGATATGTTACCAAAGAATAACAAGCACGATCGCCCTTTATATTACACCAGATATATCGGAGCCATTAGGGTAGATCGAATGCACATCAATCCCGGTTCATTCCTCAGAATTATCCCTCGAAGTCTACTACAAACCATAGGAATCCCGATGCATCGGCTGGCAGCTACAAATACCACCATTAGCGATTTTAACGCTGGAAGAAGTTACCCTTTAGAAAAAAATTGTCTGAAATGCCAAATAGGTGATCTTCGAACAAAGGTAACTTGTTATGTCATTGATGTTAAGGTGTCATACAATTTCCTATTAGGGCGTCTGTGGATACACGAGTACCTGATCGTTCCATCCACCGTCTATAAATGTTTCAAATATGTCGGTGAAGACAACATTGTTAAAATAGAATTTGCTGACGTAGACCCGTTCAAAGGAGTCAAGACATATTACTCTGACTCGATTCTGTACAAGAAAGTCTATCTAGATGAGGAAGTCAATGATGCGGATGATAAAGCTGACACGGCCACAGCTACAAAAGATCCTCTAAGAGTCCATCTCAAAGGACGTCCTCCCTGTATGCCCGCTCCTATAGTAGTAAAACTCCGTAGAAGATCTCCTGAACCTTTTGTGGTCACTCCCCACTGGTGGAGGTGCCTTCCAAACAATTATCCCATCACAATTATAAATCCGGGACAACTGGTGGTCAAACTTCGCAAAAGAGCCCCAGTACCGCCAACATCGCTAACAACTACTGAAGAAGATGAGTTGGAAGAATATGTCGTGGCATCTACCGGCGTACCGTCCTATGATGATATAATCCCTCTTGAAGAAATATCATATTTCCTCAACAAATGCCTCTCTTTGAATTTTGCACCCGCCATGCATTGGAGTGTCGCATATGCTTGGGAACACGGTATAGGCTTACACCTTCATATGCAAATAGCCACCGCCCATGCAGTAAACCAGATCTACTTTGGATAAGAACCGTGCTTTGTATTTCCAAAAAAAAATTTGGAACAAACACATCATCTTTGGGAAGATTGAAGCTAGTCGAGATTTCGTCTATGAAGAACCAGAGCCAGAAGCTGGAAGAATGCAACTTCACTGCTACAGTGTACAGAATAAACATATACTCCAAAAAACAGGATACATCCTAAAAAGTGATCAAGGCCTGAACTACGGCAAAGGATGACGCCTACCGCTGCATCACTTCGCCCCTAAAGTCAAACCTGAAATATACTATCAACGGACCGGTCATGGTCTAGGATATGTCACTCCTCTCACAGCCATCAAAGATTCAGGGGAGGAAGATGAAACACAATCCCACTCTTCACAGTCTCTCGCTTAGGACTCCGATACCAACATCGGAGACTTGCTCAAACATACCTTGTCCGTTAACATGACATCAGCAGACCCTATCGAGGACTCACTTTCTAATCAGCTTACCACCTAAAATAATCACCATCGGCTCTTGCAAGAGTTAGAAGCACTAAACAAAAAATTCTTATTGGCTCAATAACGCATTGAACTATATCAAGCACGACTTTCTGGCGTCTTTAACAAAAAGGTTAAGGAGAGGATATTCCAAGTGGGCAACCTAGTTCTCGCAGTGAGGAGACCAATAGTCATGACTCACAAGAAGGCCAAAAAAATTCTACCCAAATGGGAGGGCTACTTTGTGGTAGAAACAGTCTATTCCAGTGGTGCATATAGACTCATCAAGCCAAACGGTGACTTGCTCATGAAGCCCATCAATGATAATTTCCTGAAGAAGTATTATGCCTAAGTAAGGCACTCTTCTCCTCCAAAAAAAAACCCTCTAACAAAGGGATATGGGAGGGCAATATCAACAGCAAGCGTCCTCATCAGCATGTTACTTTATGTACCGTCCATGGTACACAGACCAAATCTATTATCCATGCTTGGGAGTCCCGTGTACGCAATAGGTAACGGGTCCACAAAAAACCTTTGTAAAGGAAAATGGTTCACATCTATATTACCTATGGACCGGGAGCCATTTTCCTATCCAAAATAACACAGTCACATCCATATTACCTCTAACTCATCCCTTTTGGTTGTCCTCATAAAATTCTATCCAAAGCGAGTAGTTCATGTCTATATTACCGCTGAACTACGAGGTATCCAAGGAAGCAGTCATGTCCATATAACCTCTGAACTATTTTCTTCCCTCTTAACACTCTGCCATGAAAGTGCCCAGCTACAAAAGGACAAGCTAGACTATCAGTTTTAAACCACAGCATCTCTGCCATCACAGATGGTGTCTCCACCCAACCTCTTTAATGGAAGTGCTTTGACCTATCACATCCATATTACATCTGATAGGGCTTGGTGTTATCACCCTAATGAGGTTATACTACGTTCATATTACCTCTGGTATAATACTCAAATTCAAGATAGCCACATCAGCAAGAAGAATTCCAAACAGGAAAGAAGGTAAAATTTCATTAATATTCAAGATCACGAGTACATATAGAAGTCCATTACATTCAAAGATTTTTATTAATATTCAAGATTATGAGTATATATAAAAAGAAGGAGAAACCCTTTGTGTTGTTTCTGGTGCTGATATGTGTGAAGCCGACAGCTCAACATATTCTGGGTTATCACTTCAGCAAGACTCCTCAGTACAAAGCACAATATATAGAAAAGAATCCATACCGATGGAACACAAGAGAGCTTGTAACACAGCCGAGCCTCTGCACACCCACCTCTATCGTGTGAAAAGATGTGACTAAACATCCCGATTGGGACAACTAGCCCTATCACTGCCACTCAGATGGGCCGCCAGGACTCAACCTGAGATCCAGCCATCGTGTCCTAGTCGCATACAAAGGAAAGCTACAGTGAGCTAGGTTGGAAGATCATGGACAATCCTCCGGGTAAGGTGTTTATTCACTATGCACAATGGTGACTATGATATCCTTCTATGCTCCATCACATCCAGAGCAATCTAAGACAGTTCCTGCATAAACGAATATAAGCAAAGTTAGAATGATTGCAAAGATAGTATAAAAATGCGCATTAATACCATACGTCGAGCAGAAGATCAGCCAGGAAAGCCGCACATGAGCGTCATCAATGATTTACGCATTAGTGTTAGGCACATACCCGCTACAGTGCAAAGATGGTTGTTGCGGTACAAAGGCAGACATGCCCGAAGAGGGTTCACGCATCAACTCTCAGCACATGCCTCAGGCGCGTGTCTGAAGACAACATCACCCATGCTGCCAAAGAGGAATCCTTGCCATTAGTGCATCCTCTAGACAAAGCCTTTCGGCTACGATCATGTGCGTCAGGACAAAAAAATTCACACAACGTAAGGGATGGTACAAACAAGTGACGCCAAGAGAGTGTCTGGGTGATACAGCAAGAAGAAAGGGCAAGTATTCCATACTTTCATCGATGGCCGACTGGTGATCGACCATTAGAGGGAGAGGGTCGACGAACCACTTGATAAACTTTCCCGTGCCTTAGCAAAGACATAGTGAGAAGAGAGAAATTCACCACTCTCTTTCTTTCTAGCTTTCTATTTATAATAGGGACGCCATTAATGGCTCGCGAACTACGAGGCATAGAAACCGCAGAATGAATCCAACAGTCAAAGACGAATATCTGCTTAGACCATGCGCTTGGTAATCTCATGCGCACAGTGCCCAAATATGCCAACCAACGTGCTTAGTCGAAGGAAGAATACTCCGTGGATGCGCCAAACAGAAAGAAGTTGTGCACGTATGCCAAACTTACTTCTCAACCCATATTCTTCATGCTTCTATTCAAAGTATTCTGAACTTTTGAAAAGTTACAAAGTTTTTAAAGTTCAAAAACTTTAAAGGGGGTCTTGTAGAAGGATGTAAAATTTGCCCCATGCGCCCTAGTAACCTTGTTCCATATGCCATAGTAACTTGGGTCCATGCGCCATAGTGACTTGAGTCCATGCGCCCCACTAGTCTAATTCCTTATGCCCTGAGGATTCTGGCCGATGTGCCAACAGCAAAACAAGGGTCTCATGTGTCCGCAGTGCCATGCGCTTCTATGAATATAGGTGTCTCATATGCCCGCAGTGCCATGCACCTCTATGTATCTAGGTTTCTTATGTACCCACAGTGCCATGAGCCTCTATGTATCTAAGTGTGCCATGCCCCCGTAGTGTCATGCGCCAGTATGATCTTGATGATTCTCATGCACCTATAGTGTCATGCTCCATACAATTCCTGTACATGCGCCTACGTGATGCCTTATTTAAGGCTATAAATAGTGGGTGTTACTCCCACATACAGAAGATCCAGACGCTAAGAAATCAAGAACCCTATGCCCTTACATATAAATAAAGAGGAAGCTAGCAGCCGCCTCTACAGGAGAAGGGGAGGAAGACAGGAGCGCCGCCTTGTCAATCTTCTTGGTCTCGGATCGTCAACGGAATAAAGGAGTCACTGCAGTGCTCGATCTCCATCACTACACTTACCCAGGATTTCTTTCATACTTGTACTTAGATTCTCTTATAATAGGGATTCTTTTGTACTTTTTTTTATCAAGTTGTAATTAATAAAGAGAGTTTCCTCTAATAAGAGATTCCCTCTTCTTTATTTTTTTGCGATGTCGACACTATACACACACAAACACCTAATGCAACACACTAATAGGCACCCTAGATCACAATACTGAGACACGCTTGGGTATCACCCAAAGTGCACAAACATATGAGTCCACTCTACTACCTATCTTGCAATTTAGGATACTCATCACACACTCCCAATAATCATGTTTCACACATTTATAACTATATAAAAGAACACCTTACAATTGTTAGACACATGTATACACTCACCTCTCTAACTAGTATACACTGCTACACCCATGTTGTGGTCGTGCCTTGCAGCTTTCACTGGACTGTTGCTGCTGTTCTAGCAATGAAGCACATCATGGTGCATATCCAAGTCACCTTCCCCCACCTGTTGTTACAATGCTGCTCTGCCTCTTCTGTTTCCTGCACTTTCTGCTACCCGACCAGAACAGAACTCTCTCAAAACTCAGTGCACACATACAAATCACTAATATATATATCACCTAATCCTTCTCTTACTCACTCAAAATCTGAACACACATCACACTCATACAATACTCCAATGCACCAATGCACATTCACTAATACACATGATAACTTCTCAATGCTAGTGTAATTTTAGATTAATACATCCGCTGCTTGAGGTTGTATTGCAGTGAACTGCAATGCAAGTGTTGCTCTACCAGAGTCAATGTAACCCTAAATGAAACCAGTTCCTGTAGATACTTATCTACTGAACCGAAAGCTTCTGCACAGCACAAGTAACCATTACTGCTGTGAAATCCATCTCGTAGTATCTGTATTGGTATATGGATACATATTTTATATTATGTATACTGTATTTTATTGGATCTCGTGGAATCTCAAAAGTTTCTAAAAATTGGAACTTTACTACCTGACCGGCATACCTACGGTATACTTCGGCATAACGGTGGTATACCGTTCGGCAGATATTTATTTTACTTTTGAAATATTTTTGAGATATTTTTATGAGATATTTTCGTGAATAGTATTAGATATTTTCTATTATCCATTAGTTTTTTGGTTTTGTTTTGGATGGACGAGATCGATTTGACTCGTGACTTGGATCACTGACATGGCTAATTGGACGGTCACGATTAAATCACCTTTATATATATATATATATATATATATATATATATATATATATATATATATATATATGGATTGATTTTCTCTCTTCTCTCTTTTCTTTCTTTCTTCACTTCTTAATTTTCTCTTCATTTTTTGTGGGAGCTAGGAGATTGGTATTGAGGCCTAAGAGTGTAGCTTCTGTACTCCTCTTGGTAGTGGAGTTCAAGGTTAAGGCTGGTTGCTTGACTTGAGGCAAGTACATCTTACCAAAATCTTAAACGACTTTTTTTGCTGTATTTTTTTATTTTTCTTGGTGGTTTATGCTTAGAAATACATGTTAGTGGTTTTATTAAATATGTTTCTCTAGTGTTTAGTTTTTCGTCATGGGCTAGTCTCAAAAATTAGTTTTGAGCTTATTTCAACTTTTTGGTAGAAATCCTGATATTTACTGGTTAGGTAACTCGGTGTCAAAAATGATGACCGGAGTGATTGCCATGAGACTTAGTATATGTAATACCCCGTTCCGCTCAAGCGGACTGCCGACTCAATCGGTAATAGTGCAACTGTCCCGACCGGCTTTGCCTCAACAAATAAGCAAAGGATATCCAGACTTATCCCTACAGGAATTCAGCTTAGGCTTTCAGAGGCTCGCTCAGGCGTATCGCTCTACCGAGGCGAATCATCGCTAAGATGGGTGGCTACGGTGAACTTGTCTTTGCTTAGCCAGCACACATAAAATCTGGAAATTTTTATGCTAGTCGCTAGGTGAATTACCTCCTGCATGCTAATAAATCCAACGCACCTAGCTAAGGGAATAATCCCAACTTGTATTGCTTGCTAGAACATGGAAATTGAAATACTGCTTATATTCAGACCCTCGCATGCTAAGTCCCTTAACGGTTTCATCTCTCGGCTTACCTTCGGATCCGAGCAATGTGCCTGCTTATGTTCCTTAGAAACATATGCTTGTCTGCTTGAATGTTGCATTATTTTCATCTATACCCCGGAAGACTACTACGTGGTCATTCCGTGCCTGAATAACCCTGCAAGTATCCGGGACCGTTAGGTCGCCAAGGCAGTTCCCGATTCAGGAGACTGCATCATGTCAAGTAAAGAATCATACTCCTGTGGCAAGACTCATTCAGGTATTTGGATCTCCCTGCAAGTCTCCCTCGTGCGGGCTTACATCACCCTAGGTGATTGTGCATATCTAATAGCTAAATGAATCATGCAATACTGCTTGTCGTGTGCTCATGTTGCCTTAACTGCATGAAACGTGAACTTAATAATCGTGTTCGATCATGGACAACTTGTGCACAAGGATATAAGTTCTGTGGACGGTGTTGGGGCACTGGCACCGATCCGATCTGGGCAGACTTCGTGTGTAGTCATCGTGTGCAGACTGGATAGCTTACAATGCATCGTGTGTTATCATGTACGTATTCAATATGAGCTCTCGTTGCATGCTATCCATGTCCATGACTAGTCCACTATGGCATCAAGCCAGTGATCATCGTGTGCAATTAACTTGTGGCTTAGTCATCATGTGTGGATGGGATAACTTGCAGCGCATCGTGTGTTCGTTGTGTGCTCTCGTTGCATGTTATCCTTATCCTTGACTATGTCCACCTCGTGTGCTTAAACTTGAACAATATAACCATACTCAATGTTTGCATATGCTATCGCCTGAATATTTATACTTGCCCGTGCATGAATTAACAATATTTGCCTTGGACAGGGAAGGATAAATAGTAAGTTGGTAAGTCTCGCCGTGTTTCCTCAAACATCGCACGGCGCACTGCCCGACACGTTAGGCTATTCAATGTTTGCATGAAACTGATCCTAAGACAACTAGAAAGACAACTTAATAGTTGTGCACGGAACCTGTATTACGTGTTTAGATTTGTCGAGCGGGCGAGTAGCTTCCCCACCAGTACATTCAATGTACTGATAATCCACCAGTTTGTATGCAGGGTGCGAGAGAACCTCGTTCGGTACGGATGCCTCCTTCGCACATGCTAAGGCCATGAGTTTCCTCTGAAGCCTTGCAACGGTGCATCCGGAACAGAAGCACATATACAAGACATAATGTTGGAACATAGCCCGAACTCGCCTGATCATCGCCTGAACATCGCCTGTACAATTATTCCACAATTGTAGCCACTTAGCACGCTTTTACTGTTTCAGAGAGAGAGGCTTGAGCGACTTATAATCTCGGCTATACGCCGCCTATAACACATATTTATATCAATAAAGAGCTTGCTTTACTTTAACTTGTGTTCTAATACTTCCGCTATATTGTCGACTCAGTGAACCTGTTACCAAATCGCTATGCGTTCATCTTCGCTGCACTCGGACAATCTGTGCGACTCTGTGGCTTAGAACTCTTAATGCCAGCCAATGAATCACGGCCTTGCATGGGTGCGGTTCACGCTCGTGCGGCATCACGCCCGGATGGGTCAAGCGATCGTTCCGCGGGAGCGCTGGCGAAGGTGATTCCCGCCTAGCGGGAACGACCGATTGCCTGCGGGAGATCGAGGTGTGACATAGTGGTATCAGAGCCTGGCTTCTACGCCTTTGAACTTTAATTTCGATATCTCTCTTTCGAAAGCTCGTTCGTGGGTTATGTGCACGCTCTCTCTCAATGCCTCGATGGGATATTCCAATAATAAGTCTAAATACTTTCAAAATATGTTTTGATTGATATGCTTGGTTGTATGCTGTTGTGTTGCGAGTGGCCTTTGTGCCAACCTGTGCGAACCCTTGAGTGTATCGCAGTAGCTTGTCCGATTTTCACTAACTCTAAGTTTGGTTGAATGCATCTATTCGAGGGACGCCTTAAACTAGTGCACCATCCAAGACTTAAGGAAAGGTGAAACTCGAGTGCTAAGACTTCACTATCACTGAGCTGGTTGACATGTTCACACTAGAAGTGCACTTCGAAAGTGCGCACGATCCAGTCTAAGCAATATGCTAATTTTAACGCTTGTGCAAGTGAATATCCAAATGAACAAGTACAACGACTTGTCTAGGATTACCTCAACCCTAGATTACTGCTTGTCCTCAGTAAGTCTCGAGGACGAGACTTTTTCTGAGTTGGGTAGGATGTAACACCCTGTTCCGCTCAAGCGGACTGCCGACTCAATCAGCAATAGTGCAACTGTCCCGACCGGCTTTGCCTCAACAAAGAAGCAAAGGATATCCAGACTTATCCCTACAGGAATTCAGCTTAGGCTTTCAGAGGCTCGCTCAGGCATATCGCTCTACCGAGGCGAATCATCGCTAAGGTGTGTGGCTATGGTGAACTTGTCTTTGCTTAGCCAGCACACATAAAATCTAGAAATTTTTATGCTAGTCGCTAGGTGAATCACCCCCTGCATGCTAATAAATCCAACGTACCAAGCTAAGGGAATATCCCAACTTGTATTGCTTGCTAGAACATGGAAATTGAAATACTGCTTATATTCAGACCCTCGCATGCTAAGTCCCTTAACGGTTTTATCTCTCGGCTTACCTTCGGGTCCGAGCAACGTGCCTGCTTATGTTCCTTAGAAATGCATGCTTGTCTGCTTGAATGTTGCATTGTTTTCATCCATACCTCGGAAGACTACTACGTGGTTATTCCGTGCCTGAATAACCCTGTAAGTATCCGGGACCGTTAGGTCGCCAAGGCAGTTCCCGATTCAGGAGACTGTATCATGTCAAGTAAAGAATCATACTCCTGTGGCAAGACTCATTCAGGTATTTGGATCTCCCTGTAAGTCTTCCTCGTACGGGCTTACATCAGCCCAGGAGACTGTGCATATCCAATAGCTAAATGAATCATGCAATACTTTTTGTCATGTGCTCGTGTTGCCTTAACTGTATAAAATGTAAACTTAATAATCGTGTTCGATCATGGACAATTTATGCACAAGGATATAAGTTATGCGGATGGTGCTGGGTCACTGGCACCGATCCGATCCGGGCAGACTTCGTGTGTAGTCATCGTGTGCGGACTGGATAGCTTGCAATTTATTATGTGTTATCGTGTATTCAATATGAGCTCTCGTTGCATGCTATCCATGTCCATGACTAGTCCACTATGGCATCAAGCCAGTGATCATCGTGTGCAATTAACTTGTGGCTTAGTCATCGTGTGCGGATGGGATAACTTACAGTGCATCGTGTGTTCGTCGTGTGCTCTCGTTGCATGTTATTCTTATCCTTGACTATGTCCACCTCGTGTGCTTAAACTTAAACAATATAACCATACTCAATGTTTGCATATGCTATCGCCTGAATATTTATACTTTCCCGTGCATGAATTAACAATGTTTGTCTTGGACAGGGAAGGATAAATGGTAAGTTGGTAAGTCTCGCCGTATTTCCTCAAATATCGTACGGCGTACTGCCCGACACGTTAGGCTATTCAATGTTTGCATGAAACTGATCCTAAGGCAACTAGAAAGACAACTTAATAGTTGTGCACGGAACCTGTATTATGTGTTTGGATTTGTCGAGCGGGCGAGTAGCTTCCCCACCAGTGCATTCAATGTACTGATAATCCACCAGTTTGTATGCAGGGTGCGAGAGAACCTCGTTCGGTGCGGATGTCTCCTTCGCGCGTGCTAAGGCCAGGAGTTCCCTCTGAAGCCTTGCAACGGTGCATCCGGAACAGAAGCATATATATAAGACATAATATTGGAACATAGCCCGAACTCGCCTAATCATCGCCTGAACATTGCCTGTACAATCATTCCATAATTTTAGCCACTTGACACGCTTTTACTATTTCAGAGAGAGTGGCTTGAGCGACTTGTAATCTCGGCTATACGCCGCCTGTAACACATGTTTATATCAATAAAGAGCTTGCTTTACTTCAACTTGTGTTTCAATGCTTCTGCTCTATTGTCGACTCAGTGAACCTGTTACCAAATCGTTATGCGTTCATCTCCGCTGCACTCGGACAATCTGTGCGACTCTGTGGCTTAGAACTCTTACCGCCAGCCAATGAATCACGGCCTTATACAGGCGCGGTTCACGCTCGTGCGGCATCACGCCCGGATGGGTCAAGCGATCGTTCCGTGGGAGCGCTGGCGAGGGTGATTCCCGCCTAGCGGGAACGGCCAATTGCCTGCGGGAGATCGGGGTGTGACAGTATATATGCTATAGGATGCTTACCGTTAGACTTGACACTTTGCCGGACCAGTTTCTGATAAGTTTTGGAACATGATTTCGGTTCCGAAATACCTATAATGGCTAGACTTTTCCTAATATTTCCTAAGAGAACCGGCATACCGAGAGTATATTGGTATATACCGACGGCATACCGATTTGGCCCGACTTGGAATCCTAGAACTTATTGTGCCTTGAACCGGCATACCGATGGTATACTATAGTATACCGATAGTATACAAATTTATTGGAATCGAAAACCTGCTATGATTTTGCTATCACTAGTCCGGCATACCGACGGTATATCGATTACCCTGACTTGTTCTTTCTATCTTCCTAGAATTTTCCTGGACGACATACCGATGGTATACTATAGTATATCGATAGTATATCCGTCATGTACTCATTTGCATGTATTTTATTTTTATTATACCTCTCACTGCTTTTCGTCTGGTGCTTGTGCGCATATTGTATGTATTATTTTCTTGTGCTATTTTTCCCGGTTCTACTTGTCTATTGTGTTTACCAGACCAGTCCCGGGTTCATGTATAGTTTGGGACACATACCCATTATATCCAGTCCTAACTTTATGTATAGATTGGGACACCTACCCATTATACCATGTCTTGTACAGTCCCGATAGTTATCCATCATGGTGCACTCCCGATCATTGATTGTACCAGTCTTAGCTTGATATCATGTATAGTTTTGGGGCCACTAACCCATTATACACCTGTCGTGTATAGTTTTGGGGACACCTCCAATTATATATCTATCCCGTACCAGTCCCGATATGGTTTGGGCTACCTACCCATTATACACCCGTCTCGTATATTAACTATTTTGGCTTGTTATAGCGCACGCTCATCATGCCTATAACCGTTTGGTTGTATTTTCGTATAGTCTTGTGATTATGCTTGTCAAAATATTATCTTGTCTAGTTCATCCCTGCGGGAAGCATCATAACTAGGATGGATTCTGTGAAATGCCACACCTGGAATCCTGAAATAAATGATAAGGTTAATAAGTAGCGTAAATAATTAGAGCATTGGAGGAGGATCTCTTGGTTTTATGCAATCTCGTGCCCCGACGATATTTTTACTAATTGATGGACTTGTAGCATGCCATCGAGTAGTGCACATTTCCAGCTCACCGTCATGTGGGATATATTATACTGACTTACTTAAGTTTACCTTTGTGTGACTTGGATTAGGTGCACATCTCTCATGGGGATGGTGTATCCACTATTATTTACTTTACTTTCATCCAACAATTGGGTAGTTTGGACAGTCTGGAGGGCATGCAACCGTACGAAAATCCTAAATTATATTTGTTAGTAATTAGGAGTTATGATAACCCTAGTTAGCTAATGTATCAAGCCGTACTTCTTGCTTGGTCATGATTGATGGATGGAGTCCATTTATTATCATATCTTATGTTGCCTTGCTTGCCTGACGGTGACCCATCGTGGTGCACTCATGTCTATTGTCTTGTATGCTATTTTACTTTATATGCATTATTCCTTATTGTTTCCCTTGCCATGATCCTGAAACTGTACTAGTTCTTTTCTCGTTACTTTTCTTTTCCAGTTAACTTATATATATATATATATATATGTTCACCTTGCATTTATCCCCGAGAACCTGTTATCTCATATTTTGGACTTGTTGCATCGTCTACTGGGTATAACATGATTAGCATATTCTAGACTATAGCTAGAGTTGATCATGTATGACTTATACTATTTCTAGTTCTTTATTTTATATTACTAGATTCATGATTAGCTATGTATATATGATTTGGGATGCATTACTATCTTGCTTATGTTGATCATATATCTTGTGTATTATAATTTCCTGCTTATGATTGAGACACTAGGAATGCTTGACCTAGGTTGACTGATAGCTTATAGTATTAATCCCCATGTATATTCACAGTCGTGACCGTATTTTGAGGTACTGGAGTACTCCGGTATATGTAGTTGGCTTTGTCAGCCCTCGCTCTTTAGTATTCTGGGCCATGGACCTGACAGCTGCACACTGCTATATCCAACTTTACTGCAACCACACAAAAATACTCCTGAACACACTCATATAATACACTTATACACAAACAAACCCAAACATCAAATACTTGGTGTGCACACATGATACACTTGAGTATCACCCTATGATACTTAAGTGATACCCTCTACATTATCATGATAAACCACCAAACCACCAAGATACCAACCCCAATCAAAGACCAAAACATAATCATAATATATGACATAAATATATACATAAATAATAGATCTAGCATAATATTGAGTATATGACACTAATGAGATACCAAAATAAGGAGAACATTAATCCTAACTATGCATATCATGATACGGCCTACACGTATCCAATTATGGATACAAGAACACTATCACAAGAATAATTAGACACTAATAGTCCTATTGAGGACACCAATCAAACACTTGGTGGACATAATTTAGAATTCTCCCAAGTTTGCCACAAAAATATCTAGATCTACCAAAATAATAGTCTCTACCACCTAATTCTTCACCTATTAGGTTGTACCTAGCTATGGGTGGATTCCTAGAGACTCAATGTAGAATTCTAACATAGAAATTGATAGAAATTAGAAATTTTACCTATTAAAAGTTGGATCCTAATAAAACTTCTCCAGATGAACACAAAAGTAAAGTGGACACAATTTTCCTAGCTAGCTCCTCTCCAATGGTCCTTCTTGTGCTCTCCAATAATCTAGGTCTCTATGGAAATTGAATGAATAGATTTGAATTAGTTTGGAGTGGGTTTGGTAGGGATTTGGAGAAGAGAAAATTTTGGTAAAGAAGGAGGCTAATGAAATATGGAATGAATGGATGAACTAACCCTAATTAGAGTTATCTACTTAATTATAATAGGGTTGGGTGGTAATACAATATCCATAATGCCCCTCTCCATTCTCTAATTAGGTTTTAGAAATTGTCATGAAGGAAATCTCTTTGGGTTAGGAAGGAATCTAATTCATTAATAGAAAAAATATTCTATCCATGACACCAACTAATCAATTCTAATTAACTAAAGTCATTAACTAACATCAATGGCACTAACTAACTCTAACTATCACTTAGTCAATTCTAGCTAACTAGCATACTAACCAATACCAATATTAGTATAACTAACACAAATTAAATATAGCTATATAATTACAAATAATTATGAAATAACAAAAAATATCTCTAAAAATGGAAGTAGTGGTTACAAATCTTAGCCCCCTTAAAATAATTTTGTCTTCGAAATTAAAAGATACCCCGTCCTCTCTCACCTGGATAATTATAACCTAGTTATCATAATTCTCTCAATAGTCGCAACCCAAATCTATTCATGGCCTAAGAAAGTCCTATCTAAAATAATACAAATATACAACTTTATTGAAAAGAAAATCCTTCATTATTATCAAACATGCATGGTTATCGTCTCTATCTATCATGATATTGCAGTATCTACCAAGGTCTACTACTAACATACTTAGCATAAAAATATATTCATGCAAACTATAAGGTACTAAGGAATCACATAGATCAATAGATGAAAGAAAAGGAAAGGAACATAATCTGCTAACCCATCACATGTAACATTGGTCCCCTCGACCGTTATTGTTAAAGCCCTACCCTGCTGGGGTGTCTCCCTCTGCTGGTGCGGGATAATTTATTGTGCCACGGGTGGCCTAGCTGGACCGCTTTATTACTGCCTTGAATACCTACACTCCTACTCTCATGATTCTCCCTTAAATATCCCATATTCATACTACACTGGTACACCTAGCCGATAATACCACCTACAATAATACTCACTGATACTAAACTGATATATTACACTTATCACTTATTACTCACCAATCCTAATATACCTTGGACACTTGCAGTCTCTAGGTACCCTTGGTACATAGATACTAACTAAACAGCTATACTAGACACATGTACTTAATATCTCGCCATGAATCTCGCAATCTTCCTCTTTATCCCAGGCCACCAGTAGTGTTGTCTCAAATCTCGGTACATCTCATACCCCCAAGATAAATAGAATAAAATAAACTATGGGCCTCGGTCATCAACTCCTGGCATAGCTCGCTACTCAGAATATATAGGCGATCACCACACCTCAATGTTTCATCCTCGTGAATCCGGAGTCCCGTCTGCATTCCGGCCTCTGTCCTCTCTCACAGTAGCCAAAATCTTGCATCGGTAGGCAAGGCTGCCTTGATCCTCTCAACCAATGTAGACTGAACCTTTAGACTGGCCAACTGTCTATCCATGCATGGTAATACAACCTCTTACCCGAGCTCCTAAATATCCTCTAACAAATGGCTTTGAGTCGTCAAAAAGTAGCCCTAGGCTTCCTGTTTAAGGCATCCGCTATAATATTCGCCTTGTTAGGGTGGTACTGCAACTCGATATCATAGTTTGTCATCAACTCTAGCCATTGCCTCTATCTTATATTGAGCTCCTTCTGAATGTAGACATACTTCAGAATTTTATGATATGTGTAAATCTTAACCCGCTCTCCATAAAGGTAGTGCCATCATAGATTTAGTGTAAATATCATCGCAGCTAGCTCTAGATCATGTATCGGGTAATTCTTCTCATGAACCCTCATCTATCTCGATGTGTAAGCTATCAATTTGTCGTGATACATTAGTACACGTCCTAGTCTGCTCCAGAAGCATCGTTATACACCACAAATCCTCCAGATCTAGAAGGAAGTGTCAGGATCGGTGTTGTCGTCAGATGCTTCTTCAGCTAATTGAAAGCCGACTAACACTCCTCAGTCCAGATAAACTCCTCGCCTTTACTCGTCAACCTCGTCATAGGCACAGTGATCCTCGAGAATTTTTCCACGAACCTCCGATAATATCCGACAAGTCCAAGAAAACTCCTAACCTCCGTAACTGATATAGGTGTAGGCCACGTCTCCACTGCGGCAATCTTTTCTGGGTCAACTCATAGTGCCCGTACTTCTTTCGAAAAGCTATCTTTAAAATATCCTCATTTCTCACATTAATCTGATGATAGCCAAATATGCAATCTATATTCGAGAATACACATACGCTACTCAGCTGATCAAATAAATTATCGATGCGTGGCAGAGGGTACTTGTTCTTTATCGTTACAGCATTTAGTGCCCTATAATCGATACACAAACATAGTATCCCATCCTTCTTCAGCACAAAGATGGGCGCTCCCCATGGAGAAACACTAGCTCGAATGAAACCCTTATCTAAGAGATCATCTACTTGGACCTTCAACTCAACCAACTCTTTTGTTGCTAGTCTGTAGACGGGAGAACTAACTGGCTTGGCTTCGGGAGTCAACTCTATAGTAAACTCTATCTCTCTGTCAGGTGGCATGCCTGGAAGATCCTCGAGAAATACATCCTCATACTCTGATATAATGTAGGGGTACACTAGTTCACCTTCTATAATGTGTGATACGAAGGTAGGTTGGACACCCTGCCCTTTGGCTCCTCGAAGAAACTCAAACTCAGGGTGATTCAGTAGTCTAAATATAACGCATCCACGTTGGCAATCTAGCATCGCATGGTATTGGCTCAACCAATCCATGCCTAGGACAATGTCATAGTCTGACACGGAGAAGACTAAAAATCGGGCATGCATCTCTCGCCCGCAAATAACTACTGAACAAGATCTACAAGTGTCGCTAACTGGTACTATTCCACCTCCCGTAAGAATCTTCTTAATCTTCGGAAGGGGTGCAGCTACTATTCTATGGGTGGCTACGAAACTAGAAGCTATGAAAGAGTGTGTCACACCATAATCAAATAATACTACTGTTGGTAATGAAGGTACTAAAATAGTACCTATGATAACCTCTCCAGCGGTCTCTGCCTCCTCAATGGTCATCATAAAGGCCTGGCCCTGTCCCGGTGTTGGTGCCCTCGGCTACTGTCGAGCCTGCTAGAAATGAACTATATGAGGGGCCAAGGGTGGCCTCCTCTGAATTCCTCCTGGTGCTGGTGGTCGCATCACCCCAACTCCTGCATAAGGCAGCCTCGGTCCTAGAAAGACTGGCTCGGGAGGCTGCTGGTAGGGCCTCGGCGCTGATAAGGCTGGTCGACAAAACCATTAATATTGGAACCCTCTACTCTGGGCAATCCCTGACTGCATGCTGGTTAGATCCTGTCACAACCCGTACCCAGTGTAAGGTACAAGTCGGAAATAATGCCTAGCCTACGTCGTAGAATCGGCAGTAGAACGTTGTTTGGGTAATCTACTAACAATATAATAAGCCACCAACAATATCAATATACTCAATCACAGATCTGCGATAGAAATGAGCACGAATATGATAAAGAATAGAATAGTCATATACAACTCATGAGTCTAAAATAATAACATCAATGGGTCTGAGAAGAAATACTAAACAATAAGCGGGAGACAAATCTAGTACAAAAGAATACTAAGAAGCTACTAGTCCCGGTTCATCTGTCTCAGTCGGGATAAGTTCCTCCAGAGCCAGGGTCTCTGACTCTAATCCCACAATATCCTAAGGTCCATAATATATAGGGTACCACTCTTCAGTGTCATCTGGAAAAATATATCCAGTTAGAAAAGGAGCAGAGTACATCTCTAACAGTAGTTCTAATCAATGATATAAACTATATAACAGTAAATATATATGAATATACAAGATGCAACAATAGATATAAGAGATATACAATAAGGAAATATTGGAATAAATACAATAATGAACAATATGACAATGAACAAGAATACTAATGACTAAGTGTGTGAGTACTAGCTTTAATATGTGATCGGCTTGGGAACTTGCACAAGAGTAAATCCCCTGGTTAATCATACGTGCGGTGTATGATCAACACTCACAAGGAACAAGACATGCACAAGAATGGTATGATCACATATCTACACTAAAATACTCTCCACCCCTGACTGGTATTGTAGATCCAACCATGGTACGCTATGGCACAAGATTCCCCAAGAAAATAGCTAGTCTTTTCAAGAATCAGTGTCTGTACATATACAAGATAATCAATGAAACAAGGCTTGCACAAGATACACCATATACCAAGGAATAATATCTCATGACGAGATCCGGATATACCTATCCGTGTAACCATCGTGTCAAAAGAACAAGGATATCTATACTAGATACAATGAACATAGAGGATATCATAAATAAGAAACTATTAGAGAATGTACTTGCCTGAAGTTCAGTAAATAGTCTCACAGATGTCAAATACAGTACCTCGAAGACCTAGATATGGAATATAACATCAATACACAATTTTGAAAAGGAAATAAGTTAAATTAGTCAACATCTAGGTCAAAAAGCCATTTCTAAGTCAAAATAGTCAAACTATGTCAACTCTAAGTCAAACCAGTCAAACTCGGTCAAACTAACTATTTCTAGGTTGCATAAGTCTATCTCAAAGATGTTGTCTTCATACACTATGAATCTAGGTCATACAAGCTACATCTTAGGATACTAGGATACCGAATCTCAGGATACGCAATAAAAGAGATGAATATATAATGTATGTACATTCAAGCAATATTAAATATATAAATCCTAATTACAAATACTAAATGGATACCTTAGTTTCGAACCAACTCGGTATCGCACTACTAAATCTCTATCTTGATACCCAAACCCAATACCTTGGGTATCCTCAAATATCTTGATACTTACCTTGGTATCTCAAGCTAATTGTCAAAACCTTATTTATAGCTCACTACCCATCATTAACTATATGCTAACAACCAACTACTAAAAATATAATATACTAATGCATAAATAACAATTATGAAATATCTATATATATATATATACCAATACCATACATATACCTATTAGCTACAAATAATACATAGGTATATCTATGCACGCAAACTGTCACCGTATGTTGCTGGCCGTTGCTAATGTCGCTACTGCTGTTGCAAATACTGCTGTTGCTGTCGCTAATGCTGCTGCTCCTGTTGTCGCTGAAGGTTGTTGTTGTTGTTGATGTTGTTGTTACTGAAGCTGCTGTTATCGCTAATACTACTGTTACTGCTATCGCTGAAACCGTTGTTGCTGGTATTGTTGTAGCTGTTGTAGCTATAGTTGCTGCTGCTATTGCTATAAGTGCTGCTGCCGTTGCTAATGCGGCTGTTGTTGTCGCTATAAACGTTGAGCCCCTCTCTCTCTTTCTTATACACTAATACATACACAAATATATATACTAATATATATATACTAACTACATCTATTTATATATACATGCTCCTCTCTCTCTCTCTCTCTCTCTATATATATATATATATATATATATATATATATATATATACAATAATACATATACCTACACGTATATATATAATCATGCAAGTATATATATATATAACATAACATACAAGTATATATATATATATATATATATATATATATATATATATATATATATATATATATATATATATATATATATATATAACATATATATATATAACATATATATATACACATAACTTATATAAATACACTACTATATTTAATAGCTATTACATATGTAGAAGTATAGCTACGTATATACATAACACTTAGGTACATAGATATATGATAAACTAACACATATAAATATATATATACATAATATATATATATATATATATATATATATATATATATATATATATATATATATATATATATATATATATATATATATATATATATATATATATATGCATATAATTACATATTATAATGACTAAGAACAATAGGAAATAGATCTAGAAATAAATGCACAAATACGTGGAGTGCATCACACCCGTATCCCACTAGATCTAGGATACACTTGCGACACGAGTCCACCACACATCCAAACATACCCCGAAGGATACGAGCAAGTCTAATATATTATTTATGAACAATACAAAGAGTCAAACACAAATCTATGTATCCGTGTCAAAATATGACATGCACAAAGTCCCGTATCGGAGAAAAAACCTCCAAATCAATACGTATCACCAAATTATTGGGATACGACCTGCACGTACCCAATTATGGATACGACACTAGCCCCAAATACATAAGCATATGACAAATTGATCTATAGGACTAATTGATAAACACAACAAGTGTCAATATCAAAATTCTCCTAAAATTGACACAAAAAGTACCATAACTTTCTCAATATGCCTCCTATGAACTCAATTCCAAATCCTATGGATAGCCTATGAATATGGATTAATTTCTCATAGTTAATTATCAGATTTAGAAACTAAATTAAGAAAAAAAAAACTAAATTATACCTATTGGAAGATGGATTTCCAATGCAACCTCCAAATATGATAAAATTGGCCTCCAACTTGTAGATCCTTGCTCCTCTTTGTAGATCCTTACTTCCTCCTTCTTGATCCTTGCTTTACTAGTCTCCAATGGTGATTTAGGAAGGAACTGGGTAAAATTTGGTAGAAAAAATGATGTGTAATGAAGAAATTTGGTTGAGAAAAATTCTAGATATAGTTTTCAAATGAGAAGAGGAGAAAGAAACTTTCCCCCTCTTCTTTAATAGGCCATCCCCCCTTACCCCTTCCTCAAGGCACTATGTAATATCCATTATACCCTTTGGGGCCTCTCATAAACAGATAATTAAGGAGGGAAGGTTCTAGTCTAATGGTTTAATTAAACTAATCGTCCTAATCAATGGGCTTCTAAATGGGCTCAATTCTAACAATTAATATATGTTGGTCCATGAGTCTAAACTAAACTAGCTAGGTCCACTAATATAAGTCCAAAATAAATAAATAATATCTAACAATAATTAAATAATATAATAAATAATTATCTAACATGCACAATATTTAATTAATTATGAAATTACTAAAATACCTTTCCTAGGAAATGTGGTAGTGACAAGTCTACCCTCCTTAAAATAATTTTGTCCTCGAAATTCAAAGACGAAAACTACCCCCAAAAAATAACATAACATAACAAAAAAACAGAACTTAACTAGGAAAGAACATACCTTAAGGCATAAACAAATATGGATAACGCTCTCGCATCTCATCCTCTCTCTCCCAGGTAGACTCCCCCGTAGAGTGATGCCTCCATGCGATGCATACCAAAAAAATAGTCTGGTTCCTCAGCACCTTCTCTCTCCGATCCAGAATCTTAACTGGATGCTCTGGATAGCTAAGAGTAGGGCCCACCTCTATCTCCGAGTGATCCAACACATGACTAGGATCTTCTACGTACCGTCTCAACTACGACACGTAAAATATGTAGTGCACTCCCTCCAATACAGGTGTCATGTCTAGTCTATAAGCAACTACACCGACCCTTTCTAGAATAGTGAAAGGTCCGATGAATCACGGACTAAGATTCTTGCCTCCACCGAAGCGAATCGTGCCCCGTGTCGGAGAAATCCTCAGAAACACCAAACCACCCACCTAGAACAAAATACCATCTTAAGAACTTAATCTATAACAAACAACCAATAACAAGCATAAAACAAAAGTCAAAACTATACCTCAAACTCAAAAGGTCTTCGGTGGCTATCGGTCCAATGTCGCTGTCTGTCCTGCGCCATTCAAAGTATTTCTTTGATCAACTGAACGTTCTCCGCTGCATCTATAACCATCTCTGGCCCAAGCAAAACTCTCTCTCCAATATTGTCCCATGACAAGGGAGTATGATATCTCTGACCATACAGAGCTTCAATTGGTGACATCTCTATACTAGCCTAGTAGCTATTGTTGTAAAAAAACTCTACCAAATGGAGATGGTCCTCCCAAGAACCCCCAAAATCTAGTACACAAGTGTGCAACTTATCCTCGAGAGTCTAAATAATCCTCTCTCACTTTCCATCTGTCTGGGGATGATATGCAGTACTGAACTTGAATTGAGTGCCCAAAATTTCCTGTAAACTCCTCCAAAAATGAAAAGTGAAACAACTATCTTGATCCGAGACTATGCTGAAGGGAACTCTATGTATCCTGATGATATGCCTCACATACATCTCTGCCAGCTTCTCCGTAGACAAACCCACCTTGAAAGGCAAAAAGTGGGCCAACTTGGTCAACCTGTCAACGATGACCCAAATCGTATCTTTCTCTCCTAGAGATTGTGGAAGTCTAGACACAAAATCCATAGTAATATGCTTCCACTTTCACTCTGGAATGTGTAATAGATGAAGTAAACATCACAGCCTCTGCCTCTCGGCTTTCACCTGCTGGCACACTAAGCATCTAGAAACAAACTGTGCCACTTCCTTCTTTATGCCATACCACCACACACTCTCTCGCATATCCCAATATATCTTGTTGGCACCTGGATGTATAGAATATTGAGAGCAATGCACTTCCTGTAATACCTTCTCACGCAGCTCCCCATTGGGGACACATAATCTAACTCCATGCCGCAAAGAACCATCATCGGCAATGGTGAACTCATCCTCTAATCCTGCTCTCACCTGAGCTCTGATGCTCCTTAGAGATACATTCTGATACTGTGCTGCCTTAATCCTGTCCATTAACTCTGAATATATCTATAATCCCCATATCTGCATAGCCAAACCAGAAAGTATTACCTCAATGCCCAAGCTCTCCATGTCCTCCAATAAATATCGATCCTGCGTCAAGAACATAGCTACCGGATACCTGCTCAAGGTATCGACAACTACATTAGCTTTCCTAGGACAATACTGCAAAGATATATCAAAATCCTTTATCAGTTTCAACCACTGATGCTGCCTCATGTTCAACTCCTTCTGCGTAAAAATGTACTTCAAGCTCTTATGGTCTGTGAAGAACTCCATACGCTCTCCATATAAATAGTATTTTTATAACTTCAGGGCAAAGATGACTGCTACCAACTTCAAATCATGGGTAGGATAGTTCTTCTCATGAGGATGTAATTGCCTGGATGCATAGGCAATCACTTTCCCATTCTGCTAAAGAACTTAACCCAAACATTTTCCCGATGCATTACTATAAATAGTTAAACCTCCAAACCCTGATGGCAACGTCAAAATAGGAGCAGACGTCAACCTCTTCTTCAATTCCTCAAAATGAGTTTGGCAATCCTCCGTCCAAATAAACTCTACATCCTTCCTGGTGAGTCTGGTCAATGGCTCGATAATACTCAAAAAATCCTGCACAAACTTCCTGTAGTAGTCTGCTAATCCCAAGAAACTCCTAATCTCTGCTACCGAACTCGAGGCCTTCCAAGACTCTACTGCTGTGATCTTCTTCGGATCTACTGAAATACCATCATCGGTCACAACATTCCCTACGAACTCCACCTTGTCCAGGAAGAACTCTATAAACCCCCTCGATTAATTCTATAGATAGTCAGGTTTGGACTGGGAAAATTTTGGATTTAGCAGCAGATGTTGAGATTTAGAGTAGAGTTAAGTTTGTCTATTATTTTAATTTATTTAATTAAAATCCTTGGCGCGCCCTATCATTTCTAAATTATTCGGAGCCCAATATAAGCCCATAAATTCCATCGGATTATTGTACTTCTGACTTGACTCGTCAAATTAGGCACTGGACTTTTTTGTCACTCAAAATCATATTTCCTTGTGCTCTAAATTAATTATACAATTTTCTGTAACCGAAATCCCATAATTAAATTCCGTGTCGGACACCTGTGTCGTTACCCTCAGTTTTGAGATACCAACTTAACCCGTTGAGCCAGACCAACTAAAGGGTCCAAGACGGACTCCAAGCCCCCACCATTTTTGACCTTTGTGTCATTTTCGAATTTTGACCCCAAGTGCCCCTATTTAATTTAAAAGCGCGGGACACTTTAATTCTATTTAAATCGGGGATACCAATTTTGTCTAATCCTATTTTAATCCTCAATTAATCCCAATGCCCATTTAATTAAACCCGTGCCTCACACACACCACCCCCTCACCATGCAAAATACCAAACATAATTTCTCCTACAATTTTCCCATCATTTTATGTGTTCGTACAATTTCTTGAATTTAAGGGGCTAAGTTGCAATTTATTAATTTAGGTGTCCTCACCTTATTGGCCATGATTAAATGGAGAGCCTATAAACCTTTGACTTAGTCAACAAATTCCCTCCCCCTTCCTTTGCATGAAGAAATAAATATACTCATGTGAAATCTTAGCCCTCCAATTGGAATGGGCAAATTACCACCATCCAATCTACCCACACTCCCCTATAAAGCATCAACATCACCCTCACCCTCACAATAAACCAAGCAGGCCCTAATCCCAATGAGCCTAGAAAACCCCCCTCTCTCTCCTACCTCCTCCACTTTATTCTCCATGCAAACTTCTTTCTCTTCCTTCATTCTTCTTCTTCTTCCTTTATTCTACTTCTCCCTTTCATCTCACTGAGAGAAACACCTGGCCGGCCGACTGGGCAACCCCCACCCCGCAGCGGCTTCGACTACAGTCCGGCCGCCTACTGCCTTGCTCTTCCGGCGCCACTGAAGGTTCTCTCCCGACCCGCGGTGCAACTGACCCGATCCACTGTGTAACTCCGGCTGTGCCCCTGATCGCAGTGGTTGTGCACCCGCATCCCGTCCGGCGACTGTGCGCTGCTGAACTCATAGCACAGTCCGGCCCGATTCAGTTCCTCCCCCCGCTCCGATTCAGTTCCTCCCCCGTCCGGCCTGCTGTGCAACCGACACCCCCGTCCGGCCAGTGCAGCCATCCCTCGTCCGGTCGGCTGCCAACAGCAGCCCCGACTCCGGTCGTGCGACTCCCCCGTCCGGCCTCCTCCCTGTCCGGCCACACTCCACCACCAGCCACTCCGGCATCATCAACCTCGTCGAGGTCGACTCTCCCCCTCTTTTAATTTTATTCCAGATTTCCATATTGTTTTAATAGGGATATATTTACATATATTCATGTGTTAATACTAGCTAGAGTTTAGGTTTCAATGTGGTATATGATTTAGTGTTTTGAGCATATATGTAGATATAGTTGTTAGGGTTTAGTGGTTATGTATTATTGGCATATATATGGTTAGTGTAGTATAGTACTTGAACAATGTTGATTAAGGTGAATGTGACTTGGGTTAATATTGACTAAGGCCAATATTGATTAAGGTGAATGTGGATTATAATGACTTGAGATTAGGGTTTAATGGTGAACTTGGGGTTTATTCGTCATCAGTATGTTAAAATGGATGTGAATGATAGACATTGAGATTTAGGGTAACATATTTATTTATGTGCATGGTAATCTGTATGGATGAGCAGTGATTGTGGGTGAAATGATACTGAGGGTTGAGGAAGACCTAATAATTAATAAGTCAATACGGTTAAGGATTGGGCATACCTGAACTACAGAACCACGTGATGAATATAGTAAGAATGAGGATTGGTCGAGGAGAGTGTACAGATGACTAGTTGATTGCTGTATCGTATCGATAGTCAACCGGGGTCAACCCCCTAGCGTCTTGTCCCTGTGAGTCATGGCTGAGACTGAGTTTAGGGTAGATGTGTGTCGCATCCCTGCTTGACGTAGAATAGATTATTGATTTTTGGTTTGTATCTATCTCTAGGTACTGCGGGACCCGAGGACTTGGACGTGGTACCGGATCTCCGTCATCAGCAGCCGAACGCAGGCAAGTATACCTTGCCGTCCTGTACTTTAGTTTACAGATATTTATTGTTTCGTTATGTACATTGTGCACGTATTTATGCTGACGTTCGATACTTCGCATCCGGTTCACAACCGGGTGAAGACGTACTCGTAACGCCTTAGAAAGATTATTGGATATTTCGTAGCATCTCGATATGCGTACCTGAATATATCGATACCCCAGGATACACTCATACACTATGATTGTGCCAGATTCTTGTATCCTGATACTGACATCATGACTAGAGACTGGGACGACCTTAGGGTTGCGTCTGTTGAGTTATTTTTCTGTGTCGAGACTGTAGTTAGAGGTTCAGGTACAGCGCACAATCGTTGACCGCTTGAGATAGGGAAGACAGTTACTAGACGTTTGGGCTCCTCTACACGCGCTTATATATATATATATATATATATTGTTTTTGTAGTGATCCTGTATCTAGTGTAGTTGTATCACCCGTGTGACTCTTTGCCCGGAGCTGCGGTACATCCCGTGTATTTCCGTGTCCGGAGCTATGGTTTTATTTTAGAAAGCCCATGCGTCGAACATTGTCTTCAAACTGTGTCTCACTTATTTGGTTATGATAGAGTACCCTGTCGTTGCACTTATACTACTGTTTACCTGACATATTGTATTTTTGTACCTTGTTACGTCCCTCTGAGGACCTGGTTTCCTGCCAGTTTTGCAGCATAGACGATTACGGAGCACTTGGAGATACTGATGGAGTGGCATGTCTTGCGGGCATGGTACCAGGTACTCATATCTTATCTACCAGCATTATGGTTATTTTACATTGATTATTCACCTGATGTTGTAGCCTAGTTTTTATAGACTCATACTTTTTCTCGGGTCTATTCGAGTTAGTGTGTTATTGGGCGGCCGACTTTAGCACATATAGCTCTTTCTTGTATACTGATGTACATTATGGATTGAGACATAGAGGTTTAAATTTAAGGGATATCTAGATAGTGTCCTCTATATTACAGCTTATACGTATTCGAGTCAGACCAGAGTCTGGTCGAATGCGTAGCTGGCGTGTCACGTATTCCTGGTCCTACGTATTTTGGGACTGGGGCGTGACAAACTCACACTTGGACAGCTTCCCATACAGTTTCTCCTTCCTTAGCACATCCAACACAATCTGCAAATACTCCTCATGCTCTTCCGGTATCTTCAAGTATATGAGTATGTCATCGATGAACACCTCCACGAACTTGTCAAGGTTGTGATGGAACACCTTGTTCATCAAGTTCATAAATACCGCTGGTGCATTAGTCTACCCAAATGGCATTACCATAAACTCGTACTGACCATACCGAGTTCTAAAAGCAGTCTTCGGTATGTCCTCCAGCTTTACTTTCACCTGGTGGTAGCCTGATCTTAAATCTATCTTAGAAAATACCTTGGCACCACTCAACTGATCGAACAGATCATTAATCCATGGCAAATGGTACTTATTCTTGATAGTGAGATTATTCAATGCCCTGTAATTAATGCACATGCGCACTGATCCATCCTTCTTCGGTACAAACAATACTGAGGCTCCCCACGGTGAAGAACTTGATCTGATAAACCCCTTATCCTGCAATTCGTCCACTTGCTTCTACAGCTCGACCAGCTCGCTATTGTTTACTCTATAGACATATTACGAAATTGGTTCTGCACCTGGTACCAAGTCTATAGAGAATTCAATATCTCGATCTGGCGGCAATCCTGGCAATTCCTCATAAAACACATACAAGAACTCTGCTATCAACTGATGCGATAACTCTTTGTCTTCTACCATAGCTACACAAATAATATCTTCTTCCTACTCTGCAGCTTCTCTAGCAAACTCGAACTCTGGCTTTCCCGGTAGACTAAACAAAACTTTATCTCCTCTACAATATATACTAGCACGGTGCCTACTCAACCAATCCATTCTGAGTACATTATCGTAGCTCAGAAGTGGCATTACAAGTAGACACACACTCAACTTTCGGACTCCCAGAGTAACTCTCTGATCCTTGCAAATATTATTAACCAGGATAATGCCTTCCTCGGTCATGATCTTGCAAGTCCTAAGCAAAGACTCAGCTACCAAACCATGCTTCAGAGTAAAAGAAACAGATACAAAACTATGAAAAGTACCACTATCAAACAAAGCTAAAGCTAGAATGGAATCAAGAAGAATAAAACCTGGATGACTTCTCCGGTGGGCTCGTCTTCCTCGACGGTCATAGAAAATGCTCATCCCTGACGTACACCTCACTGCTGCTGATGCTGGATATAACGCTGTTGTTGGGTCAAAAGTGGTCCCCTCGGCTGTACTGCAGGTGGTCTCGCCTGTGCCCTCAAAGCTGAAGCTGCTCCCTGAACTGCATAACGAGGATTGGAAGGACACTCCCTCAGCTGATGCCCCTCAGTACCACAATACAAACAAACTCCCAACCTCTTTCTGCAAACTTTCCAGATATGGCCGAGCTTCTTGCAAAAATGGCAGGAAGATTGCTGTAACTATCTCTACTACTGTGGTACCTGGTAAAATGGTGTCCTAGATGGAGTATGGTGCTGCTGCGGCTGCTGGAAAGGCCTGGACTAGAAATAAGGATATTTGGCAGATACTGCACTACTGTTTGTCCCCAGAAAAGAGTCACGGTCTCTCTGGGCTTCAAACCCAACTCCCGCTCAACCTTGCGTGCATCTGCAAGTATCTCCGAGTATGTCTCATAAAAAGACAGAATAAGGATGTTCACTTCCCAGTTTAGACCCTCGTAAAATCTAATAGCCTGAACCTCCGGCTCTGTTACCAAATACTCTGCAAATTGGCTCAACCTGTCGAACTTCGCAGCGTACTCCTCCACAGACATGCTTCCCTGAATGAGGCTCTCAAACTGCCTTCTCGAGTCTAGCCTGTCTACCCGAGAGAAGAACTTCTTCTTGAAGAGGTCCTTGAATACCTCCCAAGACTGTCATACATCAACAAAAATTAGCTCATTCCTGAACCAAGTGCAGGAGACGTCGAACAGTTGAAGTCCTACCGCCTCAACCTTCAGATCCTCAGAAAGACGGGACACCCTCATAAGATACCCAATGTCCTCTAGCCAATCATGAGCATAGACAATGCCCTCTGTCCCCTTGAAGACCTTAGGCTCCAATTTTTTAAAGTTCTGAATATTGCCTGGATGAAGCTGAGCAACATGCTGCTGGACCGGAACTCCTCTCTCTATTACGGCACGAGCAAACTGATGAGCACTCTCGATGCCATGCTACAAAATATCAGTCTGCCTCTGATGTGCCTTAGACTGAGCCCTCTATGCCTCCAGTATCTCATAAAATAGTATAAATATCTGTGTCACATCTGCTGGCATGGAAGGTGGAGGTGGAAGCCCCTCAGATACAGCTGGCACAGTCCTCTGAGTAGGTGGTGGACCTCCAAAAGTAGCTGACACTCCAATCACCGAAGAAATGACTGGTGCAGGCCCTTGGGGCGTCGCAGACCTCTCAGAAGCTGCTCTCCCCTGCTGCGATCTAGTCTTAGGCGGCATCCTGAGACAAAGCGAAAGAAAGAATCAATATGGCACATGATGTAAGACACTCAAGGAAAGGACAGATTAAAAGATCAAGTATCAATATCAAGGAAGACAGTTAAATTAAATCAAAAGAATTTTTTCCTAGATGTGATTGAGTATTCTCAGCCTATAGCCTATATCCTATATCATACTCCTGAAACAGGCTCATAATAGCACTCAAATAAGAGCACCACTATGAATCACACTAATTGTGACCTCGAAGAGAATTGCATAGGCCACCACTAAAAATGTGTCACGACCCGCACCTGGTATAAGGGTAAAAGTCGAAAACAACGCCCAGCCTACACCATAGAATCGGCAGTAGAACGCTGTTTGGGTAATCTATCTAACAATATAATGAGCCACCAACAATATTAATATACTCAATCACAGATCTACGATGAAAATAAACACGAATATGATAAAGAATAGAATAGTCACATACAACTCATGAGTCTAAAATAATAACATCAATGAGTTTGAGAAGAAATACTAAACAAAAAGCTGGAGACAAATTCAGTACAAAAGAATACTAAGAAGCTACTAGTCCCGGGTCATCTGTCTCAGTCGGGATAAGTCTCTCCTGAGCCAGGGTCTCTAACTCTAATCCCACAACATCCTGAGGTCCGTAATATATAGGGTACCATTTCTCAGTACTATTTGGGAAAAATATATCCAGTCAGGAAAGGAGCAGAGTACATCTCTAACAGTAGTTCTAATTAATGATATAAACTATATAACAGTAAATAGATATGAATATACAAGATACAACAATAGATACAAGAGATATACAATAAGGAAATACTGGAATAAATATAATAATGAATAATATGACAATAAACAAGAATACTAATGACTAAGTGTGTGAGTACTAGCTTTAATATGTGATCGGCTTGGAAACTTGCACAAGAGTAAATTGCCTGGTTAATCATACGTGTGGTGTATGATCAATACTCATAAGGAATAAGACATGCACAAGGAGGGTATGATCACATATCTACAATAAAATACTCCTCACCCCCGACTGGTATAGTAGATTCAACCATGGTACGCTATAGCACGAGATTCCCCAAGAAGATAGCTAGTCTTTCCGAGAATCAGTATCTGTACATGTACAAGATAATCAATAAAATAAGACTTGCACAAGATACACCATATACCAAGGAATAATATCTTATGACGAGATTCGGATATACTAATCCGTGTAACCATCGTGTCAAGAGAACAAGGATATCTATACTAGATACAATGAACATAGAGGATATCATAAATAAAAAACTATCAGAGAATGTACTCACCTGAAGTCTGGTGAATAGTCTCACAAATGTCTGATACGGTGCCTCGAAGACCTAGATATGGAATATAACATCAATACAAGATTTCAAAAAGAAAATAAGTTAAACTAGTCAATATCTAGGTCAACGAGCCATTTCTAAGTCAAAATAGTCAAACTAGGTCAACTCTAAGTCAAACCGGTCAAACTTGGTCAAACTAACTATTTTTAGGTTGTATGAGTCTATCTTAAAGATGTTGGGTTCATACACTATGAATCTAGGTCATACAAGCTATATCTTAGGATACTATGATATCGTATCTCAGGATACGCGACATAAGAAATAAATATATCACGTATGTACATTCAAGAAATATTAAATATTAAATCCTAATTACAAATACTAAATGGATACCTTAGTTTTGAACCAACTCGGTATCGTACTACTAAATCTCTATCTTGATACACAAACCCAATACCTTGGGTATCCTCAAATACCTTGATACTTACCTTGGTATCTCAAGGTAATTGTCAAAACCTTATTTATAGCTCACTTTAACTATATGCTAACAACCAACTACTAAAAATATAATATACTAATGCATAAATACCAATTATGAAATATATATATATATATATATATATATATATATATATATATATATATATATATATACCAATACCAATACCATATAAATACCTATTAGCTACAAATGTTACATAGGTATATCTATGCACGCAAACTGTCACCGTATGTTGCTGGCCGTCGCTAATGCCGCTACTATTGTTGCAAATACTGCTGATGCTATTGCGGTAACTGTTGTCACGACCCGCACCCTGGATTTAGGCATGAGTCATGAGTACGCCCAGCCTACGCCATAGTGTCGGCGGTAGAGCGCTGTATAATAAGCCACAAGTAATCTACAACTCACAACATATATACGTCTCCACACTATACTCAATCACAGGCACTAGTTTAAATTAATACACCACGATAATAATGAAATAATAGTCTTGATGCGGGTTCAATAAATCTCCCCAAAACTAAATATCCAAATTATAATATTCAAAATGATTTAGAAATACTGTCGGAGAATAATTTGGTCCAAAATAACTAACAAAATCAACTACTACTAAACTACTCCATTGTAGACGGTATCTGAGCTGTTAACTCTCCCTGATCCTCCGGAAGGGCAAGATCAGGCTCTATTATATCGCTAGCATATGGCCCATAATGTGTAGGAATTGTATCATCATTGTAGTCACCTAAAATATTTATCCAGTCAGGAAAGGAACGAGTACATCATAGTAAAAACAGTTCCATCACATGGTAGAAGCTATAAGACAATAAATAGTAAGGAATATATGATAGCAATAAATTGAACTCACAATAAAGCAACTAGAATAGCCAAATGCTGAAATCTGGTCATGGTAAAGATATAGTACAATATCTCCAAGCAACAAAAAAATAACTGTAATGTATGAAAGAACATATAGGAACGACTACTCTATGTGATTTGAAATACCTTGTTGACATATGAACGGCTAGGGGTTAATATCCAGCAAATCGTACGTGTCATGCATGGCTGCTATTATTTCAGAAACACCATGGGATAGAAAGGGTAGTTCACATGTCCATTAAGTATTTCCCCTCTCCACAAGTACACATGGATTCCAAGCCAGTCACGAAGAAATAATAATAATCCAGAACTGTCACGTATCTTATAATAAGAATCCATCATACTAATCCGTGTAACAAGTGTCAAGAATCAAATAATTAAGCACTGAAAGTAATCACGAAAATGTACTCGCATGTGGTCCTTAGCTGGTATGAATCAGAATCTAAGTCACAGTCCAAATAGCCTATGCATTACAAATTTACAGTTTCAAAAGATATTTTATTTTAATTTATTTAATTCTGGATTAATTACTCTAAAATCCTGTTTTAATCTTATTATTCTGATTTTTAGGTCAATTCCTAAATTTTGTTCAAAGAAACTAAATTTTATCAACTCGAGACTCTTGGCACGTAAATCGAGACAATCTGTTGACCGAAAAGTTACCTGACACAAACTCAACTTTCGTACATGATTCCCTATAGATTTTAGCATCATAAACATGCTAGAATTTTTGGCTCATCCAAATTCCAATTCGTTTGGGAATTATTGCACATACCAAAATCGTATTGTGCAACGGTGGTTGATTATTAACCTAGAAGTTCTACAGAATTAACAGCAATGAAATATTTCGAATTAAATTCTAGAAAGAAAAAAATATGTCAATTATCTCTACGTTATCTTTTCGAAACTTCAAACATTTTATGATTCTGATTCCTGGTTCTCCCGGAATCGCAAGAACACCGAGACGCATCTATTATTGGATATACTGTGCTCTATAAATTTTCTAGAATTTAATATTCATAATTTCGTGAAACAATTTACCTCTTCAGAAAACTAACCTCAATACGGTTCTAATGCCAGAAACTGGGCCACGTTTGGAGTTCAGAGCTATGAGTAATGGCTTCTGGAAGATGAAGGAAATCCTAGATGACAATTCTCCAAAATCGGCTAAAAGAAAATCCTAGAAATTATAAACTAAACACTATATATATATATATATATATATATATAGGAGAGAGAGAGCAGTCGTGACCAAAGGATATGCCATATGGCATCCATTCGCTGCTGCCCGCTTGGATCGGACGACCCGAGTTCAAGCCGGCTTGGCTCGGCTGAGTCCGAGTCGGACTATGACGCGGCTCGACTCGGCTCGGCTAGGCTCGGTTAGGACCGACTTCACCTGCGCCCACCCTCGCCCTCTCTCGCTGACAGCTGAGCCCCGCTGACTAGGCCTCACTGGCTGACACGCGGGCCAGGCTAGCTGCTGACTGGGCGGGTTGGTTTAACTTGGATTTTCTTTTTCTAGAAATTAGTTTTTAATTCATTTTTTCCTAATTAACTCAAAATAAATGCTAAAAATAATCAAAAAATTCATAAAAAATTCTAGAAAATATATTTGATTACTTAAAACCTAAAATAAAAGTTTAGGATATTTTTAAATATGTTTGACCCTAAAATAAATTCTTGAAAGTTCTAAAAAATTAGTGTTACTAGTTTTAAATTAACCAAAAATTATGGGAAAAAATTCCAATAGTCCAAAATTAACCTAATAACAACATTTAAGCTAAAATTTCAGGATACGGAGGTTACAAGTCTACCCTTCTAAAAAAAATTATTCTCAAAATTTAGGACAGAACAAATACAAGAAGAAAATTACCTCATGGTGCAAAAAGATAGGGGTAACTCTCTCACATCTCCTCTTAACGCTCCCAAATGGATTCATCAGGAGAATGATGTCTCCAAGCGACACGAACCAAGAAAATTACTTGGTTACGAAGTACCTTATCTCTGTGATCTAGGATCTCCACTGGCTGCTCCAAATAGCGGAGGCTTGGTCCAACCTCAAGCTCCGAATGATCTAATACATGGCTAGGATCCGCCACATATTGTCTCAGCTGGGACACATGAAACACTTTGTGTACTCCTTCCAATGTAGGCGGTAAGGCTAGTCGATAAGCTACTACTCTGACCTTCTCTAGAATATTGAAAGGTCCAATGAATTTTAGACTAAGCTTTCCACCTCCACCGAAACAAATCGTTCCACGTATCGGAGAGATCCTCAAGAACACTAAGTCGCCAACCTATGCCAAAATAGGAACTTAACGCATGATCTAAGAATGTAATAGATATTTAAATAAATGAATCGATACCTCAAACTCTAGCAATCTCTTGTATCTATCGGCCCACTGCTTCTGTCTGTCCTGAGCCACCCGAAGTCTCTCTCAAGTCTGCTTCACCTTCTCAGCAGCATCAACTACCATCTCTGGTCCCAAAAGTTCTATCTCTCCTACGTCGTCCCAAGATAATGGAGTTTGGCATCTCCCACGAGCCACCAAAATCTAGTACACATGTCCGAAGTATATCCTCGAGTGTCTGAATAGTCCTCTTTGACTGTCCATCCATCTGAGGGTGGTAAGCCATGCTAAATTTGAGTTGGGTACCCAAGCTAGCCTGCAAACTCCTCCAAAAATGGGACATAAATCTACTATCCCAATCGGATATGATACTTACTGGAACTCCATGCAGCCTGACTATTTGTCTCACATATATATCGGCGAGCTTCTCCGTAGACAATCCTACTTTGAAAGGCAAAAAGTGGGCTGATTTGGTTAGCCTGTCAACAATGACCCAAATTGCGTCCTTCCCACTTGGAGTGCGTGGAAGTCTGAAAACAAAATCCATCGTGATATGCTCCCATTTCCACTCAGGAATTGGTAGTGGCTGTAGCAATTCTCTTGGTCTCTGCCTCTCGGCTTTGACCTGCTGGCATACTAAATATCTGGAGACAAAATATGTTACCTCCCACTTTATTCCATACCACCACATGTGTTCCCTCAGGTCCTTATATATCTTGTTAGCTCTCGGGTATATAGAATACTGAGAACGATGAGCCTCCTGCATGATCTCTTCCCGCAGGTCCCCACTAGGCACACATAACCTAGTCCCGTGCCTTAAAGATCCATCCTCAACAATAGAGAAGTCATCCATCAATCATGCCTGCACCTGAGCTCTGAGGCTTCGCAGACCCTCATCATGGTACTATGTCTCTCGGATCTTCTCCATCAATTCTGACTGAAACTACATGTCCATCATCTGCGTCTCCACTTATCACTACCACATTTCTAGGAAAGGGTATTTTAGTAATTTTATATTTAATTAAATATTATGCATGATAAATAATTATTTGTTGTATTATTTAATTATTATTAGATGTTAGTTATTTAGTTTGGACTTGTGTTAGTGGACCTAACTAGTTTAGTTTAGACTCATGGACCAACATGAATTAACTGTTAGAAATAGCCCAATTAGAAGGCCCATTGTTAAGGAGATGGATTAAATTAATTAAACCATTAGACTAGAAGCTTTCCTCCTTAATTATTTCTTAATGAGAGGCCCCAAGGGGTATATTGGATAATTCATAGTGACTTGAGGGAGGGGAAAGGGGGCCAGCCTATAATAAAGCGGGGGGGGGTTCTCTCTACTCTTTTTATTTCAAAACTAGATCTAGAATTTCCCTCAACCAAATTCCTTCATTTCTACTTTATTTATCTACCAAATTTTATTCCAATTTTTTCCCAAATTACCATTGAAGACTAGTGGAGCAAGGATCTAGAAGGAGGAAGCAAGGATCTACAAAGAGGAGCAAGGATCTACAAGTTGGAGACAATTTTATCATATTTGGAGGTTGCATTGGGAATCCATCTCCCAATAGGTATAATTCAGTTTTTTCCCCCTTAATTTAGGTTTTAAATATAAGCCATGGAAAATCAACCCATATGCATAGGCTACCCATAGGATTTGGTTTTGTGTTCATAGGAGGCCTATTGAGAAAGTTATGATGCTTTTTGTGTCAATTTTGAGGGAATTCCGAGATTGACATTTGTCGTGTGTGTCAATTGGTCCTATAGATCAATTTGGCATGTACTTATGTGTTTAGGGCTAGTGTCGTATCCATAATTGGGTACGTGTAGGTTGTATCCCAACAATTTGGTGATACGTGTTAATTTGGGGGTTTTTTCTCCGATACGGGACTTTGTACATGTCATATTTTGACACGGACACGTAGATTTGTATTTGACTCTTCGTATTATTCATAAATAATATATTTGACTTAATCATGTCCTTTGGGGTATAATTGGATGTGTGGTGGACTCGTGTCACATTCGTATCCTAGATTTAGTAGGATACGGCGTGATACTCTCCATGTGTTTGTACAAATTATATGTAGATCTATTTCTTGTGTTCTTGGAGATGTAATTATATATATATATATATATATATATATATATATATATATATATATATATATATATATATATATAATATAGTATATATAATTATGCTTCTTGTGTCTTAGATCTATGTATTTATTATTTATATTGTATGTAGCTATTCTTATATATGTATATATATTGTGTATGGTAGCATGTATAAATATGCATATGCAAATAGATATTATGGGTTGTTATAATTATAATTATATAATGTGTGTTATATATGGTGAATGATTATATATATATATATATATATATATATATATATATATATATATATATATATATATATATATATATATATATATATATATATATATATATATATATATGTGTGTGTGTGTGTGTGTGTGTGTGTGTGTGTGTGTGTGTGTGTATGTGTGTGTGTGTGTGTGTATGTTATTTTGTGTATTATGTACATAATACTATATGAGGGTGTACATATAGTTATTAGTAGTATATATGCATATGGTATATATATATATATATATATTATGGGTTATATATATATATATATATGTTATTATATATATATTGTAGATATATATATATATATGTATCAGCAACAGCAGCAAAGTGTCACAAAAGCAGCAGCAAAGTGTCACAACAGTAGAAGCAAATGCCAACAGCATCAGCAGCCGCAAGAGCAACAGCGACAGCAAGCGTCGCTAAAAGGCAGCAGCAGCGGCAGTAGGGAAGCAGTGACAGCAGCCGGCGACAGTTTTAGAAAACTGTCGCTGAAATAGTAGCAGTATCAGTATCAGCAGAGTATCAGGAGTTTTAGTGACAGTTTTAACGACAGTTGCAAAAAATTATCACTAAAAGAGCAGTATATCAATATCAACAGCAGCCTTCAGCGACAGCTAACAGAGCCTTTAGTGACAGCTTGGCAGTTTTATATATTATATATATTATATATATATATATATATATGGTATTTGAAATATATATAAATATATTTATATGTGCTAATAGTATTTAATATATACTATATATGTAATAATTATTGTAGTATATGTATATATCTACGGGTAGATAGCATAACTAGTATTTGGGAATTACCTTGAGAAACCAAGGTAAGTACCAAGGTAATTGAGAATACCCAAGGTATTGGGTTTGGGGTATTAAGATTATGGTTTTATGTTGTGATACCAAGTTGGTTCAAAACCATGGTACCTATTTAATATCTGTAATTATGATTCTATATTATTAATAATTGTTGACTTATATATTGATGTTTTACCTATGGATTTTCGTATCCGGAGATACGGTATCCTAATATTTAAGATATGGTTTTGTGACCTAGACTTTAGTATTGGAACCAATATTTTGGTGTTAGACTCGTGCAACCTAGAAATAGGTAGTTGACCATAGTTTGACTATAGTTGACCATAGTTGACTTAGAGTTGACCTAGTTTGACTTAGACTTAGAATTGACTTGTTGACCTAGAAGTTGATTAGTTTGACTTATTTTCTTTCCGGAATCTTGTATTGATGTTGTATTCTATATTTAGGTCTTCGAGGCACCGTGTCAGACATCAGTGAGACTATTCATTAGACTTCAGGCGAGTACATTCTCTGATAGTTTCTCATTTATGATATCCTCTATGTTCATTATATCTAGTATAGATATCCATATTTTCTTGACACGATGGTTACACGGATTGGTATATCCAGATCTCGTCATGAGATGTTATTCCTTGGTATATGGTGTACCTTGTGCAAGCCTTGTTTCATTGATTATCTTATACATGTACAGACACTGATTCTCGGAAAGACTAGTTATCTTCTTGGGGAATCCCGTGCCATAGCGTACCATGGTTGGATCTATTATACCAGTCGGGGGTGGGGAGTATGTAGTGTAGATATGTGATCATACCCATCTTGTATCTTGTATAGTGTTAATCATATACCACACGTATGATTAGCCAGGCCATAAATCTTGTATCTTGTATCCTGTTCCCAAATCGATCACATGTTAAAGCTAGTACTCACACACTTAGTCATTAGTATTTTTGTTCATTGGCATATTGCTCATTATTGTATTTATTCTAGTATTCCTTATTGTATATATCTTTTTATATCTATTGTGCATCTTGTATATTCATATCTATTTACTGTTACATAGTCTTTATCATTGATTAGAACTGCTGTTAGAGATGTACTCTGCTCCTTTTCTGACTGGATATATTTTTCTAGATGACACTGAGGACTGGTACCCAACACATTATGGACCTCAGGATATTGTGGGTCTAGAGTCTGAGACCCTGTTTCAGGGGGGACTTATCCCAACTGAGACAGTTGACCCGGGTTTAGTAGCTTCTTAGTATTCTTTGTACTGGATTTGTCTCCAGCTATTTTGTTAGCATTCTTTCAGACTCATTGATGTATTATTTTAGACTCATGAGTTGTATGTGACTTTTCTATTCTTTTATCTAATTCGTGCTTATTTTCATCTTAGTTCTATGATTGAGTATATTGCTATTATTGGTGGTTCATTATATTGTTAGATAGATTACCCAGACAGCGTTCTACCATCGATTCTACGGCGTAGGCTGAACGTTGTTTCTGACTTGTACCATTACACCGGGTGCGGGTCATACAACATTTTTAGTGGTAGCCCATGCAGGTCTAGCTTCACAAGTTATGCGATGTCGTGGTAGTGCAATAATTTAGTTGTACTACTGCGAGCCTGCGATAGAATATAGGATATAGGCTGAGATACTCAATCACATCTAGGAAAATTCTTTTGATTCAACTATTCTCCTTTGATATTGATTCTTGATCTCTTAATCTATCCTTTCCTTGAGTGTCTTACATCTTGTTCCATATTGATTCTTTCTTTCGCTTTGACTCAGGATGCCGTCTAAGACTAGATCACAGCAGGGAAGAGCAGTTTTGGAGAGGTCTGCGATATCCCGAGGGCCTACACCAGTCATTTCTCTGGTGATTGGAGTGCCAGCTGCTTTCGGAGGTCCACCACCTACTCAGAGGACTGTGCCAGCTGTATCTGAGGGGCTTCCACCTCCACCTCCTGTGCCAGCAGAGGCGACACAGATGTTTATACTGTTTCATAAGATGCTCGCGGCACAGAGGGATCAGTTAGAGGCACATCAGAAGTATACTGACGTTCTACGATAGGGCATCAAGAGTGCTCATCAGCTTGCTCGTGCAGTAGTCGAGAGAGGAGTTTCGGTCCAGCAGCAAGTTGCTCCTCAGGTTGCTCAGCTTTGGCCAGGCAACATTCAGGACTTCAAGAAGCTGGAGCCTAGGGTCTTCAAGGGGGCGGAGGGCATCGTCTATGCTGATGATTGGCTCGAAAAAATTGAGCATCTTATGAGGGTATCCCGTCTTTCTGAGGATCTGAAGGTTGAGGCGGTAGGACTTTAACTGTTCGACGTCGCTCGTACTTGGTTCAGGAATGAGCCTATTCTAGTTGACGCAGGACAGTCTTGGGAGGTATTCAGGGACCTTTTCAAAAAAAAGTTTTTCGCCCGGGCAGACAAGCTAGACTTGGGGAGGCAGTTCGAGAGTCTCATTCAGGGGTGCATGTCTGTGGAGGAGTACGCTACAGAGTTCGGCAGGTTGAGCCTATTTGCAGAGTATTTTGTGAGAGAGTCGGAGGTTCAGGCTATTCGTTTCTGTGAGGTTCTAAACTGGAAAGTAAAGATTCTCATTCCGTCTTTTAATGAGACATACTCGGAGATACTTGTGGAGGCACGCAAGGTTGAGTGGGAGTTGGGTTTGAAGCTCAAGAGAGACCGTAATTCTTTCCTGGGGGCAAATAGTAGTGCAGTATCTGTAAAACGTCCTCATTTCCAGTCCAGGCCTTTCCACTAGCAGCAACAGCACCAGACTCCAGCTAAGGTGCCTTTTCACCAGGCACCACAGCAGCAGAGACAGTTACAACAATCTTTCTGCCATTTTTGTAGGAATCCCAGCCACATCTGGGAAGTTTACAAGAGGAGGCTAGGAGTTTATTTGTATTGTTGTACTAAAGGGCATCAACTGAGAGAGGGTCCTCGTCATGCAGTTCAGGGAGCAGCTTCAGCTCCGAGGGCACAGACGAGACCACTTGCAGTACAACCGAGGGGACTGCTTCTGACACAGCAGCAACGTTATGTCCAACATCAGCAGCAGGGAGGTGCACGTCAGGGACGAGCATTTGCTATGACCGTCGAGGAGGACGAACCCACCGGAGATGTCATCGCAGGTTCAATTCTTCTTGATTCTATTCCAGATTTAGCTTTGTTTGATAGTGGTGCTTCCCATAGTTTTATATCTGTTTCTTTTGCTCTGAAGCATAGGTTGGTAGCTGGGTATTTGCTTAGGACTTGCAAAATCATGACCGGGGAAGGCATTATCCTGGTTAATGATATTTAAAAGGATCAGAGAGTTACTCTGGGAGTTGAGTGCGTATCTACTTGTAATGCCACTCACTACTAGAAAAAAACGAGATTAGTGACGAATTTTAGCGACGTTAGAGAAAACGTCTCTAATAATATATAAATTAGCGACTCCATATAAAAACGTCGCTAGACGTCGCTAAATGGCGACAGTTAGCGACGTTTAGAGAGTTTTATTAAGATTTTAAAAGATTAGTCACTATAAGTTCAATTAAGGTCGCTAAACATCACTAATAAGTCTAATTTAGTGATGTTTTGACGTATATAGCGACGTTTATATTAAAAATATTTAGCAACATATTTAGCAACGTCTATGACGTCGCTAAAATTTAATTTAGCGATGTTTTTATTTGACGTCGCTAAACGTCGCTAAAATTTGGTTAATTAGGGCTCGGTTTTATTTTTTTCCCCTCTGTCGAAAATCTTTCGATTTTAAAAACCCCAAAATTTCTTCCGCCCCCCCCCAGCTCCGGCGACTCTCCTCAGCGGCTACTCCGGCTTCCCCTTCCTCCTCCTCGAGCTTTAGGTAAACCCTAACTCTCTCTCTCTCTCTCTCTCTCTCTCACAGGACACATATGTGACACTGACACAAATATGACACACATATACAGACACTGACACTGACACTGACACGACACACACACATATACACTGACACAGACACTGATCAGGACCTAGGGTTAGGGTTAGGGTTAGGTTTTTTGACCTGGGGTTAGGGTTAGGATTAGGGTTAGGATTTTTGATCAGGATTGATTTCTAACACCTACCTATCCCCCATGATCACACCCTGACACTACACTCGACACACACATGCACACTAAAATGTATGTGCACTAAACGTCGAGAAAGCAACAGGAGCAGTGACTATTGGCACCAAATGCCAGTGCGTAGTGTTATTTGTGTGGTTGGTATTGATACTTTTATATTAGTTAGAGTGTGTGTGAGAGTGTTATTAAAGTATGCAGGGAGGGTATATCAAAGTTGAGGGTATCATAGTGGTGTCCTATGTTAGCAGCAAATGAGTGAGGAGATGGTGTATACTGATACAAGTGTATCAGTGAGTGTGACTCAAGTTGGGTTTTAGATGTGCAAGTAGAGGTTTGAGTGTCCATAAGCACATAGATTGAGGTACACATGTAAGCATGGCAAGTAGAGGTAACAGCAGTAGTGAGTACTGCTTACTAGCAGTGAGCAGGGGGAGACTTGAGGCACATAAGCCCAATGTGCATTGGCTCATGCTGAGGTAAGTCAGATAGTCCACCGTAGGAAGAACTGCAGTAAGCATCAATGTGGGGGAATCAGGTTGTTGTTTAGGTGTAGTTCAGTTGGTGTTGTGTTCATATTTGAACACAGTTAAGTCCGGGGAAGAAAGTTGATTGTGGAACTTGACGTTGGTGACTATTAGTTCAGTGGCACACTGTCTGTAGTTAGATGATTGATGATGGTTAGTATATGGTGAAGGTTAGTGTCAGGTAGTTGTAGGAGTATGATAATTAGATATGACTTTTAGTTTGGTATTCTAATTAGAGGCCATGATGTAGTGTCAATTGTTAGTAAATGTTAAGTTATATGTTAAAGGGTGGTTAGTATTACATGTTAGTTGGGTATTGTTCTCATTTTGTAGGTAAGTTAATACTTGATGACTGTTAGTTGATAGGTGTATGTGTTAGTTTAAATGGTTAGTTGTTGTGAATATTGCTTATTTTAGACTTTGATAAATAAAAGTATGTATTATATCAATAATAATTTTTATAGTACGGTTAAGTTATGAAGTTAGGTGATAAACCACTGTATGTAATGATTTATATGATACATACTGTCATTTTTGCAGAAGTATCTAGAAATGGATATGAATTACTATCTACGTCATCGTTCGTGGATGTACAACCGTCATCCTGATAACATGTGCGGTATGCGGGATGAATTCATTGAGGGTGTACAGCAGTTCCTGCAGTTCGCCAAGGCGTTCCCTCAGTACATGGACGGTACCAAAATTAATTGTACGTGTGTGAGATATCGCAACAGGAAATATCATCCAGAAGTAGAAGTCACATATCATTTACTCGAAGGGCTTCATGCCAAATTACTATCAATGGACCGCGCACGGAGAACTTGTGTCTCTAGCATCGGAGTTAGAGCATTATGTGGAGCCGTATATGGATGTCCACGACCACGATGCTTACGATGACGGGTAGGTGAACATGGTTTATGATGCGGTGGGGCCTAGTTTCAATCCGGATAATTATGATGCGATGGGACCTAGTTGCAATCCGGAAAATTATGATGCAGCTAAGGAGGCACCGAATGCCGATACTGCAAAGTTTATGGAGTTCCTGGAGAATGCAAGGACTCCACTATATCCTGGTTGTGAGAATCATTCACCGTTGGAGGTGGTTACAAGATTATTGAGCATCAAGTTCGATTTTAACATGTCACAAGAATGCTATAATCGACTGATCAATTTGATTATAGAGATCTTGCCCGAGGGTACAAAGTTGCCTAAAGACTTTTATCGATCTAAGAGGATGGTAAGATCGCTCTGGATGTGATACGAGAAAAATGATGCATGTCGCAACGGGTGCATGTTGTACTACAAAGACGACAAGGATGAAGATGCGTGCAGATTCTGTGGTGTTGATCGCTACAAGGCAACTGTTAGAGGAAAGTCTGTCGGTACAAGGAAATCTACCGATTCGATGCACTACTTGCCTTTGATAGCGGTTGTTTATGGTTAAGGAGAATGCAAAAAATATGAGTTGGCACAGGCGAAAACAGATCGAATGAGTATTGGATCATCCATCCAATGGAGAAGCATGGAAGCACTTTGATCGAGAGTATCCATATTTTGCTTCGGATCCGTGTAATATCAGATTGGGGCTCTCCTCTGACGGTTTTACCCCATTCGAACTTTCGGGCTCCTAGTATTCGTGTTGGCCTGTGATCGTCACTCCGTATAATCTACCGCCTTGGATGTGCATGAAGACTCCATATATTTTCCTAACCGTTATTATCCCGGGTCCGAACAATCCGAAGAGAAATATCGATGTGTATTTACAGTCTTTGATAGATGAGTTGAATCAGCTGTGGAAAGTAGGTGCCAACACGTATGATGTTTTTAGAAAGCAGAATTTTTAGATGAGGACAGCACTTATGTGGACCATCAACGACTTTCCGGCCTATGGAATGCTATTAGGATGGAGCACCCACGATCGTCTCTCATATCTGTATTGCATGGACCATACTAAGGCTTTTTATTTGAAATACGGAGGCAAACCGTGCTTCTTCGATTTTCATCGACAATTTCTGTCGAAGGATCATCCGTACAGGAGGAACCGGAATGCTTTTCGTGCGGGAGTTGTGGAGAAGGCCAATCCACCGCCAAGGTGGCCCGGATACACGATATGGGAAAAGTTCAAAGGTTTACCAAGTGCTATCGAAGAGCCTGCTAAGGGGTATAAGTGTGATGGATTTGGTCGCACCCATAACTGGACGAAGAGGAGGGTATCAACATGAATGAGGGTATCGACATAAAAATTGTTAATAGTTAATGGTATTAAGTTAGTACCTATCATAGTTTAGAATATAAAGTTAAAAACCTTTAATAGTTTAGGGTATCAAGTTATAATTTAGCCTTAATATTGGGACATAGTTTTTTTACAATTTATAAATGTTTGCAAGTAATCTAATTCGTTGATATGCCATGCCCTTGCCAATTGATTTTGATTTTTTTTGGCACCTAAATTAAGGAAAAACATTCTTTAAAGTTTTTTATAAAAAAATAGAAACTGTAAGCCTCCTCATTTTGGAAAAGGGTTAATCTGGTAATTTATTTTGTTGATTTATTAGTTAAAGAATTAAATTATAAAATCCTTTTATATGTATATGATACTTTGCCATGTCTTGGATATTTTGAGTAATGCACGACCTTTTTTCTTTCAACCGAATTCACATTATTGATCTTGACTGTGCCTAGTACATTTGGGACATTGATGTTGTATTAATTTGATCTCCTCCATGCTCCAAAAATATTGACAAACATCTCGAACCCTTGATGTTGCAAAACTACCTTCAATTGGCTAGTTGAACCCAACCAAGCCCAAACACCCTACTTGGACTCTCAAATCAATTTTTATGAGATATGTACACTACCCCACACTTATCCCCCATTATTTATTTATTTTTTTCTCACTTAAACCCTCGCACCTGTACAACAACCCAATAACGTAACAAACGACTTAATTAAAGTACCGTTAGTGAACCTTCTTGTGCATTTGCACTCAAACTCAACCAATACCCACACAACTTGACCCAAGTGCACCCAAAGTCCTACTAATGGCTAAACCAAATCTCTTAAGTCTTAACCAAAACTTAAATCCCATCAAATCTCCACCATGACCCAACAACCAACTACCTATATAAAGCCCAAGCCTCCCCCTCAAAACCCTAACCCTAACTTCCTTCCCCTCTTGTGGCCGCCCCTTTTCAGACTCTCCCTCCTCCCCTGTCACACCCCAATCCCAAAATATAGTGGGACCAGGCCACGTGACAATGGCCAGTTGATACGATTTCGAAGAATTTTTTTTAATTTAATGGACCCAACAAAACGTATTACGCTATCCTAAAATACTATCAAGTCTAATATACTATCATACAACAGGTAAATGTCTAATCTCATCTACAAAATTCTTACCGTAGGTTATTTAGGATCCATTGACAGAGCTCGGCATATTCTTCAGAGATCTTTATTGTACTAAGTTGCTCGTCGATCGTCTAGAAAAGTAGGAGAAGGACATTATGGTAACACTATGTAAGCTCGAGAAGGTGTTTCCTCCTGGATTCTTCGACTCTGTGGACCATTTGCCAATTCATCTTTCCTATGAGGCACGTGTTGGTGGTCCTATCGGTTATCGGTGGATGTACCCCTTCGAGCGGCATCTGAATCACCTAAAAAAAAAGGTGAAAATAAGGCACGGGTTGAAGGCTCTATTTGTGAAGCTTATGTTCTCGAGGAGATTACAAACTTTTGTTTGACGTATTTCAAACTGCATGTTGCTACCAATAGAACGAAAGCTTCGAGAAACGATGACGCATATCAGGAATCTAATGATGTAATACTCAAAGTATTCAATATATCCGGAAAGCCTTCGGGAAAAATGAAGAAGAGATATTTGAATGACGACGAGCTGAGGGCTGCTCAGTTGTATATATTACTCAATTGCGACGAGGATGAAGTGGAGAAGCTAGAGGGATAAGTAATTAATACATCCATATTTACATCATCTCAATATAATAGTATAAGATACTATTATGCTACTAATCAGCAGTTGCTTCATTATTTTTAGCACATATAATGATGAGTTGAGGTTGGTTAGACCCTACATAATAGACGAAGAAGTAGAACAAGAAATGAGATGCCATTTTCCTTCTTGGTTGAGTACATATGTAAGATGCTTGGTAATTACTTTTTAATTCTGCACTTGCAAAACAAATAACTTACTGTCGCTACTTTGGTATTTAGGTCGATCATCTAATAACACCCGAGACTGAATCTATTAGAACTCTAGCCAAGGGACCAATTACTGCCGTTAAAATATAGCCAAGTTTCTGTGTGAATGGGTTCAGGTTCAAGTCAACAAATGCTTCTATCAGAGACAGCTTTCTGGATCTTGATTCCACGAAAAACAGTTATTTGTGTATCAAATCTTTGAACTACAAAGACGTCGATCCAGGCAATAATTTCTTTAATATTTTATGAGAGATTGTGGAGTTGACATATAATTATGGCACATAACCTGCTAATATCGTGCTATTCAAGTGTGAATGGTTCGATCCGATTCAAGATCAATGTTAGAAAATTGACAAGCATGGCCTTGTGGATATAAACTACAAGCGTAGATATCAAGGCTACGAACCATTTGTCCTATCAAGTCAGGCTCAACTCGTGTACTTCACAACTTATCTTAGATGGGGGACAGTGAGGTCGGATTGGTGGGCAGTATGCAAGACTAAAGCTAGAAATACCTTTGACATTGACGAAATAGCTTATCAAGAGGACGATCTACCAGATGTGGACTCAATGGAAGTTACTCATTACACGAGTAATAATGTAGAAGATATAGAATTATCCGAAGAGGAAGACGAAGATGAAGACGAAGTAGATAAAAGTGAAGACGAGGAGGAGGAAGAGGGAGAGGAGGACGAAAAAGGCGAACAAGATAAATTTTCTGAAGATGATTTAAAATAAAATATTTTGCCTGTAGAATATAACTATATTTTGCATGTAGAATATACTATTTTAATGAATATATGTATTATATTTTGACTGTAGAATGCTTTGAGATATGCATCACATTTTGACTGTAATATAACTATATTTTGACTGTAGAATGTATTATTTTAACGAATATATGTATTATATTTTGACTGTAGAATGCTTTGAGATATGCATCACATTTTGACTGTAGAATGTACTATATATTTATGTTTTTCTATATTCATGATATGTTGTTATCAGGTATGACAGGACGACGCTGAGGATTCGATAGGTCCCGAGGTAGACAAAGTGCTCCTCCGGTAATGCTTACTGTTGGTTCCGGATCATCGTCGTCCAGTACTCCAGTATATCGATCACTCACATCTCCGACTGTTGGGACGAGTAGTTCCAAGCGTGATTGTACTCCCTCGTCCAGCGTTCCTCCTACTGATGGAACCATGGGGACAGATGAGCATGTCGATGAGGTCATACCCACATTGTTCCAGCATCAGCATGATCCTCCATGCGCATCTCCGGAGGAGACGAGGACAGAGATTTGGGCCGACGGTACAAAGTAAGTCAATTAGATGGTTTAGCATAATATATATCGTGTATTTCTTTATTCATCGTATATTGACTTTTTTGATCAAAATAATTATCTCTGTATAGATATCGTCTATCGTCGGTTCAGAGACGCCTGGGCCAATTTCTGAGGAACAACTACGGTGGCACTTGGATCAACTACTCTGAGGCTCCGGAGGAGAGGAAGGCATTCTGGTTTGCGCACTTCCAGGTAAAAGTATATAAAATAAATCCTCTAATTTATGCATATTATATAACTTATCTGTGATGCTCACTTACTAAATTATTTATTGTAGCAAACGTATTTCTATCCTTCGCACCAGGCCGAGTTGATCGAGCGGCTCTTTCCTACCGTTGCCGCCAAGCTTATCCGAGATGCTCTGGATGACCAGATAGCTCATGATCGTGCTGGAAAATTGACCTAATATTGGATCACGCCTGAGTAGTGGATTGCGATGAGGGCTAGATTCGACGATCCGAGCTACAAGGAAAGGTCTGAGAAGGCCAAGGCGGCTAGGCGAAATACTGCCAAGTGGTGTGGTGGCCCGATTCCGATGACGGAACATTTTTGTCGTTTGGTATATTTTTTCTTTTAAAATATATTATTTTAATGTAAGTACCATAAAATGGTAGTAGGAAAAAATATTTAAGTTTAGTACTAAATAATATATTTTTAACAGGTACAGAGGGGTGAGGATGCAAATATGGTGACCGTCTTCTTGGCCACCCATCGCAAGGACGGAAATCTCATTGACGAGAGGGCCTCACAGACCTATGTAAGTATTACTTTATTTTGTGTTAATTTTAATATAACTTAGGCAATTATCGAGTTTCCAAACCTTTCTAGGCCGAGTATCTTAGGCTGCGTGAGCGGGCGACTGCTAGTGCACCTACACCTGGAGAGGCTAGTACTTCCTCACAGCCTGCTCCAGTTCCGTCGGCGGACGACCTGTGGGTGACCGCAGCTGGTGGTCTCCAGAGGGGCACGTACTATGGTATGGGATCCTATGGCGCCCTGGTTGCGATGCAGTTATCTAGGGCCTCCCCGACAGCTGCGCATTCCACACAGCCCTCGCAGTCGTCGGCCAGAGTCCAGGAGGTCGTTGACCGTCAGATTGTGTCTCTCCGTGACAAGTTGCTGCGAAGGATGGAGGAGCAGCCCCGGTCCCAGCCGTAGGCAGACGATACGACGCTCATCGCACAATTTGATATGCTCGACCGCAGTATCACGGAGCTCTGGGATTTGACAAATGATATTTGAGTCTCGACAGACCGCAACATCACGGAGCTACAGGCATCACATGGGCGAGAGGTTGACGATGATGCAGGATTCAATGGTTTATAGCAGTACAAGGCTGTTATCTACCATGGATTCTTACAACCAGTGACTCACAAACTTGGAGCGGGTACGGCCTCCTAGTGCGCCTACATCGACACAGACTCCACCGACATCACTGCCTTCTCCATCGACATCAGTGTCGATTCCACGAGAGAAGTATGAACTATTTTTATCCTTCATGTGCACCGGTGGTCAGCCACCTGCAGATCTGTAGTAGTATAGCTAGCTGCTGGATATTTGTATTTTTTGAATTATTTAGGATGAGATTGTATGGATATATATTTGTCGTATTCTTTACGATGAGATTTGTTGGATGCTTTCTTTTCTTCAAATTTTATTATATTATTCATATTAAATATGTTATTTTACCGGTATTGAGTGTTCAACCCAAGGGGGTTGGCAAACCCAAAAATTCAACTGAGGGTTGCTCCGGGTCTATTTGTACAGATTGTGATTTAATAAACTGCAGGAATAATAGTTTGGAAATAATTTAGTATTCTTTTTTTTTGTAAAATTAGCAATATTTTTAGCGACATTTAGCAACGTTTAGCGATGTTCATGAACGTCGCTAAATACGTCGCTAATTAGCGACGTTACGACACATCGCTAATTATGTCGCTAATTTTGTCGCTAAATATGTCGCTAAAAACGTCGTTGTACGTCGCAAAGTGCTGACATGGCAGTATTGCCAGGTCATTAAAGACATCGCTGTAACGTCACTATATAAGTCGCTAATTAGCGACGTTTAGCGATGTTAATCAATGTCGTTAATTAGTGATGCTGCGTCGCTAAATGTCGTTAATTTAGTGACACATTTAAGTCGCTAAAAAATATCGGCATAGCGACGTTTAGCGACGTTTTTTTTTCAGCGATGTGCTTTATTATGACTTCTTTAAAACATCGCTAATTACGTCGCTAAAAGTGATTAGCAACTTTTTTTGGTCATTTAGCGACGTTTTTTAACGTCGCTAATTTGACTTTTTTTGGTAGTGACTTCCGAGCTACGATATTGTACTCGGGGTGGATTGGTTGAGTAGGCACCGTGCTAGCATATATTGTAGAGGAGGTAGAGTTTTATTTGGGCCGCCAGGAGAGCCAGAGTTCGAGTTTGCTAGAGGAGCTGCAGAGCAAGGAGAAGGCATTATTTGTGGAACTATGGTAGAAGACAAGGAGTTGTCGTATCCGTTGATAGCAGAGTTATTGGATGTATTTTCTGAGGAATTGCCAGGATTGCAGCCAGATCGAGATGTTGAATTCTCTATAGACTTGGTGCCAGATGCAGAACCAATTTCACAGCATGTCTATAGAGTAAACAATAGCGAGCTGGTCGAGCTGAAGAAGCAGGTGGACGAATTGCAGGATAAGGGATTTATCAGATCGAGTTCTTTACCGTGGGGAGCCCCGGTATTGTTTGTACCGAAGAAGGATGGATCGGTGCGCATGTGCATTGATTATAGGGCTTTGAATAATCTTACTATCAAGAATAAGTACCCTTTGCCATAGATTTATGATCTGTTCGATCAGTTGAGTGGAGCCAAGGTATTTTCTAAGATAGATTTGAGATCATGCTACCATAAGGTGAAGGTAAAGCCAGTGGACATACCGAAGACTGCTTTTAGAACTCGGTATGGTCAGTACGAGTTTATGGTGATGCCGTTTGGTTTGACTAATACACCGGCGGTATTTATGAACTTGATTAACAAGGTATTAAATTAGTACCTTGACGTGTTTGTGGTGGTATTCATCGATGACATACTCATATACTCAAAGACACCGGAGGAGCATGAGGAGCATTTGAGGATTGTGTTAGATGTACTGAAGAAGGAGAAGCTGTATGGAAAGTTGTCCAAATATGAGTTTCTCTTGGACAAGGTGGAGTTCTTGGGGCATGTTATGACTGGTGATGGTATTTCAGTGGATCCGAAGAAGATCACAGCAGTAGAATCTTGGAAGACCCCGAGTTCGGTAGCAGAGATCAGGAGTTTCTTAGGATTGGTAGGCTACTACAGAAAGTTTATGCAAGATTTTTCGAGGATTGCCGAGCCGATGACCAGACTCACCAGGAAGGATATGGAGTTTGTTTGGATGGAGGATTGCCATATTGCTTTTGAGAAATTTAAGAGGAGGTTGACGTCTGCTCCTATTTTGACGTTGCCATCAGGGTCTGGAGGTTTCACTATTTATAGTGATGCATCGGGGAAAGGTTTGGGTTGTATTCTTCAGCAGAATGGAAAAGTAATTGCCTATGCATCCAGAAAATTGCGTCCTCATGAAAAGAACTATCATACCCATGATTTGGAGTTGGCAGCAGTCATCTTCGCCCTGAAGTTGTGGAAACATTATTTGTACGGAGAGCGTGTGGAGATCTTCACAGACCACAAGAGCTTGAAGTATGTTTTCCCGCAGAAGGAGTTGAACATGAGGCAGCATCGATGGTTAGAACTGATGTAGAATTTTGATATATCTTTGTAATATCATCCTGGAAAAGCTAATATAGTTGTCGATGCTTTGAGTAGGTATCAGGTAGCTATGTTCTTGACGCAGGATCAATAATTTATTGGAGGACTTAGAGAGCTTAGGCATTGAGGTGATAGTTCCTGGTTGTGTTATGCAGATGTGGGGTTTGCAGATGCATTCAGATTTGATGGACAGGATCAAGGCAGCACAGTATGAGGATACGTCTCTGAGGAGTATCAGAGCTCAGGTGAGAGTAGGATTGGAGGATGATTTCACTATTACTGAGGATAGATCTTTGAGACATGGAGTTAGATTGTGTATGCCTAGTGGGGAGCTGCGTGAGGAGGTGTTGCAGGAAGCGTATCACTCTCAGTATTTCATGCATCTAGGTGCTAACAAGATGTATCGGGATATACAAGAGAGTGTGTGGTGGTATGGCATGAAGAATAAAGTGGCACAGTTTGTATCCAGATGCTTAGTGTGCCAGCAGGTGAAGGCCGAGAGGTAGAGGCCAGGAGGTTTACTTCAGCCATTACCCATTCCAGAGTGGAAGTGGGAGCACATTACTATGGATTTTGTGTCCGGAGTTCTACGATCTCCAGGAGGGAAAGACGCGATTTGGGTCATCGTTGATAGGTTGACCAAGTCGGCCCACTTTTTGCCTTTAAAGGTAGGTTTGTCTACGGAGAAGCTGGCAGAGATGTATGTGAGGCAGATTATTAGGATACATGGAGTTTCCGTCAGCATAGTCTCGGATTGGGATAGTCGTTTTACTTCTCATTTCTGGAGGAGTTTACAGTAGAGTTTGGGCACTCAGCTCAAGTTTAGTACTGCATATCACCCCCAGACAGATAGGCAGTCAGAGAGGACTATTAAGACTCTCGAGGATATATTACGCACTTGTGTACTAGATTTTTGGAGTTCTTGGGAGGACCATCTCCATTTGGTAGAGTTTGCTTACAACAATAGCTACCAGGCTAGTATAGAAATATTACCTTTTGAAGATATGTATGGTCGGATGTGTCATACTTCCTTGTCTTAGGACGATATTGGAGAGAGAGTTTTGCTTGGGCCAGAGATGGTTGTAGATGCAGCAGAGAAGGTTCAGTTGATCAGAGACAGACTTCGTGTGGCGCAGGACAGACAGCGACATTGGGCCGATAGCCACCAGAGACCTTTGGAGTTTGAGATATAGTTTAGATTTTATTTTGTGCTTGTTCTTGGTTGTTTGTTATAGATTAAGTTCTTAAGGTGGTATTTTGTTCTAGGTGGGTGGTTTGGTGTTTCTGAGGATTTCTTCGACACGAGGCACGATTCGCTTCGGTGGAGACGGGAAGCTTAGTCCGCGATTCATCGGACCTTTTACTATTCTAGAGAGGGTTGGTGCAGTTGCTTATAGACTAGACTTACCACCTGCATTAGAGGAAGTGCACAATATTTTTTATGTGTCGCAGTTGAGATGATACATGGCAGATCCTAGTTATGTATTGGATCACTCAGAGATAGAGGTGAGCCATACTCTTAGCTATCCAAAGCAGCCAGTTAAGATTCTGGATCGGAGAGAGAATGTGCCGAGGAACCAGACTATTCCTTTGGTGCACGTTGCATGGAGGCATCACTCTTCGGGGGAGTATACCTGGGAGAGAGAGGATGAAATGCAAGAGCGTTATCCATATATTTTTGTGCCTTGAGGTATGTTATTTCCTAGTTATGTTCTGTTCATTGGTATGTTCTTTCATAGTTAGTTATGATTCTTTAGTTCTGCTCTTTTGTTATGTTCTGTTATTTTCTGGGGGTAGTTTTCGTCTTTGAATTTCGAGGACAAAATTATTTTAAGGAGGATAGACTTGTCACTACCACATTTTCTAGGAAAGGGTATTTTAGTAATTTCATATTTAATTAAATATTGTGCATGATAAATAATTATTTGTTGTATTATTTAATTATTGTTAGATGTTAGTTATTTATTTTGGACTTGTGTTAGTGGACCTAACTAGTTTAGTTTAGACTAACATGAATTAATTGTTAGAAATTAACCCAATTAGAAGGCCCATTATTAAGGAGATGGATTAAATTAATTAAACCATTAGACTAGAAGCTTCCCTCCTTAATTATTTTTTCATGAGAGGCCCCAAGGGGTTTATTGAAAAATTAGTGACTTGAGGGAGGGGAAAGGGGGCCGGCCTAGAATAAAAAGGGGGGGGATTATCTCTCCTCTTTTTATTTCAAAACTAGATCTAGAATTTCCCTCAACCAAATTTCTTCATTCCCACTTCATTTTTCTACCAAATTTTATTCCAATTCCTTCCCAAATCACCATTGAAGAGTAGTGGAGCAAGGATCTAGAAGGAGGAAGCAAGGATCTACAAAGAGGAGCAAGGATCTATAAATTGGAGGCAATTTCATCACATTTGGAGGTTGCATTGGGAATCCATCTCCCAATAGGTACAATTCAGTTTTTTTTCCTTAATTTATATTCTAAATCTAAGATTTAACCATGGAAAATTAACCCATGTGCATAGGCTACCCATAGAATTTGGTTTTGTGTTCATAGGAGGCCTATTAAGAAAGTTATGGTACTTTTTGTGTTAATTTTGGGAGAATTCCGAGATTGATATTTGTTGTGTGTGTTAATTGGTCCTATAGTTCAATTTGGCATGTGCTTATGTGTTTGGGGCTAGTGTCATGTCCACAATTGGGTACGTGTAGGTCGTATCTCAATAAATTGGTGATACATATTGATTTGGGGGTTTTCCCTCTGACACGAAACTTTGTACATGTCATATTTTGACACGGACACGTAGATTTGTATTTGACTCTTCGTATTATTGATAAATAATATATATGACTTGTTTGTGTCCTTCGGGGTACGTTTGGATGTGTGGTGGACTCGTGTCACATGCGTATCCAAGATCTAGTAGGATACGGCGTGATACTCTCCATATATTTGTACAAATTATATGTAAATCAATTTCTTGTGTTCTTGGAGATGTAATTGTATATATATATATATATAGATATAGATATATAATATGGTATATATAATTATGCTTCTTGTGTCTTAGATCTATGTATTTATTATTTATATTGTATGTAGCTATTCTTATATATGTATATATATTGTGTTTGGTAGCATGTATAAATATACATATGTAAATAGATATTATGGGTTGTTATAATTATAATTATATAATGTATGTTATATATGGTGAATGATTATATATATATATATATATATATATATATATATATATATATATATATATATATATATATATATATAAATATATATACATATTAATATGTATGTGTGTGTATGTTACTATGTGTATTATGTACATAATACTATGTGAGGGTGTATGTATAGTTATTAGTAGTATATATATATATATATATATATATATGTTATTATATACATATTGTAGATAAATATATATGTATCAGCGACAACAGCAATTTGTCACAACAACAGCAACAGTAGCCGCAAGAGCAGCAGCGACAGCAAGCATCGCTGAAAGGCAGCAGCAGCAGCCAGCGACTGTTTCAGAAAACTGTCGCTGAAACAGCAGCAGTATCAGCAGCGTATCAGGAGTTTTAGTGACAGTTTTAACGACAATTACAGAAAACTGTCACTAAAATAGTAGTTTTGTATCAATATCAACAACAGCCCTCAGCGACAGCGGGCAGAGCCTTTAGCGACCGTTTGGCAGTTTTATATATTAGATATTATATATATAGATATATATATATATATGTATACGGTATTTGAAATATATATAAATATATTTATATGTGTTAATAGTATTTAATATATACTATATGTGTAATAATTATTGTAGTATATGTATATATCTACGGGTAGATAGTATAACTAGTATTTGGGTATTACCTTGAGAAACCAAGGTAAGTACCAAGGTAATTGGGAATACCCAAGGTATTGGGTTTGGGGTATTAAGGTTATAGTTTTATGTTGTGATACCAAGTTGGTTCAAAACCACGATACCTATTTAATGTCTGTAATTAGGATTCTATATTATTAATAATTATTGACTTATATATTGATGTTTTACCTATGGATTTACGTATTCGGAGATACGGTATCCTAATATTTAAGATATGGTTTTGTGACCTAGACTTTAGTATTGGAACCAATATTTTTGTGTTAGACTCGTGCAACCTAGAAATAGGTAGTTGACCATAGTTTGACTATAGTTGACCATAGTTGACTTAGAGTTGAACTAGTTTGACTTTTGACTTAGAATTTACTTGTTGACCTAGAAGTTGATTAGTTTGACTTATTTTTTTTCCGAAACCTTGTATTGATATTGTATTCCATATCTAGGTCTTCGAGGCACCGTGTCAGACATTAGTGAGACTATTCATTGGACTTCAGGCGAGTACATTCTCTGATAGTTTCTCATTTATGATATCCTCTACGTTCATTGTATCTAGTATAGATATCCATATTTTTTTGACACGATGGTTACACGGATTGGTATATCCGGATCTCATCATGAGATGTTATTCTTGGTATATGGTGTATCTTGTGCAAGCCTTGTTTCATTGATTATCTTGTACATGTACAGACACTGATTCTCGAGAAGACTAGCTATCTTCTTAGGGAATCCCGTGCCATAGCGTATTATGGTTGGATCTATTATACCAGTAGGGGGTAGGAAGTATGTAGTGTAGATATGTGATCATACCCATCTTGTATCTTGTATAGTGTCACGACCCGTACCCGAAAAATTGGGCATAAGTCGTGGGTACGTCCAGCCTACGCCACAAAATCGGTGATATAACACTGTAAAGGTCCATTCTAGATCACAATATCTATATCTCACAATGATCAGTCAATATAACCTCTCCAAAAGGAGGGCAACCACACAATATATATAACTCAATCACAATAACTAGGGGAAAAGTAAAAGCACGATAAGATATCACAAAGAAACAAGAACCAAAGAGCAAGTACAATATCCAATATACAGTCGAAGTCTAAAGTCTACAATATCTCACAGAAGCAAAATAATAAATACAGTCATCCAAAATAGCAACTGAGAACATCCCAGGGAACCCACCTAGCGGAACTAAGGTGCTAACTGCATCTCCTCGACGGGCTCCTCCACAATCTCTGGGTCACAACACTCCTTGACGCCCGGCCCATAGAATGTCGGACAAAAATCCTCAGGATCCTTTGGAAAAAATATGCCCAGTCAGGACTGGAGAGAAGTACATAACTCTGAAAGCAACTCCAAATATATGGTAAGGTGTATATGACTAGCAATAGAAAAGTATACAAGATACACAGGTAAATAAATACATGGTGGAGCAGATAATGTAGCTGCAATATAAAACTGGAGAACAATACAAGTAGTAGAGAAGTAACTGCATATGAGAAAATAGGAATACTAGCTAAGTGCCTTGAGCACAAGTTCGTTATGTGATCGGCTTAGGTTGCACATGAATAATCTACGATAACTCCATTATGGTGAGTTGCATAACCGATATACACATGAATACTGTTTGGCTTTGATCACATAACCAACTCCTACTCCCCTCCCCCACTAATACTCTTGGATCCAACCACGACACACTACGTACATGATAAATAACTCGCACACATGAAAGGCGAGAGCACACGAAGCACATGATAGCATATGAGAATCAATACCCGAAGCACATGATGAAATACACGTGATAGAGTACCCGCTGAACACGGTAAGGGGGATAACATCTCATGACGGGATCCAACTAGTACTAACTCATGAAATAATGTGTCAGAATCAAGTATTACAGTTCTAGAACAGGTGATATATACGCTATCATGAAATAGAAACAATCAGAGGTAGGTACTCGCCTGACGTCCTGAGCAACTGGTGAGGATCGAGATCCGGACTGGCGTCGCAAGAACCTATTATGAAAAGTAAGGTAAAATAGGGTTCTAAAGAATTAAACAGATATAAAATAACTAAAAATAAGGTTCTAGGGTTATTCTAGGTCGAACAGGTCAAACCGGTGAAATTTGGGTCAAAAAGTCAACTCGGGGTCCAAAAAGTCAACTTGGGGTCAAAACTAGGTCAAACTTTGACTTTTACGGTCAACGAAGGCAATTACGGTCAATTCTAGGTCAAACTAGGGTGCCCCTAAAATTCTAGGTCAAAACTAGCTCATTAAGCTAGTAAACCCTCAAACTCGCCTCTTCGAGATACCGGGATACCCTCGGTATCCGATACCTCGACCTAAGCTACGCACCCCGCCTAAAACCCACTAGCATATATGCTAACACACATAAATATATATACCAATACATTAAAATCCAACTCTAACCTTATTCCTAGGCAAAAGCTCAAAAACCTCGCTCTGATACTCAATACCTTGGGTATCTCAAGGTATTGAGATACATTGATATCTCAAGGTATTGAGATATCCCGCTAACCCTCACTAACACTACTAACTAGCTATCTATCTATGTATATACATATATACCTAGCTATATATATCTAGGCTAATATATATATATATATATATATATATATATATATATATATACACACACACACACACACATATATATATAGACACACATATACATAAACACACTCACTTATATATATATATAGATACACTTACACAAATACATATATACATATATACATATATACATACACACAACACCAACGCACGCACAACGACCCAAACATAAATAAATAACTATAAATATATAAAATATAACTCGAGAACTCTAGCACACACTCTCCGAAGCTAAACCAACGCGCGCACAAGCCCAAAACCTAGAAACCAAGTCGAATGGCCATTCTGTCATTTCGACGAACATATGGAGTGCGGTTCTAATCGATGTCTAGAACCTCGTGAAATGCACACCAAACCTACTCGGAATTGGCCCAAAATTTACCCACAAGTTCTAATCGATGTCTAGAACCTAGAAAAAATGCTAACTCGCCAATTATAGGTCCGTGGCAAAAGTGCACACGCATATAGAACCTACGACGACAAAAACCCTCAAATCGCCCGAAACGTCCAAATCTCCGTGACACGACCTCACGTGTCCGAACGGAGACATGTACTTACCCTCAAGACACCCAAGCATGTCTACCTAGGTCCGTCTAACCTAGGACATCACCCAAAATTGGGCCAATCTCGGATTTCATCCAAAATTGACACAAAACCTAATGTCAAAGTCTCCAAACACAACCAAACAAGTTCTAACTTTCTTCCACGGGTAGCCTTAAGGTATAGGAAGGTTCTAAACTACTAATTACACTATATAATAGCAACCAATAAGAGAAAAGTTAGGTTTACCTCTTGGGAGTTGGAATCCCAAGGCCAAAGTCTCCAAAACCCTTGAAATCACCGCCCTCAAGCCTCCAAGCCTCCAAACCAAGCCTCTACACTAAGTCTAGGCTCTACACACCTAGTTTAGGAAAAAGTATAGGGTTAAGGTTAACATAAATGAAAGAATAGAAGAAGAAAGAGAAGAAATGGAGAACTTACTTACTTGAAATAGAAAGTTGAAAGAAGAAGGAAGAAGAAAAGAGTGGAGAGTGGAGAAGAAGAAGAAGAAGAAGAAGAAGAAGAATAAATGAAGGAAGGAATGAAATGGGGGGGGTGGAGGTTCGGTCATAAACCTGGGAAAGGGCCGGCCATATGCAACTATAGGGTTTCCATAATTCAAATGACTAAAATGCCCTCTCCTTATTAGTCATGCAACTTGGGTTTAGGTTTAGGGTTCACTAAACACTCTCCAACTAATCCAAAACAACCCAACTAACTAAAATAAAAATATAATAATTATTCTAAACCCAAAAATAGGTCTGACAAGGGTATTGGTTGGGTCTGACATGGGTCCACTAGGGTCTGACATGGGTCCAGACTAGCCAAAACCCTAAAACAACCAATAAAAAATAATACAATTAATAATTAAATATAAATATAATTATTTATAATTAATAAACAATTTACCAAATAAAAATAAAAAAAATAATTCTATTTTCTAGAATTGGGTAGTGACATATAGTGTTAATAATACACCGCACATATGATTAGCCAGGCCATAAATCTTGTTTCTTGTATCATGTTCCCAAGCCAATCACATGTTAAAGCTAGTACTCACACACTTAGTCATTAGTATTCTTCTTCATTGGCATAGTGCTCATTATTGTATTTATTCCAGTAATCCTTATTGTATATATCTTTTTATATCTATTATGCATCTTGTATATTCACATCTATTTACTGTTATATAGTCTTTATCATTGATTAGAACTGCTGTTAGAGATGTACTCTGCTCCTTTCCTAACTGGATATATTTTTCCAGATGACACTGAGGACTGGTACCCTACACATTATGGACCTCAGGATATTGTGGGTCTAGTCTGAGACCCTGTTTCAGGAGGGACTTATCCCAACTGAGACAATTGACCCAGATTTAGTAGCTTCTTAGTATTCTTTGTACTTGATTTATCTCCAGCTATTTTGTTAGCATTCTTTCAGACTCATTAATGTATTATTTTAGACTCATAAGTTGTATGTGACTTTTCTATTCTTTTATCTGATTCGTGCTCATTTCTATATTAGTTCTGTGATTGAGTATATTGCTATTGTTGGTGGTTTATTATTTTATTAGATAGATTACCCAGACAGCGTTCTACCGTCGATTCTGTGGCATAGTCTGGGCGTTGTTTTCGACTTATACCCTTACACCAGGTGCGGGTCGTGACATGACTCCTGGAATAATAACCTCGATGCCCAGGCTATCCAATTCTGCTAATAAGTGACGGTCCATCGTCAAGTACATCGCTATTGGATATCTGCTCAAGACATCGATACCTATGTTAGCCTTTCCTGGATGATACTGCAGTGAAATATCAAAATCCTTCATCAGTTCTAGCCACCTATGCTGCCTCATATTCAGCTCTTTATGCCTAAAGACATACTTCAAGCTCTTATGGTCAGTGTATATTTTCACACGCTCTCCATAAAGATAATGTCTCCACAGCTACAGAGCAAAAATTACCGCTGCTAATTCTAAGTCATTAGTGGGATAGTTTCTCTCATGTGGCCACAACTGTCTAGAAGTATATGCCACCACCTTCTTGTTTTGCTGTAGAACACATCCCAAGCCCTTCCCCGAAGCATCACTATAAATGACAAATCCACTCGTCCCCGATGTCACCGTCAAAACAGGCACTGTAGTCAATCTCTTCTTTAGCTCATTAAATACAGCCTGACATTCTTCGTTCCATACGAATTGCACATCCTTTCGAGTGAGTCTAGTCAACGGCTCTGCGATCCAAGAAAAATCTTTTATAAATTATCTGTAATATCCAGCAAATCCTAAGAAGCTTCTGATCTCTGCAATAGAACTCGGAGTGGTCCAAGACTCTACAGCAGCAAACTTCTTTGGATCCACCAAAATTTTGTCTCCAGTCACCACATGCCCAAGGAACTCTACCTTATCCATGAAGAACTCATATTTTGAGAGTTTTCTATAGAGCTTCTCCTTCCAACGGGTCTCTAGCACAATCCTTAAATACTTCTCATGCTCTATCGATGTCTTCGAATAGACAAAAATATCATCTATGAATACTACTATGAACTTGTCAAGGTACTGGTGGAACACCTTGTTCATCAAGTTCATGAAGACTACCGGGGCATTAATTAACCCAAATGGCATCACCATAAACTCATATTGGCCATATCTTGTCCGAAATGCAGTTTTCAGAATATCTTCCTTCTTCACCTTTAACTGATAATAGCCGGACCTCAAATCAATCTTCGAAAATACCCTTGTGCCACTCAATTGATCGAAAAGATCCTCTATCCTTGGTGGCGGGTATTTGTTTTTGATTGTGAGGTTGTTCAGAGCCCTGTAATCAATGCACATTCGTACTAATCCATCCTTCTTTGGTACAAATAAGACCGGGGCTCCCCAAGGCGAGGAACTCGATCTAATAAAATCCTTGTCTAGCAAATCATCAACCTGCTTCTTCAATTCTGCCAGCTCATTATTGTTGATCCTGTAGACTTGCTACGATATCGGCTCTGCCCCAGGCACTAAGTCTATAGAAAATTCAAGATCTCTGTTCGGCGGCAATCTTAGTAGCTCCTCAGGAAATATGTATAAAAATTTTGTAATAATAGGGTGTGGCAAGTCCTTCTCTGCTACCATGGCTCCATAAATTATTTCATCACCCTGCCGAACTCCTCCTCTAATAAACTCAAATTCTGGCCCTCTTGGAGGGCGGAACAGGATACGTCCTCCATGACAGTCTATGCTAGCATGGTGTATACTCAACCAATCCATTCCAAGGATAATATCAAAACTTGAAAGTGGCATTATGAGCAAACTAGCATCCAAATTATGGCCTCCTAAGGTAATACGACGTCCATTGCAAGTATCACTGACTAGGATAGTGCATCCACCAGTCGTGATCTTACAACTCCTACTCAAGGGTTCTGTTACTAAACTATGCTTAAGCATAAAGGATACAGATATGAAGCTATACGATGCGAGCAGTGTGGGGAAAGCACCATTGGCTCTGGTATCTCACATTCTAGTCTTGGGTGGCATTTTGAAAGGCTGAAAGCAATAAGAATTCAATTGATATGGCACAATATAAGGAAGTATTCAAGAAGGATAATCATATATGGAAGAGGTTCGATTGCTCGAAAAGAAATAGTAAGGGTTAGCAAGTTGAGTATATGGGATCCCTAGTTGTGATTATCTTCTTATCCCTAGTATGTATATCCTATAGCAAGCTCGCAGTCGCACATCTCACTTGAGTACCACTACGAGTTCGCAACCTTGTGCGAAATCTGACCTGTGTGGACCACCACTAAAAACTTGTCACGACCCGCACACTGGATTTGGGCATGAGTCATGAGTATGCCCAGCCTATGCCGTAGTGTCGATGGTAGAACGTTGTACAATAAGTCATAATTAATCTAAAACTTATAACATATATACGTCTATATACTATACTCAATCACGGACACTAATTTAAATAAATATACCACGATAATAATGAAATAATAGCCTTGATGCTGGTTCAATGAATCTCCCCAAAACTAAATATCCAATTACAATATTCAAAATGCTTTAAAAATACTGTCAGAGAATAATTCGGTCCAAAATAACTAACAAAATTAACTACTACTAAACTACTCCATTGCAGACAGTATCTGAGCTACTAACTCTCCATGATCCTCTTGAAGGGCAAGATCAGGCTCTATTATGTCGCTAGCATACAGCCCATAATGTGTAGGGATTGCATCCTCATTGTAGTCACCTAAAATATTTATCTAGTCCGGAATGGAACGAGTACATCACAGTAAAAACAGTTCCAACACATGGTAGAAGCTATATGATAATAAATAGTAAAGAATATATGATAGCAACAAACTGAACTCACAATAAAGTAACTAGAACAACCAAATACTGAAGTCCTGTCATGACAAACATATAGTACAATATCTCCAAGCAACAAAAGAAATAACTGTAATGTATGGAAGAACAGATAGGAATGACTACTCTATGTGATTTGAAATACCTTATTGACATATGAACGACTAGGGGGTAATATCCGGCAAACCACACGTATCGTGCATGGCTGCTATTATTCCAGAAATACCATAGAATAAAAAGGGTAGTTCACACGTCCACTAAGTATTTTCTCTTCCCACAAATACACATGGATTCCAAAGCAGTCACGAAGAAATAACAATAATCCAGAACAGTCACGTATCTCATAATAAGAATCCATCATACTAATCCGTGTAACAAGTATCAAGAATCAAATAATCAATACTAAGCATGCATTATAGAGACTATCAAGCACTAAAAGTAATCACGAAAATGTACTCGCATGTGGTCCTTAGCTGGTATGAATTAGAATCCAAGTCACAGTCCAAATAGCCTATGTATTAGATCATTCTGTAGATTTTAGTATCACAAACATGCTGGAATTTTTTGCTCATCTGAATTCCAATTCATTTGAGAATTATTGTACATACCAAAATTGTATTGTACAACGGTGGTTAATTGTTAACCTAGAAGTTCTACAGAATTAACAGTAATGAAATATTTTGAATTAAATTCTGGGAAAAACATATGTCAATTATCTCGATGTTAGCTTTCCGAAACTTCAAATGGTTTGTGATTCTGATTCCTGGTTCTCCCGAAATTGTGAAAACACCGAGACGCATCTATTTTTGAACATGATGTGCTCTACGAATATCAGAATTTAATATTCATAATTTTGTGAAATAATTTACATATTCAAAAAACTAAACTCAATACGGTTCTAATGCAAGAAACTGGGCCACATTTGGACTCCGGAGCTATGAGTAATGGCTTCTGGAAGATGACAGAAATCCAAGATGACAATTCTCCAAAATTGGCTAAAAGAAAACCCTAGAAATTATAAACTAAACACTGTATATATATAGGAGAGAGAGAGAGAGAGAGCATCCATGGTTAAAGGATGTTCCATGTGGCATTCATCCACTGCTGCCCGCTCGGATCGAACAACCCACGTTCAAGCCGGCTTGGCTCGGCTGAGTCCGAGTCGGACTAGGACGCGGCTGGGCTCGTTTCGGCTAGGACCAAATTCAACCGCGCCCACCCTCACCCTCTTTCGCTGACAGCTGGACTCCGCAGATAGCTGGGCCCCACTGGCTAATACACGAGCTAGGCTGGCTGCAGACTGGGCGGGTTAGTTTAATTAGGAGTTTTTTTTTTGGAAATTTGTTTTTCCTAATTAACTCAAAAGAAATGCTAAAATAATCAAAAATTCTCAAAAAATTCTAGAAAATATATTTGATTATTCAGAACCTAAACTAAAAGTTTAGTATATTTTTAATTATGTTTGACCCTAAAATAAATTCATAAAAGTCCTAGAAAATTAGTGTTACTAGTTTTTAATTAACCAAAAATTATGAAAAAAATTCCAATAGCTCCAAATTAACCTAATAACAATATTTAAGCTAGAATTTCATGGAGAATACAAGTCTACCCTCCTAAAAAAAAATTTGCCCTTAAAATTTAGGACAGAACAAATACAAGAAGGAAATTACCTCATGGTGCAAAAAGATAGGGGTAACGCTCTCGCATCTCCTATTCCCGCCCCCAAGTGGATTCACCGGGAAAATAATGCCTCCAAACGACACAAACTAAGGAAATTACTTGGTTACGAAGCACCTTATCTCTGCGGTCTAGGATCTCCAATGGCTGCTCCGGATAACGGAGGCTTGGTCCAACCTCAAGCTCCGAATGATCTAATACATGGCTAGGATCTATCACGTATCATCTCAGCTGGGACACATGGAACACGTTGTGTACTCCTTCCAATGTAGGCGGTAAGGCTAGTCGATAAGCTACTACACTGACCTTCTCCAGAATATTGAAAGGACTGATAAATCTTGGACTAAGCTTTCCACCTCCACCGAAACGAATCATTCCATGTGTCGGAGAGATCCTCAAGAATACTAAGTTTCCTACTTATGCCAAAACAAGAACTTAATGCATGATCTAAGAATGTAATAGATATTTAAATAAACGAATCGATACATCAAACTCTAGCGATCTTCTGTGACTATCGGCCACTGCTTCTGTCTGTCCTGAGCCACCCGAAGTCTCTTTCTAATCTGCTTCACCTTATCAGCAGCATCAACTACCATCTCTGGTCCCAAAAGTACCCTATCTCCTATGTCGTCCTAAGATAATAGAGTTTGGCATCTCCTACCATATAGAGCCTTGAAAGGAGACATCTCGATACTAGCCTGATAGTTATTGCTGTATGCAAACTCTACCAGGTGAAGATGATCCTCCCACGAGCCACCAAAATCTATTACACATGTCCGAAGCATATCCTCGAGCGTCTGAATAGTCCTCTCTGACTGTCCATCCATCTGAGGGTGGTAAGCCATGCTAAATTTGAGTTGGGTACCCAAGCTAGCCTGCAAACTCCTCTAAAAGTGGGACATAAATCTACTATCCCGATCAGATACGATGCTTACTGGAACTCCATACAGCCTGACTATCTGTCTCACATTTAAATTGGTGAGCTTCTCCTTGGAAAATCCTACTTTGAAAGAAAAAAAGTTGACTAATTTGGTTAGCATGTCAACAATAACCCAAATTACGTCATTCCCTCCTGGAGTGCATAGAAGTCCAAAAACAAAATCCATCGTGATATGCTCCCATTTTCACTCAGGAATTGGTAGTAGTTGTAGCAATCCTCCTGATCTCTGCCACTCGGCTTTGACCTGCTGGCATATTAAATATATGGAGACAAAATATGCTACCTCCCGCTTTATCCCATACCACCACATGTGTTCCCTCAGGTCCTTATACATCTTGTTAGCTCTCGGGTGTATAGAATACTGAGAACGATGAGCCTCCTATATGATCTCTTTCCGTAGGTCCCCACTAGGCACACATAACCTAGTTCCATACCTTAAAGAACCATCCTCAGCAATAGATAAGTCATCCATTAATCCTGCCTGTACTTGAGCTCTGAGGCTTCGCAGACCCTCATCATGGTACTGTGTCTCTCAAATCTTCTCCATCAATCCTGACTGAATCTGCATGCCCATCATCTGTGTCTCCACTCCTGGAATAATAAACTCGATGCCCACTCTATCTAATTTTGCTAATAAGTGACGATCCGTTGTCAAGTACATCGCTACTGGATATCTGCTCAAGGCATCGACAACTACGTTAGCCTTCCCTGGATGATACTGCAGTAAAATATCGAAATCCTTCATCAGTTCTAGCCACCTGTGATGCCTCATATTCAGCTCTTTCTACGTAAAGACATACTTCAAGCTCTTGTGGTCAGTGTATATTTTACACGCTCTCCGTAAAGATAATATCTCCATAGCTATAGAGCAAAAATTATCGCTGCTAATTCCAAGTCATGTGTGGGATAGTTTCTCTCATATGGCCGCAACTGTCTAGAAGCATATGCCACCACCTTCTTGTTCTGTTCTAGAACACATCCCAAGCCCTTCCCTGAAGTATCACTATAAATGAAAAATCTACTCTTCCCCGATGGCACCGTCAAAACAGGCGCTGTGGCCAATATCTTCTTTAGCTCATTAAATGCAGCCTGACATTCTTCGGTCCATACGAACTGCACATCCTTTTGAGTGAGTCTAGTCAACGGCTCTGCGATCTGAGAAAAATCTTTACAAATTTTCTGTAATATCTGGCCAATCCTAAGAAGCTTCTGATCTCTGCAACAGAACTCAGAGTGGTCCAAGACTCTATAGCAGCAATCTTCTTTGGATCCATTGAAATTCCGTCTCCAGTCACCACAAGCCCAAGGAACTCTACCTTATCCAGGAAGAACTCATATTTTGAGAGTTTTTCATAGAGCTTCTCCTTCCGAAGGGTATCTAGCACAATCCTTAAATGCTTCTGATGCTCTTCCGGTGTCTTCGAATAGACAAGAATATCATCTATAAATACTACTATGAACTTGTCAAGGTACTGGTGGAACACCTTGTTCATCAAGTTCATAAATACTGTCGGAGCATTAGTCAACCCAAATGGCATCACCATAAACTCATATTGGCCATATCTTGTCCAAAATGCAGCTTTTTGGAATATCTTGTAAACTCCCTCACCCAAAATAGGTATTTTGTGTATATTTTATATTATTATATTTATTATATATGTTGAATTTATTTAGAATATGCTCTTAGTTAATTAGAAAATAAATTTCTTGATATATTTACTTATATAAATATTCATTTAGAATTATTTTAGGTTATTTTAGATTTTTGGAGATTTTTCTAGAATTTTTGGTAATTAAAACTTAGAAAACATAAATTTATAGGACTTCTATGATTTACTATACGACCATACTTGCATGTCGTTTCTACCAAATATTTATTTTAGTTTAAAATATTTAATTATATTTTTTGTAATTTATTTAGAATTTTAAGAAATTTATTTAGATTTTAAAATTATTTAGGATTTATTTGGATATATATAGTCTTAATATTAGATAGATACTAATTTAGTGTTAATAGATATTAATAAGATTTTATAAATTATTTGTATTATCTTTAATTATATTTAAGATTATAAATTATTGAGATAAATTCAAACTCTATTTTAAATTAATTCAAATCCTGAACCTACTAGGAAATCAACTTCATTCATATCCTATCCTTATTTAAATTCATCATAATCCTATCCAAATTAACCAATCATAGTCGTATTTAATTAAGTAGTGTCCACCATTATAAATACCTCATCTTTCATATTTTTCTTTTCCAAATTTCTCTCTTTTTCGTCCAAAAAAATAGTCAAAATTCGTCATAAATTCAGCCTCATTTTCTACTAGTTATGACGAATTAAAAAGACGATATCTCCTAGCTCCGGACTCCAAACACGTTCCAGTTTTTTTTTGTTAGAACGATAATGAGGTCAGCTTTTTGATAATATAAATTGTTTTTCTAAATTATTAGTATTAAATTCTGGAAAATTCGTAGAGCACAGCATGTCCAAAAATAGATATGTTTTGATATTTTCGCGATTTCGGGAGAACCAGGAATCAGAATCATGAACCGTTTAAAGTTTCGGAAAGCTAACGTCGAGATCATCGACATATATTTTTCCCAGAATTTATTTCGAAGTATTTACGTACTGTTAATTCTGTAGAACTTCTAGGTTAGAATTTAACCATCGGTGCACAATACAAAATTTGTATGTGCCATAATTCCCAAACGAATTTGAATTCATATGAGCTGTAAATTCTAGTATGTTTTTTATGCTGAAATCTACAGGAAATCATGCATGAAAGTTGAGTTTGTATCGGTTGACTTTTTGGTCAACAGATCGCCTCGATTTGCGTGCCATGAGTCTCGAGTTGATAAAATTCAGTTTCTTTGGACAAAATTTAGGAATTAACATAAAAATCAGAATAATAAGATTAAAATAGGATTTTAGAGTAATTATTCCAGAATTAAATAAATTAAAATAAATTAATGGTTATATTATTATATAGTTATATGAATATATATGTAAGTAAATGCTAATTGATAATTATGACTAAATATTCAGACTGTATGATCCTAGGACATCGTGGACTATCCCATACTTACCTTGATCATGTTGACCCTAAGAACTTATGAATTGCCTGCCTTGCGTACCTTAACGTACTGGCCTAGACACATGTTATTTTGACGACTGACTGTGCTACAATATTGAATTTAGGACACCCGCGTAATTCAACGCATGATTGACCATGTTAGATGACTAGTTTTACCCCTAGTATACCCCTTGAGTCCAGTGTAAATATGGTTGTGGATGTTCTAGCGTAACGACTAATGAATTTTATTGTATGATATTATATGTACATAGGATGTTGGATTTATTCTGCGCGACTTTTGGAACAGGTTATTGGTACATCACAGTCTTCTGGCCAGGCAAGTTTACCTTGCCATTGTACTGTTATTTATATTCCATATGTTGCATGCATCTTTATTTTTTGTCTTTTCATATATTTTAACTATTATAAAAATGCGTGCGACGGTGTCGTCGCGGTATGTTTTTATTTATGTATTTGCATTGACCCTGTTTATGAGACTATCCCATTATCATGTAGCATCATTAGGTTTATTGGCCGTGACACAGTTGTTATACGAGTTGTGAGTCTCATGTAGATCACGGACCCGCGTGCAGGGTTGGCCTCCTGTACGTGTGGGCCGTGCGTTAGGAATAACTGCGATTAGAAACTTTGTATGCTAGTAGACTTGGCAGTTATTAGAGGTATTATCGTGTCATGGATGTGACATGCTTAGAGCATGGGGTGGGGAGAACAACAAGTAAGACGTGTGGACTCCGTTGTACTTTTCTTGTGTAACCCGTACGCTCCGCCGGAGATGCGCGATCATTATGACCACTATATATTATATTATTATCAGGCGGGCCTCCGGTGTTCGAAAGACGCCGTGCCTTTGTAGGCCCCTGGATCTTCAAGAGAACTATGCCAATCCCATTTTAGCTAGATAGCCCATGCGTTGGGATAGTTGTTCTTAAACTATATTCACTTTAGCCGGTTAGGCGACCCATTGGATATTTATTTCAGTACTTTATTGACATGTGTTTAAGTATCTTGTTATGCCCCTCTGAGGACCTGGTCCGCTGCCAGGTGTACCTGTTCTTGAGTATTTGCAGGAGGGCAGATTTGGACGGTTATAGATGCTTCGTGGATGTCTTCTCTTCGAGCCGTGATTGATAGCTGGTACTTATATTGGGCTTGATTGTGTTGTACTCATATTGTATTTACTTTTCTATTTAAGTTGGTAGTGGATTTGTTTCCATCCAACTATCCTCCATAGATACTTCTTATTGAGATCTAGTTCCATAGATATTGGTTATTTATTTCTATATGATTTTCATGGATGAGATTTAGATTTTACCCTGTGACTTGTATTACAGTTATACCACTTGTGGATTTGATATTCATATTACAGCGTACGTGTGGATTTGGTTTCCATATATTGGAGTTGCCATATCCATGCGGCTGGCATGCTTACGTGTTATAGTCCTACGTATTTTTGGGACTGGGGCGTGACATATTTTTGTGGTGGCCCATGCAGGTCGAGAGCATATTGGCTCGGTTACGTTACTGTACCGAACAAGCCTGCACCTAGGACTAGAATATAGGATCTCATCCACAATTGACTATGACTCATCTTTCTTCTAATCTGTTCTATTTGAATAATTGTATCCTGCTTGATTCCTGTACTTCCCTAATAAGTTCCTTGAGTACATATGGCCTTCTCCTAGAATATAGGAACCCCTGTTATTAGGATGATAATTAGAGTAGCACACCTATTAAGAATACAACGAGAATATAGACACACCACTAAGTTTAGAATATCAGGTGAACCCTAGAATTCCTTATCTTTAGAATTGGTTTACCATTACCCCCTGATGTATTATGAAGACTTGAGAGTAGTATAGACACTACTAGAGTTAGTTAGAAGTTTTACCATAATGTTTGACCCTAGTATTGAGGAACCAATGGAGAACCAATATTGAACATTAGGACTGAACCTAACCCTCATAATTGGATAGTATTAGAGAACTATAAAACTTATGTCATTGCCTTGTTACTGGTAGACAGCACCCTAGGAAGCCTAGAGGAATGTAATCAACCCTTTCCCTTGATCATATCCCGAACATGGCAACTAGCATGCCACCCCCTTAGAGAACCATGATGCTATCTAGAGCCCTCTATTTTTGATTTCATAACTTGTCCTCCTGCAACCTTAGCGTTCGCTAATTGTGTGACGACTAAATTATGATTCTTCTTTCTTCATCATTTAACTTGTGCCACATAACTCGTATGATTGAAGGCCAAGTAATCTTATTCTATGTTAGGACATGTAGTTTGCTAGGGTATAGCTTGGTAATTTGAACTTTGAATTTTGTGCGTGATAGTTAGGATTTGATAGTTTGCGTAGTTCCCCTAGGTTGTGACCTAATGATTACCCTTTAGCTTAAATCACGAAATCTGTACCCATAGCACGATACGAGTTAAATTTCTTTCCCCTTAACGGCTAGTAACTCTTCTATCCCTACGATTGACACCTGTTCTATGAGCACTTGACCCTTACCTATATAATGAAATAGGAGACCCTAATAAGAGTTTCTGTTCTATGTACACATGCAAGGTTATTTTTGTAGGTATCCTTAAGACAATACAATAGTAGTTAAATTATTTTAAGTTGGATAGTATACCTCACCACCTAGTATCACGTAGTCCCTGTGATCCATTGATGAAGTATAACCGAATGACATTAATTGTATGCTAGCAAAGACGACAGTATTTATTCAGACGATAGAATTTAGAGGTCCATGTCCCTATTGGTCGAGTAGCGATTTAGATAAGGAATTAGTATGACAGCTATAGAGATTGTGTAGTCTTTCATTATTATTGCTTATTTTGCTTTTGTTTTTGTGAATTTGAATTGTTATGAACCTTCTTTCATCATAATCTAGCGTATTCATATTTGCTGTACTACCTTGACTTATGCTGCTATTATAGCCTAGTTTTTGCAAGCTTATTCTTTATCGAGCTTGTTCATGACATACGTATTATTGGGGGCCCACAATAATACATTTCAGAATCAGTGTATTAGGGTCTAGCTAATCTTAGTGCGCTTGGTTCGCCCTTCGCATAACTACTTTACGTGGATTGAGATATGTAGTGATTAGTAGACGAATATACTTACCCTCTAGATACGACAAAGCATATCATATCAAGTACATAACTGCACCGATGTGAGCATGCGAATAGGAAATTACCAAATTAAGATTTCAATCCACAACTGTCTTGACAATTCCTATTTGAATTCTTTAAACGCTTTGATTCCCATACTTCCATTCTATTACCCCTCCTTGAACTCTTTTCCGTTGCTTTCCGTCTTCCCTTGTTTCGGAAAGACGAAATCTCGTGCTTGGATATAAGTGATACACGGATAGTACAAGATATACCCCATAGGCCAATCACATTATTTGGTGACTATCTTTCATAATTGATTAAGGGTATATCACATATGATATAGTTGGTGTTAAAGTTTTGAGGATTGAATGACATGAGAAAATAAATTGAGGAATATTTTTCTTAAGTGTAAGAGCCTTATGTGATAGATGGGTAAATTCTAAGTTGGGTAGAAATTGCAGTATTAAACTTGAGGAAAATTCTTTTAGATTGTGATCAAGTAGGATTAGATTGAGAGATTAAGTCCTTTTAAATGTGGAGAATTTTAAAAGAGGGATTAAGATAATGAGGATTTAATGAATTTTAAAAATCTTGATATTGAGGACCCAATATTTATACTTTGAGCACATGATTTAAATTTTGAATATTGAAGGATGAATCATCGATTTAAATTTTGAGGATAAATATAGAATTTTAGACTTGAACAATTGGTTAATTAGATTTAAATTTTATAATTTGATGATTTGAATTAAAAGTTCAATTTTGATTGTTGGGTCACCTATTTAAAATATTGAGGATGTAAATTGAGTTTAAATATTTGAATAGTACAAAATTCTTAAGTTAAGAATAGGAATAAGATTTGATTAGAATTGTTTATTGTTCAAAGTCTAGAGGAGATTATGATAGTTAAAAATTATAATATAAATTTTGATGTGGGATGTCATATAGACTTGAGTCAGATTTGGATGTTGATTATTTAAAAATCGAGAAGAGATTACGACAGGTTGAATTTTGATTTAAACAGTGGTTATATTAATTTTGAAGTGATCGTGATAGATTCGAATAGATTTTGTTATTTAAATTTTTGGAAGAGATTGCGATTGACATACCTTATGTACGAATGTGAAGGATTTAACAAATTATGTCTTATTTTAATTTTGAGGACGAAATTGTTTTAAGTTGGGTAGATTGTAAACTCCCTCACCCAAAATAGGTATTTTGTGTATATTTTATATTATTATATTTATTATATATGTTGAATTTATTTAGAATATGCTCTTAGTTAATTAGAAAATAAATTTCTTGATATATTTACTTATATAAATATTCATTTAAAATTATTTTAGGTTATTTTAGATTTTTGGAGATTTTTCTAGAATTTTTTTTATAATTTATTTAGAATTTTAAGAAATTTATTTCGATTTTAAAATTATTTAGGATTTATTTGGATATATATAGTCTTAATATTAGATAGATATTAATTTAGTGTTAATAGATATTAATAAGATTTTATAAATTATTTGTATTATCTTTAATTATATTTAAGATTATAAATTATTGAGATAAATTCAAACTCTATTTTAAATTAATTCAAATCCTGAACCTACTAGGAAATCAACTTTATGCATATCCTATCCTTATTTAAATTCATCATAATCCTATCCAAATTAACCAATCATAGTTGTATTTAATTAAGTAGTGTCCACCATTATAAATACCTTATCCTTCATATTTTTCTTTCCGAAATTCCTCTCTTTTTCGTCCAAAAAAATAGTCAAATTTCGTCATAAATTCAGCCTCATTTTCTACTAGTTATGACGAATTAAAAAGACGATATCTCCTAGCTCCGGACTCCAAACATGCTCCAGTTTTTTTTTGTTAGAACAATAATGAGGTTAGCTTTCTGATAATATAAATTGTTTTCTAAATTATTAGTATTAAATTCTGGAAAATTCGTAGAGCACAGCATGTCCGAAAATAGACGTGTTTCGATGTTTTCGCGATTTTGGGAGAACCAGAAATCAGAATCATGAACCGTTTAAAGTTTCAGAAAGCTAATGTCGAGATCATCGACATATATTTTTCCCAGAATTTATTTCGAAGTATTTACATACTGTTAATTCTATAGAACTTCTAGGTTAGAATTTAACCATCGGTGCACAATACAAAATTTGTATGTGCCATAATTCCCAAACGAATTTGAATTCAGACGAGCCATAAATTCCAGTATATTTTTTATGCTGAAATCTACAGGAAATCATGCATGAAAGTCGAGTTTGTATCGGTTGACTTTTTGGTCAACAGATCGCCTCGATTTGCGTGCCATGAGTCTCGAGTTGATAAAATTTAGTTTCTTTGGACAAAATTTAGGAATTAACATAAAAATCAGAATAATAAGATTAAAATAGGATTTTAGAGTAATTATTCCAGAATTAAATAAATTAAAATAAATTAATGGTTATATAATTATATAGTTATATGAATATATATGTAAGTAAATGCTAATTGATAATTATGACTAAATATTCAGACTGTATGACCCTAGGACATCGTGGACTATCCCATACTTACCTTGACCATGTTGACCCTAAGAACTTATGAATTGCCTGCCTTGCGTACCTTAACATACTGGCCTAGACACATGTTATTTTGACGACTGACTGTGCTACAATATTGAATTTAGGACACCCGCGTAATTCAACGCATGATTGACCATATTATATGACTAGTTTTACCCCTAGTATACCCCTTGAGTCCAGTGTAAATATGGTTGTGGATGTTCTAGCGTAACGACTAATGAATTTTATTGTATGATATTATATGTACATAGGATATTGGATTTATTCTGCGCGACTTTTGGAGCAGGTTATTGGTACATCACAGTCTTCTGGCCAGGCAAGTATACCTTGCCATTGTACTGTTATTTATATTCCATATGTTGCATGCATCTTTATTTTCTGTCTTTTCATATATTTTAACTGTTATAAAAAATGCGCGCGACGGTGTCGTCGCCGTATGTTTTTATTTATGTATTTGCATTGACCCTGTTTATGAGACTACCCCATTATCATGTAGCATCATTAGGTTCATTGGCCGTGACACAGTTATTACACGAGTTGTGAGTCTCATGTAGATCACGGACCCGCGTGCAGGGTTGGCCTCCTGTACGTGTGGGCCATGCGTTAGGAATAACTGCGGTTAGAAACTTTACATGCTAGTAGACTTGGCAGTTATTAGAGGTATTATCGTGTCATGGATGTGACATGCTTAGAGCATGGGGTGGGGAGAACAACAAGTAAGACGTGTGGGCTCCGTTGCACTTTCCTTGTGTAACCCGTACGCTCCGCCGGAGATGCGCGATCATGATGACCACTATATATTATATTATTATTAGGCGGGCCTCCGGTGTTCGAAAGACGCCGTGCCTTTGTAGGCCCCTGGATCTCCAAGAGAACTATGCCAATCCCATTTTAGCCAGATAGCCCACCGTTGGGAAAGTTGTTCTTAAACTATATTCACTTTAGCCGGTTAGGCGACCCATTGGATATTTATTTCAGTACTTTATTGGCATGTGTTTAATTATCTTGTTATGTCCCTCTGAGGACCTGGTCCGCTGCCAAGTGTACCTGTTCTTGAGTATTTGCAGGAGCGCAGATTTGGATGGTTATAGATGCTTCGTGGATGTCTTCTCTTCGATCCGTGATTGATAGCTGGTACTTATATTGGGCTTGATTGTGTTGTACTCATATTGTATTTACTTTTCCATTTGAGTTGGTAGTGGATTTGTTTCCATCCAACTATCCTCCATAGATACTTCTTATTGAGATCTAGTTCCATAGATATTGGTTATTTATTTCTATATGATTTTCATGGATGAGATTTAGATTTTATCCTGTGACTTGTATTACAGTTATACCACTTGTGGATTTGATATTCATATTACAGCGTACGTATGGATTTGGTTTCCATATATTGGAGTTGTCATATCCATGCGGTTGGCATGCTTACGTGTCCTAGTCCTACGTATTTTTGGGACTGGGGCATGACATATCTTCCTTCTTCACTTTTAATTGATGATAACCAGACCTCAAATCAATCTTCGAAAATACCCTCATGCCGCTCAACTGATCAAAAAGATCGTCTATCCTTGGTAGCGGGTATTTGTTTTTTATGGTGAGGTTGTTCAGAGCCCTGTAATCAATGCACATTCCTATTGACCCATCCATCTTTGGTACAAATAAGACCGGGGCTCCCCAAGGCGAGGAACTTGATCTAATAAAACCCTTATCTAGCAAATTATCAACCTGCTTCTTTAATTCTTCCAGCTCATTATTGTTGATCCTATAGACTTGCTGCGATATCGGCTCTGCCCCAGGCACTAAGTCTATAGAAAATTCAAGATCTCTGTCCGGTGGCAATCCGGGTTGCTCCTCAGGAAATACGTCTAAAAATTCTGTAATAATAGGGTGTGGCAAGTCCTTCTCTGCTACCATGGCTCCATAAATAATTCCATCACTCTGCTCAACTCCTCCTCTAACAAACTCAAATTCTGGCTCTCTTGGAGGGAAGAATAGGACACGTCCTCCACGAAAGTCTATGCTAGCATGGTGCATACTCAACCAATCCATTCCAAGGATAATGTCAAAACTCGAAAGTGGTATTACGAGCAAACTAGCATCTAAATTATGGCCTCCTAAGGTAACACGATGTCCCTTGCAAGTATCACTGTCTAGTATAGTGCCTCCACCAGTGTGATCTTGCAACTCCTACTCAAGGGTTCTATTACTAAACTATGCTTAAGCACAAAGGATATATATATATATGAAGATATACGATGCGAGCGGTATGGGAAAAGCACAATTGGCTCTTGTATCGTGCGTTCTAGTCTTGGGTGGCATTCTGAAAGGTTAAAAGCAACAAGAATTCAATTGATATGGCACAAGATAAGGAAGTATTCAAGAAGGACAATCAACTATGGAAGAGGTTCGATTTCTCGAAAGGAAATATTAAGGGTTAGCAAGTTGAGTATATGGGATCCCTTGTTGTGATTGAGTATCTTCCTATCCCTAGTATGTATATCCTATAGCAGGCTCGTAGTTGCACATCTAACTTGAGTACCACTACGAGTTTGCAACCTTGTGCGAAACCTGACCTGTGTGGGCCACCACTAAAAATATGTCACGACCCGCACCCTGAATTTGGGCATAAGACATGAGTACGCCCAGCCTACGCCGCAGTATTGGCGGTAGAATGCTATACAATAAGCCACAAGTAAACTACAACTCACAATATATATACGTCTCCACACTATGCTAAATTACGGGAACTAGTTTAAATTAATACACAATGATAATAATAAAATAATAGTCTTGATGCGGGTTCAATGAATCTCCCCAAAACTAAATATCTAATTTATAATATTCAAAATGCTTTAAAAATACTGTCGGAGAACAATTCGGTCCAAAATAACTAACAAAATTAACTATTACTAAACTACTCCATTGCAGATGGTATCTGAGCTGCTAACTCTCCCTCATCCTCCGGAAGGGCAAGATCAGGCTGTATTATGTTGCTAACATACAGCCTATAATGTGTAGGAATTGCATCCTCATTATAGTCACCTAAAATGTTTATCCAGTCAGGAAAGGAACGAGTACATCATAGTAAAAACAGTTCCAACACATGGTAGAAGCTATAAGACAATAAATAGTAAGGAATATATTATAGCAACAAACTGAACTCACAATAAAGCAACTAGAACAACCAACCAAATGCTGAAGTCCAGTCATAGCAAACATATAGTACAATATCTCCAAGCAACAAAAGAAATAACTGCAATGTATGGAAGAACAGATAGGAACGACAACTCTATGTGATTTAAAATACCTTGTTGACATGTGAACGGCTAGGGGGTAATATCTGGCAAACCACATGTATCATGCATAGCTGCTATTATTCCAAAAAGATCATGGAATATAAAGGGTAGTTCACATGTCCACTAAGTATTTTTTCTCCCCATAAGTACATATGGATTCCAAACCAGTCACGAAGAAATAACAATAATCCAGAACAGTCATGTATCTCATAAAAAGAATCCATCATACTAATCCGTGTAACAAGTGTCAAAAATCAAATAATCAATACTTAACATGTATTATAGAGACTATCAAGCACTGAAAGTAATCACGAAAATGTACTCGCTTGTGGTCCTTAGCTGGTATGAATCAGAATCCAAGTTATAGTCCAAATAGCCTGTGTATTACAAATTTACCATATCAAAAGATAATTTAGTTTAATTTATTTAATTCTGGAATAATTACTCTAAAATCCTATTTTAATCTTATTATTCTAATTTTAGGTCAATTCCTAAATTTTGTTCAAAGAAACTAAATTTTATCAACTCGAGACTCATACACGCAAATCGAGGCGATCTGTTGACCAAAAAGTCAACCGACACAAACTCGACTTTCATGCATGATTTCCTGTAGATTTCAATATCATAAACATGCTAGAATTTACGGCTCATCCGAATTCTAATTCGTTTGGGAATTATTGCATATACCAAAATCGTATTATACAACGGTGGTTGGTTATTAACCTACAAGTTTACAGAATTAACAGTAATGAAATATTTTGAATTAAATTCTAGGAAAAACATATGTCAATGATCTCGATGTTAGCTTTCCAAAACTTTAAACAGTTTATGCTTCTGATTCATGGTTCTCCCAAAATTATAAAAATACCAAGACGCATCTATTTTCGGATATACTGTGCTCTACAAATTTTCTAGAATTTAATATTCATAATTTTGTGAAACAATTTACATATTTAGAAAACTAACCTCAATATGGTCCTAATGCAAGAAACTGGGCCATGTTTGGAGTCCATAACTATGAGTAATGGCTTCTGGAAAATGAAAGAAACCCTAGATGACAATTATCCAAAATCGGCTAAAAGAAAACCCTAGAAATTATAAACTAAACACTGTATATATATAGGAGAGAGAGAGAGAGCAGTCGCGGCTAAATGATGTGCCATGTGGTGTCCAACTGCTGCTGCTCACTCGGATTAGACGGCCCGCGTTTAAGCCGGCTTGGCTCGGCTAAGTCTGAGTCGGACTAGGACGCGGCTCGGCTAGGCTAGGACCGACTTCACCCGCGCCCACCCTCGCCCACTCTCGCTGACAGCTGGGCCCCGTTGACTGGGCCGCGCTGGCTGACACGCGGTCTAGGCTGGCTGTTGACTGGGCGGGTTGGTTTAATTAGGATTTTCTTTTTCTGGAAATTAGTTTTTAATTCAGTTTTTCCTAATTAACTCAAAATTAATGCTAAATATAATCAGAAAATTCCCAGAAAATTTTATGAAAATATATTTGATTATTTAGAACCTAAAATAAAAGTTTAGGATATTTTTAATTATGTTTGACCCTAAAATAAATTCTTAAAAGTCCTAGAAAATTAGTGTTACTAGTTTTTAATTAACCAAAAGTTATGAGAAAAATCCCAATAGCCCCAAATTAACCTAATAATAACATTTAAGCTAGAATTTTAGGATACGGAGATTCCAACTATTGCTTTCGCTAATGTTGCTGCTGTAGCTATCGCTGAAGGCTGTTGCTGAAGCTGATGTTGTCGCTAATACTGTTGTTGATGTTGTCGCTGAAACCGCTTCTGTTGCTGTTATTGTAGCTGCTATAGCTATAGTTGCTGCTGCTATCGCTATAAGTCCTGCTGTTGTTGCTAATGTGGCTGCTGTTGTCACTATAAGCGTTGAGCCCCTCTCTCTCTCTCTCTCTCTCTCTTTCATACACTAATACATACACAAATATATATACTAATATATATACCAACTATATATATATATATATATATAATATATATACACACATAACTTATATAAATACACTACTATATTTAATAGCTATAACGTATGTAGAAGTATAGCTACATATATACATAACCCATAAGTACATAGATATATGATTCACTGTACACATATAAATATAAATATAAATATAAATATAAATATAAATATATATATATATATATATATATATTATAATGACTAAGAATAATAGAAAATAGATTTAAAAATAAATGCACAAACATGTGGAGTGCATCACACTCGTATCCCACTAGATCTAGGATACGCTTAAGACACGAGTCCACCACACATCCAAACATACCCCGAAGGACACGAGCAAGTCTAATATATTATTTATGAACAATACGAAGAGTCAAACACAAATCTACATATCCGTGTCAAAATGTGACATGCTGTCACGACCCGCATCCAGATGAATCGGGCACCGGTTCGCGAGTACGTCCAGCCTACGCCGCAGTGTCGGCGGTAGTACGCTGTCTAGATCATATTCACAGGTAATTTAAAATCTAGCTCATTTACAAGAATAAATAGGTAAGGATAATAACAGGAAATAAGAATGCTAAGATTTCATAAGACAAATTTTGTGACATCCAAATCCATAGTTTAATATAGAACCAGAAGATAAATCGGGGACAAACCCGAGTACTATGCTGAAAGAAAATACTAGCTAACTGGCTAACTACTCCTCAAAAGTAGTCTCCTGAGTAGGAACCGGCTCCTTAATAGTATCATCTGCTACGTCATATGGGCCATAAAAGGTGGGGGCATGGTCCTCATCATCGCCTAAATGTCAACAGATCCAGTCAGGAAAGGAGCAAAGTTCCAATACACAACAAAGCTTAAACTAAATAATTATGACAAGTAGTAAAAACTGACTAAGTATCACGATAAAATTATACGTAATAAGTAGTAAAATTAACTAAGGGTTAATTGCTATAAACCAGGGATATGAGTAAAACAGGAAGATAATGAGACAAGAAAATGGAACTACAACAAGACAAAGAAACTATGTGTGTAAAATTGTGTATTTAGAATACATAGTTGGCATGTAGGGGGTTATAAGGCTAATAAGGCACGTCATAGACGGCTAACAGTCAGGAACAATCGAGTATAAGGCTGATGGTACAGTCGCGTACTCAACAGCTAGCAGTCATGACATGGTGGAAAGGGTAGACCACATGCCTCCTAGTATCCTCCCTCCTGACACGAAAATTGAGACATGAAATCCAAATTCTAACACTAAGTGTAATCATCCAATGGTGCTAGTAGAGCAAGGAACTAACTATCATAATATAAAGAATAAACTTGAAGTGCAGGTATTTGCCTAATGTTTGGATTCCAACTACGGTTCTGTCCTCGGGAAATTTCTAGATATGTCTCCGGATGCTGAAATAACTATTACCATCATGCTCAGAAGATATCAAATAGCTAGAAATGCCTGTCCTTGAGTCCAATTTGGACACAGGAGCGAAAATGACAATTTCGGGTCAAAACGGGGTCCGCATGTGGGCCCGCTTTGCACCGAAAAAATATGTCAGGGTCAAAGGTCTCCAAATTCACCAAACTTAGTGTCAACAGGTCAGGAACGATGATACGAACCCAACGGAACTTTCAGAATTGGATTTCGATGAGCCGATCACAAAATCGCCCGTCGAGCGGGGCCTGTGGGACCCACGACATGCGATTTTGTCAACATTCTTGGAATCGAACCAAACTTGGGTCACAGGACCAGCGTATTGCTACGAGTCCGATGGTATAAGTTTCGTTTTGATCTGACGTGTGTACACAAAGTTAGGGCTCAATTCAGAAAAGTCGGATACGAGACGTTGTCCGCGGATACGCGTTGATTCCGGTGTGCACGCACATCCGAATCGACTTCCACAAAATCTCACACGTCCGTATCAACGACGCGCAGGTATCTGTGAAGACCGCGCGCGACCAAGTCATCTCGTTTGGCGGGGTGTACTCAGTTCCGGGGTGAAACAGGGTATTGTTTTTCCTATTTTTGGATCGCGGTTCGCGATCACCACAGGACGCGATGCACCGAGCGGTTTACACGGGCACCGAGGGGGTCATGCAGGCTGTGCGTTACAATTGGCGGAATTGAAAACGGGGTTATGAGCAGAAAGTTACGAGTACCTGAACAGGGCTCCAAAATGACGTTCTCTCATATCCTGCGTCGACACGAAGGGCCGTGTCCTGACCGTGTCCGAGCCTTACGGGTACTGTTCTGACCTAGGTTTGCTGCCGGGGTGCTGGTCGTAGTCGGCCGGGGCGCAGGGCGGCAGTGGCGAGGTCAGGCGGCGTCGGCGGCAGCTCAGGCGGCCGGCAGAGGGGGGCAGGCAGCGTCGGGTTCGGTTCGGCTGCTGTCGAGAGGGGATGTCGACGGGGTTTGGGATGCGGCGGCCTGGGGAGTGCTTCAGTAGACGGCGAGGTCCGGTAAGGGATCAGGCGGCATCGGGTGGAGGGTCGGCCGGAGCTAGGGCTTGGGTTTGGGGGAGATGAGGGAAGGAGGTGTGGAGGAGGGTTTATATAGGGGGATGGCCGTGGGGAGGGCTGGCCGGAGATGGCGGATCGAGGGGGTCGTGGCGCGAGGGGCACGGAGGGCTGACGCGAGCTCCGGCGACGTGGTCGGAGCCGCCGGCGAGAAACGCGGCGTCCGGGTCGTGGGGGGAGAAGGGTTATGCGGGTCGGGTCCGAGCGGTTTCGGGTCTGGCCGACCCGACCCGACCCGCTAGCCACTGTGGGCTGGGTTTGGGACCGATTGGGGCTGGGCCAAAAATGGGTTTAAAAATAAATAATAATAGATAATAATTAATTAAATAGTTTTTAGGTATTTTAAATTAGGTCCGGGGCCCAATAAATTCCAGAAAAATTACCCTAAGTCCGATTTTTAATTTTACACCATAAAATATTATTTCCATAATATTTTAACACCAATTAATAGCATTTAAAAATATTTAACTCCCAATTACCTTGGTTCGTTTTCCAAAAAAATACCGTAAAATTGGGAAAATTATATTAAAATTATTTTAAAAATTAGGGTGTTTACAATCTACCCAACTTATAAAATTTTGTCCTCGAAATTTAAAATAACAATGGCACGAAAAGAAAGGTCGAGAGTTAAAATATACCTCAAGGTTCAAAAAGATAGGGGTAGCGCTCCCTAATCTCGTCTTCTCGCTCCCAGGTGGATTCGCCGGGAGAATGATGCCTCCAAGCTATACGAACAAGGGGAATAACTTGATTCCTTAGAACTTTCTCCGTTCGGTCCAGTATCCCCATAGGTTGCTCTTGGTAAGTCAAGCTTGGGCCCACTTCGAGCTCTGAATGATCCAAAATATGACTTGGATCTGACACGTATTTTCTTAGTTGCGACACATGGAATACGTTATGGACCCCATCTAGAGAGGGTGGCAATGCCAGACAGTATGTCACTTCTCCGATTCTCTCATGTATGCCAAGCGGTCCAATAAATCTTGGGCTGAGTTTTTTGCTCCTTCCGAACCTAATGGTGCCACGTGTCGGAGAAATCTTCAAGAATACTAATTCTCCAACCTCAAATTCTAATGGTCTTCGATGGCTATTTGCCCAATGTCGTTGCCTGTCTTGAGCCACCCGAAGTCTTTCCCTTATTTGTTTTACCTTCTCGGTTGAATCGACCACCATCTCTGGTCCCAGTAAAGCTCTCTCTCCTACATCGTCCCATGATAGTGGGGTACGACATCTTCGTCCATATAAAGCCTCAAATGGAGTCATTTTAATACTTGCTTGGTAACTGTTATTATAAGAGAACTCCACAAGATGTAGATAATCTTCCCACGATCCACCAAAATCTAGAACACATGTACGGAGCATATCTTCAAGTGTCTGAATTGTATGTTCAAATTGTCCATTGGTTTGGGGATGTTAAGCTGTGCTAAATTTGAGTTGAGTCCCTAAGCTAGCTTGTAAGCTCCTCCAGAATTGAGAGGTAAATCTTGAATCTCGGTCGGAGACAATACTTACTGGAACTCCATGAAATTTAACAATTTGTCGAATATATAAATCTGCCAACTTTTTCGTAGGTAGCCCTACTTTGAAGGGTAGAAAATGTGCAGACTTGGTCAGCCTATCCACTATCACCCATATTGCATCCTTCCCACTAGGTGTCCTTGGAAGCCCAGAAACAAAATCCATAGTAATATGTTCCCACTTCCACTCCGGAATGGGTAGTGGTTGAAGCAATCCCCCAGGTCTTTGTCTTTCAGCCTTGACTTGTTGGCACACTAAGCAACGAGATACGAACTTGGCTACTTCTCTTTTCATGCCATACCACCAAACATGCACCCTTAGGTCTTTGTACATTTTGTTGGCTCCTGGATGTATAGAGTATTGCGATCTGTGTGCCTCTTGCATAATTTCTTCTCTTATATCTCCTTGCGGTACACATAATCTATCTCCATGTCTTAGTGATCCATCTTCATGAATTTTGAATTCCTCCAATAATCCATCTTGCACTTGGCCTCGAATGCTTCGTAGGCCTTCGTCTTGAAACTGAGTCTCCTTAATCTTATCCATTAAGGTAGATTGGATCTTCAAATTCATCAGTTGACCTTCTATTCCTAGAATAATTACCTCAATACCCAAACTTTCTAAGTCCTCGAGCAAGTGTCAGTCCATCGTCAAGTACATTGCCATAGGATATCTGCTTAGAGCATCAGCAACTACGTTGGCCTTCCCCGGATGATATTGAAGGGTGATGTCAAAATCTTTTATTAACTCCAGCCATCTTCTTTGCCTCATGTTCAGCTCTCTTTGAGTAAAGATATATTTTAAACTTTTGTGATCTGTAAAGATTTCTACCCTTTCTCCATAAAGATAGTGCTTCCATAGCTTAAGAGCAAAGATAACAGCTGCTAATTCTAAGTCATGAGTTGGATAGTTCTTTTCATGAGGTCGAAGCTGTCTAGAAGCATATGCTATTACTTTTTTGTTCTGCTCCAATACACAACCTAGACCTTTTCCAGAAGCATCATTGTATATAGCGAATCCTCCGGTTCCAGATGGTAAGATCAGAATAGGGGCAGTAGTCAGACTTTTTTTAAATTCTTCAAAAGCATGTTGACATTCATCAGTCCATATAAATTCTTCATTCTTCCTTGTTAATTTTGTCATTGCTTCAGCAATTCTAGCAAAGTCCTTCACAAACTTTCGATAATAGCCAGCTAGTCCCAGGAAACTTCTAATTTCTGCTACAGAGTCTGGAGTGGGCCATGATTCTACTGCTGCTACCTTCTTAGGATCTACTGCTATGCCATCTCCAGTTACAACATGTCCCAAAAATTCTACTTTGTCTAGGAAGAATGCACATTTAGATAGTTTTCCATAAAGTTTTTCCTTCCTTAATGTCTCCAATACTAGCCTCAAGTGCTCTTCATGTTCTTTTGGAGTCTTGGAATAAATCAAAATATCATCAATAAAAACCACTACAAATTTGTCTAAATATTGTTGGAAGACTCTGTTCATTAAATTCATAAATACTGCTGGAGCATTAGTTAACCCGAACGGCATCACTAAGAATTCGTAGTGTCCATTCCGGGTATTGAAGCAGTTTTAGGGATGTCTTCCTTCCTCACCCTTACTTGATGGTAACCAGACCTCAAGTCAATCTTCAAAAATACCCGAGCTCCACTTAATTGATCAAATAAATCATCTATCCTTGGTAGGGGATACTTATTCTTGATTGTTAAAGCATTCAAAGCCCTATAATCAATACACATTCGAGATGTTCCATCCTTCTTTGGCACAAATAATACTGGAGCTCCCCAGGGTGAAATACTAGACCTAATGAAGCATTTGTCTTCTAACTCTTTTATCTGCTTATTTAATTCTACTATCTCTTTCTTGTTGATTCTATATGGATTTTGAGATACTGGCGCTGCTCCTGGCACTAAGTCAATAGAGAATTCAACTTCTCGGTCTGGGGATAATCATGGAAGATCCTCAGGGAAGACATCAAGATATTCAGAAATAATAGGTAGTGGCAATTCTTCTGGTACTAGGGCTCCACAAATTTGGTTACCACCCCATTCTCTAGAACCTCTAGTGAATTCAAATTCTGGCTTATCAGGGGGCCTAAAGATTACGCTACCCCTGTGACAATCTATAGTGGCATGATGCTGACTCAACCAATCTATACCCAGAATAATGTCAAAACTGGGAATTGGCATTACGAGTAGCCTAGCATATAATTCTCTCCCACATAGTGTAATAGGACAATTGTTACATGCATCACTAACCGGGATAATTCCTCCACCGGTAATGATCTTATAACAATTCCTAAGAGGTTCTGTGACTAAGCTATGCTTCATAAGAAAATCTACGGACATGAATGAATGTGACGCTCCAAAATCAAATAAAGTAATGGCTGGTACTGAATTTATAAGTACATAACCTGTTATCACATCTGCTGTGGCTTCAGCTTTCTCTAGAGTCATTGTAAAAGTACGGCCTTATTGAGGTGCACCCCTCTGTTGCTGATGCTGGTGCTGAGCAAAGCATTGTTGTTGAGTTGGGAGCGGGGGTCCTCTCTGCTGCGCTGCTGGGGGCCTGGCCTGAACTGGAACTTTTTGTGCAACTGTGCGTCCTTGAGCTGCAGGACAGTCCTTCATTTGATGTGCTGCTGATCCACAATATAGACAGGCACCTAGCCTCTTCCTACAAACTTGCCAAGTGTGACCTTATTTTTGACAATAGCCATAAGTGGGAGCTTGTTGGTTCTGTCCTTGAGTTTGGTGTTGGGGTGCTGTGGCTCGAGGGAGAGGACGCTGGGTTTGTTGTGGGGCCCTCTGCTGTAGTTGTGGTTGGAATGGGCGTTTGTGGGGTCCCATACATCCAGCATCTCTTTCCCGCTTTAATCTAGGTCCCATGTCTCTTTCAACACCTTGTGCCACGCTCAAGATTTCTTCGTATGTACCAGCCCGGCTAGTGGTGACAGCAAGGCAAATATCAGGAGACAACCCCTTCTTAAATCTATGGGCTCTATCTTCAGGGTACGAACCATATATTCTGCAAAGTGGTTCAGTCTGCTAAATTCAGCAGTGTACTCATCAACAGAAAGATTACCTTGTTCCAGCCTCTCGAATTGACTTTCGAGAGCTTCTCGAGCCACTTCGGGATAGAACTTCTTCTTGAACAGCCTCTTAAAATCCTCCCAAGTGAGCTCAGGAGCAGATAACTGAGGTTCATCTCTAAACCAAGTCCGAGCTATGTCGAATAGTTGCAGGCTTGCAGATTCCACCTTAAGATCATCAGGGACTCGAGCAATTTTCAGGAGTCGCTCCACATTCTCTATCCATTCATCGGCATAGAGAATACCTTCAGTCCCATAGAATTCCATGGGTCCAAGGTTCTTGAAGTCCTTGGCATTTCCTGGCCTCTTTTGTGGTGCCTCCTGGGATCGAAGAGCATCTGAAAGGCTAGTTCGTAGCAGGGTAGTCTGTTCCCTCTGGGATTCTATAAGTCCCTGGAATACTCCGAGTAGCTGCGCTCCATCCATAGTAACTGTCGGAGTAGTTGGAGGCGGAGGGAGCGCAAGGGTTTCAGGCACAGTCTGTTCGACGGGTTCGGATGTGCCTCCTACGGTATTCCTTGTCTGAACCATTCTGAAAGGTTAAGGGATAGTAGGATTAGAATAATTTACTTGGAAATCAAGGATGATAGGAAAATTTACTAAGGAATGATGTCAAGATTTGAAATAAAGATCATATTCTGTGAATGAGCTTTTCCTAAAATCCTCAATCTTATTTCATACTCTGTCCTAGGATATTACACTATTTAAGGATTTAAAGACCTGCATGGGCCACCATAAAAATGTGTCACGGCCCGCACCCAGATGAATCGGGCACCGGTTCGCGAGTACGTCCAGCCTACGCCGCAGTGTCGGCGGTAGTACGCTGTCTAGATCATATTCACAGGTAATTTAAAATCTAGCTCATTCACAAGAATAAATAGGCAAGGATAATAACAGGAAATAGGAATGCTAAGATTTCATAAGACAAATTTTGTGACATCCAAATCCACAGTTTAATACAGAACTAGAAGATAAATCGAGGACAAACCCGAGTACTATGCTGAAAGAAAATACTAGCTAACTGGCTAACTACTCCTCAAAAGTAGTCTCCTGAGTAGGAACCGGCTCCTCAATAGTATCATCTACTACGTCATATGGGCCATAAAAGGTGGGGGCATAGTCCTCATCATCGCCTAAATGTCAACGGATCCAGTCAAGAAAGGAGCAAAGTACCAATACACAACAAAGCTTAAACTAAATAATTATAACAAGTAGTAAAAACTGACTAAGTATCACGATAAAATTATACGTAATAAGTAGTAAAATTAACTAAGGATTAATTGCTATAAACCAGGGATATGAGTAAAACAGGAAGATAATGAGACAAGAAAATGGAACTACAACAAGACAAAGAAACTATCTGTGTGAAATTGGGTATTTAGAATACATAGTTGGCATGTAGGGGGTTATAAGGCTAATAAGGCATGTCATAGACGGCTAGCAGTCAGGAACAATCGAGTATAAGGCTGATGGTACAGTCGCGTACTCAACAGCTAGCAGTCATGACATGGTGGAAAGGGTAGACCACATGCCTCCTAGTATCCTCCCTCCCGACACGAAAATCGAGACATAAAATCCAAATTCTAACACTAAGTGTAATCATCCAATGGTGCTAGTAGAGCAGGAACTAACTATCATAATATAAAGAATAAACTTGAAGTGCAGGTATTTGCCTGATGTTTGGATTCCAACTACGGTTCTGTCATCGGGAAATTTCCAGATATGCCTTCGGATGCTGAAATAACCATTACCATCATGCTCAGAAGATATCAAATAGCTAGAAATGCCTATCCTTGAGTCCAATTTGGACACAGGAGCAAAAATGACAATTTCGGGTCAAAACGGGGTCCGCATGTGGGCCCGCTTTGCACCGAAAAAAATATGTCAGGGTCAAAGGTCTCCAAATTCACCAAACTTAGTGTCAACAGGTCAAGAACGATGATACGAACCCAACGGAACTTCCAGAATTGGATTCCGATGAGCCGATCACAAAATCGTCCGTCGAGCGGGGCCTGTGGGACCCACGACACGCGATTTCGTCAACGTTCTCGGAATCGAACCAAACTTGGGTCACAGGACCAGCATATTTCTACGAGTCCGATGGCACAAGTTTCGTTTTGATCCGACGTGTGTACATAAAGTTAGGACTCGATTCAGAAAAGTCGGATACGGGACGTTGTCCGCGGATACGCGTTGATTCCGGTGTGCACGCATATCCGAATCGACTTCCGCGAAATCCCACGCATCCGTATCAACGACGTGCACATATCTGTGAAGACCGTGCGCGACCAAGTCGTCCCGTTTGGCGGGGCGTACTCAGTTCTGGGGTGAAACAGGGCATTGTTTTTTCTATTTTTGGATCGCGGTTCACGATCACCACAGGACGCGATGCACCGAGCGGTTTGCACGGGCACCGAGGGGGTCATGCAGGCTGCACGTTGCAGTTGACGGAATTAAAAATGGGGTTACGAGCAGAAAGTTACGAGTACCTGAACAGGGCTCCAAAATGACGTTCTCTCGTATCCTGCGTCGACACGAAGGGCCGTGTCCTGACCGTGTCCGAGCCTTACGGGTACTGTTCTGACCTAGGTTTGCTGCCGGGGTGCTGGTCGTAGTCGGCCGGGGGGTGGGGCGGCAGTGGCAAGGTCAGGCGGCGTCGGCGGCAGCTCAGGCGGCCGGCAGAGGGGGGGCAGGCGGCGTCGGGTTCGGTTCGGCTGCTGTCGAGAGGGGATGTCGACGGGGTCTGGGGTGCAGCGGCCTGGGGAGTGCTTCAGCCGGCGGCGAGGTCCGGTGAGGGATCAGGCGGCGTCGGGTGGAGGGTCGGCCAGAGCTAGGGCTTGGGTTTGGGGGAGATGAGGGAAGGAGGTGTGGAGGAGGGTTTATATAGGGGGATGGCCGTGGGGAGGGCTGGCCGGAGATGGCGGATCGAGGGGGTCATGGCGCGAGGGGCCCGGGGGACTGACGCGGGCTCCGGCGACGTGGCCGGAGCCGCCGGCGAGAAACGCGGGGTCCGGGTCGTGGGGGGAGAAGGGTTATGCGGGTCGGGTCCGAGCGGGTTCGGGTCTGGCCGACCCGACCCGACCCGCTAGCCACTGTGGGCTGGGTTTGGGCCCGATTGGGGCTGGGCCGGAAATGGGTTTAAAAATAAATAATAATAGATAATAATTAATTAAATATTTTTTAGGTATTTTAAATTAGGTCCGGAGCCCAATAAATTCCAGAAAAATTACCCTAAGTCGAGTTTTTAATTTTACACCATAAAATATTATTTTCATAATATTTTAACACCAATTAACAGCATTTAAAAATCTTTAACTCCCAATTACCTTGGTTCGTCTTCCAGAAAAATACCGTAAAATTGGGGAAATTATATTAAAATTATTCTGAAAAATCAGGGTGTTTACACATGCACAAAGTCCCATGTCGGAGAGAAAATCCCCAAATCAACCTGTATTACTAAATTATTGGGATACGACCTACACATACCCAATTGTGGACACGATAGTAGCCCCAAACACACAAGCACATACCAAATTGAACTATAGGACCAATTGACAAACACAACAAGTGTCAATCTCGGAATTCTTCCAAAATTGACACAAAAAGTGCCTCTTATGAACTCAATTCCAAATCATATGGGTAGTCTATGCATATGGGTTGATTCTTATGGTAAATTTCAGATTTAGAACCTAAATTAAGGGGAAAAATTAAATTGTACCTATTGGGAGATGGATTCCCAATGGAACGTCCAAATGTGATGAAATTGGCCTCCAACTTGTAGATCCTTGCTCCTCTTTATAGATCCTTACTTTCTCCTTCTAGATCCTTGCTCTACTAGTCTCCAATGGTGATTTGAGAAGGAATTGGGGTAAAATTTGGTATAAAAAATGATGTGGAATGAAGGAATTTGGTTGAAAAAAATTTTAGATCTAGTTTTCAAATGAAAAGAGGAGAGAAAAACTTTCTCCCTCTTCTTTAATAGGCTGGACCCCCTTACCCCTTCCTCAAGTCACTATGTAATATCTATTATACCCCTTGGGTCTCTCATAAAGAAATAATTAAGGAGGAAATGTTCTAGTCTAATAGTTTAATTAAACTAATCATCCTCCTAATCAATGGGCTTCTAAATGGGCTCAATTCTAACAATTAATACATATTTGTCCATGAGTCTAAATTAAACTAGTTAGGTCCACTAACACAAGTCCAAAATAAATAAATAACATCTAACAACAATTAAATAATACAACAAATAATTATCTAACATGCACAATATTTAATTAACTATAAAATTATTAAAATATCCTTTCCTAGAAAATATGGTAGTGATAGATCCACTTCTCATGAATACTCCCAACCTCCATCGACAATCCCTCAACATGTGTCCCCTCTTGCTGAAGTAATGGCAAGTAGGAATCACTGGTCTCTGCAAGGGTGTCGCTCTCTAATGCTGTGGTACCATGGAATATTTTGTAGGTCCTCCCTGCGGTACTTGAACTGACGATGATGATTCATAGGAGCGCTTCAGACTGTCCTCCATCTTATTGATGCGATCCTGGTATTGGGCTGCTAACAGAACCTCAGAGTAGGAGGTGGGGGCTATAGATCTAATAAACCTCTGTGTCTCAAAAATCAGGCCTTCGTAGAACTTCTCGGCCTTCTTTTCCTTAGTCAAAATCAAGTATGGGTCAAAATGGCTCAATTGGAGGAACTCAGCATTATACTCCTCAATGGTCGAACTGTCCTGCCTGAGGTTTTGGAACCTGCCCCAAAGTTTTGCACTGGTAGTGGAAGGAATAAACATCTCCTTGAAGATCCTAGAAAACTCCTCCCAAGTGACCCGATCGGGCCCTAAATGCTTCTCCTCTGAAAGCCACCGGTGATGACCATTGCCGGTAAGCTGCATCCTGATAGCGGTCATCCATCTATGTTTCAGGAGATCGGTGGCCTCCAACTGGTGTTGAATGTTGGCAAGCCATGCATGTACCTCCGTCGGCTCCTCCGTGCCAGCAAATAGAAGTGGTATCATACGACGAAAGTCTATGACAGACCCCATCGTTGACTGGCGAGCTGGTGGTGGTGCCTGGCCTAAAGCCGTCATAATACTTTCTCTTAAAGACTCAGCCTGGCGCTGCTGGGCCTGCTGCTGACCCTATTGCTGGACCTACTATCACAACCCACACCCGCTTTTCGGATACAAGTACGTGGCCAAGCCCAGCCTACACCGCAGCATCGACAGTAGTACGCTGTCTATGATAATAATGGTTTATCAATCCAAATAGATAATATTTAATCACAAAGACAAATCTATTGCTCATTCACAATATTTACATTATTTTACAAGATTCTTAATTTAGAATTAAATCATAACTCGAGAATAAACCCGCTAAACATCAAATCCAAAGAAGTTGTTAAACTATCTAAATTCTAATATTAACCTCCAAAAGTATCTCGATCTCCAACAAAATCCAATGAGCAAGATAGCAAGTCACCTAAAAATGTTTACCCAGTCAGGATGGAACGAGTACAACCCAATAGCAGTTCCAGTTAATTGACAAGTACTATGAATAGTAAATAGTTATGAAATACTTGATGAGCATATAATAATGGAATATAGTACATCATAGAGGAACAGTTAAATAAAAAAATAATGAAAGACGAGAAAGATGAACAGAGAAGCATATAATGACAGACAGATATATGAACTAGAAAACCTGTCATGCAAGTGTACAATCAGCAAGTATAGATTAATCTAGAATAATTGTATCTAACTAGTATTTTGAAATACCAAGTTCATATATGAACGGCTAGGGGGTAATATCCGACAAACCACGCGTATCGTGCATGGTTGCTATTATTCCAGTAAAACCATGGGATGAAAATGGTATATTCATGCATCTCCTAGGTATTTTCTCGCCCGACTAGTACTCATGGATCCAAGTCCAGACACGAATAATCTTAATAGTCCAGAAGATGTCAACAGGCGAGAAAATATATTAGTCCAGTAATTCATTAGTCCCAAAAAAAGTCAATAGGCCTAAAAAAATGTATCTCACAAAAATGAATCAACACTATACCAATCCATGTATCCATCATGTCAGGAATCAAGTAAAACACTACTATAAACATGCATCATAGAAAATATCAAATAATAAAAACTATCTGAGCCTGTGGTCCTTAGCTGGTACGAGCCAAAATCCAAGTCAAAGTCCAAATAGCCTATATATTACGAATTTACCATGTCAAAAGATAATTTATTTTAATTTATTTAATCCTAGAATAATTACTCTAAAATTTTATTTTAATTTTTATTCTGAATTTTTAGGTAAATCCTAAATTTTGTCCAAAGAACCCAATTTTATCAACTCGAGACTCATGGCACGCAAATCAAGATAATTTTGTTGACTGAATAGTCAACCGATACAAACTCAACTTTCATGCATTTTTTCTTATAGATTTAACTGTTACAAACATGCTGAAATTTATAGCTCATCCAGATTCAAATTCGTTTGAAAACTATTGCACATACAAAATCGTATTGTGCAACGGTGGCTGATTGCTAACACAAAAGTTCTACAGAATTAATAGCATAGAAATAATTTAAATTAAATTCTAGAAAAAAAATTATGTCGATGATATCGACATTAGCTTTCTGAAACTTTAAACGGTTCATGATTCGGATCCCTGGTTCTCCCAAAATCGCGAAAATATCGAGACGTATCTATTTTTGGACATGATGTGCTCTACGAATTTTCTAGAATTTAATATTCAGAATTTTATGAAAAATATTATATATTCAGAAAACTAACCTCAATACGGTTCTAACACAAGAAATAATGACGCATTTGGAGTCCGGAGCTATGAGTAATGACTTCTAGAAGATCGAAGAACCATAGATGATAATCCTCCAACCCCTTCTCTCTCTCAAATTAATCGGCTAATTAAGGTTATTATAATATATATATATATATATATATATATATATATATATATATATATATATATATATATATATATATATATATGGTGTGCGTCTGAAAGAAAAGGGATAGGCTGGACACGTGTCAGAATTTGGTTGGATGGTCTATTTATATTATTTGTTTTTTATTTGCCTTTATCAAAATAATATTTAAGTAGTTTTATATAGAAACAACTCAAAATAAATATTAAAATTAATCATAAAAATTTGAAAAAATTACAGAAAATATATTTTTGAACCCACAAACCCTAAAAAAATAATTTGAACAGTTTTATTTTTATAAGTTTCCTACTATAATTACTAGAAGCTCTAAAAATTAGTTTTACCTATTTAACTAAAAATAAATATTCAAAATATTCTGAAAAATTTCAGGAAATATATAATAATATTATAAACCCTAAAAAATTACTTGGGTCCATTCTATGTTTCTTGGCTTGCACAATAAATTCTATAAGTCCTAAAAAATTAGTTATTAGCCTAAATAACTTCTAATAAATACTAAAAATACTCAGAAAATTCTAGAAAATATATTTGATTATTTAGAACCTAAATTAAAAGTTTGTAATATTTTTAATTATGTTTGACACCAAAATAAATTTTCGATAGCCTTAGAAAAATAATGCTACTAGTTTTAATTAACCAAAAATTTGTAGAAAAATCTCAATAGCCCCAAATTAACTGAATAACAACATTTAAGCTAGAATTTCAGGATACAGAGGTTACAAGTCTACCCCCTGTCTTGTGGCTCGCTAGCCCTCATTATTTGTCCGGTATGGAGATCAGTGCCCGTCCGGAGGCACCTCTGGCTGCCCAGATGACTGTCTCTGGGGAGCTGGGGTCTACAGAAGAACCTGCCCCTGTGCTAGTTCCCCAGATGACCCGACATCACGGGGGACATTGCCCGGCTGTACGACACGTCCGCTACGAAGATTCATAACACTGAAAAGAAGTCATGTTTAAGATCAACATTTTAAAATTAAACATGATGCAAATTTATCAAATTGAAATTGAAATAGAGGTGTTATGTGAAGTACTCAAGCATGTAGATGAGATCCTAATATCTATTCCTAATTGCAGGCTCGCTTGGCACAGTCAGGTAACCAAGACGATTTAAATCTGACCTACATGGGCCACCATAAAAAATATATCATGCCCCAGTTCCAAATATAAGAAACTGAGCCACGTGGTATTGGCCAGCAGGTACACTCATACGGCATCCCAATCTAAAGGACCCGATGGAGTGCACCTATGCTGTAAAGTATAATAATATAACCTAACATTATAAACATAAGCAATGTAACAAATCTCATCCACTGACATAAGAATATGAAACATATAGAGAAAACAAGTCTACTAATATTCAGAAAGAAGAAAAGTCTGAAAATGTATCATAATATAATACTGATAGAGTCACACAGGGATAAATCCGCTAATACAAGTACTGAATGAAAGAAAGCAATAAGATAAAAAGGGTCGATATCTGCTAACTAGATAATGATACAGGTCCCAAGGTAAAGTCACTACCGGTGATAAAGCGAAGTCCTCGGGAAGGATCTCGTCCTCTACTACAAGTCCTGCTCCTGGATATACACCCGGTCCATATTTCTCAGGGTAGTCCTCCTCGCCTATGCTTGAAAGGTAACCAGGTCCACAGAGGGACGTAACAAGGTACAAAAATAGCATGTCATAGTAAAACAGAAAGGAAACATGTGATACGTCGATGTAATCTAAAATAACCACCTAAGTGAGACACAACCTGAAGACAATGTTTGACACGTGGGCTTTCCAAATATAAATCCGTAGCTCCGAGACACAGAGACACACGATACATACCAGTAGCTCCGAGCACAGAGACTTGCAATAAGTAAGTACTATGACTCCGGATACAGGATCTCTACGTAAATAAGGATATATATATATATATATATATATATATATATATATATATAGTATATGTGAAGTAGCCCAAGCATCTAGTAACTGTCTTTCCCTCCCAATACGGTCAACAAGACGCATACATAGCTCGCTGAGCCTGAACCTCTATCTAAACAGTCTCGTCAAACTGAAGTAACTAGCACCCATCATGATCCTATAGTCATCACAGGTTTCGGTAATGTTGATACTATCAGGATACAGAAAGTCTGGCACAATAACAGTGTCTGAATATGTCCTAGGGTTCCGATGTAACCAAGTAGGCACATAAAGGTATCAAAAAACATCTAACAATCGATACTTGACTTTACCGACGAACGTTTGCACCCGGATATGACCCGGACACTAAGTAACAATTTTGATCCAAAGCGCACACAATGTATAGATGAAATAAATAAGTACATCTGGAACTGAGTTACAATATGGGAAGGTACACTTGCTTGGATTCAGATGCTGAAGACGGGACTCCGGTACATCGTCCAAGTTCGAGGATCCCAAAGTACCTAGAGATGATTTAGAAATTAATTAATAATTAGCTCAAAACTATCTTAATGAAGAGATGTCATCATGAACTAACGTAGGTTTTTGTCTTAGTTACAAAACTTACGACTAAGGTACTAATTAGAGGGTTGACCAAAGTTGACTAGGGAAACGTTGCATCAAGTACAAAATTACCAAATTGCATAACGTCCACAAACACTATCCTCAAACACTAGTATTCATCAATTGTTGATTCAGTTATCTATAAATAATGTTTATCCTCGACCCATGCCATCCATCTAATCCTAGACATAAGTGCATCAATTCCAAATTAGTTGTTACCCCTAAATACGTATAATGTTCACATTCTTATCCTCAATCATACCATCAATACTACCTAACAAAATTACATTGGCACAACACCCTCAATCTGCACATGCAAAAATACTCAAATCTAAAATTATATTCTACATATGGCATGAACCCAAATGTCACGCCCCAGTCCCAAAATACGTAGGACCAGGAATACGTGATACGCCAGCTACGCATTCGACCAGACTCTGGTCTGACTCGAATACGTATAAGCTGTAATATAAAGGGCACTATCTAGATATTCCATAAATGTAAACCTCTATGTCTCAATCCATAATGTACATCAGTATACAAGAAAGAGCTATATGTGCTAAGGTCGGCCGCCCAATAACACACTAACTCGAATAGACTCGAGAAGAAGTATGAGTCTATAAAAACTAGGCTACAACAGCAGATGAATAATTAATGTAAAATAACCATAATGTCGGTAGATATAATATGAGTACCTGGTACCATGCCCGCGAGACTTGCAACTCCAACATCAACTCCAAATGCTCCGTAATCATCTATGCTGCAAAACTGGCAGGGAACCAGGTCTTCAGAGGGACGTAACAAGGTACAAAAAATATAATAAGCCAAGTAACAGAAAGTACAAGTGCACGGCAGGGTACTCTATCATAATCAAACTAGTGTGACACAGTTAAAAGACAATGTTCGATGCGTGGGCTGTCCAAAATAAAACCGTAGCTTCGAACACAGAGACACACGGAGCATACCGTAGCTCCGAGCACAGAGACACATGGGTGATACACTACTCTAGAATACAGGATCACTACATATATATATATATAAGCGCGTGCATAGGAGCCCAAACGTCTAGTAACTGTCTTCCCCTTCCCAAGCGGTCAACGATGGTCCGCTGAACCTGAACCTCTATCTACAGTCTCGACACACGGAAATAACTCAACAGACGCGACCCTAAGGTCGTCCCAGTCTCTAGTCATGATGTCAGTATCAGGATATAGGAATCTGGCACGATCACAGTGTATGAGTGTGTCCTAGGGTGTCGATGTACTCAGGTACGTGCATCGAGGTACTACAAAGCATCTAACAATTATTCTAAGACGTTACGACGAACGTCAGCACCCGGTTGTGATCCAGACGCGAGGTATCGAACGTCAACATAAATACGTGCATAAAGTACATAATGAAATAATAAATAGCTGTAAACTGAAATACAGGATGGCAAGGTATACTTGCCTGCGTGTGGCTGCTGATGACGGGGATCCGGTACCACGTCCAAGTCCTCAGGTCCCGCAGTACCTAGAGATAGATACAAACCAAAATCAATAATCTATTCTACGTCAAACAGGGATGCGACACACACATACACCTAAACTCAATCTCAGCTATGACTCACAGGGACAAGACGCTAGAGGGTTGACCACGGTTGACTAAGGGTTCGTTATGTCAAATCTGATTAATCTCCTGTACGATATCATCAAACAATCCTCAATCTTATTTCTCACCACGGTGTTTATCGGTACCTCAAACCATGATCAATCCTCAGGCTTCGCCCCCGGTGTCCACAAACGTTAACAAGGATATTCAGATATCATCCTTGAACAATTTAATCATTTATTATTTAAACCCTCAATTAAAAAAATGTTAATAAATTTATTTGAACATTCTTTCACATACACATATCTACTCCTCTATCATTCCATGATTAGTTATCATCTCTCAAAAAAAGTCCCATATTTTGATATCACAGCACAAACTCAGTCAACCTGTCAACAATGCATATATCAATAAACCATAAAACTCAAGTGGCATACACCTAAGGCTCGATAATAACCAATATCTGATATCACACAACATTTCACCGTAATTGTAATCCTGCTCCTCAATACCCATCAAACTGCATAAAATCCTGATATCTCACATCTAGCATTTATCAACCCTAAACTCAATATATATCATTCTACCCTCAAAAGCAGATATTTTGAAATATTAAACTAAAATACCAATGCATACGCATACCTTTACTTGCATGTAATAAACCCCTAAATCTCGTATAGCAACCCTCGAACAAATCCATATCCCTTACAACCATTCATGCATATAGTTCATAACCATTTCATGCAATCCCAACCCTAAACAAGGATCCATTTATTTTAATTTAAAACTTATGGAAATAAACCCTAAACTAAATCTGAATCATGAACCCTAAGTTATACGTAACAACACAAAACAATTAAACTAATCAAAACCATAATATAATACACAAGGGAAGGGGGAGTGTTTTACCTTAACGATGCGTAATTGCTGGCCGGAAGGGTCGACAGCAAGGTGGGGGAGATCTGGGTGACAGAGACCGAGGAAATGGTGGTGATGCTGCGGGTGGTTTTGCTCGACCGAAGATAGCTCGACTCACCTAGAGGTCGACATCTTCAGAGATAATAGATCAAGCACTTCGACGAGTCGATCGGAATAACAATCAGTGCATCGGAGAACAGTCCTTGTCGTCGGCTTAACACGTCGTGAGGGAATGGCCGAGAGCGATCGGGAAGTCGATGTCCGCCGGGAAGGAGATAATCGGGGCTCATGTAGGTGCCCGATGCTGCGCCATTAAAGTCGAACCTCTGGATGCAGTCGCTCTTAACTGTGTCGTGCTTGACGCTCATCCTGAGGCTCGCCGGAACTTGGTGTTAATGGTGATGATGATGGTGATGTGGGAGGTTGACGGCCAGAGGTGGCTGGTCGACTAGGGGCCGGAGTCGACAGAAATGGCGGGAATGGACCAACGTCGTATGGCTCAGTTGATCGTCGTGGTTCAGCCGCTGACAGGAGGTCGACCGAAGCTGCAGGGCTCGGCTGCTGTCGCCTGCAGGGATGCAGCGATCCGACGGAGTTGCAGCGGCGTGGAGGAGACTGTGGGTGGTGGTGGAGATACGGGTATGGCCGGCCGGAGAAGGGTTCTCGTTTCCACCGGGTGTGTGGAGCTGGAAGGAGGCGGCTGGAGCTTTGGGGAGGTGAAGCTCATCGTGGTGCAGCCTGATTCGGGTCGACGTTGTTCGTAGCAGCGGGGACCGGTCGACTAAAAACAGCGGGTGGCGGTGCAGCAACTCGCCGAAGATTGTCGTGGCAAGTCGGGGTGTTGGCGTAGGAGATGTCAGGATCGACAATAGGGGTGGGTCACCGGAGAAGAAGGTGGCCGTCGGTCGGGGGAGCTCGGCGTAGGGGTTGATTGAGCTACGTGTGGAGCAGCGGGAACGGGGTGGTTCAGGCGGCTGCTCGGGAGGTTGGTGGGTTGTCACTACCCAATTCTAGAAAATAGGGTATATTTTTTTTTATTTGATAAATAGTGTATTGTATTTAATTATTATATTTTATAATTAATTAGTGCTTGTCTTATTTTTATTTTGATTGTTTTAGGATTTTGGCTAGCCTGGACCCATGTCAGACCCTAGTGGACCCATGTCCGACCCAGCCCACACCCTTGTGAGAATTATTTTGGGGCTTAGAATTATTATTTTATTTTTAGGAGGTTAGTTGGAGAGATTTGGAACTAGTTTGAGTGCTTTTGGAACCCGGAACCCAAAACTAAGTGAGTAGGGGCATTTTGGGAATTAGGTGACTTATGCACCCATTTATTTGCCATGGCCGGCCTACCTACCCCCCCACCCGTGAGAAAACCAGCAGCCCCTCCCCTTTGTTTTGTGTTCTTCCACTTCTTCACTTCTTCTTCTTCTCCACTTCTCCTTTCTTCTTCCTTCCTTCTCCAAGTGAGTTTTCTTCCATTTTTCTTCTTTCTTCTTCATTCCTTCTTCCTTAAGCTAACCCTCACCTTGCATTTTCTCTAACCTAGGTGTGAGAAGCTTAGATCTAGTGTGAGAGCTAGAATTGGTGGCTTGGAGCTTGAGGGAGTTGATTTGGAGGGAATTTAAGACTTTGGCCTTGGGATTCCAACTCCCAAGAGGTAAAACCTAACTTTTCCCTTCCTAATTATTTTTGTGTAGTGTAATTAGTGTTGTAGAACCTTCCTAGACCCTAACCCTACCCGTAGGAGGAAGTTGGAACTAGTTTGGGTGAGTTTAGAGACTTTGACATTAGGTTTTGTGTCGAATTCGGGTGGAATCCGAATTTGGCCCAATTTTGGGTGATGCCCTAGGTTAGATGGACCTAGGTAGACGTTGTCGGGTGTCTAGAGGGTGAGTGCGTGTCTCCGTTCGGACACGGGAAGCCGTATCGCGGAGAAACGGGCGTTTCGGACAAAATTGGTGCTTTTCGTCGTCGCCGATTCTAAGTGCGTGTGCGTTTCCGCCACGGACCTAGAATCGACGCGGGACTGCTTTTTCTAGGATCTAGACATCGTGTAGAGCGCGTGGGTAAATTTTGGGCCGATTTCGAGTTCGTTTGGTGTGCGTTTCAGGAGGTTTTCCGAGCCGCGCACCACGTGTTCGTCGAAATGACCGAACGGCCATTTCGACTTGGTTTCCTCGTTTTGGGCTTGTACGTGCGTTGGGTTAGTATCGGGGAGTGTGTGCTAGAGTTTTCGGGCTATATTTTATATATTTTAGGGTATTGGTGAGTGTCGGGGTCGTTGGGCGTGAGTAGGGCGTGTGGTTTGAGTGTTGTGTGCGTGGTTGTGTTTGTTTTGATATGTGTATATATATATATATATTTATATATATATGTATGTTGTTTATGTATATATATTTATATATATATGAGTGTATTTATATCTATGTGCTTATGTGTGTATATGTCTATGTGTATATATATGTGTATATGTGTAAGTGTGCTCGTGTGTATATGTATATATATATTTGAATATATGTGTGTGTGTGTATATATCTTAGAGTGTGTGTGTATTGATATATATATATTAATATGTGTGTTTATATATATATTTGTAGCTATGTATATATATATTTATAGGTGTGTGTGTTTAAGTGTGTGTGTATTAGTGTGTGTGTGTTAGTGTGTGTGTTAGAGTGTGTGGATGAGTATATATGTATAGATATCTAGTTATATATATATAGATATATACGTATGTATATATATATATATATATATAGGATGATATATATGTATATATATGGGTGTGTGTGTGTGTGTGTATGTGTGAGGAAGGGGGGGGGCAGAACCAGCCGCAGCGAGCAGCAGCTGCAGTAGCATAGAGGAGCAGCAGCAGCGCAGCAATAACAGCAGCCAGCAGCAGTATCATCAGCATGTAGAGCCAGCAGCAGCAGCGCGTTGGCAAGGCTAGTAGCGAGGGGTGTTAGCGAGGGGTGTTAGGTAATAGATAATAGTTAGAGTATATGTTAGATAGATAAGTTAGATAGATAGATAGATAGTAGGATAAATAGATAAGATAGCTAGTTAAATAGTTATTAGATACTTAGATAGATAGATACCTATATCTATGGATACTAGATAGGTAGATAGGTAGATAGGTAGTTTTATCTATCTAGGAGATAGATATCTATATATCTATAGTTAGTTATATATATATAGATATCTTGATAGGTAATATATATATATATATGTTATGATTAGGTAAGGTAATGGGTATCGGGTAAATGTGTGTGGATATCTATATACATAGGTATATACATACTTAGATATATATAAATATAGTAGATATCTATATTACCTAGCCTAGATTAATAACTAGGTATATAATTAATAGCTAGGCAGCTAGTTAGAGGGCCTTAGGGCGAAACTTCAATACCTTGAGATACCGAGGTATCTCGATACCTTGAGATATTCAAGGTATTGAGTTTCGAGCGGGGTATTTGAGCATTAGCCTAGGAAATGCTTGGGAATGATTTTTATATGTTTATATGTATATAATTACGCGTGCTAGCATAGGTTTTAGCGGGTTTAGGCGGGGTGCGTGGCCTAGGGCGAGGTATCGGATACCGAGGGTATCTCGGTATCTCGATTAGGCGAGTTTGAGAGTTTAGTAGCTTAATGAGCTCGGTTTGACCTAGAATTTCAGGGGCACCCTAGTTTGACCTAGCTTTGACCATAATTATCCCCGTTGACCGTAAAAGTCAACGTTTGACCTAGTTTTGACCTAGAGTTGACCTTTTGGACCCCGGGTTGACTTTTTGACCCGAATTTCACCGGTTTGACCCGTTCGACCTAGAATAGCCCTAGAAGCCTGTTTTTAATTATTTTATATCAGTTTAAATGCTTAGAACCCTGTTTAATCCTTGCTTTTCGTATTAGGTCCTTGCGACACCGGTCCGGACCTCGATCCTCATCAGTTGCTCAGGACATCAGGCGAGTACCTACCTCTGATAGTTTCCATTTCATGATAGCGTTTATATCACTTGTTCTAGAACTGTAATACTTGATTCTGACACTTTATTACACGAGCTGGTACTAGTGGATCCCGTCATGAGGTGCTATCCCCCTTACCGTGTTCAGCGGGTACTCTATCACGTGTATTTCATCATGTGCTTCGGGTATTGATTATCATGTGCTATCATGTGCTTCTTGTGCTCTCGCCTTCGTGTGCGCGAGCTATTATCATGTACGTAGCGTGTTGTGGTTGGATCCAATGGTATTAGTGGGGGAGGGGAGTAGTGAGTTGGTTATGTGATCAAAGCCAAACAGTATTCATGTGTATGTCGGTTATGCAACTCACGCATAACGGAGTTATCTTAGTGTTTTTCATGTGCAACCTAAGCCGATCACATAACGAACTTGTGCTCAAGGCACTTAGCTAGTATTCATGTTTCTCACCTGCAGTTACTTTTCCACTACTTGTATTATTCTCCAGTTTATATTACAGCTATTTATTGTGCTCCAGCATATATTTATTTCCTGTGCATCTTGATTACTTTTCTATTGCTCGTCATATACACCTTACCATGCATTTGGAGTTGCTTTCAGAGTTATGTACTTTGCTCCAGTCCTGACTGGGCATATTTTTTCCAGAGGATCCTGAGGACTATTGCCCTACGTTCTACGGGCCTGGTATTGACGACTGTTTTGACCCCGAGGAGGAGTGCGCCGAGGAGACGCCGATAGCACCCTAGTTAGCTAGGTGGGTTTCCTGGGTTATTTCCAGTGGGTTGTATTTTGGATGACTGTACTTATTCTTTTGTGCTTCTGTGAGATGTTGTAGCTTTTAGACCTGGACTGTATTATTTTTGGATTGTCTTGCTCTCTTGGTTCTGGTTTTCTTTGTTTATATCATATCGTGCTTATTTCTTTCCCTAGATTTTGTGATTGAGATTCATATATATATTGCGTGGTTGCCCTCCTTCGGGAGAAGATTATTTTGATATATATATTGCGTGGTTTTGCCCTCCTTTTGGAGAGGTCATGCCGGATTTTTCAGTGAGATATAGATAGATATGGTTGACCTAGAACGGACCTTTACAGCGTTCTACCGCCGATTCTGCGGCGTAGGCTGGACGTACCCACGGCTCATGCCCGATTTTCGGGTGCGGGTCGTGACACGTTTTTGGTGGTGGCCCATGCAGGTCTGCTTTTTAGGTTTACCTGCAATAGGATATAGGAGATAGGCTGAGAGAAAGTGTGCTCAATCACAACTAGGACCCCTCCTGATTTTTCTTGCTATCTTAATTTTTCCTGAAATTGTTTTCTTTTGTAAAATTACTGTCCTTCTTTGATGATATCGTTCTTGCACTATATTGACTTCTTTTGATCTGTGTTCTTCTTGATTCCATTCCAGCACTTGCTTTATTTGATTCCGGTGCTTCCCATAGCTTTGTGTCTGTATCTTTTGCTGTTAGACACCATCTTGTTGCTGAACCTTTAGCTAGACTCTGCAAGATCACGACCGGGGGTGGTATCATCCTAGTCCGTGATATTTGCAGAGACCGAAGAGTTACCTTGGGAGGCCGGGAGTTGAGTGTGTGCCTACTCGTAATGCCACTTCCGAGCTACGATATTGTACTCGGGATGGATTGGTTGAGTACGCATTGTGCTAGTATAGATTGTCGTGGAGGCAGAGTTTTGTTTAGTCCGCCGGGTGAGCCAGAGTTTCAGTTTGCCAGAGGAGCAGCGGAGCAGACCGAGGGAGTCTTCTGCGGAGCCCTGGTGGTAGAGCCGAGGTCGCTACATCCACTGATAGAGGAGTATATGGATGTCTTTCCGGAGGAGTTGCCAGGGTTACCTCCGGACAGAGACGTGGAGTTCTCTATAGACTTGGTGCCAGGCGCGGAGCCGATATCCCAGCACGTCTATAGAGTCAGCAACAGTGAGCTGATAGAGTTGAAGAAGCAGGTGGATGAGCTTCAGGACAAGGGATTTATCAGATCTAGTTCTTCTCCGTGGGGTACTCCGGTACTTTTTGTGCCGAAGAAGGATGGGTCGATACGGATGTGTATCGACTACAGGGCTCTGAACAGCCTCACAATCAAGAACAAGTATCCGCTGCCGCGTATTGATGATCTTTTTGACCAGTTGAGCGGAGCGAGGGTATTTTCCAGGATTGATCTGAGGACAGGCTACCACCAGGTGAAAGTCAGGAAGGAGGATATTCCGAAGACAGCTTTTCGGACCAGATATGGACAGTATGAGTTCTTGGTGATGCCGTTTGGGTTGACTAATGCCCCGGCAGTGTTCATGAATCTGATGAACAAGGTGTTCCATCAGCATCTGGACAGGTTTGTGGTGGTGTTTATAGATGACATCTTGGTGTATTCGAAGACCCCAGAGGAGCACGAGGAGCATCTGAGGATAGTGCTGGAGACTCTCAGGAAGGAGGAGCTTTATGGAAAGCTCTCGAAGTGTGAGTTCTTCCTTGACAAGGTTGAATTCCTTGGTCATGTGGTGACTGGAGAGGGTATCTCGGTGGATCCGAGAAAGATCGTGGCAGTTGAGGCATGGAGTGCTCCGAGTTCAGTAGCCGAGGTCAGGAGTTTCTTGGGACTGGCAGGCTACTACAGGAGATTTGTTCAGGATTTTTCCCGGATTGCAGAGCCGTTGTCCAGGCTGACCCGGAAGGACGTGGAGTTTGTTTGGTCAGAGGAGTGCCAGATCGCCTTTGATGAGCTGAAGAGGAGGTTGACGACAGCTCCAGTGTTGACGTTGCCATCAGGTTCTGGAGGATTCACTATCTATAGTGATGCATCGGGGAAGGGACTGGGTTGTGTGTTGCAGCAGAATGGGAGGGTGATTGCCTATGCTTCCAGGCAATTACGTCCTCATGAGAAGAATTACCCTACCCACGACTTGGAGTTGGCAGCGGTCATCTTTGCTCTTAAGTTGTGGAAACACTATTTATACGGAGAGCGTGTGGAGATCTTCACAGACCACAAGAGCTTGAAGTATGTGTTTACCCAAAAAGAGCTAAACATGAGGCAGAGGAGATGGTTGGAGTTGATGAAAGACTTCGACATATCATTGCAGTATCATCCAGGGAAGGCGAACGTAGTTGCGGATGCATTGAGCAGGTATCCGGTAGCTATGTGCCTAACTACAGATCGTTATCTTCTGGCAGATCTAGAGAGCTTGGGCATTGAGGTGATAGTGCCTGGAGTTGAGATGCAGATGTGGGGACTGCAGATTCAGTCAGAGTTGGTAGACCGGATCAGGGCTACACAGTTTGAGGATGAGTCCCTGAGGAGCATCAGGGAGCAGGTTCAGATGGGTTTAGCAGACGACTTCACCATTGCTGATGATGGTTCCTTGCGGCACGGTACCAGGTTGTGTGTGCCGAGTGGGTCGTTGCGCGAGGAGGTTCTCCAGGAGGCGCATCGATCCCAGTACTCTATGCATCCAGGTGCCAACAAGATGTATAGAGATCTGAGACAGCATGTATGGTGGTACGGGATGAAGCGGGAGGTAGCACGCTTCGTATCCCGATGCTTAGTGTGCCAGCAGGTGAAGGCGGAGAGGCAGAGGCCAGGAGGATTACTCCAGCCGTTACCTATTCCGGAGTGGAAATGGGAGCATGTGACCATGGATTTTGTTTCTGGGCTTCCCCGTTCTCCAGGCGGAAAAGATGCGATTTGGGTCATCGTGGACAGGTTGACCAAATCGGCCCACTTCCTACCATTCAAAGTGGGTACGTCTACAGAGAGACTCGCAGAGATGTATGTGCGCCAGATAGTCAGACTGCATGGAGTTCCAGTGAGCATAGTATCAGATCGGGACAGTCGCTTCACTTCGCATTTCTGGAGGAGTCTGCAGGCTAGCTTGGGCACCCAGCTCAAGTTTAGTAGTGCGTATCACCCACAGACAGATGGTCAGTCAGAGAGGACCATTCAGACACTGGAGGACATGCTTCGGACCTGTGTTTTGGATTTCAGAGGCTCTTGGGAGGATCACTTGCACTTGGTAGAGTTTGCTTACAACAACAGCTACCAAGCCAGCATCGAGATGTCACCTTTTGAGGCGTTGTATGGACGGAGGTGTCGCACTCCGTTGTCATGGGATGATGTAGGTGAGAGAGCTTTGCTTGGCCCGGAGATGGTGGTCGATGCAGCGGAGAAGGTCAAGCTCATTAGAGATAGACTTCGGGTGGCGCAGGACAGGCAGCGGCATTGGGCCGATAGCCACCGGAGACCTTTGGAGTTCGAGGTATAGCTTAGAATCTAGATTTTGTTCTTGTGTTGCTTGTGATTGCTTGTTTTAGACTAAGTGCAGAGACCTTGTTTGTGCTAGGTTGGAGATCTGGTATTCCTGAGGATTTCTCCGACGCGGGGCACTATTCGCTTCGGTGGAGGCGGGAAGCTTAGCCCACGTTTCGTCGGACCCTTCCGTGTTCTTGAGAGGGTCGGTGCCGTGGCGTATAGGCTTGAGTTGCCGCCTACGCTGGAGGGAGTTCATGATGTGTTCCACGTGTCGCAGTTGAGACGGTACGTGGCGGATCCCAGTCACGTATTGGATCACTCGGAGATCACAGTGGGCCCTACTCTTAGCTATCCAGAGCAGCCGGTGGAGATTCTGGATCGGCGGGAGAAGGTGTAGAGGAACCAGACTATTCCCTTGGTTCGCGTCGCGTGGAGGCATCACTCTCCAGGGGAGTCGACCTGGGAGAGGGAGGATGAAATGCGCGAGCGATACCCCTATCTCTTCGAGCCCTGAGGTATGGTTCTTTCTTTGCATTCCTGTCCTAGTTTCGTCTTTTAATTTCGAGGACGAAATTATTTTAAGGAGGGTAGACTTGTCACTACCCAATTCTAGAAAATAGGGTATATTTTTTTTTATTTGATAAATAGTGTATTGTATTTAATTATTATATTTTATAATTAATTAGTGCTTGTCTTATTTTTATTTTGATTGTTTTAGGATTTTGGCTAGCCTGAACCCATGTCAGACCCTAGTGGACCCATGTCCGACCCAGCCCACACCCTTGTGAGAATTATTTTGGGGCTTAGAATTATTATTTTATTTTTAGGAGGTTAGTTGGAGAGATTTGGAACTAGTTTGAGTGCTTTTGGAACCCGGAACCCAAAACTAAGTGAGTAGGGGCATTTTGGGAATTAGGTGACTTATGCACCCATTTATTTGCCATGGCCGGCCTACCTACCCCCCCACCCGTGAGAAAACCAGCAGCCCCTCCCCTTTGTTTTGTGTTCTTCCACTTCTTCACTTCTTCTTCTTCTCCACTTCTCCTTTCTTCTTCCTTCCTTCTCCAAGTGAGTTTTCTTCCATTTTTCTTCTTTCTTCTTCATTCCTTCTTCCTTAAGCTAACCCTCACCTTGCATTTTCTCTAACCTAGGTGTGAGAAGCTTAGATCTAGTGTGAGAGCTAGAATTGGTGGCTTGGAGCTTGAGGGAGTTGATTTGGAGGGAATTTAAGACTTTGGCCTTGGGATTCCAACTCCCAAGAGGTAAAACCTAACTTTTCCCTTCCTAATTATTTTTGTGTAGTGTAATTAGTGTTGTAGAACCTTCCTAGACCCTAACCCTACCCGTAGGAGGAAGTTGGAACTAGTTTGGGTGAGTTTAGAGACTTTGACATTAGGTTTTGTGTCGAATTCGGGTGGAATCCGAATTTGGCCCAATTTTGGGTGATGCCCTAGGTTAGATGGACCTAGGTAGACGTTGTCGGGTGTCTAGAGGGTGAGTGCGTGTCTCCGTTCGGACACGGGAAGCCGTGTCGCGGAGAAACGGGCGTTTCGGACAAAATTGGTGCTTTTCGTCGTCGCCGATTCTAAGTGCGTGTGCGTTTCCGCCACGGACCTAGAATCGACGCGGGACCGCTTTTTCTAGGATCTAGACATCGTGTAGAGCGCGTGGGTAAATTTTGGGCCGATTTTGAGTTCGTTTGGTGTGCGTTTCAGGAGGTTTTCCGAGCCGCGCACCACGTGTTCGTCGAAATGACCGAACGGCCATTTCGACTTGGTTTCCTCGTTTTGGGCTTGTACGTGCGTTGGGTTAGTATCGGGGAGTGTGTGCTAGAGTTTTCGGGCTATATTTTATATATTTTAGGGTATTGGTGAGTGTCGGGGTCGTTGGGCGTGAGTAGGGCGTGTGGTTTGAGTGTTGTGTGCGTGGTTGTGTTTGTTTTGATATGTGTATATATATATATATATTTATATATATATGTATGTTGTTTATGTATATATATTTATATATATATGAGTGTATTTATATCTATGTGCTTATGTGTGTATATGTCTATGTGTATATATATGTGTATATGTGTAAGTGTGCTCGTGTGTATATGTATATATATATTTGAATATATGTGTGTGTGTGTATATATCTTAGAGTGTGTGTGTATTGATATATATATATTAATATGTGTGTTTATATATATATTTGTAGCTATGTATATATATATTTATAGGTGTGTGTGTTTAAGTGTGTGTGTATTAGTGTGTGTGTGTTAGTGTGTGTGTTAGAGTGTGTGGATGAGTATATATGTATAGATATCTAGTTATATATATATAGATATATACGTATGTATATATATATATATATATATAGGATGATATATATGTATATATATGGGTGTGTGTGTGTGTGTGTATGTGTGAGGAAGGGGGGGGGGGCAGAACCAGCCGCAGCGAGCAGCAGCTGCAGTAGCATAGAGGAGCAGCAGCAGCGCAGCAATAACAGCAGCCAGCAGCAGTATCATCAGCATGTAGAGCCAGCAGCAGCAGCGCGTTGGCAAGGCTAGTAGCGAGGGGTGTTAGCGAGGGGTGTTAGGTAATAGATAATAGTTAGAGTATATGTTAGATAGATAAGTTAGATAGATAGATAGATAGTAGGATAAATAGATAAGATAGCTAGTTAAATAGTTATTAGATACTTAGATAGATAGATACCTATATCTATGGATACTAGATAGGTAGATAGGTAGTTTTATCTATCTAGGAGATAGATATCTATATATCTATAGTTAGTTTTATATATATAGATATCTTGATAGGTAATATATATATATATATGTTATGATTAGGTAAGGTAATGGGTATCGGGTAAATGTGTGTGGATATCTATATACATAGGTATATACATACTTAGATATATATAAATATAGTAGATATCTATATTACCTAGCCTAGATTAATAACTAGGTATATAATTAATAGCTAGGCAGCTAGTTAGAGGGCCTTAGGGCGAAACTTCAATACCTTGAGATACCGAGGTATCTCGATACCTTGAGATATTCAAGGTATTGAGTTTCGAGCGGGGTATTTGAGCATTAGCCTAGGAAATGCTTGGGAATGATTTTTATATGTTTATATGTATATAATTACGCGTGCTAGCATAGGTTTTAGCGGGTTTAGGCGGGGTGCGTGGCCTAGGGCGAGGTATCGGATACCGAGGGTATCTCGGTATCTCGATTAGGCGAGTTTGAGAGTTTAGTAGCTTAATGAGCTCGGTTTGACCTAGAATTTCAGGGGCACCCTAGTTTGACCTAGCTTTGACCATAATTGTCCCCGTTGACCGTAAAAGTCAACGTTTGACCTAGTTTTGACCTAGAGTTGACCTTTTGGACCCCGGGTTGACTTTTTGACCCGAATTTCACCGGTTTGACCCGTTCGACCTAGAATAGCCCTAGAAGCCTGTTTTTAATTATTTTATATCAGTTTAAATGCTTAGAACCCTGTTTAATCCTTGCTTTTCGTATTAGGTCCTTGCGACACCGGTCCGGACCTCGATCCTCATCAGTTGCTCAGGACATCAGGCGAGTACCTACCTCTGATAGTTTCCATTTCATGATAGCATTTATATCACTTGTTCTAGAACTGTAATACTTGATTCTGACACTTTATTACACGAGCTGGTACTAGTGGATCCCGTCATGAGGTGCTATCCCCCTTACCGTGTTCAGCGGGTACTCTATCACGTGTATTTCATCATGTGCTTCGGGTATTGATTATCATGTGCTATCATGTGCTTCTTGTGCTCTCGCCTTCGTGTGCGCGAGCTATTATCATGTACGTAGCGTGTTGTGGTTGGATCCAATGGTATTAGTGGGGGAGGGGAGTAGTGAGTTGGTTATGTGATCAAAGCCAAACAGTATTCATGTGTATGTCGGTTATGCAACTCACGCATAACGGAGTTATCTTAGTGTTTTTCATGTGCAACCTAAGCCGATCACATAACGAACTTGTGCTCAAGGCACTTAGCTAGTATTCATGTTTCTCACCTGCAGTTACTTTTCCACTACTTGTATTATTCTCCAGTTTATATTACAGCTATTTATTGTGCTCCAGCATATATTTATTTCCTGTGCATCTTGATTACTTTTCTATTGCTCGTCATATACACCTTACCATGCATTTGGAGTTGCTTTCAGAGTTATGTACTTCGCTCCAGTCCTGACTGGGCATATTTTTTCCAGAGGATCCTGAGGACTATTGCCCTACGTTCTACGGGCCTGGTATTGACGGCTGTTTTGACCCCGAGGAGGAGTGCGCCGAGGAGACGCCGATAGCACCCTAGTTAGCTAGGTGGGTTTCCTGGGTTATTTCCAGTGGGTTGTATTTTGGATGACTGTACTTATTCTTTTGTGCTTCTGTGAGATGTTGTAGCTTTTAGACCTGGACTGTATTATTTTTGGATTGTCTTGCTCTCTTGGTTCTGGTTTTCTTTGTTTATATCATATCGTGCTTATTTCTTTCCCTAGATTTTGTGATTGAGATTCATATATATATATTGCGTGGTTGCCCTCCTTCGGGAGAAGATTATTTTGATATATATATTGCGTGGTTTTGCCCTCCTTTTGGAGAGGTCATGCCGGATTTTTCAGTGAGATATAGATAGATATGGTTGACCTAGAACGGACCTTTACAGCGTTCTACCGCCGATTCTGCGGCGTAGGCTGGACGTACCCACGGCTCATGCCCGATTTTCGGGTGCGGGTCGTGACACGGGTAGCCGGGTGGTCGAGGAAGAGGCGGCCGGTTCTGGGTAGCGGGGGCGGAGGAGGATGCAGCGGCCGCGACCGGAGTTGAGGGTTGGCCGGGGTAGGGTTAAAGGGAAGGGAAGAATAAGTGAAGAAGAAGAAGAAGAAGAAGAAGATAATGGGAGGAATAAAAATATGCTATGGTTAGAGGAGGGAGGAGAGACAGAGAGGGGGGGTTCTCCATGTATTGGGATTAGGGCCGGCCTTGGGGGAAGAGTGTGATGTTGAGGTTTTATTGGGGAAAGGGTGATGTGAATGTGTAGTTGGGGATGCTCCAATTTGAATGGTTGGTGAGGATTTCTCATGGAGGAATTCCTTCATCCAAATAAGAGGGAATGGGAATAGCCTTGACTTGGTCAAAGAAGAGGGGGCTTCTCCATTTAATCATGGCCAATAAGGTGAGGACACCTAAATTAATAAATTGCAATTAAGCCCCTTAAATTCGGGAAATTGTACGAACACATAAAATGATGCAAAAAATATGGAGAAAATTATTTTTGGTGATTTACAAGGTGAGGGGGTGTTGGGTGTTTGGCACGGGTTTAATTTAAAAGCCATCGGGATTAATTGGGGATTAAAATAGGATTAGGCAAAATCAGTATCTTCTATTTAAATAGGATTTTAAGTGTCCCGCACTTTTAAATTAAATGGGGGCACTTGGGGTCAAAATTCGGAAATGACACAAAGGTCAAAAATGGTGGGGACTTGGAGTCAGTCTTTGACCCTTTAGTTGGTCCGGCTCAACGGGTTAAGTTGGTATCTCAAAATTCCGGGTAACGACACAGGTGTCCGACACGGAATAAAATATGGATTTTAGGATACGGGAAATTGTGCAATTAATTTAGGGCACAACAGATTAGATTTTGTGTGACAGAAAAGTCTAGTGCCTAAATTGGCGAGTCAAGTCAGAAGTACAATAATCCGATGGAATTTATGGGCTGATATCGGGCGTTGAATAATTTAGCAGTGATAGGGCGCGCCAAGGGTTTTAATAAAATAAATTAAATACCAGACAAACATATCTCCACTCTAAACCTCAATATTTGCTGCTAAAACTAGAATTTTCCAAATCTAACCCTGACTATCTACAGAATAAATCGAGGGGGTTTATATTCTTCCCAACTTAGAAAAATTTCGTCCCCGAAATTAAAAGTAAAGCACGATAATATCTAAAAGAATTTTAAAACAACTAGTAATCAATTGTCGTACGTAAATTCGTACATTGCTCCTCAAATAAGTACAGGAATCGCTGCCGAATAGAATTCTCGCGCTCCCAAGTAGACTCGCCTGGTAAATGGTGCTTCCATGCCACTCTGACCAGTCGAATCGTCTGCCCTCTCAAAGTCTTTTCGCTGCGATCGAGGATCTCAACTGGCTGCTCTACGTAAGACAGACTGGGCCCGACTGTAATCTCTGAATGATCAAGCACGTGGCTAAGGTCTGCGACATATCTCCTCAGCTGTGATTCATGAAATACGTTGTGTACTCCCTCTAATGATGGAGGTAATGCAAGACGGTAAGCCACTTCGCCAACTCGTTCCAAGATGTCAAAAGGCCCGATGCACCTCGGACTCAACTTACCTCTGCCTCCGAATCTGATGGTACCACGAGTGGACGATATCCTCAAAAATACATGGTCACTCTCCTTGAGCTCTAAGGGTCTGCGGTGCGCATCTACCCAATATTTTTGTCTGCCCTGTGCTGCACGCAGGTGGCTCTGAATCTGCTTGACCTTCTTTACTGTCTGTGTCACCAACTCTGGACCAAGTATCTGACGCTCTCCCACGTCACTCCAATAAATTGGCGACCTACATTTCCTGCCGTACAGGGCCTCATAAGGTGCCATATATATGCTGGTCTGGTAACTGTTATTGTAGGAGAATTCCACCAAGTGTAGGTGGTCCTCCCAAGATCCTCCAAAATTAATCATGCACGCTCTCAACATATCCTCCAATATCTGTATCGTGCGCTCTGACTGTCCATCAGTCTGTGGATGATATGTAGTGCTGAACTTGAGGCGAGTTCCTAGGCTCTCCTGTATACTCCGCCAAAAATGTGACATGAATCTGGAATCACGATCTGATACGATGCTGACAGGCACTCCATGTAATCGTACTATCTATTTCATATACATGTCAGCTAGTATCTCTACGGATTGTCCAACTCTGAAGGGCGAGAAATGTGCAGACTTGGTGAGTCTGTCTACGACAACCCAAACTGTATCCTTTCCGCTAGGGCTCCGCGGGAATCTTGTGACGAAGTCCAGGGTAATGTGTTCTCACTTCCACTCGGGAATGGGAAGCAGCTGCACTAGTCCTGCAGTTCTCTATTATTCAGCCTTGTCTTGCTGACAAACTAAATACTTTGCCATGAATCTTGCAATTTCTCTCTTCATCCCATACCATAAGAAATACTGCCTCAAGTCTCGGTACATCTTCGTACCCCCGGGATGAATGGAATAAATTGAGCTATGTGCCTCGGTCATCAACTCTTGGCGTTACTCGCCACTCTGAACATATAGGTGATCTCCACACCTCAACGTTCCGTCTTTATCAATCCTGAGTCCCGTCTGCATGCCGGTCTCTGTCCTGTCCCGCTGTCGTCTAAATCCCGTATCTGTAGGCAAGGCTGCCTTGATCCCCTCAATAAATGTGGACTGAATCTTCGAGACTGGTCATCTGTCCATCCATGCCTGGCGATACAATATCAATCCTGAGTTCCTGAAAATCCTCTAACATCTGGCGATGAGTCGTAAACTACCTTCGCCTTGCCAGGGTGGTACTGCAACTCGATATCATAATCTGTCATCAACTCCAGCCAGTGCCTCTATCTTATGTTGAGCTCCATCTGCGTGTAGACATACTTTCAAACTTTTGCGTTTTGTATAAATCTTAACATGCTCTCCATAAAGGTAGTGTCACCATAGCTTTAGTGCAAATATCACTGCAGCTAGCTCTAGACTATGCGTCAGATAGTCCTTTTCATGAACTTTCAGCTGTCCTGATGCGTCGACTATCTAATCTATCTGAACATAATCTCATATTTGCGGAGCTCGGCGTACAGCCTTTCTATCTCAACATTTCCAACACGATCCTGAGATGTCTCTCATGCTCCTCTTGGCTCTTGAAATATATCAAGATGTCGTCTATAAATACCACTACGAACTTATCCAAGTACTGGAGGAAGACATTGTTCATCAAACACATAAATACTGCTGGCACGTTGGTTAAGCCAAACGGCATGACTAGAGACTCATAGTATCCATACTTCGTCTGGAAAGTCGTCTTAGGAATGTCTCCTCTCTGAACTTAGATCTGATGATAGCTGGATCTGAGATCAATCTTCAAAATACATATGCCACTTAGCTGATTCAAATGTATCATCCCATCTTTCTTTGGCACAATTAAGATGGGTATTCCCCCTTGGAGAAATACTAGCCCGACTGAAACTCTTGTCTAAGTGATCCTCTACTATGGACCTTCAACTCCACCAACTCTTTCGGTGCTAGTCTGAAGACAGAAAATTAACTGGCTCGGCTCTTGGAGTCAACTCTATAACAACTCTATCTCTCTGTCAGGTGGCAGGCCTGGAAGATTATCTAGAATCATATCCTCAAACTCTGATATAATACGGGGGTACACTGGTTCACCTTCTGCAACGTGTGCCTCTAAGGTAGATGAGCACCATGCTTCCGGGCTCCCTGAAGTAACTCATACTCAGGGTAATCTGGTGGTCATAAATAATGTAATCACGTCGACAATCTCGCGTCGCGTGGTATTGGCTCAACCAGTCCATGCCTAGGATAAGGTCTTAGTCTAGACTAAACCTCAAAATAATTTCTTCCGTCCTGTTTCCAACATCAATCCTCAAAAGAAAAAAAAAATTCCTTGCCTAATGTATAATTCTCTTCTCCTCAAAGTTTTCCCTAAAATTCTATTCCTCAAATTCCTTCTTTTCGTTATTTATCTGTCCAATTCACATGGTGCAATTATAATAATGATCTCACCCAAGCACCTACTAAAATTTCTGGTATTAGATCATCACCTTCCAAGTGAGAGCTTAAAATTTTATCTCCTCTTAGTCCATAGTATCATTCCTGGTATTGCTATCATATCCAACCACTAGTTTCCATCATCAGGCTATGCATTCCCATAATCATTCTAGGTCATGGTTATCAATCCTTCTAGCTCTCAATACTTCTAAGATCACTGTTACCTCATGCACGGGTAGGGTACTACTGGGTCCAACTCTCTTGCCAACCTTCCATACTAGTTCTAGAATCCAAAGAACCCATCAATCTATCCTGATAAGGTAACAATCTTCTCAGAGAAAGGTATACGAATTATGTCTTTTGCCGTCTGGTCTTCGATCTTATTCTGGAGGGAAATCATCAGTCACAAGCATTCGTCTCCCCGAATAATAGGGGACGAGAAACAAGGATAGCGATATTGACGAAGATTGAACGAATGCAAATTGGAAGTCCAAGGGCGATAATCACATACAAAGAGTTTTTAAAATCGATTATGGATTGAGATCCTATTCCAAAACCATAACATCTATTCCTAATTTGCAGGCTCGCTTGGCACAGTCAGGTAACCAAGACGATTTAATTCGAACCTGTATGGGCCACCATAAAAATATGTCATGTCCCAGTCCCAAAATACGTAGGACCAGGAATACGTACACGCCAGCTACGCATTTGACCAGACTCTGGTCTGACTCGAATACGTATAAGCTGTAATATAAAGGGCACTATCTAGATATTCCATAAATGTAAACCTCTATGTCTCAACCCACAATGTACATCAGTATACAAGAAAGAGCTATATGTGCTAAGGTCGGCCGCCCAATAACACACTAACTCGAATAGACTCGAGAAAAAGTATGAGTCTATAAAAACTAGGCTACAACAGCAGATAAATAATTAATATAAAATAACCATAATGCCGGTAGATATAATGTGAGTACCTGGTACCATGCCCGCGAGACTTGCAACTCCAACATCAACTCCAAATGCTCCGTAATCATCTATGCTACAAAACTGGCAGGGAACCAGGTCCTCAGAGGGATGTAACAAGGTATAAAAAATATAACAAGCCAAGTAACAGAAAGTACAAGTGCACGGCAGGGTACTCTATCATAACCAAACTAGTGTGACACAGTTTAAAGACAATGTTCGACGCGTGGGCTGTCCAAAATAAAATTGTATCTCCGAACACAGAGACACACGGGGCATACCGTAGCTCCGACAACAGAGACACACGGGTGATACACTACTCTAGAATACAGGATAACTACATATACATATATAAGCGTGTGCATAGGAGCCCAAATGTCTAGTAACTGTCTTCCCCTTCCCAAGCGGTCAACGATGGTCCGCTGAACCTGAACCTCTATCTACAGTCTCGACACACGGAAATAACTCAACAGACGCGACCCTAAGGTCGTCCCAGTCTCTGGTCATGATGTCAGTATCAGGATACAGGAATCTGGCACGATCACAGTGTATGAGTGTGACCTAGGGTGTCGATGTACTCAGGTACATGCATCGAGGTACTACAAAGCATCTAACAATTATTCTAAGATGTTACGACAAACGTCAGCACCCGGTTATGATCCGGATGCGAGGTATCGAATGTCAACATAAATACGTGCACAATGTACATAACGAAACAATAAATATCTATAAACTGAAATACATGATGGCAAGGTACACTTGCCTGCGTGCGGCTGCTGATGATGGGGATCTGGTACAACGTCTAAATCCTCAGGTCCCGCTGTACCTAGAGATAGATACAAACCAAAATCAATAATCTATTCTACGTCAAACAGGGATGTGACACACACATACACATAAACTCAAACTCAGCTATGACTCACAGGGACAAGTCGCTAGGGGGTTGACCACGGTTGACTAAGGGTTCGTTATGTCAAATCCGATTAATCTCCTGTACGATATCATCAAACAATCCTCAATCTTATTTCTCACCACGGTGTTTATCGGTACCTCAAACCATGATCAATCCTCAGGCTTCGCCCCCGGTGTCCACCAACGTTAACAAGCATATTCAGATATCATCCTTGAACAATTTAATCATTTATTATTTAAACCCACAATTATAAAAAATGTCAATAAATTTATTTGAACATTCTTTCACATACACATATCTACTCCTCTATCATTCCATGATTAGTTATCATCTTTCAATAAAAGTCCCATATTTTGATATCACAGCACAAACTCAGTCAACCTGTCAATAATGCATATATCAATAAACCATAAAACTCAAGTGGCATACACCTAAGGCTCGATAATAACCAATATCTGATATCACACAGCATTTCACCGTAATTGTAATCTTGCTCCTCAATACCCATCAAACTGCATAAAATCCTGATATCTCACATCTAGCATTTATCAACCCTAAACTCAATATATATCATTCTACCCTCAAAAGCAGATATTTCAAAATATCAAACTAAAATACCAATGCATACGCATACCTTCACTTGCATATAATAAACCCCTAAATCTCGTATATCAACCCTCGAACAAATCCATATCCCTTACAACCATTCATGCATATAGTTCATAACCATTTCATGCAATCCCAACCCTAAACAAGGATCCATTTATTTCAATTTAAAACTTATGGAAATAAACCCTAAACTAAATCTGAATCATGAACCCTAAGTTATACGTAACAACACAAAACAATTAAACTAATCAAAACCATAATATAATACACAAGGGAAGGGGGGAGTGTTTCACCTTAACGATGCGTAATTGCTGGCCGGAAGGGTCGACAGTGAGGTGGGGGAGATCTGGGTGACAGAGACCGAGGAAATGGTGGTGATGCTGCGGGTGGTTTTGCTCGACCGAAGATAGCTTGACTCACCTAGAGGTCGACATCTTCAGAGACAATAGATCAAGCACTTCGACGAGTCGATCGTAATAACAATCAGTGCACCGGAGAATAGTCCTTGTCGTCGGCTCAACACGTCACGAGGGAATGGTTGAGAGCGATCGGGAAGTCGATGTCCATCGGGAAGGAGATGATTGGGGCTCATGTAGGTGCCCGATGCTGCGCCATTGAAGTCGAACCTCCGGATGCAGTCGCTCTTGACCGTGTCGTGCTCGACGCTCATCCTGAGGCTCGTCAAAACTTGGTGTTAATGGTGATGATGATGGTGATGTGGGAGGTTGACGGCCAGAGGTGGCTGGTCGACTGGGGGCCGGAGTCGACAGAAATAGCAGGAATGGACCGACGTCGTGTGGCTCGGTTGATCGTCGTGGATCAGCCGCTGACTAGAGGTCGATCGAAGTTGCAGGGCTCGGCTGTTGTCGCCCGCAGGGATGCAGCGATCCGACGGAGTTGCAGCAGCGTGGCGGAGACTGTGGGTGGTGGTGGAGATACGGGTATGGCCGGCCGGAGAAGGGTTCTCGTTGCCGTCGGGTGTATGGAGCTGGAAGGAGGCAGCTGGAGCTTTGGGGAGGTGAAGCTCATCGTGGTGCAGCCGGAGTCGAGTCGACGTTGTTCATGGCAGCGGGGGCCGATCGACTGAAAACAGCGGGTGGCGGTGCAGCAGCTCGCCGAAGATTGTCGTGGCGAGTCGGGGTGTTGGCGTAGGAGATGTCGGGGTCGACAGTAGCGGCGGCTCACCGAAGAAGAAGGTGGCCGTCGGTCGGGGGAGCTCGGCGTAGGGGTTGATGGAGCTACGGGTGGAGCAGCGGGAACGGGGTGGTTCAGGCGGCTGCTCGGGAGGTTGGTGGGTAGCCGGGTGGTCGAGGAAGAGGCGGCCGGTTCTGGGTAGTGGGGCGGAGGAGGATGCAGCGACCGCGATCGGAGTTGAGGGTCGGCCGGGGTAGGGTTAAAGAGAAGGGAAGAATAAGTGTAGAAGAAGAAGAAGAAGAAGAAGAAGAGAATGAGAGGAATAAAAATATGCTACGGTTAGAGGAGGGAAGAGAGAAAGAGGGGGGGTTCTCCATGTATTGGGATTAGGGCCGGCCTTGGGGGAAGATTGTGATGTTGAGGTTTTATTGGGGAAAGGGTGATGTGAATGTGTGGTTGGGGATGCTCCAATTTGAATGGTTGGTGAGGATTTCTCATGGAGGAATTCCTTCATCCAAATGAGAGGGAATGGGAATGACCTTGACTTGGTCAAAGAAGAGGGGGCTTCTCCATTTAATCATGGCCAATAAGGTGAGGACACCTAAATTAATAAATTGCAATTAAGCCCCTTAAATTTGGAAAATTGCACGAACACATAAAATGATGCAAAAATTGTGGAGAAAAATTATTTTTTGTGATTTACAAGGTGAGGGGGTGTTGGGTGTTTGGCACGGGTTTAATTTAAAAGCCATCGGTATTAATTGGGGATTAAAATAGGATTAGGCAAAATCAGTATCTTCGATTTAAATAGGGTTTTAAGTGTCCCGCGCTTTTAAATTAAATGGGAGCACTTGGGGTCAAAATTCGGAAATGACACAAAGGTCAAAAATGGTGGGGACTTGGAGTCAGTCTTGGACCCTTAAGTTGGTCCGGCTCAACGGGTTAAGTTGGTATCTCAAAATTGCGGGTAACGACACAGGTGTTCGACACGGAATAAAATATAGATTTTAGGATACGGGAAATTGTACAATTAATTTAGGGCACAACAGATTTGATTTTGTGTGACAGAAAAGTCCAGTGCCTAAATTGGCGAGTTAAGTCAGAAGTACAATAATCCGATGGAATTTATGGGCTGATATCGGGCTCTGAATAATTTAGCAGTGATAGGGCACGCCAAGGGTTTTAATTAAATAAATTAAATACCAGACAAACATATCTCCACTCTAAACCTCAACATCTGCTACTAAAACTAGAATTTTCCAAATCTAACCCTGACTATCTACAGAATGAATCGAAGGTATTTACACCAAACACTAAACAAATAACGTTTATCATGTATACACTCCTCAATATGTATTTAATTAAATATGGACTAATCATCAACCCAAACTTCCATAACTGACTATACAATGCATATTAATCAAATCGTGTATACGACCTAACATTCAAGAGTGAAGAAGAAGAAATAAATAAAGAAGAAGAAGAAGAAGAAATAGTACCAAGGGGGTGGCTGTCGGTGGTGGCAGTGATGTTGTTACGGCTGTTGTTGTTGCAAGAGGGGTGACTGTGGTGGTGGTGGTGGTGGTGGTGGTGGTGGTGGTGGTGGTGGTGGTGGTGGTGGTGGTGGTGGTGGTGGTGGTGGTGATGACAGTGGTGGTGGTAGTAGTTCTCGGTGGTGGCAGAAGTGGTGGTAATGGTGTCGATAGTGGTAGTGGAAGTGGTGCTCGGTGGTGGAAGTGGTGGTGGTGGTGGTGATGGTGTCGATAGTGGTGGTGGTGGTGGTGGGGGTAGTAGTGCTCGGTGGTGGTGGTGATGGTGTCGATAGTGGTAGTGATAGTGGTGCTCGGTGGTAGCAGTAGTGGTGGTGATGGTGTTGACAGTGGTAGTGGTAGTGGTGCTCGATGGTAGCAGTAGTGGTGGTGATGGTGTTGATAGTGGTGGTGGTAGTGGTGCTCGGTGGTGGCAGTAGTGGCAGTGGTGGTAGTGGTGATGGGAATGGTGATGGCGGCTGTGGTGGTGGTGGTGGTGTTGACTGTGGTGGTGGTGGTGACGGTGGTGCGGGTGGAGTTGGTGTCGGCTGTGGTGGTGTTGGTATGGTGGTGAGATTTAGGGTTCCAATGAGAGGTGAGAAAGAAAAAGAAGAAGAAGAAGAATGGGAAGGAGATGAATTAGAAGAAGAAGAAGAAGAAGAAGAAGAATGGGAAGGAGTCAGCTGTGAGAAGAGGGATGGGAGGAAAGAGAGAGTGTCATGCCCTAGTCCCAAAATACATAGGACTAGGACACGTAAGCATGCCAGCCGCATGGATATGGCAACTCCAATATATGGAAACCAAATCCACACGTACGCTGTAATATGAATATTAAATCCACAAGTGGTATAAAACATATGTCACAAGTCACAGGGTATAATCTAAATCTCATCCACGAAGATCAAATATAATAAATAACCAGTACTCATAAAACTAGATGTCAATAAGAAGTATCTAAGGATGTTAGTTGGGTGGAAACAAATCCACTACCAACTCTAATATAAGAGCAAATACAATATAAGTACAACACAATCAAACAATATAAGTACCAGCTATCAATCACGGCTCAAAGAGAAGACATCCTCGAAACATAAGTAACCATCCAAATCTGATCTCCTGCGAATACTCAAGAACAGATACACCTGGCAGGGGACCAGGTCCTCAGAGGGACATAACAAGATACTTACACACATGCCAATAAAGTACTGAAATAAATATCCAAAGGGGTCGCCTAACCGCCTAAGTCAATGCAGTTAAGAACAACTTTCCCCACAAGTGAGCTATCTGGCTGAAAACCTGGGATTTGGCATGGTTCTCTATTGGAGATCCAGGGGCCTAAAAAGGCACGACGACTTTCGAACGCCGGAGGCCCGCCTGATAATAATATAATATATAGTGGTCATCACCACCCGTATCTCCAGCGGAGAATCCGGGCGCACAATAAAAAAAGTGCAAAGGAGCTCAAATGCGGTACTTGTTATTCTCCCCACCCCATGCTCTAAGCATGTCACATCCATGACACAATTTGGTTCATAGCCTATTCTTAGTACCCTAGCCCAAATCCTGCAACCAAACAAGGACAAGGGTGGGGCTATTGTACTATAATAAGCTATGTTCCTGGACCTCTAATAACTGTCAAGTCTACTAGCATACAAAGTTTCTAACAGCAGTTATTCCTAATGCACGGCCCACACATACCGATGATCAGTCAATACGTACGTCCGTGATCTATATGAGACTCACAACTCGTGTAAAAATATGTGTTACAGTCAAATGAACCTGATGATGCTACATGATAATGGAGTAGTCTCATAAACAAGGTCAATGCAAATACATAAATAAAATATATCGCGACGACACCGTCGTGCGCATTTTATATAATAGTTAAAATATATGAACTAAAGACAAAAAATAAAGATGCATGCAACATATGGAATATAAATGACAGTACAATGGCAAGGTATACTTGCCTGGCAAGAAAGCTGCGATGTACCAATAACCTGCTCCAGAAGTTGCGCAGAATAAACCCAATATCCTATGTACACATAAATATAATACAATAAAATTATTAGTCATTACACTAGCACATACACAACCATATTTACACGGGACTCAGGGGTACACTAGGGGTAATACTAGTCATCTAACACGGTCAATTACGCGTTGAATTATGCGGGGTCTCATCTTCAAGTGTTGTACACAATCGGACAGTTGACTGACAGGTGTCTAAGCCAGTATGTTAATGTGCGCAAGGCGGATAATTCACAAGTGCTTAGGGTCAACATGGTCAAGGTAAGTACGGGGCAGTCCACGGTGTCCTAAAATTGACAACAATTATAAATAGACTTATAGTCATAAGCATATAATTACTTATATAATATAGTCATCTATATATGTATATATATATCACTTAATTTTTAACACGCGTATGTGTACGCGTACCAGTTATTGGGTTCACCGACTCGGGGTTTGCAGTCAGCTACCAGTCATAGAGGAATGATAATATCCTGCTGACATATACACAAGCACATACATAAAAATATGAAAGGTTGGGACAAGTTCGTACCTCGATGTACGTGTACGGAGACGACGGTGAGGTTGACGATGATGGCTACGATAATGGTGGTGATTGAGAGATGTTTAGGGATACTGTATTGAATGAATGGTGATGATGATGATTACAGGATGGTGATAACGAGGAAGAGGATGATGTGGATGATGGTGATGATGATAAGGATGATGGGGGTTGATGAAGTTCATGATGAAGATGATGATGAGTATGATGATGGTGGTGATGATAACGACGATGGCGATGATGATGATAGAGAGTGTTGATGATGATACAATGATGATAATGACGACAATGACGAAGGTGACTAGGATGATGATAGAATGATGATCATGATGGGGTTTACATGATGGTGAAGACGAGGATGATGTTGACGAGGATGAGGACATGGACGATAGTGATAACAAGGACGACGAGGGGGGTTAAGGTGATAACAACGACGATGATGGAAATGATGATGGTGAGGGTAGTAGAGGGGATGATGATGATGATAACTAGGTCCTGTCGGAGTCCGGCCAGTGGGTGGAGGTCGTGCACAGGGAGAGGGAAGGCTGTGGCATGGTAGAGGAAGGAAGTGCAGGGAAGTGGCAGTGGTGAAGTTGATGATGATAATGGTGGCTGGGAGCAGGAGGAGAAGAGGTGGTAGGGGTGCTGATGACTCCGGCGGCGGGGAGTCGTTCAGTCGAGGGTGCTCGACGGCTCGGCGAGGCGGAGGAAGGATAGGGAAGAGGAGGAGAGCGGAGGAGAGAACGAAAGGAGGAGGAGCTCGGGTAATGTCGACGAGTGGTGGTCGTGTTGGTGGTGGTGCGACACTAATGGCGTCGTAGCCGAGTCCGGCGGGAAGGAGAGGAGATCGACGGCCTGTGGTGGTGTGGATGATGGTTCGAAGTCGACGGGAGCGGCGGGTCCTGGTCGAGATGCTACTCCGGTGGGTCGGCTCGCGAGTTCGAGGAGAGGCGGGGGTCATTGTGTGGAGTCGAAGACGAGCAGGCGGGTGCTGCGGGTGTGCAGTGCAGCGGGTCGTTGTTGGGGATCCGCTCCGGCGAGGTGGCGAGGCGGTTCGTGGCTGCTGCGGGTCATTGTTGGGGATCCGGCCGGGAAGGCTGAAGGAAGAGGAGGAGGAGGAGGAGGTAGCCGTGAATGGGGTGTTATTGGTGATGGTGGTGGCCTCTCCGGAAGTTGGGCTCCGGCCAGGTTGGAGGAGGAAGAAGAAGAACAGTAAGGGGAGGGGGTCGGCTAAGGGTCTTTGGTTAGTTTTAGGTATTTAGGTAAAAAGAAATTTAAGGTATATTTATATGTGATGTTGGTGTTGACCTAAAATATGTTTGACTGGCCAACCCCTCTTAGGTTGGGCCTTGGGCTCACATGAAGGTGTTGGGAGGCTACAATTTGCATTGTTTAAATGTAATGATAGGTTTAAATATACGAGGGCGATGTGCACGCGTTTGTACATCCAGAAAATTATAGAAAAATCCACGTGAAGGGAAAATTGGGTTTCTTCACGCATTGTCCAGTGGTGGGGATATCTCAAAGCATTTTTGCATAAAAGCCCCCCAATAATTGGAAAATTGCACAAAGGCAGAAAATTGGATTTAATTAATTGAACCGAACGCGCACGATGTTCCAAAATTAATTAGGAGTTCATGGGATTAAATTTAGGCGGACCACAAGTGTCAGGGGCGTAGAGGGTACAGTATAGAATATTAATAAAATCTGGGTTGCACAGAATGGTCAAGGTTGTGTCTCCAATTTTGATTGGAACGCACAAGGGTATAATATTGGAATTTATTTCGAATTAAGAAATAACGTCCGCGACGTTTATTGTGCGGCTAAAATATAGCATCAGAGAGCAATATTATAAGTTGCACAAGGGTCAAAATAGTAGACGGACATGTCTATAATGAGGTTGGAAAGTTTGTAGATAGGCAATGGCTAGTGAGGTACTCCAATTATCGAAGCAATGGTAAGGTGCGCTACACGATATAAATTATTGCATAATTAAATAAATGCCGCATTTTAATTCTAATTGGTTCAAAGTAGCCCTAATTCTACTATATAAGCCGAGTAAACCTAATTTTAGGTGAGGGAGTTTACAATCTACCTAACTTAAAATAATTTCGTCCTCGAAATTAAACTAGGATAGGGTTTCTCTCTCTAACCTCACTTGATTACAGTCTAAAGAATTCTCCTTAAGTTAACATTGCAGTTTCTACCCAACTTAGAATATACCCATCTATCATCTAAGGCTATGCATCTAAGAATGCTATGCACCAAATTATTGAATCATGCTATTGAATCATCAAAGTCTTTAACACCAAACATATCATCTATGATATGCCCTTAATCATTTATAACAGAGAGTCACCAAGTCATATGATTAGCCTATGGGGTATACCTAGCATTATCAGTGTATCACTTATTTCTAAGCATGAGGTTTCGTCTTTCCGAAATAAGGAAAGACTGAGGGAAATAATAAAGAATTCAATATGGGGGTAATAGAATACAAGTGTGGGGATCAAGGCGTTTTAAGGAATTCAATAGAAATTGTCAAGGCAGTTGTGGACTAAAATCCTATTTGGTAAATCCGTATTCGCATGCTCGTATTAGTACAGTTATGTAGCCGATACGATACGCTCAGACATGTCTAGAGGGCAAGTACATTCGTCTACTAATCACTATATATCTCAATCCACGTAAGGTAGTTATGCGAAGGGTGAACCAAGCGCATTAAGGTTAGCTAGGCCTTAATATACTGATTTTGAAATATATTAGTGTATTAACCCATTAATACATATATCATGATCAAGCTCGATAGAAGAGTAAGCTTGCAAAACTAGGCTATAATAGCAACATAAGTCAAGGTAGTACAACAAATATAAGTACATTAGATGATGATGAAAAGAGGAACAAGTCAATTCAAGTTCACAAAACAAAAACAAAATAAGCAACAATAATAAAAGACTCTACAATCTCTACAGTTATCATACCACCTCCTTGTCTAAGTCGCTAGTCGACCAAATAGGGGCAAAGACCTCTAAATTCTATCGTCTGGATAAACACTGTCGTCTTATGATAGCATACAATTAATGTCATTCAGTTACACTACCTCGATGGGTCAAGTGGACTATGTGATACTAGGTTGTGAGGCATACTACCCAACTTAAAAGAATTAAACTAATACTGTGACAGTCTTAAGAGGATCCTATAAAATAATCTTGCACATATAAATAAAACAGAAACTCTTATTAGGGTATATGAGGAAAGATCTTGGTACTTATTAGGGTCTCTTATTGCATTATATAGGTAAGGGTCACCTTAAGTCTTAATCATAGTGCTCATAGAACATGTGTCAATAGTAAGAATAGAAGAGTTACTGGCTTTAAGTGGAGAAGGAGGTATAACTCGTATCGAGGTGGGGGTACAGATTACGCGATTTAACACTAAGGGATAATCATCGGGTCACAGTCTGCAAGAACAACTCAAACTTATCAAACTCTAACTACCAAGCACAAAATATTCACATTCGAGACTACAACTATAATCCTAGCAAACTATGTGTCCTTAACAAAGAATAAAATTACTTGGCCTACTATCAGAAGTGTCAGGTGGTATGAGTTGAAAGATGAAGAAAAGAAGAACATAATTTTAGTCGTCGCACAATTAGCGAACGTTAAGGTCGCAGAGGAACAATATGTGAAATAGAGGGGCTCTAGGTAGCATCATGGTTTTCCAAGGGGGAGTGGTATGCTAGTTGCTATGTTCGAGGTATGATCAAGGGAGAAGTGTTGATTATATTTCTCTAGGCTTCCTAGGGTGCTATCTACTACTAACAAGACAATAATATAAGTTTATAGTTCTCCAATACTATCTAACTATGAGGGTTAGGTTCAGTCCTAATATTCACTTTTGGTTTTCTATTGGTTCCTCCATACTAGGGTCAAATATTATGATAAGCTTCTAACTAACTCTAGTAGTATCTATACTACTCTTAAGTCTTCATAATACATCAAGGGGTAATGGTCAATCCATCTACAGGTAAGGGTGCTGTGGTTCATTAAGTATTCTACTCAGTGATGTGTTAACACTCTAGTTGTACTCTGAATAGGAAGGTTACTCTACTTATCATCTAACAACAGGAACTTCTATATTCTAAGAGAAGGCTATACTTAAAGAACTATTAGGAAAGCATATGAATCAAGCATGATGCAATTGTTCAAATAGAACAGATAGGAGGAAGATGAATCATAGTCAATGTGGATGAGATCCTATACTCTAGTCCTAGGTGCAGGCTTGTTCGGTACAGTAATATAACCGAGACAATATACTCTCAACCTGCATGGGCCACCACAAAAATATGTCATGCCCCAGTCCCAAAATATATAGGACTAGGACACGTAAGCATGCCAGCAGCATGGATATGGCAACTCTAATATATGGAAACCAAATCCACACGTACGCTGTAATATGAACATTAAATCCACAAGTAGTATAAAACATATGTCACAAGTCACAGGGTATAATCTAAATCTCATCCACGAAGATCAAATATAATAACTAACCAGTATTCATGAAACTAGATGTCAATAAGAAGTATCTAAGGATGTTAGTTGGGTGGAAACAAATCCACTACCAACTCTAATATAAGAGCAAATACAATATAAGTACAACACAATCAAACAATATAAGTACCAGCTATCAATCACGGCTCGAAGAGAAGACATCCTCGAAACATAAGTAACCATCCAAATCTGCGCTCCTGCGAATACTCAAGAACAGATACACCTGGCAGGGGACCAGGTCCTCAGAGGGACATAATAAGATACTTAAACATATGCCAATAAACTACTGAAATAAATATCCAAAGGGGTCGCCTAACCGTCTAAGTGAATGCAGTTAAGAACAACTTTCCCCACAAGTGAGCTATCTGGCTGAAAACCTGGGATTTGGTATGGTTCTCTATTAGAGATCCAGGGGTCTAAAAAGGCACGACGACTTTCGAATGCCAGAGGCCCACCTGATAATAATATAATATATAGTGGTCATCACCACCCGTATCTCCAACGGAGAATCCGGACGCACAATAGAAAAAGTGCAAAGAAGCTCAAAGAAGCTCAAATGCGGTACTTGTTGTTTTCCTCACCCATGCTCTAATCATGTTACATCCATGACACAATTTGGTCCATAGCCTATTCTTAGTACCCTAGTCCAAATCCTGCAACCAAACAAGGACAAGGGTGGGGCTACTGTACTACAATAAGCTATGTCCCTGGACCTCTAATAACTGCCAAGTCTACTAGCATGCAAAGTTTCTAACAACAGTTATTCCTAAAGCACGGCCCACACGTACCGATGATCAGTCAATACGTACGTCCGTGATCTATATAAGACTCACAACTCGTATAAAAATATGTGTCACGGTCAAATGAACCTGATGATGCTACATGATAATGGGGTAGTCTCATAAACAAGGTCAATACAAATACATAAATAAAACATATCGTGACGACACCGTCGCGGACATTTTATATAACAGTTAAAATATATGAACTAAAGACAGAAAATAAAGATGTATACAACATATGGAATATAAATGACAGTACAATGGCAAGGTATACTTGCCTGGCAAGAAAGCTGCAATGTACCAATAACCTGCTCCAGAAGTTGCGCAGAATAAATCTAATATCCTATGTACACATAAATATAATACAATAAAATCATTAGTCATTACACTAGCACATACCATATTTACACGGGACTCAGGGGTACACTAGGGGTAATACTAGTCATCTAACACGATCAATTATGCGTTGAATTACGCGGGGTCTCATCTTCAAGTGCTGTACATAATCGGACAGTCGACTGACAGGTGTCTAAGCCAGTACATTAATGTGCACAAGGCGGACAATTCACAAGTGCTTAGGGTCAACATGGTCAAGGTAAGTACGGGGCAGTCCACGGTGTCCTAAAATCGACAACAATTATAAATAGACTTATAGTCATAAGCATATAATTACTTATATAATACAGTCATCTATATATGTATATATATATATCACTTAATTTCTAACACGCGTATGTGTACGCGTACCAGTTATTGGGTTCATCGACTCGGGGTTTGCAGTCAGCTACCAGTCATAGAGGAATAATAATATCCTGCTGACATATACACAAGCACATACATAAAAATATGAAAGGTGGGGACAAGTTCGTACCTCGGTGTACGTGTACGGAGACGACGGTGAGGTTGACGACGATGGCTACGATGATGGTGGTGATTGAGAGATATTTAGGGTTACTGTGTTGAATGAATGGTGATGATGATGATTATAGGATGGTGATGACGAGGAAGAGGATGATATGGATGATGGTGATGATGATAACGATGATGGGGGTTGATGAAGTTCATGATGAAGATGATGATGAGTATGATGATGGTGGTGATGATAACGATGATGGCGATGATGATGATGGAGAGTGTTGATGATGATACGATGATGATAATGACGAAGGTGACTAGGATGATGATAGAATGATGATCATGATGGGGTTTACATGATGGTGAAGACGAGGATGATATTGACGAGGATGACGATGTGGACGATAGTGATGACAAGGACGACGAGGGTGGTTAAGGTGATAACAACGACGATGATGGAAATGATGATGGTGAGGGTAGTAGAGGGGATGATGATGATGATGACAACTAGGTCCTGCCAGAGTCCGGCCAGTTGGGGATCCGGCCAGTGGGTGGAGGTCGTGCACAGGGAGAGGGAAGGCTGTGGCATGGTGGAGGAAGGAAGTGCATGGAAGTGGCAGTGGTGAAGTTGATGGTGATAATGGTGGCTGGGAGCAGGAGGAGAAGAGGTGGTAGGGGTGCTGATGACTTCGGCGGCGGGGAGTCATTCAGTCGAGGGTGCTCGACTGCTCGGCGAGACGGAGGAAGGATAGAAAAGAGGAGGAGAGCGGAGGAGAGAACGAAAGGAAGATGAGCTCGGGTAATGTCGACGAGAGGTGGTCGTGTTGGTGGTGGTACGACACTAATGGCGTCGTGGTCGAGTCCGGTGGGAAGGAGAGGAGATCGACGGCCTGTGGTGGTGTGGATGATGGTTCGAAGTCGACGGAAGCGACGGGTCCTGGTCGAGATGCTACTCCGGTGGGTCGGCTCGCGAGTTCGAGAAGAGGCGGGGGTCGTCGTATGGAGTCAACGACGAGCAGGCGGGTGCTGCGGGTGTGCAGTGCAGCGAGTCGTTGTTGGGGATCCGCTCCGGCGAGGTGGCGAGGCAGTTCGTGGCTGCTGCGGGTCATTGTTGGGGATCCGGCCGGGAAGGCTGAAGGAAGAGGAGGAGGAGGAGGTAGCCGTGAATGGGGTATTATTGGTGGTGGTGGTGGCCACTCTGGAAGTCGGGCTCCGGCCAGGAAGGAGGAGGAAGAAGAAGAACAGTAAGGGGAGGGGGTCGACTAAGGGTCTTTGGTTAGTTTTAGGTATTTAGGTAAAAAGAAATTTAAAGTATATTTATATGTGATGTTGGTGTTGACCTAAAATTGGTTTGACTGGTCAACCCCTCTTGGGTTGGGCCTTGGGCTCACATGAAGGTATTGGGAGGCTACAATTTGCATTGTTTAAATGCAATGATAGGTTTAAATATATGAGGGCGATGGACGCGCGTTTGCACATCCAGAAAATTACGAAAAAATCCACGTGAAGGGAAAATTGGGTTTCTTCACGCATTATCCAGTGGTAGGGATATCTTAACGTATTTTTGCATAAAAGCCCCCCAATAATTGGAAAATTGCACAAAGGCAGAAAATTGGATTTAATTAATTGAATCGAACGCTCACGATGTTCCAGAATTAATTAGGAGTTCATGGGATTAAATTTAGGCGGGCCACAAGTGTCAGGGGCGTAGAGGGTACAGTATAGAATATTAATAAAATCTGGGTTGCACAGAACGGTCAAGGTTGTGTCTCCAATTTTGATTGGAACGCACAAGGGTATAAAATTAGAATTTATTTCGAATTAAGAAATAACGTCCGCGACGTTTATTGTGCGGCTAAAATATAGCATCAGAGAGCAATATTATAAGTTGCAAAAGGGTCAGAATAGTAGGCGGACATGTCTATGATGAGGTTGGAAAGTTTGTAGATAGGCAATGGCTAGTGAGGTGCTCCAATTATCGAAGCAACGGTAAGGTGCGCTACACGATATAAATTATTGCATAATTAAATAAATGTCGCGTTTTAATTCTAATTGGTTCAAACTAGCCCTAATTCTACTATATAAGCCGAGTAAACCTAATTTTGGGTGAGGGAGTTTACAGAGAGTGAGGTGAGTGAAGAGTGGGGGGTTTTCCTTGGGATTAGGGCCGACTACATGGGGATGAGGGTGTGTGTCCTAAAATAGAGGGAATGAGTGGTTGTGATTGATGGATGAATGAATCAATGGCTAGAATTAAGTGTGAGTTAATAATGATGAATAATGTCATGCAAAAGAGAGAGAGAGAGAGAGAGGTGATCGGTCACATGAACCAATGGAGTTTCTTCATTTAGAGTTTACAAATAAAGGAAAAAGAATAAGGATTTGATGTGGAAAAATGGTGTTTGGTATTTTATAGGATGGAGTGGATGTTAGGTGTTTTGTATAAGACTCATGATTTGGTATGAGGGTTTAGTTGGGGTTAAGTTAAGTCAGTTTCACCAAATTAAATAAATATTTTGTCATAGGTGTTCATAAATAAAATGGGAGTATATGGGATCTCAATTGGGAGTGACACAAATATCGTGGATGTTGTAGGCTTGGTATTAGTCTTGGGCCCTTTAATTGGTTAGGCAAAATAGATTGAGTGTGTATCCCAAAAATCAATGGCAATGTCATAGGTACAAGGCATACAATTTAAATTAAATTTTGTGACTGAAAAATTGTGCAATTAAAATAGAGTACAAGGGAGTATGTTTGTCAGTGACAGAAATGTCCTGTGCCTAGGTTGGCTTGTCTAGGTCAAGAGTGCAAAAATTGGTTGGAAGGTAAAGGCTATTATTGTGCTCCAAATATTGTAGCAACGGTAAGGTGCACCAAGAGTATAAATTAAAGAACCAATCTTGATAATCCCTAATTTCTAATCCTTAAATAACCTAAAGCTAAACCAAAATTCTCACCATACCCAGTCTACCTAAAAAAATATTAAGGGGGTTTACAGTAGTCAACACTAATTGTGTGAAGATCCTTTCGGTTGTAACGGGAAGATCTTGCAAGCTGAGAGTTGCATAGTATGTTGGCAGCATGTCGTCTTGACCACATACATACTTTCACTTGGACAGGGTCTTCTGGATATATTGGTCGCATAGAGGCAAGGCCGCAGAAGAGTGACTACATGGCACTGTTTGCTTGACAGGGTCATCAGTACGTTGATGTGATATTTTTGTCTTTTTACGTGTTGTCGTCTTCATGAGTTTAGAACATTTCAATACAATTAATGTCGTGTCAGTCAAGTCATAATTGATGTGACAAGGATCCTATGCGGCTTCCAACTCCTCTGTTATTCGAGCCGCATAGGTACTTTACAGGCTAGAGCCCCTCGGCCGTATGTGCTTTTATGGCTCCTCTATGCTTGCTTTCACTTTGAGGGTGCATGAGCTCTATGCGGCATGCATGGCTTTCAGATTTTTGATGCTTCTACAATAGGTTCAACCCCTCTATCACACTCAAGAAGAAAATATAGATATTACAATGAAATTACTCACCACAACCGTAGCAATCTCCCTGAACGAAGGCGATGACTCCTCGATTAGATCTTCTCTTTCTTCTAGCTTAAAAGGCAAGCCTTAAGAGCAAAGCATGAACTTTATCTTAGATTTTCTATAGACAAATACCCAAAATCTCTACATTGTTCTATTCTTTGTGCCTCCGCTCTCAACCCATATAAATAGGATAAGAAACCTAGTTTTTAGTGTTTAGGAAACCCTAAAAGTAGCCCACCAACAGATCTAGCCATCCACTAGCATCCAACAATATAGATTAGAGCCCAAAATATGTCAGTCCTGTCGATACCGAACTCGGGCTGAGTTCAGGCTAATAGTCCTGGAAGAAAGGTATCGAACTCGCACGTAGATTACCGCTAAGCGAGGATGACTTATCTATATGAATATGAGGTTACTAGCTTAGCCATAAATGATGATGCATAGTCTCCGACGGAGATGAGGTGTAGTATAAGAGTCATTGGGCGTTACCCATCATCCAGACCAAACATGGTGAGACTACCATAGATCATGGAGTCAGACGGGTTATCCAAGTGTATGATGCACTACCAAGGGCCCGACCACTAAATCTATTGCGTCGCCCCAAAACTGAGAGAATCCTACCAATTTGGTCATACAATACTCATATTTCTCCAAGGACGGTATGATCCCGGTACCCCAATGATCGTTCGAGGAATCCATGTTATTACCTCATGCACGAGTTGTCCGTGATTATGCAAGTCTAGGATTTCAGATTCACCGGATTCATAATATGACATTTTGATTCTTGATTCTTGTTCAGAACGAGTATGCTCCATGAGCTGTATTTCTTGCTTTACTTGACATGATTCTCGTTCAGAGTTAAACTTGATATGGTACAATCCCCTAGTTCGGAGATGCCTTGGCGACCTAACGGTCCCGGATACTTTTAGGTTCATACTTGTACGGAACGACTATTAGATAGTCTTCCGGGGAGAACTAAATGAAGGCATAACATTGATAGTGTTACCGGGGTCGTGGCATAAATTATGTAACAAGCATTAAAATGAGACAACGAGTACAAACTACAATGTAAGCAGGCAAGCATGCATTTATATGAAATATAAGCATTTACATTGGCACGGTCTAAGGGGTAGTGTGAGGAGTGCAACCATACAGGGAGATATCGGGCAACATAGTTCTTAGGGCGAGCAGTGTAAATGAGTGAAGCAGTACACTACGAAGAGTATATAATAATTTACTCGAGGCATAGCGGGGTCTACTTGCACGAAGCAAAGTGTCACGACCCGCACCCTAGATTTGGGCATGAGTCATGGATACGTCCAGCCTAAGCCGTAGTGTCGACGATAGGACGTTGTACAATAAGCCACAAGTATAATCTATAACTCACAACATATATACATCTCCACACTATACTCAATCACAGGTACTAGTTTAAATGAATACACCAAGATAATAATAAAATAATAGTCATGATGCGGGTTCAAGAAATCTCCCTAAAATCTAAATATCCAAAGTACAATACTCAAAATACTTTAAAAAAAATGCCGAAGAATAATCCAATCCCAAAATAACTAACAAAATTAACTACTACTAAACTACTCAATTGCAGACGATATTTGAGTTGCTAACTCTCCCTGATCCTTCAGAAGGGCAAGATCAGGCTCTATTATGTCGCTAGTATATGGTCCATAATGCGTAGAGATTGCATCCTCATTGTAGTCACCTAAAATATTTATCCATTCAGGAAGGGAATGAGTACATCACAGTGAAAATAGTTCCAACACATGGTAGAAGCTATAAGACAATAAATAGTAACGAATATATAATAGCAACAAAACTGAAATCACAATAAGGCAATTAGAATAATTAAATGCTAAAGTCCTATCATGGCAACATATAGTACAATATCTCCAAGCAATAAAGGAAATAACTGAAATGTATGGAAGAACAGATAGGAACAACTACTCTATGTGATTTGAAATACCTTGTTGACATGTGAACGGCTAAGGGGTAAAATCCGGTAAACCACACATATCGTGCATGGCTATTATTATTCTAGTAAGCCTATAGGATAGAAATGGTAGTTTATATGTCCACTAAGTATTTTTTTTCCCCACGAGTACAACATAGATTCCGAACCAGTCATGAAGAAATAACAATAATCCAGAACAGTCATGTATCTCATAATAAGAATCTATCATACTAATTCATGTAGCAAGTGTCAAGAATCAAATAATCAATACTAAGCATGCATTATAGAGACTATCAAGCACTAAAAGTAATCACAGAAATGTACTCGTCTGTGGCCCTTAGCTGGTATAAGTCAGAATCCAAGTCACAGTCCAAATAGCCTATGTAGTACAAATTTACCATGTCAAAAGATAAGCTATTTTAATTTATTTAATTCTGAAATAATTACTCTAAAATTCTATTTTAATCTTATTATTCTAATTTTTAGGTTAATTCCTAAATTTTGTCCAAAGGAACTAAATTTTATCAACTCGAGACTCATGACACACAAATCGAGACGATTTGTTGACTGAAAAGTCAACCAATACAAACTCAACTTTTATGCATGGTTTCCTATAGATTTCAGTGTCACAATTATGCAGGAATTTATGGTTCATCCGGATTCAACTTCATTTGGAAATTATTGCACATACAAAATCGTATTGTGCAACGGTGCTTGATTGTTAACCTAGAAGTTCTACAGAATTAACAACATAGAAATATTTCATATTAAATCCTGGAAAAAACATATATCAATGATCTCGACATTAGATTTCTGAAACTTCAAACGGTTCATGATTCTGATCCTGGTTCTCCCAAAATCATGAAAACACCAAAACGCATCTATTTTTGGACATACTGTGCTCCACAAATTTTTTAGAATTTAATATTTAAAATTTTGTAAAACAATTTATATATTCAGAAAACTAACCTCAATACGGTTCTAACGCAAGAAACTTGGCTACATTTGGAGTCTGGAGCTATGAGTAATGGCTTCTAGAAGATGAAGGAAATCCTAGATGACAATTCCCCAAAATTGGCTAAAAGAAAACCCTAGAAATTATAAACTAAAAACTATATATATATATATATATATATATATATATATAGGAGAGAGAGAGCAGCCACGGCTAAATGATGTGCTACATGGCGTCCATTTGCTGCCCGCTTGGATCGAACGGCCAGCCTTCAAGCTGGCTTGGCTCGGCTGAGTTCGAGTCGGATTAGGACTTGGCTCGGCTCAGCTCGACTTGGCTTGGACCGACTCCACCCGCACCCACCCTCGCCCTCTCTCACTTTTAGTATGTATATCCTATAGCAGGCTCGCAGCCGTACATCTAACTTTAGTACCACTATGAATTCTCAACCTTGTGCGAAACCTGACCTGCGTGGGCCACCACGTGTCACGACCCACACCCTAGATTTGGGTATGAGTCATGGGTACGTCCAGCCTACGCCGCAGTGTCAGCGGTAGAATGTTGTACAATAAGCCACAAGTATAATCTACAACTCACAACATATATACATCTCCACACTATACTCAATCACATACACTAGTTTAAATGAATACACCAAGATAATAATAAAATAATAGTCTTGATGCGGGTTCAAGGAATCTTCCTAAAATCTAAATATCCAAAGTACAATACTCAAAATACTTTAAAAAAAAATTGCCGGAGAACAATTCGGTCCCAAAATAACTAACAAAATAAACTACTACTAAACTACTCCATTGTAGACGGTATCTGAGCTGCTAACTCTCACTGACCTCCGGAAGGGCAAGATCAGGCTCTATTATGTTGCTAGCATACGGTCCATAATGTGTAGGATTGCATTCTCATTGTAGTCACCTAAAATATTTATCCAGTCAGGAAGGGAACGAGTACATCACAGTAAAAATAGTTCCAGCACATAGTAGAAGCTATAAGACAATAAATAGTAACGAATATATGATAGCAACAAAACTGAAATCACAATAAGGCAACTAGAATAATTAAATGCTAAAGTCCTGTCATGGCAACATATAGTACAATATCTCTAAACAACAAAGAAAATAAGTGAAATGTATGAAAGAACATATAGGAACAACTACTCTATGTGATTTGAAATACCTTGTTGACATGTGAACGGCTAAGGAGTAAAATCCGACAAACCATACGTGTCGTGCATGGTTACTATTATTCCAGTAAGACCATGGGATAGAAAGGGTAGTTCATACGTTCACTAAGTATTTCCCCTCCCCACGAGTATAATATGAATTCTGAACCAGTCACGGAGAAATAACAATAATCCAGAACAGTCACGTATCTTATAATAAGAATCCATCATACTAATCCGTATAGAAAGTGTCAAGAATCAAATAATCAATACTAAGCATGCATTATAGAGACTGTCAAGAACTGAAAGTAATCACGAAAATATACTCGCCTATGGTCCTTAGCTGTTATCAGTCAGAATCCAAGTCACAGTCCAAATAGCCTATGTAGTACAAATTTACCATATCAAAAGATAAGCTATTTTAATTTATTTAATTTTAGAATAATTTCTCTAAAATCCTATTTTAATCTTATTATTCTAATTTTTAGGTTAATTCCTAAATTTTGTCCAAAGGAACTAAATTTTATTAACTCGAGACCCATGGCACACAAATCGAGGCGATCTATTGACCAAAAAGTCAACCGATACAAACTCAACTTTCATGCATGGTTTTCTGTAGATTTCAGCATCACAATTATGCTGGAATTTATGGCTCATTCGGATTCAAGTTCGTTTGAAAATTATTGCACATACAAAATCGTATTGTGCAACGGTGGTTGATTGTTTACCTAGAAGTTCTATAGAACTAACAATATAGAAATATTTTGTATTAAATCCTGAGAAAACATATGTCAATTATCTCAATATTATCTTTTCGAAACTTCAAACGATTCATAATTCTGATTCTTGGTTCTCCCAAAATCGTAAAAACACCGAGACTCATCTATTTTTGGACATGCTGTGCTCTACGAATTTTCTAGAATTTAATATTCAGAATTTCATGAAAGAATTTACCTATTCAGAAAACTAACCTCAATATAGTTCTAATGCAAGAAACTGGATTGCGTTTGGAGTCCGAAGCTATGAGTAATGGCTTCTGGAAGATGAAGGAAATCCTAGATGACAATTCCCCAAAATCGGCTAAAAGAAAACCCTAGAAATTATAAACTAATATATATATATATATATATATATATATATATATATATATATATATATATATATATATATATATATAGGAGAGAGAGAAGCCGCGGCTAAAGGATGTACCACGTGGCGTCCATCCGCTGCTGCCCACATCGGATCGAACGACCAGCGTTCAAGCCAGCTTGGCTCGGCTCGGCTGAGTCCGAGTCGGATTAGGACTCGGCTCAGCTCAGCTCGGCTTGGCTTGTACCGACTCCACCCGCACCCACCTTCGCCCTCTCTCACTGACCACTGGGACCCGCTGACTGGGCAGCGCTGGCTGACACGCGGGCCAGGCTGGCTACTGACTGGGCGGGTTAGTTTTATTAGATTTTTCTTTTTCTGAAAATTATTTTTTAATTCAGATTTTTATAATTAACTCAAAATAAATGTTAAAAATAATCAGAAAATTCTAGAAAATATATTTGATTATTTAGAACCTAAAATAAAAGTTTAAGATATTTTTAATTATATTTGATCCTAAAATAAATTCTTGAAAGTCCTAGAAAAATTAGCGTTACTAGTTTTTAATTAACTAAAAATTATGGAAAAATCCTAATAGCCCCAAATTAACCTAATAACAACATTTAAGTTAGAATTTCAGGATACAGAGGTTACACAAAGGTAGCATGCGAGGGTCCAAGTTAGAAGCCAAAATTTATTTCCATGTTCTAACACAAGCAATACAAGATGAGATTATTCCCTTAGCTAGGTGCGTTGTATTCTTTACTAGCATGCATGGGGTGATTCACCTAGCGACTAGCATGTATCGTCCATATTTTAAGTGTGCTAACTAAGCAAAGACAAGTTCATCGTAGCCACCCACCTTAGCGATGATTCATCTCGGTCGAGCGATACTCCGAGTGAGTACAAAGCATAAATTAAGTTGATATCTTTAAAGAAAATAACAAAAAAAATGCTTTAATAATTAGAGGAAACAGAGAGATCTTCGATGTAGCATGAACATACCGGAAAGTAAAAAAAACCCAAACTTATATCATGATTTGTGAATGAGGAGGCCTATAATGGGAACAAAATTAAAGTGTTTAGCTTATGGTAGTAGAAATTTTTGTTACTTTTTCTTTTTTATAAATTTTCTTTTTTGGTTAGTTTTAAGCCATATTAATGGAGGGGTATTTAGACATTTTGTCGTTCAACTTGTCTAATTATAATTTAGGACATTAACGAATATAATATCAAATATTAGGGTATTAAATTGAAAAACTAAAATAATTCAAGGTACTTAGTTACAGTTAAGCCATAATTAAAATTAATTAATTAAATTTTTTTTGGGAAAGGATTTCGAGTAGGCAAACTGTTGCAATTCCTTTTCGATCCCAAGTCATCCATCTTGATTCTCTTTTTTATCTCTACTCTTATAATGAGACTTCAAAATGGTTCAAAAGTGAGTTGTTTAAGTCGTTTCTAAATCCTCCATCATTTATTTAAAAAAATTAATATTATATTAAAAATTTGTTAAAAATATTTAAATTGGTAATAAATAACGTCATAGAAAATCGAACTTAACCAACCAAGAATAATCTCCTACCTTAACCACATAAGCTAGAAGAGGTCTTCGACTATAATTATATAATATTATGTAGTTAAACAATTAGTTAAAATTTATTTATTTATTTAATTTTTAATTACGTGAGAATATACGTACAACTTAGATCATTAGTATTTTTAATTTTTTTTATAAAGAGTAAAAATATATCCATAACAAATTATAATAAAAATATATTTAAACTATTTTATAATAATATTAAAAAATTTATTTTATATTTACTAGTATTAAATAATGAGTTATTTATTTTATATTTACTAGTGACAAATTAATAATTATCAATGATAAAATTTGGGTAGCCTGAGTGTATTTTTGCGGTGCCCTTATCACAAGACTAAATAAAACGTAGGAGTAGATATCTGTGGTTCTCGTTCTCTTAAAAAAATGAAGAAGAAGAAGAAGATCAGGTTCCCCCACCCCCCACCACCCCCCCCCCCCCCCACTCCCCCCCCACCCCCCCCACCCCCCCCCCCCCCCCCCCCCCCACACCCCCCCCCCCCCCCCCCCCCCCCCCCCCCCCCCCCCACACCCGGTCGAGCGGAGATCCTTCTTTACTTTCAATAACTGGTGTATCTTCAACGGAGATGACTGGAGTATGACCCTCCTCTGGTGAACCGGCCGGTTGAGACGTTTTTTTTCTAAGTCAGGTACCCACACACCCACCACCACCACCACCACCACCTTACTATGTACTATCATCATCAAAATTACTCCTACAATCAAAACGACGCCTATCGTCGTTGTCATCGTCGTCGCACGTCGTGGGTCAAAACCCTAGCTATTATGATCAAAACTACGCCTATCGCCATCGAATCCCAAGCTTATTATGATCAAAAGTACCCCTATCGACATATTCGTCGTCATCATCAGAATCAGCATCACCATCAAAACCCCTCTTTTGATCAGATCCCCCATCGTCGTCATCATCAGCAGCAGCAATACGATCAAAATCGCTTATATGATCGTAATCTCTCTTACAATCATCATCAAATTGAAGTAAAGGCAAAGGCACCGGTGGTGGTCGACTTCCCGGTCGACGTCCTGATCCCAATACTTGCCAGGCTCCCCGCAAAGACCCTTCTAAAATTCAGATGTGTATGCAAGTCCTGGAATTCGCTGATACAACAAGACCATCACTTCATCTCTCTGCACCTCAACAACAACAACAACAACAAATTGTCGCCCCTTGTTACTTTCCGCCGCGAAGGATTTTACGGCATCCTAAATTATTCGTCTTCCTCATCTGATTCAACGCATTATGAGATTGATTTCAGTCAATCCATAGATGAACCACGGTACATCACAAACTCCTGCAACGGTTTGCTCGGCCTTTACAATAGTTGCAGCTTGGTCATAGTAAACCCCACTATCAGAAAATTGAGACCACTTCCCAGGCCTACTCCTTCATGTTGTTCTTCAGGTGAGGCCGGTCTTGGGTTTGACTCGTCGACCGGTGTGTACAAGGTGGTCCGAATCTTTGCCCCCAGACGCGAGGAAGGCACCAACCTAGCCAGATTTGGATGCGAGGTGTATTACCTTGGCGGAAGCGGCGGTTGGAAGCAGATCGATGGTCCTCCGGTCCAACCCTCCTTTCTTTCCTTGCCTGTTGTAGTCGACGGAGCCATACTTTGGCCATCCGAGACAGTATTGGAGGTCGTCGCTCTCTCTTTCGATCTAAGAGAGGAGAAATTTAGTGTCATTATGCATCCGGAGGGAAGCAGCTCGAGAAGTGGTACGTTGTTTTTCACATCACATGTTTTTACCTCAGGAGGATGCATCTGTGTTGCGGAAGAGAAGACATCAATGCATACGAACATTATGAACATATGGCTTTTGATAAAGGATGACAAGAAGAACAACTCCAACAAATGGGTGAAACAATATGTCATCGATTTGACGTTTGTGCTTGCACAGAAGGGTCCTCTTGGTAGTACACAACCACTGACAACTGACCACAATGGGAGGATCGTGATATCCTGGGGAGACGGAAGGAAAGATTACTACGATCCTCGTACAGGAAGCTTCGAGAAGCATGAGCTAGATGCGACTCATGCCGATGTCGAGCACGCCGCTCCTTACACTGAAAGCATGGTCTGGCTGTGGCCGACGCATTGCGGAGTTCAGTAGCGTTCTTGCTTGGTGAAATTCTCAAACTACTTAAAAGATTAGAAATTTCCAAATGATTGTGCTCCTCTTTTCTTCTCTGCGGCAATGCAACTGCTAAACAATATTTGTAGTGAATAATTTGGCAGTGGATATTGATGGTTTCGGTCAAGTGTGCAACCAGAAATTCAAGCTAAGGTGGACTAGGGTGGGCTTTGTATAAAAATAAATAAAAAATTGCTCGAGCCCACTCCAGTCCTTATGTGGTTTGCCTCTGGTTTCGGTTCTTTTAATTTGAATGCTAGTTAGGTTTTCATTCGGATATATGATCATCTTTTGACAATCTGATGGTTGAATTGAATAGGCCAGGATTTTGTAATAGATTGTGTTGTTGCAATGTTAGGGATGTACTTTAGGTTTAAGTTTTAATTGATCGATTTCTAGGGTTTTGGTTAATGTTCTCAAATGCTAATAGATTAATGGACATTTGCTTATAAAATTTATTTGAGTAGATTAATTATGATGCTAGGGGCCTGGGATTTCATTGTTGTATTTTAGTGAAAGATGACAGGGTTGTTAGATTGGCTTCGCGTTTAATCAATTAAAAAAAACAGTGAGTCCAGCACCTTGACAAAGAATCTCGAGGATAGATTGAATAGGTTTGCTGCAAACCTTAAGCAAGCAACTGACGTGATGCAAGAATTGAGAGAGCTGTGAAAGACAATTCAGTGCTTATGGCGATCCTGGACCATAGACCGGTACGCACATTGTTTTCTTCCTGGATAACTCTACATTTACGTCCCCTAGTTGTTAGTCTTGAAGTCACAAGAAATTGTATTCATATTTTTACTTCAAACTGAAAATTAGCTTATTCTATACTAGTAATCTCTAACTTTTAACAGTCTTGACTCTATTCTTGGTGAAGACATTTACCAGCTTGTTGTACTTATATTATGGTGCATTGGAACCTAATTGATTATACTAGTGGGTTTCTTGTTCTGTCAAAGTACTTTTCATTTTGTGAGGACCAATTATTTTTCTTCAAGAGTTCATTTTTTTTGTCTACCATGAACTTTCAAATAGAATCTGCCCTTCCAAGTCTTGCATGGCCTATCACGTCTTTGGATAGCAGGGAAGATGCTATAGTGGGAGCCCTCAAACAGAGCAGAGCAAAGTACTCTTTAATGCGCATTATGTTTTTGTTTTTATATTTTTATTTTTACTTATTAGTGGTAGTTGTTTACGTTTTTGCTGCATTTATGATTCCTGTCATGCATCACTAGTCTGGTAATATCATATATATCTATTTATGTGGCATATGTATGCTAGTATTCACGAGTGTGTGGCTGTGTGTACATATGCTTACATGTAGATACACTAGGAAACCTTCAGTGAGGTATTGTGTAAGCTCAAATCAATGTTTGTCTGTGCCTGTGGCATATGTAGCAAGAAAATTTTAATCCCAATAAACTGTTTCATGCTTACTTGCAGTGTCTTTTAATCCTTTTTGTTTCATGCTGCCTACTTCTGCTCGGTCATCGAAAAAGTACAGTTCATTTATTTATTTCTAGAAATATTGCAACTTTACATAACATAGTTTTATGTATGCAGAGACAGTTGGAGAATCTTGGTGCTCGTAGGGCAGGCCTCGAAGATATGCTTAAAGAGATGAAAAGAAAGGTGTGGTCTGTCTTAACATGATGCTACTGTTTAATTTTTCATTTGCTTTCCCTGAGGTTACCTTTCACTGATTAAACAGTTTATACTTGTACGCATATGCCTTCTCAGAGAACTAATTGTATTTGTGGGGTGTTATTCTGAGATTCGTTGCACACAAAATATACTTGCATGTTTGTGAACATGCTAATAGTTTGGATCATGGTACTTGAGCAAGTAAATTCTACTTTGGATATGACTATCATAGGAAGAACCATATAATGCACCTACTATCTTTTAACAATCATTGGTGATAGCCAGTGTAGTCAAAGGCGCGCCCGGTCTTGCTCCTAGGCACAGGGACAACGTCTCAAGACTGTCCAGGCGAGGCGCGTTTCATAAGGCGCACCTTTCCATGAGGCGTATAGTAGTTAAGGCGCGCCTAGGCGCTCCTTGAAAATATTGTCAAATTTGTTTACACAGAGACATTTTTTAATGCTGTTTTTGTATATTGTTGTTTTACTATTTTGTAGTGTTTTGTATACTTTTTTATGCTCTTTTTTTTACTTTTTGTGTATACTGTTGTTTTACTGGTTTTTTATACGGTTTCTTAAACTGTTTTTTATATGAATGTACTGTTTTTTTATTGTTTTGTATATTATTTTTTATACAGGCATTTTTTTGTTACCCCCAATTTGCTAGTTTTAGGCTATTTTTTTTTTTTTTTTTGGGGGGGGGGGGGGGTGTAGTAGTAATTAAGTTTAAGAAACTATGTTAGCATGGGTGGTGGTAGTAATTAAGAAAAAAATGGGGGGTAGTGGAGTTGGCCAATAAAAATGGAAGGGCAACTACAATTAATTCTTTTTTATACTGTTCTCAGTATACTGTTTTGTATACTATTTTTTTACTGTTACTGCTTCTAGTAGTTCATATATATATATATATATATATATATATATATATCATGAGTACCTTTTGAATTGAGGTTTTAAGATATCATCAATTGCTTTTCAAGGATAATTCAAATTATATATATATATATATATATATATATATATATATATATCTTCCTTTGATGAAATCAAGTCCTATATATATATATATATAATTTGAATTATCCTTGAAAAGCACTTGATGAATATCTTAAAACTTCAATTCAAAATGTACTCGTGATATATATATATATATATATATATATATATATATATATATTTGCGTCTCGCATCGCTCGGGCGCGCACCTTTAGTGCGCCTTGCGCTCGGGCGATATAGACCCTTTACGCCTTGAGTGCGCCTTGCGCCTTTGACTACCTTCGTGATAGCTCTTGTCATCTTTCTAGATTGACTACTAATATTGGATACTGACATTTGCTCAGTGTGCCTTTTAGTAATTGTTCTTGAAACTCTTAAGAGGAAACCATTTTTTGTGATTAATGGTAATAATATTGAAATAAAATGAACCTATTTATCTAAGATTGTTGTCACTTGAGGTTCTGTAATGCCGTGAACAAGTCTTCATGGAGTTTAATTTGCATACTTACATTTATGCACCTGCAAACACTTGAGTTTACTGAATCATAATATTAATTTATTGTTCATGCTGACTAGATGACGGTTTTCTCTATATAGAGAAAATAGGTTATGTTTCTGACTTTCCTGTTGTCTATTAAAGTCGTAGCCATCTCATATTGTTGATACTGACATAGTAGAATAATGTCTGCCTTAATCTGACAATAGTAGAATAATGTTTGCCTTAATCTGACAAGTCTAGTAAGTATGTTCTTTATTTATTATCCCCTTTGACATTGTTGCAGGATGATATATTGCCGAAGTTAATGGCAAGCACTGGATCTTATGATGATCTATTCAGGAAGGAGATTACGAAGTGCGATCGTATCTGTGATGAAATTGCAGAAAATATTGAGGCACAAGAGCAGTTATTGCTTCAGATTCAGGTAAGCTATAGTCCTAATAGTGATCTGGGATATGAAGTTTATTAATGTAGTGCTTGTTATACTTCATAAGATCTTTATCAATTAGGACCTGTTCGGTTGCAGGATCTGGGAGACGGAAGTGGGAAAAATTCTGAAACTGCATCCAAACTCAACACTTTCCGGCGTTTGGTTGAATTGGAACTGCCGACAGGATTTGTGTTCTGCACTTCCTGTCGGCATCCAAAATATGTTCTTTTGATGAGTTTCTAGGGATACAGAGATGTATGAGCTGCAAAAGTGTAAAAATATGTTGCGAAAAAGAGAATTTTATAAGCTATCCATCTGACACTTTTCTTCTCTGAGTGCGCCTAGGCGTGCCTAGGCGATGAGGCGAGGCAGCTCGCGTAGGAGCACGTGGAGCTTTTAAAACACCGAATGAAATTGCTTACACTGCCACTTTGAACATTATCCATTTATCTTAAAAATCCACAATAAAATCCACAATAGTAGGAAATAAAAAGGACTCATAGCCAATGGACAACAGGTGATAGTCTTACACTGCTACTTGTCGATCCCAAGAAACGCATTGCTGAATACCTGCTTGTCAGTATCTTTCCCAAGTAGTTTAGTCGTAATGTAAATTATATGCCCAATTGTTGTATGTTCCATTCTTTGCCAAGGTTATTTGTAATCTCAAAGGCCTCCACACGCCCATTTCGCTTGAAGTAGTCTTTTTTCGCAACTCCAGTTAGACTAAGTTTTTTGTTTGCACCAATCATTTGTGTTCTAAATGAAACATGGCCCTCCCAAGTTGAAAAAAAGGGTGAAATTCATTATATTATTCCTTAGCTAAAGAATGTATTTAAAGGAATTTCTTAGTGGTAATTTAAACTTTTTTATTGCCCTTAACCCTCACAGCAAGTCTTGCAAATTGTTAAAAGACTTTTCACATATATGTTCGACTTTAGATCGAAATTAAGATGGTTATGTGGAACCTTGTGGAAACTCCTAGTCTTGTAAATTGTTACCACCGCACTTGGTTTCCCAATTCTTTCAGCGAGCAACTTTTCTAACTGATTCAAAAGTCAATGGATGCCGTCTGTGAAGGCGATCTTCTCTCTTTTGACACGAATCTTTGACTCTGTTAACAAATTGTCTGTTATCAATTAGGTTTTCTCTTTGTAAGTTCACCTAAATGTCTAGCTGTTTCAATCAAGTAATAATCCCTTTTCCTGAGAGAGAATCATGTAGCTGTCCAACAGTTGCAAGCAAGCAAGCCAGTCAGAAGCAAAGGGAGCCAAGCAAGGTAAATCGGTCTTCTCTCTTCCATATTTTAACTTATCTGATTGGAGATGTCTTGGATGACGATGAATCTATGATGATGATACAAGCCCTGCTCCACTTTGATCTTTCCATCTCGAGAAGTTTAGATAAAGACGAGATGACGCTCTAAATCTTTTGATTTTCTTGTAAGATTAAGGCAAACAACACAGTCTTGGGTCTAATATTGAATTGGTTTCAAAGTAAAGATTATGTGTTGGCTTCAGCAATTTAATAGCCAGGTAAGTTTTCTACCGTATATTTTATCATGATGGTAATGATTGCTCCTTGGTTAAAGACTAGCCTACTAGGTCTACTGAAAAAAAAAAGATGAATGAATTTTGGTTTCTTTGTTTATGTTTGTTGATTTAACTTGGTATATTAAGTTTGAGATTTCTTTGTTTTTTATTATTGAATTGTCAGTATTGGGGATCCCTTGCTCTCAGGAGGCATCTGAATGTTCTAAGTTGAAGTTTCTCATAAATTTGTCCTGAATCACTGTGGTGTTATACATGATGGCATTGGCCAGGATGCCTAATGAATCAATGGTAAATTCTATCTGTTGCTCATACAATATACAAGTAATGAAGGTGCTACTTAAGTTGGCAAAATTTGTTTCAATTCAAAATATGTAAAACAAAGAAAGCTACTCGACAATCAACTTCATTTTTCTGAAGGCCTGGTTGGTTATTGAAGTTCATATATATATATGATTGTACTTTGCATTTTACTCTTTGATCTCTCTCTCTCTGATGTTCCATCTCAACTATTTCTAGGTAAAAATTCAACTTCGTGCTACATATAATGTCTATTAACTTTGGATGTTGTTTTCCAGTCTCTCGTGAAAGAAGTTACAAGCAAATTGCTGCTGCAGTGGCAAAATATATAGAAATCAAAGACAACATCAACGTAGAGTTGAAGTCCTGCAAGTTTTGACACGCTAGGAATTTAATGCATTCAAAGGTTGCCCCTTCTTATTTTCTCCTGACCCACTTTCCAGACTCACATGTAATTTCTATATCTGAATGTAACAAACTTGTACGAAATTACGAGTTTTGGCAGTTTTAATTATGTTATATGTTTTGTTTGAAAATAGTAGTTTAATGTTCTTTGTTGAATTTTCTGACTAGAATGCAATGAAAAACATTAGGCTGGAGTGTAATGATTTTGTGATGACACGGGTCTTTCAGGGTGTGGAAATGATCCAGGATGTTAGAAGGCAAATGTCTGCTCTTAACTTCTCTGCCAGTGGAATGCCAGGCTACAACTACTCTTCAGTTGGGCAACCCAACCAAGGAAGGAGCCCTTCTCCACAACAGGCTGCTGACGCGCAGGGTGCTCCTTAGCACCATTATCAACCGTCGCCCAGGCCCGGATATGGGCAATCATAATTTTTTGCTTTAATTACAGATGAATTGACGAATTAGTTGCCAACGACAATATATTCTTTTGGAGTTTCTATACTGATCTAAATAATACGATTTTGGAGTTTCTATACTGATCAAATAATAGGAACAGTTTTGGTTACTCTTTCAGATCTACTTCTATGCGTCTGTTCCTTTATTTGGCTTGAGAGCAAGCAACAGTTGTCTGATCTTTTAGTTTGCTGCTACTTGTATTTACTAGCACCTGTTAATTTCTTCTGATGCTGCCTTTTTTTATATTATCCAAAGTGGGAGGTTTTTCGTGTGATCTTGATACAAGGGCTCTAGTCTTCGATTGAACTTGGAATGAAAAAAAAGGCTTCAGCGATTTCTTCTATCAACTGGTTTAGAAGTTGTTATGAGAGTCGACTAAAGCATTTAACTTGTTCAACTTATTTCATGCTAGTTTTGGTGTTTATTCATATTAAAACTCACTGTAACTTTATTTTGGTTCTGAATTCTCATAGTATTGGACTATGCTATTTATGAATAATCTTCTTTATTTCATAGGAGATCCTGGTCCTTTATTTATAGTTCTAGCATTAACCGGTCCGGAATTAGGTGTAGCTATATCACAAGCTCATGTTTCTACGATCTCAATCTGTATTTACTTGAATGATACTACAAATCTCCATCAAAATGAGTCATTTCATAATTGAATAAAAACGAGGAGCCGAATTCTGTGCATCTATCTTTTATGACTTCTGCGTCTGCTTTTGCTGCCATTGCTATTTTCAACTCTTGTGGATGTTAAATAAAGTCGATTCCTGATGGAATTTTTTATATGGTTTTGTCTAGTATCATTATAAAACAGGTTTTGTGTTTCCTTCAATAACTAGTAAATAATTAATACTAATATTTCACTCAATCCTCATCGTTTTGTCTATTTGTAAATTCATGTGACATTGACACTGGTTTTAACTTCTGACACACACACACACACACACACACACACACACACGGAAACATCAATTGTTGAACCGTTGATCTGATACGAGGCCTAAAACCTCAATTCTCGCAAAAGAGAATTAGGCGAGAAATAAAATTTCAATTGTGCAACTCAAAATCAATTATCATTCAATGTCACCTATCCTTCATCTCTCTATATATCACATATTCTAACTTAAGCTCTAAGAAGAAAAAATCATAATCAAATTAGGAAGGAATCTACCAAAAGTAGAAAATACATATACAAAATGAATTAGAAGATTCGACCAAAATCCCTCTTGACCCAATTGAACCAAAATGTTCGGAATTCAATTTCGGTTCAACTGAACTAGAATTCATGCTTACTTGAGCGCATAGTTGCAAGAAATCATAATTCCAGTTTGGCCAGGTTTGACTGACTTGGGGTTGATCCCTTTTGCATTAAACCCCTCTTCTTCTAGAGAACTCAAATGCGAGTTCTTTTTGTTGTTGTCTAAATAAAGTACTTAGTTGTCAATCATTGCAAACTTTTCTCGCCCAAATAAACTTTCTCATGTCCAACCTTTTGAACTGTCCAAATTTCCTTAGTTTAAGCTTGCCATAATGCCTAACTGATATCACCCTCTTCCAAAGGAATACCATGATATCATCACCAACAATGAAAACTTTGCGCCTATAACGCTGGTACAAAATTTTCTCTAACAACTTGCACCACATCGCATGTATATCATCGTCTGATGCACCTCCATCTGCATAAATGCTTAAGGGACTCATGGTCAAAACAAAGCACAAACTCCTTACCCACCAAGTAACGTTCCAATGCTCGAGTCCGTGCATTCACCATTGCATAGAACTCCTTATCGTATTTGGACCGCTTCTGTCGAGCGTCGCCAAACTCTTCACTAAAGAAAGCGACGAGCTCCTTCTCTTTACATATATTTCTTATCATTTTACGTGACATCCCATTGACTATTTCATTCTAGTAGTCTGTGTGGGGTGTTTAGTGCTGTTTAACTCCATTGATGACCCAAACATGCTCTAAAGACTCCGTTAGAACATGTTCACAAATTTTGTATCTCGTTGGACGTTATGCTCTTCGGCACCCTAGTGAAAGCATCATTTTAGGGAAGAACAATTTTGTTACCGTCTGTCATACTACCGATGTCACGACCCGTACCAAAAAATTCAGGCATGAGTCGTTGGTACGTCCATCCTATACCGCAGAGTCAACAGTAGAATGCTGTATAATAACTCACAAATATAATCTACCACTCACGTAATAGTATCTCAACCCCTCTAAGGGAGGACAGAATATAACAACGAATAATACTCATTCGTAGGATCTAAGGAAGATGAATACACGATAGAAATATAACGAAGAGAAACAAAATAGTCACCAGTCCAAAGTTAGGTAAATCCAGAATAAAGTACTAAATCCAATTACAAGCATATCCCACAAGTCTCATAAAATCCGGAGACAAATCTGGTCAAATCAAAGTCTAAACTAAAATTAGTCTAGGTAGTCGCAACTGGGACCTCCTATGTGAATCCCTTATCTGATCCTCCCGAAGGGTAGGATCAGGTTCAGCTAAACAGTCATCTTGTGTCACATAATAGGTAGGGCACCAGTCCTTATACGGTCACCTAAAAAAATTATCCAGTCAGGATAGAACGAATACAATCAATGAAAGCAATTCCAATACATGGTAGAGACTATAAAATAGAAAATAGCAATGAAATACATGATGAATAAGTAAAACTGAAATCATGGCAAGTAAGTTGGTAATGGTTTCCTATTCCTACTTGTAGTAGTAATCCTATATCTATTAATCTTAGCTTAAATCATGTTTTATTTATCCTAAAACCTATAACTCATATAGACGTATATTTATATATATGAATATATACCTAGGTTCATTTACCTACAACTATATATTTACAGGTACCCTACCATGTATCATATATATATATATATATATATATATATATATATATATATATATATATATACAAGGACACTATACTTAACACTATGTTATAGATACTAATTCTAAGATTCTTCCTTGCATCTAATCCTAAGATACTTGTATCCCGGTATCTTGATATTCATGTATCCTATTGATACACCTACACTCTAGGATACACATAACCTACACCTTGATACCTTAATTCATATACATATACTTACCCATGTATCATGCTGAACCATATTACCTCTCTAACTGTGCATAACTTTCCCACATACAAACACTTACACCAATTAATATGCACTCAAACCCAAACACACTAGATACCCTTCACTGCATGTTGCACCAAATTGTGCACTTACCTACTGCTGTTTGCTTTGCTTTCCAAGTTCTGCAACTAGTACTGTTGCTTGATGTGCTATGTGCAGGCTCTTCAGATGCACATTACCTACTGCTGCATGCCTGCAAGTGTACAATACTGCTTGTGTTGTACAGAATGCATAGCTACTACTGCTCATTTCTTCTACCGGAGCACTACTCTGTAGAATGCGCTGTTGAGTGCGATTTCAGCACTAGCAATTGCTGTTGTTCTCCTCTGAAACACAGGTCAGTACACCCCCAAAACCAAATGCAATGCTTGCACAGGACCACACTTATACTACACAAGTATCAACCTATGCTCCACACTCATATGCACAATAAATCCCCAAGTTTATGATACCAATCTATCTAATATAGAATACAAATCTATAGGATACACTCCTCTAGGATACCAACCTTTACATGAATATATCTCAAATGAGTATCCATGATACATAATGTGCACACACTTGCATATAACCCATGGTATCTTAATACCTCAAGATCTTATGAAACACAACACATACATAAAGTAGGGGTGTATGATATTTGATTGCTTGTTTGTAACTAATGTCGTGTCCACAATTGGGTACGTGCAGGCCGTATCTCGTCAATTTGATGAAACGGGTTAATTTTGGAGGGTTTTCTCCGACACGGAAAGTTGTGCACATCAATTCTTGACACGGACACGTAGTGGATCTAATTATGGTTCGTATATTTCATAATTAGTGTATTAGACTTGCTCATGTCCTTCGGGATGCGTTTGGTTGTGTGGTGGAGCCGTATCGCAAGCGTATCATAGAGTTAGTGTGATACGGGTGCGGTGCACTCCACGTGTTTGATGTTTGCTCTCATTCCTATACGTGCCTGTATATTTATATATATATGCTATCTATGTAATATATAGTGTATATAATAGTGTATATTATGTTTGGGTATATGTGTGTGTTTGTATTTATGTATTAGAGTGTATATATAGAGAGAGATTGATATAGGTATCAGTGTGCTGTGTTTGTAGTGTGTGGCATGTGTGTTATATTTCGAGTTTGTGTTGGTTGTGTGGTGTGTGAGGGAGCATTGAGGCAGTGAGTGAAGAGAGGCATTGGACACCCATCAGTAGAGAGCAGTGTCAGTAGCTAGGTGCAACTGTGCAAGTGCAGCAATGTGAAGATCAATCTCGAGCAGTTCAGTATACTAGCAAGCTAGGGGAGCCAGTAGCTGTGCAGTTCGTATCAGGTAGTGCACTGTGTTTTCAGCAAGGAGCTTCAGGTAGCTGTGCAGTTTTGTATCAGCTAGTGCACAACATCGAGTCTACTACAGTAGAGGATGCAGGAGCCTGCAAGCTCGTACAGGGGGAACACTGTTGCAGTACTCAACAAGAGGAAGGCAACAGTATGAGCTAAGACTAACTGCACAACAGCTCGAGTAAACTGTATAGTGAACAACTGCACAGTGCAACAGTTGTCACCCCCACATTTCAGATTAGGAATATTTTTGTCTTTTCATAATTAATGTGTAAATGATTGCGTGATAATTTATTATATTTAAATTGCTGTGATTTTATTTAATTGTTGCACATTATAGTTGTTTCGATAATTAGAGCACTATACTAGCCACTGTCTTCCAACCAATTTTACACCCTTGTCCTAGATGTGCCAGACTGTTATTTTGACCTTTGTGTGGCTCATAACTATGTCTTGTTGTGCTTCATTTACATTCATCGCAAATGATTATATTTAATTCTATATAAATCAAACTTTGTATCCTTGTGTATTCTAATCGAAATTGGAGACACAATCTCAACCCATTTTGAGCAACCCAAATTTGGTTAATATTATATTCTAAGTCTACTTTATTCATGACACTTGTGTTCCACTTAATTTCAGTCCCTTGTACTTCTAATTAATTTTAGAACGCATATTACATTTATTTTAATCAACTAAAAACCATAATTCTAACTTTGTGTAATTTTCCAATTGTTGGGCACTTTCGTACAAAGATGCATTAAGGCATCCATCCCGTTGGACACGACACGTGTCTTAACCCATTTTTTCCCTTCATGTATATTTTTCCATAATTTTCTGGAGTATGTAATTTAACATCAACCTCCTTAAACCATGGTCCCAAAACCTTGAACCAATGCATCTTAACCTTCCATTTTTAAATCCATTTAAATCCTAGCCATTGAAAATACCTATGGCAAGGCCCAATTCCAAGAGGGCTTTGACCAAGCCTAATTCTAGGTCAACCCAAAGTCTACAACATATATATATATAACTCTTTTTCCTTTACTTTTCTTTTCCTTCTAAACCTAATCCCCATCTCCCCGCCGATCACCATACTCCCTATTCATCCGTCATGCCGTCGACCATCGAAACTCGCTGGAGACCTGCTGTCCACGACTGCCCTCAACCGAACACTCCGCAATGACCTCGACGCACACGTCTCGTCCTACGTACCCAGGTTCGACTTTCTCCCCTCCCCCCTCGCGTGCATGTACACGTATGCGCACCCGCGTATTTTACCATCGTATTGCATACGTGCTTAGACATGATATTTAGTATATGAGAGTATATTGGTATGATTGTATGCACATATTATATATCTATATGTATATGAACCTAATTGGTATATATGTATGCTATAAGTACTAGTATAGGTTTAAATATATTTTGGTATGTATATATAAAGTATAACTCTCTATTAGTATAAATATATACATATATCTAATATATTTGTAACCAATGGATATTATGTATATGTTAGTTCATATTATGTACTATATATTATATGTACTAGATGACTAGAATGTGACCACGGATACCCCGTAGTTACATTGACCTGTGACCATGTAGCATGTTAGCAGACTGCCATATGTACACTAACGTACTGGCAAGACCGTATCATCGACTGTCTGTTATGCATAGTAACTACAAACGTGACACCTCTAGCATAGTCTCTGAGGTTATTGTGTGGATTGTGTGTTAGTGTAATGTCTGATGCAGTATTGTGTTATATGATATGTCTATAGGACTGTTGGATCCTTCAGACGATACTTTGGAACCCGGATATTGGTATTGCTAGCTAAGGACCACAGGTGAGTACATTCTCTGACAGTTTCTATTATGTTGATTATCTCTATAATTCTTGTTGTATAGCGTACATGAGTCTGACACTGTTATTTACACGAGTTGGCATTATCGAGACCTGTCACGAGGAGTCGTAATTTGGAATCCATCGTGCTAGCTGGGGAAAATGGGGAAATATTAGTAGCTTATGTGATCATACACAAACTTTACATGCATCATAGCTCACCCACACCTCACGTCGGTGCAGCCTGACCATTACATGTCTCATAGCCTATTATGTGTGACTAGCCTGACTATTGCTCGCATCATAGCTATCCGGATGGTTAGCCTGACCTTACATGAATCATAGCTAGTCATACATAGCAAGCCTGATCAGTCCCAAGCCGATCACATGATATGCTAATATTTTACACACTTAGTTAGATGTTCTTGACATGTATCTCTAGTATATTGATCTAGCATTCCTTATGTTCTAGTCATGATTCGAGCATTCACATATATACCAGTTCATTGTTCTAGCGTGCACTTGTATTTTTGTATTTATTGCTAGATGTACATTGATGATGACATATGCTCCAGTACTTCATTATTCCAGCATTTCTTTATTCTAGTACTTCATTATGTCCAATATTTCTTATTGTCAGTATTCATATCTGTCTTGTATTTCTTTACACTGTGTTATAGTTTTTGTCAATATATCTGGAACTGCTGTTAGTGCTTGTACTTTGTTCCAATCCTGACTGGATATTTTTTTCCAGAGGATCTTGAGGATTTCTGTACTACACACTATGGACCGGGTATAGATGCAGACTACACACCAGAGATCTTAAAGAAGACTATTCCTTTAGAGGAGACATTACCTGCAGCTATCTAGGCAGTATTTATCTTATGCACTGAGACTTATTTGAGATTTATTGAGTTTATGTTTAGACTTATGTTAAGTTTAATTTGAGACTTGTGGAGACTTTATGTTGGACAGCTAGACTGTGTTTTACCTATATTTGAGACATGGTGTTTAACTATGTCATTATTCTTATCTTTATCGTGCCTTTATACTCTTATAGTGGTTATGATTGAGTTTACATTTGAGATATTGTGAGATTGTATATTGTCCTCCTTATGGAGATTGATATCATTGACATGTATTTAGTTATACTAGTATTTATTGAGACCTAGACAGCGTTCTACCGCCGATGCTGCGGCGTAGGCTGGACGTGCATTCGCACTCGTGCCCCTATACTGGGTGCGGGTCATGACACATTTTTAGTGGTGGCCCATGCAGGTCGTGTTTCGCAAATTGTGCGATATCATGGTAGTGTGACAACTTAGTTGTACTGCTACAAGCTTGTGCTAGGATATAGGAAATAGGATTTAGGATGAGAGTATACTCAATCACACTAGAAAATTCTGATCTTCACAATGCTATTCTAATTGATTGCTTCCTTTGGAATTTTACTGTCCTTCCTTGATAATATCGTATCTATCACCTTAATTGATTCTTTTGATCTGTATTCAGGATACCGTCGAATACTAGATCTATGAGAGTGGGAGCATCAATTTCAGAGAGGTCTGCCACCTCTCAACCTGACGAACAGACACTTGGAGTTCCTCCTACATCTCCTGTTCATATGGGAGTATCTGCAGCTAACGAGATTCCTCCTCCACCTATTCGGAGGATTGCCCCAGCTATGACGGACAACCTTCCACCACCACCAACACCGATTCCCAGAGGAGTGCCCACTGACGGGACATAGATGTTCGCTTTGATCCAGGGCATGCTAGAGGCCCAGAGAGTAACAGCAGAAGCTCAACGTATTCAAGCTGAGGCTCAGAGGGTGCAAGCAGACGTGCACCAGGCGTAAACAGAGCTGATGAGAGAGAGCATGGAGAATGCTCATTAGGTGGCTCTCCAGGCTGTGGAGAAAGTAGCACGACAACAGCAACATCCTGGCCAGCAGCACCAGAGGCCTGGTACCATAGTAGACTTTAAGAGGATGATGTCTCGAGAGTTCAAAGGCACTGAAGGAATACTCTATGCTGACGATTGGTTAGAGGACATAGAGAGGAACTTGCGTTTAGCCTAAATTCCGGAGAATCTTCAGATAGAGGCCGCTGGCAGTCAGATATTTGATATCACGCTGATGTGGTATCGTACAGAGCCGAGACTCGCTGTTGAAGGACTTACTTGGGAGGACTTCAAAGAACTCTTCAAGGAGAAATTATTTCCTGACGTGGCTTTGGGAGCATTGGAAAGTCAGTTCCATGACTTAGTCCAAGGAAGTATGTCAGTCGACGAATACGCCGCAGAGTTTTGTCGATTAAGTCGATTCGCGCCATCGATGATTCGAGACGCAGGAGATAGAGCACAAAAATTCAGAAAGGGGTTGAATAGAGAGATCAAGTCTCGTACTTCGGGACGATGCACTGCTACATTTGAGGGTATTCTGATGGATGCCCAGATTGCCGAAGATGACTTAGACCTCAGGCCCAAGAGAGGATGCGACACTTCTGGAATAACATGTGGTAACACAGGACAGGCCAAGCGCCCACACTTTCAACAACAACAACAATAGAGGCCGTACCAGCAGCAACACCAGCAATAGGTACCAGTTCGAGGATATATCCAGCAACAGCAACCACAGAGACAGAATCAGTCCGTTGTCCAGTGCGAGTATTACGGAAAAATGGGACATACTAGAGACATCTGCCGGAAGAGGCTGGGAACTTGCTTGTCACGTGGATCGTCAGCACATCAGCTGAGGGACTGTCCAGCTATTCAGACTCGTCAGGGAGGAGGAGCAACTCAAAGAGGACCAGCCAGAGCACCTACTGTATCAGGAGGCCAACAGAGAGGACCTCCACTTCCACCACAGCAGCAGAGGTTTGCTCAGCACCAGCAGCAGCAGAGAGGACCACCACAGGGACGAGCTTACGCCATGACTATCGAGGAGGCCGAGCCAGCTGGACACATAATTTCAGGTTCAGTTTTACTAGATTCTATTCCAGTACTTGCATTATTTGATTCTGGCGCTTCCCATAGTTTCGTATCTGTATCTTATGCCTTTAAGCATCATTTAGAAATGAAACCATTAGATAGGACTTGCAAGATCACGACTGGAGGAGGCATTATCCTAGTCCGTGATTATTGTGAGGATCGAAGAGTGTCATTGGAAGACTGAGAGTTGAGCGTGAGTTTACTCGTCATGCCACTTTCGGGATACGACATTGTACTCGGAATAGACTGGTTGAGTAAACACCATGCTTCTATAGATTGTCACGGAGGTAAAGTAGTATTTTGACCACCAGGAGAGCCAGAGTTTGAGATCGCCAGAGGAGCAGAGGAGCGGAGCAGAAGCACTTTTTGCGGAGCCAGGATGGAAGAAGAAGAGTTGCCACATCCACTGATAGCGGAGTTCCTGGATGTATTTCCAGAGGAGTTGCCAGGTTTGTCGCCAGACAGAGATGGTGAATTCTCTATAGACTTGATACCAGGAGTGGAGTTTATTTTGTAACATGTCTATAGAGTCAACAACAACGAGTTGGTAGAACTGAAGAAGCAAGTTGAGGAGCTGCAAGACAAAGGTTTTATTAGATCCAGTTCATCGCCATGGGAAGCACCGATATTATTTGTACCGAAGAAGTATGGTACGGTATGAATGTGTATCGACTATAGAGCCCTGAATAACCTCACTATCAAGAAAAAGTACCTGCTACCGAGGATAGATGATCTTTTCGATCAGTTGAGCGGAGCGAAGGTATTTACAAAGATAGACTTGAGGTCAGGCTATCACCAGGTGAAGGTGAAGAGAGAAGACATACCGAAGACAGCTTTTCGGACCAGATATGGCCAGTTTGAATTCATGGTAATGCCATTTGGTTTAACCAATGCACCAGTAGTATTTATGAACTTGATGAACAAGATATTCCACCAGTACCTTGACAAGTTTGTAGTGGTATTTATTGACGACATTCTAATATATTCAAAGACCCTAGAAGAGCATGAAGAGCACCCGAGGATGGTCTTAGAGACTCTCAGGAGAGAGAAGTTGTATGGGAAGCTTTCAAAGTGTGAGTTCTTTCTTGACAAGGTTGAATTTGTTGGACACATGGTGACAGGTAATGAAATTTTAGTTAACCCAAAGAAGATCAAAGCAGTAGAGTCATGGGCTACCCCCAGTTCAGTAGCTGAGATCAGGAGCTTTCTCGGACTAGCAGGATACTACAGAAGATTTGTACAAGACTTCTCCAAGATTGCAAAGCCAATGACTAGGCTGACCAAGAAAGACGTAGAATTTGTCTGGGTAGAAGAATGTCAAGCCGCATTTAATGAGCTGAAGAAGAGATTGACGACAACACCAGTTTTGACATTGCCATCAGGGACAGGTGGATTTACTATCTATAGTGATGCTTCAGTAAAAGGTTTGGGATACGTTCTTCAACAGCACGGGAAAGTAATTGCCTATGCTTCAAGACAATTATGCCCTCATGAAAAGAACTACCCCACTCATGATTTGGAGTTAGCAGTAGTTATCTTTGCCCTAAAGCTGTGGAAACACTATCTATACGGAGAGTGTGTGGAGATCTTCACAGACAACAAGAGCTTAAAGTACGTATTTATACATAAGGAGCTAAACATGAGACAGAGAAGATGGTTAGAGTTGATAAAAGACTTTGATATCTCATTACAGTACCATCCAGGAAAGGCTAACGTAGTCGCCGATGCCTTGAGCAGGTATCCGATGGCTATGTGCTTGACTTCAGATAGACACTTATTAGCTGAATCTTCACTGGCTGCTCTGGATAGCTAAGAGTAGGGCTCACCTCTATCTCCGAGTGATCCAATACATGACTAGGATCTGCCACGTATCGTCTTAGCTATAACACGTAAAACACATTATATACTCCCTCCAATGCAGGTGGTAAGTCTAGTATATATGCAACTGTACCGACCCTCTCAAGTATACTAAAAGGTCCAATGAATCGCGAACTAAGCTTGTCACGTCCATCGAAACGAATCATGCCACGTGTTGGAGAAATCCTCAAGAAAACCAGACCACCAATCTAGCACGAAACACAACCTTAGCACTCTAACAAACAACAATAAAATACAAGAAAAATAAAACTAAATCTATACCTCAAACTCCAAAGGTCTCCGGTGGCTATCAACCCAATGTCGTTGCCCGTCTTGTGCCACTCGAAGTCTATCCCTGATAAGCTCCACCTTCTCTGCTGCATTCACTACCATCTCTGGCCCCAATAAAGCTCTGTCACCAACATCATCCCAGGACAATGGAGTGCGACATCTCCATCCATATAATGTCTCAAATGGTGACATCTTGATGCTGGCTTGGTAGTTATTGTTGTATGAAAACTCTTCCAAGTGAAGGTGATCCTCCCAAGAACCTCTAAGATCCAAAACATAGGTGCGTAACATGTCCTCGAGAGTCTGAATAGTCCTTTTCGATTGTCCATCTGTTTGAGGGTCATAAGCGGTACTGAACTTGAGCTAAGTGCACAAGCTAGCCTGCAAACTCCTCCAGAAATGGGACGTGAAGCGACTATCCTGATCCGAGACTATGCTCATTGGAACATCGTGCAATTTGATAATCTGGCGCACATACATATCCGCAAGCTTCTCTATAGATGTACCCACTTTAAATGGCAGAAAGTGGGCTGATTTCGTCAACCTGTCCATGATGATCCAAATAGTATCTTTATCTCCTGGAGAACGCGAAAGCCCTTATACAAAATATAGGGTCACATGTTCCCATTTCCACTCCAGAATAGGTAAAGGCTGAAGCAATCCACCTGGCCTCTGTCTCTCCGTCTTAACCTGCTGGCAAACTAAGCATCTGGATACGAAGCTAGCTACCTCTCACTTCATGCCATACCACCATGCATGCTTCCTCATTTCTCTATATATCTTTTTAGAACTTAGATGCATAGAGTATTGAGAATGATACGCCTCCTGCAGAATCTTCTCGTGCAATGCCCCTCTCAGTACACATAATCTGGTACCGTATCACAATGATCCATCATCTGCGACGATAAAGTCCTCTGCCAATCCGATCTGAACCTGTGCTTTGATGCTCCTCAGAGACTCATCCTCATACTATCCAGATCTGACATGGTCCATCAGCTCCGACTGAACCTGAAGTCCCCACATCTGTCCAGCGACTCCCAGAATTAATACCTCAATGCCCAAAATGTCAAGATTTGCATATAAATGTCTATCTCTAGTCAAGCACATAGCCACGGGATACCTGCTCAAAGCATCCGCGACTACGTTGGTCTTCCCTGGTGGTACTACAAAGATATGTCAAAGTCTTTCATCAGCTCCAACCATCGCCGCTGCCTCATGTTGAGCTATTTCTGTGTTAACACATACTTTAAGCTCTTATGGTCTGTGAAGATCTCTACCCTCTCTCCATATAAATAGTGTTTCCATAATTTGAGAGAAAAGATAATCGCTGCCAACTCCAAATCGTGGGTAGGGTAGTTCTTCTTATGCGGACGAAATTGCCTGGAAGCATAGGCAATCATATTCCCGTGCTGCTGTAACACACAACCCAAACCCTTCCCTGATGCATCACTATAAATAGAAAATCCTTCTGCTCCTGATGGTAGTGTTAAGATGGGAGCTATAGTCAATCACCTCTTCAGCTCCTCAAATGCTGACTGACAATCCTCGGTCCAGACGAATTCTATGTCCTTCCTGGTCTGTCTAGTCATCGGCTCTGCAAGTCTGGAAAAGTCCTAAATAAACCTCCGATAGTAGCCTGCTAATCCAAGGAAGCTCCTGATCTTTGCTACTGAACTCGGGGTAGACTATGATTCAACTGCTGAGATCTTCTTCGGGTCCACCGAGATTTCATCTCCTGTAATGACATATCCAAGAAATTCAACCTTATCAAGGAAAAACTCATACTTTGATAACTTGCCATACAACTTCTCCTTCCTAATGGTATCCAGAACTATCCTCAAGTGCTGCTCATGCTCCTTTAGGGTCTTCGAATATATCAAAATATCATCAATGAAGACTACAATAAACTGGTCCAAGTACAGATAAAATACCTTGTTCATCAGGTTCATGAACATTATCGGGGCATTGGTCAACACAATCGGCATCACCAAGAACTCGAACTGCCCATAGCGAGTCCTGAAAGCTGTCTTCGTGTAACCACCCGCACCCGGTATAGGGACACGAGTGTGCGGGTATGTCCAGCCTACACCACAGTATTGGTGGTAGAACGCTGTCTGGTCATAATGAATACTAATATAACTAAATACCTGTCAATAATATCCATCTCCATAAGGAGGACAATATATATCTCACAATATCTCATATTATAAACTCAATCACAACCACTATAAAAGTATAAGGCACGATAAGAGATAAGAAGAATAACATAGTTAAACACCATGTCTCAATATAGATAAATCACAGTCTAGCTGTCCAACATAAAGTCTCCACAAGTCTCAACATATCTAAGAATAAGTCTAAACATAAACTCAATAAACCTCAAATAAGTCTCAGTGCATAAGATAAATACTGTCTAGATAGCTGCAGGTAATGTCTCATCTAAAGGAATAGTCTCCTCTAAAATCTCTTGTGTGTAGTCTGCATCTATACCTGGTCCGTAATGTATGGGACAGAAGTCCTCAAGATCCTCTAGAAAAATATTCAGTCAGGATTAGAACGAAGTACAAGCACTAACAGCAGTTCCACATATATTGACAAAAACTGTAACACAATGTAAAGAAATACAAGACAGATATAAAAACTGGCAATAAGAAATACTGGAATAAGGAATACTAGAATAAATGGAATACTGGAATAATGAAGTACTGGAGCATATGTCATCATCAATATATATCTAGCAATGAAATAAAATACATGTACACGTTAGAACAATAAACTAGTATATATGTGAATGCTAGAACCATGACTAGAATATAAGGAATGCTATATCAATATACTAGAGATATATGTCAAGAATATCTAACTAAGTGTGTGAAACATCAGCATATCATGTGATCGGCTTGGGACTGATCAAGCTTGCTATGTATGACTAGCTATGATTCATGTAAGGTCATGCTAACCATCCAGATAGCTATAATGCAAGCAATAGTCAAGCTAATCATACATAACAGGCTATGAGGCATGTAATGGTCAGGCTGCACCGACGTGAGGTGTGGGTGAGCTATGATGCATGTAAAGTTGGGTATGATCACATAAGCTACTAATATTTCCCTATTTTCTCCAGCTAGCACGATGGATTCCAAATCATGACTCCTCATGACAGGTCTCGACAATGCCAACTCGTGTAATAACAGTGTCAGAGTCATGTACGCTATATATCAAGAGTTATAGAGATAATCAACATAACAGAAACTGTCAGAGAATGTACTCGCCTGTGGTCCTTAGTTGGCAATACCAATGTCCTGGTTCCAAAGTATCGTCTGAATGATCCAACAGTCCTATAGACATATCATATAACACAATACTGCATCAGACATTACTCTAACACACAATCAATGTCACGCCCCAGTCCCAAAATACCGAGGGACTGAATGCGTGGCAATAGCCAGCAGCACGCACCGATGGACAACCCAATTTAATGGATCCATCAGGACATGCTTAAGCTGTAGTCTAACAATAAATAGATCCAACAGTACAAGTCACAGTCTATACTAATCTCATCCACAACAGATAATCACTGATTAAATGCCAGAAATAATGCAATAGAATAAATAAGCAATCTTAAATAAGTGTCTCGGGAACAATCCGAGAATATGTCTGGTACATCGAATGCAAATAGACAGGAAATAAATCAACTGGAAATAGAAATACTGAGTATATGGAGCCGGTACTCAGGAGAAGTCTTCTGCCACGATCTCGTCCTCAGGTTCCTATTCTGTTTTGAGAAGTACTCCTGTTCCGTACACCTCGGGGTAGATCTCTTCGGCTATACCTGGAGACATAGTCCATTCCAGGTCCTCAGGGGACATAACAAGGTACAGATAATACAAGCCAAAATAAATGCAGTACAGAAATAAGGAACAATAGGATAAATAAATAAACCAGCTAAGTGATATGCAAGTGAGAGTTTTAGTCATACTCAGGCTGAGACTACTACAGGATCAGTGTCGAAGAAACCATAGCAGTATTTTCTCGAAGGGCCAGTAAGGTACCAAAGCTCTGTATCAGAGACTAAGACACCTCCAGATAACATTATTTATATTATAATCAGCCTTGATATGGTAATACTCTCCCCACCCCATGTAATCTCACGTCACAGTTCCATAATGTCTCAGGTCCAGTCACGCAAGATCAACTAATACAGTAAGTCAGAATAGTTCTAAGCAAGTAAACTGTAATGTCATGAATATGTATCCTACACAGAATCACCATGAATATCTCAGGAAGATTTTGTCTCATAAATAGTGTCAAGTGTCCTGGGTATAATGTACTTGATAATGCAAGTACGAGAATATAAATGTCACGATACCCATCTCTAGGTGACGTTACACAACCCCGCGTACGGTGTTGGCACCCGACTATAATCGGACGCTAAGCACGTCACACGGCCCTAGGGTTGAGCAAGTACAACAGTTATAATGTATATATTCAAAGGAATAAATAGCAAAAACTGCAAGTTTGGCAAGGTACACTTGCCTGTGGTTCCGGCTCCAATTGTGGCTCTGACTTCAGCTGAAATTGCAGGCGGCACTCCGGTTACTGAAACAAACATTACCATCAGACCCAGAAAATATCAATCAGCTAGAAACGCCTGTCCTTGAGTCCAATTTGGACACAGGGGCGAAAATGGCAATTTCGGGTCAAAACGGGGTCCGCATGTGGGCCCGCTTTGCACCGAGAAATGTGTCAGGGTCAAAGGTCTCCAAATCTGTCCAACTTAGTGTTAACAGGTCAGGAATGATGATACAAACCCAACAGAACTTCTAGAATTGGATTTCGATGAGCCGGTCACAAAATCGCCCGTCTAGTGGAGCCTGTGGGGCCCACGACACGCGATTCTGTCAACGTTCTCAGAATCGAACCAAACTTGGGTCACAGGACCAGCGTATTGCTACGAGTCCGATGGCGCAAGTTTTGTTTCAATTTGACGTGTGTACACAAAGTTACAGCGAGATTCAGAAAAGTCGGATACGGGGCGTTGTCCGCGGATACGTACTGATTTCGGTGTGTACGCACATCCGAATCAGCTTCTGCGAAATCTCGTACGTCCGTATCGACGGCGCGCACATATCTGTGAAGACCGCGTACGACCAAGTCTTCCCGTTTGGCGGGAAGTACCCAGTTTCGGGGTGAATTAGAACATTATTTTTTCCTATTTTTGGATCGCGGTTCGCGATCGCCACAGGACGTGATGCCCCGAGCGGGTTGCACGGGCACCGAGGGAGTCACGCAGGCTACGCGATGCAATTGACGGAATCGAAAATAGGTAAACGAGCAGGGAGATACGTGTACCTGAACAGGGTCCGAAAAACCCAAAAATCTCGTGTCTGACACGACGCGAAGGGCCGTGTCCGTGTCCTGGGTCCTGTGTACTGTGTCCTAGGGTTTAGGGCTCTCAGGCGGAGCTCCGACGGCGCTGCGGCGGGGGAGGCCGGCCGGAGGGGCTAGGGCGGTGGTCGACGAGGCTGGGCGGAGGCACGGCGGCCGGAGTCGGGCTCGGGGCGGCTGGACCGAGCGGGGAGAAGAAGGAGGAGGAGAAAGGGGGAGCTGCGGGCGGCTCACGGCGGGGCTGGGCGGAGGCGGTGGCGCACTGGCGAGGCTCGGCGAGTCGGCGGCGGAGCTCTGGCGAGGTGGCGGAGGAGGGAGTGACCGGAGGGGGTGACTCGGGGGGGGGGAGGGATTTATAGGAGAGCTAGGCGGGGGGGGGTCGGCCGGGAGAGGCGGAGGAGAGGGCCGACGGGTGCGGGGATGTGGCGGGGTGGCCGGGTGAGGCGGCCAGGGCGGAGACGTGGCCGCGGGGCGGCGGATCACGCGGGAGACGCGAGGGGGTTCGACTGGGTCAGGGGAGAGGGGAGAGGAGCGGGTCGGGCTCGCGGGCAGGTCTGGCCGACCCGACCCGACCCGGTTACCACGGGCTGGGCCGGTTGGGCCGGGCTCGGGTTAAGGGTTTAGGATTATTAATTAAATAAATAAATAAATAAATAAATAATAATGAATAAATAATTATTTTTAGGTGATTTAAAAAATAGGTCCGGGGCCCAATAAATTCCCAGAAAATTACTCTAAGTCCAGTTTTTCATTTTGCACCCAAAAATATTATTTTCATAATATTTTAATATTATTTATTATTATTTAAAAATCATTTAATAATTAAAACCCTGAATTTAGTCAGGGAAAAATTCTAAAAAATTCCAGAAAATTGTGAAAATCTAAATTTAAAAATTCTTGAAAAATCAGGGGGTTTACAATCAACACAATGATCTCAGAGACTACGCTAGGGGGGGCATGTATGTAGTTGCTATGCATAACAGACAGTCGATGATACAGGTCTTGCCAGTACGTCGGTGTACATATGGCAGTCTGCTAACATACTACATGGTCACAGGTCAATATAACTACGGGGTATCCGTGGTTACATTCAAGTCATCTAGTATATAATACATAGTACATAATATGAACTAACTTATTCATAATATCCATTAGTTACAAAATAATAGACATATGTATATATATATACTTTAAATAGAATTAATACTTTATATGTATATATTAAACATATACTAGGGAGATGTATACAATACGTATATATATATATATTTATACTAATTGAGAGATACTATATATATATGCCAAAATATATTTAAACATATACTAGTACATATACCATACATATACCAATTAGATTTATATACATATAGATATATAATATGCACATAAAAATACACCAATCTACCATCATACGATACGTGTATACTATCATAGCTAATTATACGCATGCATACAATAAAGAATATGCGTGTGCGTGTACGCGTACACGTACGCGAGAGGGGACTCAAACCTGGGTACGTGGGCGAGTCGTGCGTCGAGGTCGTCGCTGGTGTTCGATTGAGGGCAGTCAAAGTCGAGTCTTCACAGCAGGTGGTCGGTTGACAGCAGGTCAGTGGCTCCAGCTCTGAGTCGAGGTGAGTACAGCGGGTTCATGGCGGCGAGATGACGACGAGTACAGCGGGCGAGGTCATCGCGTAGAGGCGAGTCATTCGTGGAAGCATCCAGGCGTTGTTGAGGGTGGCTCCGGCGTTCAGTCGTGTGCTCCGGGAATCGGCAGCAGCTCCAGACGAGCACGGGATGGGCTCGGTCCAGGCGGCTGTGGGCTACGTGCATCAGTTGACGAGGCAGCTCCGACGAAGGGGTGCTAGTCTCAGGTCGACAGGGTGAGGGGAGGAGATGATGGGAAGGAGGTGAACAAACCGGAAGGGGAGGAGGGGTTACGGCTGATGCTATTAGCTAGGTTTGAGAAAAAGGAAAACACAAGGAAAAGGAATATTTATATGCAATGGGTTTGGGTTGACCTAGAAGTTGACTTTGGTCAAAGCCCTCTAGGGAGTGGGCCTTCTCATGGTTATGTCAAGGGCCATGATTTAATTGGATTTAAAATGGAAGGTTAAGATGCATTGGTTCAAGGTTTTGGGGCCATAGTTTAAGGAGGTTGATGTTAAATTACACACTCCTAAAAATTATGGAAAAATATACATGAAGGGAAAAAATGGATTATTTACGTGTCGTGTCCTAGGGGCGGACACTTTAATGCATTTTTGCACAAAATGCCCAATAATTGGAAAATTGCACAACGTGAGATTTATGAATTTATTTAAATTAAATGCAAGTGGTGTTCTAAAATAAATTACAAGTACAAGGGGCTGAATTTAAGTAGGACACAAGTGTCATGAATGAAGTAGCCTCAGAATAGAATATTATCCTAATTTGGGTTACTCAAAATGGGTCAAGATTGTGTCTTCAATTTCGATTGGAACACACAAGGATACAAGGTTTAATTTATATAGAATTAAGTGTAGTCGGTTGCGACGAATGCTGTGCGACTAAGATGAAGCACAACAAGATATGGTTATGAGTCATACAAAGGTCAAAGTAACAGTTTGGCACGTCTAGGACAAGGGTGTAAAATCAGTTGGAAGACAATGGCTAGTGTAGTGTTCTAATTATCGAAGAAACGATAAAGTACAAAAATCAAATAAAATCATAATTATTTAAATATAATTAATTATCATGCAAATTATTTACATATTAATTACGAAAAGATGAAAATACCCCTAATCTGAGATGTGGGGGTGACAAGTCTACCCTCCTTAAAAGTATTTTATCCTCAAAATTTAAATAAACTAGCACGAGAACAAACAATCAAACAATAAATTATACCTCAAGTCTCGAAGAGATATGGGTACTGCTCGCGCATTTCGTTCTCTCTTTCCCAGGTTGACTCTCCTGGAGAGTGATGTCTCCATGCAACACAAACCAAAGGAATAGTCTGGTTCTGCAATGCCTTCTCTCTACGATCCAAGATCTCAACGGGTTGTTCAGGATAGCTGAGTGTCGGTCCAACTTCGATCTTCGAGTGATCTAGAACGAGACTAGGATCTGCCGCATACCTTCTCAGCTGCGACACATGGAATACGTCATGCACTCCATCTAGAGCAGGCGGCAAGTCAAGTCTATAGGCCACTACACCGACCCTTGCAAGAATACTGAAGGGCCCGATGTATCATGGACTAAGCTTTCCGCCTCTACCAAAATGAATCGTGCCCCGTGTCGGAAAAATCCATAGGAACACCAAATCGCCAACCTAGAACAAACGATCTTAATACGCAATCTAAGCAAACAATCACAATCCAAATAAAAATAAAAACTATACCTGGAACTCTAGGGGTCTACGGTGGCTATCGGCCCAATGCCGTTGTCTGTCCTGCGCCACTCGCAGTTTGCCTCTGATAAGTTTTACCTTTTCTGCTGCATCCACGACCATTTCTGGTCCTAACAAGGATCTCTCTCCAACATCATCCCAAGATAACGGTGTATGACATCTCCGTCCATAAAATGCCTTAAATGGTGATATCTCAATGCTGGCCTGGTAGCTGTTATTGTAAGCAAACTCTACTAGGTGTAGATGATCCTCCAAGAACCTCCGAGATCCAAAATGCAAGTACATAGCATATCTTCAAGAGTCTGAATAGTCCTTCCAGACTAGCCGTCTGTCTGGGGTGATACGCGGTACTGAACTTGAGCTGAGTGCCCAAGCTAGCCTGCAGACTCCTCCAGAAATGGTAAGTGAAACAACTATCCCGATCTGAGACAATACTCACAGGAACTCCATGTAATCTGATAATCTGCTGTACATACATCTCTTCTAGCTTCTCTGTCGATGTACCCACTTTGAATGGTAGGAAGTAGGCTGATTTGGTCAACCTATCCACGATGACCCAAATCGCATCCTTTCCTCCTGGAGAACGTGGAAGTCCTGAAATAAAATCCATAGCCACATGCTCCCACTTCCATTCTGGAATGGGTAAAGGTTGAAGCAATCCTCCTGGCCTCTGTCGATCTGCTTTTACCTGTTGGCACACTAAATATCGGGATACAAAGCGTGCTACTTTGTGCTTCATACCATACCACCATATATGTTCCCTCAAATCTTGATACATCTTGTTGGCTCCGGGATGCATCGAGTACTGAGAGCGATGTGCCTCTTGCAAAACTTCTTCGCGCAGCTCTCCACTTGGCACACATATCCTCGTGCCATGCCATAAAGATCCATCATCCGCAATAGTGAAGTCGTCTGTCAATCCTGTCCGAACTTGTGCTCTAATATTCCTTAGAGTCTCATTATCATACTAAACAGCTCTAATTCTGTCCATCAGCTCTGATTATATCTGTAATCCTCATATCTGAATCTCAACTCTTGGAACTAGTACTTTAATTCCCAAGCTCTCAAGATCAGCTAATAAATGTCTATCTGAAGTCAAGTACATAGTCATCGGATACCTGCTCAAGGCATCAGCGACTACGTTAGCCTTTCCTGGATGGTACTGTAATAAGATATCAAAGTCTTTCATCAACTCTAACCACCTTCTTTGTCTCATATTTAGCTCCTTTTGTGTAAACACGTACTTCAAGCTCTTGTGGTCTGTGAAGATCTCCACACGCTCTCCGTACAGATAGTGCTTCCACAGTTTTAGAGCGAAGATAACTGATGCTAACTCCAAATCGTGAGTAGGGTAGTTCTTTTCATGATGGCGTAATTGTCTTGAAGCATAGGCAATTACTTTCCGTGTTGTTGAAGAACGCATCTCAAACCTTTTTTTGAAGCATCACTATAGATAGTGAATCCACCTGTCCCTGACGACGACGTCAAAACTGGTGCTGTCGTTAATCTCTTCTTCAGCTCATCAAATACGGCTTGACATTCATCTGTCCAGACAAATTCTATATCTTTCTTGGTCAGCCTAGTCATTGGTTCTGCAATCTTGGAGAAGTCTTGTACAAATCTTTTGTAGTATCCTGCTAGTCCGAAAAAACTTCTGATCTCAGCTTCCGAACTGGGGGTAGCCCATGACTCCACTGCTTCGATCTTCTTTGGGTTAACTGAAATTTCGTTACCTGTCACCATGTTTCCAAGAAATTAAACCTTGTCAAGGAAGAACTCATACTTCGAAAGCTTCCCGTACAACTCCTCTATCTTGAGAGTCTCCAAGACCATCCTCAGGTGCTCTTCGTGCTCTTCTGGGGTCTTTGAATATATTAGAATATCGTCAATAAATACCACTATGAACTTGTCAAGGTACTGGTGGAATACCTTGTTTATCAAGTTCATGAATACTGCTGGTGCATTGGTTAAACCAAACGGCATTACCGTGAATTGAAACTGGCCATATCTAGTCTGTAAAGCTGTCTTTGGTATGTCTTCTTTCTTCACCTTCACCTGGTAATAGCCTGACCTCAAGTCTATCATTGAAAACACTTTCGCTCCGCTCAATTGATCAAAAAGATAATCTATTCTCGGCAGCGGGTATTTATTCTTGATAGTGAGGTTGTTCAGAGCTCTATAATCGATACACATACGTACTGTGCCGTCCTTCTTCGATAAGAATAATATCGGTGCTCCCTATGGCGATGAACTAGATCTAATAAAACCTTTGTCCTATAGCTCATCAACTTGTTTCTTCAGTTCTACCAACTCTTTGTTGTTGACTCTATAGACATGTTACGAAATAGGCTCCGCTCCTGGTATCAAGTCTATAAAGAATTCAACATCTCTGTCTGACGGCAAACCTGACAACTCCTCTGGAAATACATCCAGGAACTCCGCTATTAGTGGATGTGGTAACTCCTCTTCTTCCATCCTGGCTCCGCAAAAAGTGCCTATGCTCCGCTCTTTTGCTCCTCTGGTGATCTCAAACTCTGGCTCTCCTGGTGGTCGAAATACTACTCTACCTCCGTGACAATCTATAGAAGCATGGTGTTTACTCAGCCAGTCCATTCCAAGTACAATATCGTACCCCGGAAGTGGCATGACGAGTAAACTCACGCTCAACTCTCGGCCTTTCAATGACACTCTTCGATCCCTGCAACAATCACGGACTAGGATAATACCTCCTCTTGTCATGATCTTACAAGTCCTATCTAATGGTTCTGTTGCTAACCGATGCTTAAGGGCATAAGATACAGATACGAAACTATGGAAAGTGCCAGAATCAAATAATACAAGTGCTGGAATAGAATCGAGCGAAACTGAACCTAAAATTACGTCTCCAGTTGGCTCGGCCTCCTCAGTAGTAATGGCGTAAGCTCGTCCCTGAGGTGCTCCTCTCTTTTGCTGCTGGTGCTGAGCAAACATCTGTTGCTGTGGTAGAAGTGGAGGTCCTTTCTGCTGGCCTCCTGGTACAGTACGTGCTCTGGCTGGTCCTCTCTGAGCTGCAGCTCCTCCCTGGCGAGTCTGAACAGCTGGGCAGTCCCTTAGCTTATGTGCTGATGATCCATATGACAAGCACGTTCCCAGCCTCTTCCGGCAGATGTCTCTAGTATGTCCCATCTTTTCGTAATATGCACACTGGGCAATGGGCTAATTTTGTCTCTATGGCTGCTGCTGCTTGATGTGTGCTCAGACTGGTGCCTGGTGCTGCTGATGCTGCTGCTGGTATGGCCTCTATTGTTGTTGAAAGTATGGGTGCTTGGCCGGTCCTGTGTTACCACCTGTTCCTCCAGAAGTGTCGCGTCCTCTCTTGGGCCTGAGGTCCAAGTCATCTTCAGCAATCTGGACATCCATCAGAATACCCTCAAATATAGCGGTGTGTCATCCCGAAGTACGAGACTTGATCTCTCTATTCAATCTTTTTCTAAATTTTCGTGCTCTGTCTCCTGGGTCTCGAATCATAGACGGCGCGAATCGACTCAATCGACAAAACTCTGCGGCGTATTCGTCGACCGACATGCCTCCTTGGATTAAGTCATAGAATTGACTTTCTAATGCTCCCAAGGCTACGTCAGGAAAGAATTTCTCCTTGAAGAGCTCCTTGAAGTCCTCCCAAGTAAGTCCTTCAACAGCGAGTCTCAGCTCTGTACGATACCACGTCAGCGCGATATCAAATATCTGACTGCCAGCGGCCTCGATATGAAGAATCTCCGAAATCTGTGCTAAACGCAAGTTCCTCTCTATGTCCTCTAACCAATCGTCAGCATAGAGTATTCCTTCTGTTCCTTTGAACTCTCGAGGCATCATCCTATTAAAGTCCACTATGGTACCTAGCCTCTGTTGTTGCTGTCCATGATGCTTCGGTTGTTGTGCTACTCTCTTCATAACTTGGAGAGTCACCTGATGAGCATTCTCCATGCTCTCTCTCATCAGTTTGGTCTGCGCCTGGTGTGCTTCTTCTTGCACTCTCTGAGCCTCAGCTTGAATACGCTGAGCTTCTGCTGTTACTCTCTGGGCCTCTAGCATGCCCTGCATCAGTGCGAACATCTGTGCCCCGTCAGTGGGCACTCCTCCGGGAATCGGTGTCAGTGGTGGTGGAAGGTTGTCCGTAATAGTTGGGGCAATCCTCTGAATAGGTGGAGAAGAAATCTCGTTAGCTGCAGTTACTCCCACATGAATAGGAGATGTAGGAGGAACTCCATATGTCTGTTCGTCAGGTTGAGAGGTGGCAGACCTCTCTGAAGTTGATGCTCCCACTCTCATAGATCTAGTATTCGGCGGCATCCTGAATACAGATCAAAGAAATCATTTAAGGTGATAGATACGATATTATCAAGAAAGGACAGTAAAATACTAAAGGAAGCAATCAATTAGAATATCATTGTGAAGATCAGAATTTCCTAGTTATGATTGAGCATACTCTCATCCTAAATCCTATTTCCTATATCCTATTACAGTCTCGTAGCAGTACAACTAAGTTGTCGTACTACCACGATATCGTACAATTTATGAAACTTGACCTGTATGGACCACCACTAAAAATGTGTCACGACCCGCACCCGGTATAGGGGCATGAGTACGCAGGTACGTCCAGCCTACGTCGCAGTATCGATGGTAGAATACTGTATGGTCACAATGAATACTAATATAACTAAATACCTATCAATGATATCCATCTCCATAAGGAGGACAATATATATCTCACAATATCTCATAATGTAAACTCAATCACAACCACTATAAAAGTATAAGGCACGATAAGAGATAAGAAGAATGACATAGTTAAACACCATATCTCAATATAGATAAATCACAGTCTAGCTGTCCAACATAAAGTCTCCACAAGTCTCAACATATACTAAGAATAAGTCTAAACATAAACTCAATAAACCTCAAATAAGTCTCAGTGCATAAGATAAATAATGTCTAGATAGCTGCAGGTAATATCTCCTATAAAAGAATAGTCTCCTCTAAGATCTCTGGTGTGTAGTCTGCATCTATACCTGGTCCATAATGTGTGGGACAGAAGTCTTCAAGATCCTCTGAAAAAATATCCAGTCATGATTGGAACGAAGTACAAGCACTAACAGCAGTTCCACATATATTGACAAAAACTATAACACAGTGTAAAAAAATACAAGACAGATATAAAAACTGGCAATAAGTAATACTGGAATAAGAAATACTGGAATAAATAGAATACTTGAATAATGAAGTACTGGAGCATATGTCATCATCAATATACATCTAGCAATGAAATAGAAATACAAGTACATGCTAGAACAATAAACTGGTATATATGTGAATGCTAGAACCATGACTAGAACATAAGGAATGTTATATCAATATACTAAAGATACATGTCAAGAATATCTAACTAAGTGTGTGAAACATCAGCATATCATGTGATCGGCTTGGGACTGATCAAGCTTGCTACGTATGACTAGCTATGATTCATGTAAGGTCAGGCTAACCATCCGGATAGCTATGATGCAAGCAATAGTCAAGCTAATCATACATAACAGGCTATGAGGCATGTAATAGTCAGGCTGCACAGATGTGAGGTGTGGGTGAGCTATGATGCATGTAAAGTTGGGTATGATCACATAAGCTACTAATATTTCCCCATTTTCTCCAGCTAGCACGATGGATTCCAAATCATGACTCCTCGTGACAGGTCTCGACAATGCCAACTCGTGTAATAACAGTGTCAGAGTCATGTACGATATACATCAAGAGTTATAGAGATAATCAACATAATGAAAACTGTCAGAGAATGTACTCGCCTGTGGTCCTTAGCTGGCAATACCAATGTCCTGGTTCTAAAGTATCGTCTGAATGATCCAACAGTCCTATAGACATATCATATAACACAATACTGCATCAGACATTACTCTAACACACAATTAACACAATGACCTCAGAGACTACGCTAGGGGGGTCACGTATGTAGTTGCTGTGCATAACAGACAGTCGATGATACGGGCCTTGCCAGTACGTCGGTGTACATATAGCAGTCTGCTAACATACTACATGGTCACAGGTCAATGTAACTACGGGGTATTCGTGGTTACATTCAAGTCATCTAGTATATATAATACATAGTACATAATATGAACTAACTTATTCATAATATCCATTAGTTACAAAATAATAGACATATGTATATATATATACTTTAAATATAATTAATACTTTATATATATATATATTAAACATATACTAGGGAGATGTATACAATACGTATATATATGTATTTATACTAATTGAGAGATACTATATATATATATATGCCAAAATATATTTAAACATATACTAGTACATATACCATACATATACCAATTAGATTTATATACATATAGATATATAATATGCACATACAAACAAACCAATCTACCATCATACGATACGTGTATACTATCATAGCTAATTATACGCATGCATATAATGAAGAATACGGGTGTACGTGTACACGTACACGTACGCTAGAGGGGACTCAAACCTGGGTACGTGGGAGAGTCGTGCGTCGAGGTCGTCGTGGGTGTTCGGTTGAGGTCAGTCGAAGTCGGGTCTTTACAGCAGGTGGTCGATTGACAGCAGGTCAGTGGCTCCGGCTCTGAGTCGAGGTGAGTACAGCGGGTTCACGACGGCGAGATGACGACGAGTGCAGTGGGCGAGGTCGTCTCGTGGAGGCGGGTCGTTCGTGGCTGCATCCTGGCATGGTTGAGGGTGGTTCCGGCGTTCAGTCGTGTGCTCCGGGAATTGACAGCAGCTCCAGACGAGCGCGGGATGGGCTTGGTCCAGGCGGCTGTGGGCTACGTGCAGCAGTTGACGAGGCTGCTCCGACGAAGGGGTGCTGGTCTCGGGTCGACGGGGTGAGGGGAGGAGATGGTGGGAAGGAGGTGAACGAACCGGAAGGGGAGAAGGGGTTACAACTGATGCTATTAGCTAGGTTTGTGAAAATAAAAAACACAAGAAAAATGAATATTTATATGCAATGGGTTTGGGTTGACCTAGAAGTTGACTTTGGTCAAAGCCCTCTAGGGAGTGGGCCTTCTCATGGTTATGTCAAGGGCCATGATTTAAATGTATTTAAAATTGAAGGTTAAGATGCATTGGTTCAAGGTTTTGGGACCATGTTTTAAGGAGGTTGATGTTAAATTACACACTCCTGAAAATTATAGAAAAATATACATGAAGGGAGAAAATAGGTTATTTACGTGTCGTGCCCTAGGGGCGGACACCTTAATACATTTTTGCACAAAATGCCCAATAATTGGAAAATTGCACAACATGAGATTTATGAATTTAATTTATTTAAATTAAATGCAAGTGGTGTTCTAAAATAAATTATAATTACAAGGGGCTGAATTTAAGTGGGACACAAGTGTCATGAATGAAGTAGACTCAGAATAGAATATTATCCTAATTTGGGTTACTCAAAATGGGTCGAAATTGTGTCTTCAATTTTGATTGGAACACACAAGTATACAAGGTTTAATTTATATAGAATTAAGTGTAGTCGGTTGTGACGAATGCTGTGCGACTAAGATGAAGCACAACAAGACATGGTTATGAGTCATACAAAGGTCAAAGTAACAGTTTGGCACGTCTAGGACAAGGGTATGAAATAAGTTGGAAGACAATGGCTAGTATAGTGTTCTAATTATCGAAGCAACGATAAAGTGCAACAATCAAATAAAATCATAATTATTTAAATATAATTAATTAGCATGCAAATCATTTACACATTAATTACGAAAAAACAAAAATACCCCTAATCTGAGATATGGGGGTGACACTTCGAGATGTCTTCCCTCTTCACTTTCACTGGTGGTACCCTAACCTCAAGTCTATCTTGGAGAATACCTTCGCTCCACTCAACTGGTTAAACTAGTCATCAATCCGTGACAACGGGTATTTATTCTTGATAGTGAGGTTAATAAGTGTCCTGTAGTCGATACACATACGTACCGACCCATCCTTTTTTGGTACAAAATATACTGGAGCACCCTTTGGTGATGAACTAGAACGGATAAAGCCCTTATCTTGTAACTCATCCACCTGCTTCTTCAACTCTGTCAGTTTGCTGTTGTTGACTCTATAGACGTGCTAAGATATCGGCTCTGCACCTGGCACCAAATCTATGGAGAATTCTATATTTCTATCCGGTGGCAACCCCAGCAACTCCTCTGGAAAGACATCCAAGAACTCTACAATCAACGGATGTGGCGGCTCTTTCTCTTCTACCAAAGCTCTATAGAAATTGCCTTCGCTCTGCTCTGCTCCTCGGACGAACTCGAACTCCGGCTCTCCTGGCGTCTGAAATAAAACTCTGCCTCTACGACAATCGATACTAGCATGATGTCTACTCAACCAATCTATCTCGAGTACTATATGTAACTCGGAAGTGGCATTATAAGTAAACATACGCTCAACTCACGGCCTCCTAAATAAACTCTTTGGTTCTTGCAAACATCACTTACTAGGATAATGCTACCCTCGATCGTGATCTTGCAAGTCCTCACCAACGGTTCAAACTCAAGATGATGCCTCAAAGCAAAAGATATAGATACAAAGCTATGAGAAGCACCATAATCGAACAAAATATGAGCTGAAAAGGAATCGAGATAAACTGAACCTGAGATGACATCGCCAATTGGCTCCTCCTCGACAGTCAAGAAAAAAGCTCGCCCCTGTCGCTGTGTTCCTCTTTGCTGCTGATACTGGGCAAACTGCTGCTATTGTGGTGGAAGAGGTCCTCTATGATGGCCCACTGGTGGTCTAGCGGGTTCCATCTGTGCCTGTCCTCCACCCTGAACTGGACGAACTGGGACTTTGGGACAAGCCCGCAACTGATGATCTCCCGATCCACATAATAAGTATTGTCCTAGCCTCATCCTGCATGCATCTCATCCATGTCCTTGTTTCTTCCAGAAAGTGCAAAGAACTGTTGTCCTCTGAATCTGATGCATCTGTTAAGCCGGCGCTCTAGCTGGCCCGTGATACTGTTGCCTCTGGTGCTGGTAAGGCCTCTGGGGCTGCTGTTGGAAGTGAGGCCTATTCGCTGGACCCATGTTGTTGTTGGATCCACCGGTATCCCTCTGCCTCTTAGAGCCAAGCTATAAATCATTCTCCTCTCTCTGCACCTGTCCGAGTATCTTCTCGAAGGTGGCGGTAGGATCTCTGTTGGGTTAGGGTTTGACTTCTCGGTTCAGGCCCTTTCTGAACTTCCTTGCTCTGCCTCTAGGGTTCTAACCCTCCATGAAGCGACCTAGAAGGCAATACTCTGCCACATACTCATCCACTGATATACCTCCCTAGACGAGATACTAGAACTAACTCTCCATGGATGTAAGAGCCACGTCTGGGAAAAACTTCTCCTTAAAAAGCTCTTTAAAGGCTGTCATGGTACAGCAATCCGTGGGTCTGTACGGAACCATGTCAATGCAATATCGAACATCATACAACCTGCTGCCTCTATCTGTAATATCTCTGGAATCTATGATAGCCGCAGGTTTCGCTCGATGTCCTCAATCCACTCGTCCGCATAGATAATCCCCTCTGTACCCCTAAAGTCCTTTGGGCCCATCCTCTTGAAGTCGATGATGGTGCCCGGCCTCGGCTGATGCAGAATAAACTGAGCTGGCGCCGTATGTGGCTGGGCTGGAGTAGCTCTCTCCACTGTTGTAAGTGCGATCTGGTGAGCGTTCTCCACGCTCTATCGTAGGACCTCTGCCTGTCGCTGATGTGCCTCCATCATCTGTTGAAAGAGCGTGAACATCTGTGTCTGATCAACTACAGGTGGTGGAGGTGGAAGATCCACGTAAACTGTCTGTCCTCTCCTTGGTACTGGAGGTAGAGAACCTCCAAAAGCTGCTGCTGATACGCCCACCTGGACCGGTGAAACTGACCTCCTGAATGTAGGTGCTGGACCATCGTCTGAGGGTGCTACCCTCATGGGTGATGAAGTGACTGATCGTGTTGTCTGATCGCTGGGAACGCGTCTTCGGCGGTATCCTGAAGATAGATTAAAATACGAAATCAATATTAAATAAGATACGATATCATCAAAGAAGGACAGAAATTTATTTAAAGTAAAACAATATTCAATAGATAAGGATTTGCAAAAATAGATATTAGAATTTTTCTAGGCGTGATTGAGTAAACTCTTAGCCTAAATCATGTTTCCTAAAGCAGGCTCGTAGCAGTACTCTATTCAGCACCACTACGATATCTATCTAGAGTCGCAAGTAGTGCGATATCATAGGATAGATGAGACATGTATGGGCCACAACTAAAAATATGTCATAACCCGCACCCGAATATTCGGATACGAGTACGTGGTTACGCCCAGCCTACGCCACAGAATCGGCGGTAGAATATTGTCTGGGTTATTTCTAACTATCTAACATCTCAATAATATAATATGGTACCAGTCAATCATCTCAACTCCAAACGGAGGAGCAATATGGTATCTCACAAGTATATCTAATCTCAATCACAAAATAAACTAAGGAAGAATAATGCACGAATGGAATAGCGAAGGAAAGAATAAAGATACAATCCATAATCTGAAATAATATACAAGATGTGAATCCACCAAAAGAATAGTCTAATAAAATCCAATACAATAAACTAGACCTCCTCGGGCTCTACAACTAAGTCCTCCTGGTCAATAGGAGTATCCTTTAAAGGTATGCCATCATGTAGCCCGTAGAATGTAGGACACTGCTCTAAAACCAGTCATCTGGAAAAATATATCCAGTCAGGATTTGAGCGAAGTACATACCTCTGAAAGTAGTTTCAATAACATAATCGAGCATATAAAACAGATAATAAAAATAAAATACAAGATCACTAAACATATGAATGAATGAACAATAGGTATACAGGTAATGTACGAGAATATAGATCAACAATATGAATGCCAATAATATGGTAAAATAACTGCAATCTAAACTAACTAATGTACTTCAGAATACAAGTTCATTATGTAATCGGGTTGGATGAACATGATCAGGTAAGACGATTATAAGTAAGGTATGTAACCATAATGTACATGATGTAACAATGGCTTTGATCACATAATCAACTCCTACTCTCCCACCCCCAACTAATATTGATGGATCCAATCACGACACGCTACGAACACGAAATATAACTACTGAACACGAGCAGTGGGTGTACACGAATATCATAACCACCGAACATGAGCAGTGGGTATACACGAATAAGCACACTAAACAAAAGCAATGTGTGAACACAAAATATAATCAATACCCAATATACACGATGAGATACAATGTACACGAGTACCCGCTGAATACGATAGGGGATAACATCTCCTGACTGGATCCATATAGTACTAGTCCGTGAAATCACTGTGTCTGGATCAATGTATACAATTCTAGAACATGTATATATACAATATTATGAATTGAAAACTATCAAAAAAATGTACTCGCCTGACGTCCTGAGCAAGGTGTGTCTCTCGATTCCCAAGCAGGTGTCACACAACCTATATATGGTATGTTGCATCAATACAAGATTCAAGAATGGAAATAAGTTAAGTTGATGCAATTCAAAGTCATAAAGCCATTTCTAGGTCAAACCGATAAAATCTAGGTTGCAAAAGTCTAACACTAAGTCACTAAGTCGATACACTATGAAACTATGCTATACTAGCTAAGCTAAGATACTAAAAAGCACTCAAAGAGCCGTATCCTAAGATACGCAAGTTTCTGCATATAAAAATAGTATTATATATATATATATATATTATATATTATATATATATATATATATATATATATATATATATATATATATATATATATATATATATATATATGTCACATATTATAATAATACAACAAATCAAATAAAATAGGACACCTTGGCCTTGCAGCAATGCGTATCGCACCTATCTCGATATCCAAACTCAATACCTCTGGTATCGACCTGATACCTTGAAACTAACTACTAACTATAAACCTACACTAACATACATATCTATCTAACTATATTAATGTATCTAAATATCTAACATATTGTCACGACCCGCACCCAGATTTTGGGGCACGAGAGCGTGGGTACGTCCAGCCTACGCCGCAGCATCGGCAGTAGAACGCTGTCTAGGTCATAATATTATCTAATCATTCTCTCACGAATATCCAACTCTATAAAGAGACACAGATATCACAATATAATATGAATACTCAATCACATAAACTAGAGCACGATGAGATATCGAAGAAAACAAATAAAATACAAGACAAGTCTAAACGACAAAATAACCATACCTGCAATCAATAACATCCAATCTCCAAGTATACTGAAAAATAAGTCCTCTAAGTCATAGTCTGGAAAAATATTTCCAGTCAGGATGGAACAAAGTACACCTCTAATAACAGTTCCAGTTAATTGATAAGGACTATAAAACAATAAATAGATGATGCTATATACTGAGAGAAGACAATGAATAAATGCAATGGCAAAATAAAGAGACAGGCAATATAGGCAATATGGTACAGTCAGTGCATATATGAAACGAAGAGAACGAGGTACAATATCATATATGGGTGATGTAGTAAATGAACTAAAAATAGAGAACTGTAACTATTCTAAGTGTTTGAAATCGTAGTTTCGAAATGTGATCAGCTTGGGAACTTGTTCGATGACTACATGGCCTAGCTAATCATACGTGAGGTGTATGATTAACACTGTTCAATGTCTACATTTGTACGATAGGTATTTTGATCACATATCTCACTAGCAATTTCCCCGCCCCCAACTAGTACTGTGGATCCAATCATAACACGTCACGATACACGATCAATGTCCAATATATCATGTACAATGTCTAATATCAATGTCTAATATCAATGTCTAATATCAATGTCGTGTGCAATGTCAATACGATAACCAATGTAATATCTCATGACTAAAGATCAAATCTATATACTAGTCCGTGTAGCACTGTGTCAAGAATCAGATGTAATATTTCTAAAGACTTGAATTATAGAAATTATCAAATAATGAAAATTATCAGAGAATATACTCGCCTGTGGTCCTTAGCTGGTATGAATCAGAGTCCAAGTCACAGTCCAAATAGCCTATGTATTACAAATTTACCATGTCAAAAGATAATTTATTTTAATTTATTTAATTCTGGAATAATTAATCTAAAATCCTATTTTAATCTTATTATTCTGATTTTTATGTTAATTCCTAAATTTTGTCCAAAGGAACTGAATTTTATCAACTCGAGACTCATGGCACGCAAATCGAGACGATCTATTGACTGAAAAGTCAACCGACACAAACTCGACTTTCATGCATGATTTCCTATAGATTTCAGCGTCAAAAACATACTGGAATTTACGGCTCATCCGAATTCAAATTTGTTTGGGAAATATGGCACATACAAATTTTGTATCGTGCACCGATGGTTAAATTCTAACATAGAAGTTCTACAGAATTAACAGTATATAAATACTTCAAATTAAATTCTAAAAAAACATATGTCAATGATCTCAACATTATCTTTCCGAAACTTTAAACGGTTCATGATTCTGATTTCTGGTTCTCCCAAAATCGCAAAAACATCAAAACACGTATATTTTTGGATATGTTGTGCTCTACGAATTTTCCAGAATTTAATACTCATAATTTCGTAAAACAATTTATATAATCAGAAATCTAACCTCAATATCGTTCTAACACAAAAAAACTAGGCCTCGTTTGGAGTCCAGAGCTATGCGCAATGGCTTCTGGAAAATAAAGGAACCTTATATGGCAATTCTCCAAAAATCGGCTCAAGAAAAACCCTAGAAAATAACTTAAACTATTATATATATAGAGGAGAGAGAGAGTGCAGCCGCGCCTTGGAGTTGACACATGTCAGCCATCCGCGCAGCCCTGCCCAAATTGGACGATCATGGTTTGACCCAGCTCGGCTCAGCTGAGTCCAAGTCGAACTCTGACTCGGCTCGAGGTCGGCTCGGCTCGGCTCGCACCCACCCCGCGGTCACTGACAGACGGGCCCGGCACGGTTCGCTGCGGGAGGCTGACAGGTGGGCCCCCTGTTTGCTGACTGGATAGAATTAATTACTTTTTGGGTTTTCTTTTTCAGAAATTAGTTTTTAATTCAGTTTTTCATAATTAACTCAAAATAAATGCTAAAAATTATCAGAAAATTATCAAAAAATTCTAGAAAATATATTTTATTATTTAGAACCTAAAATAAAAGATTAGGATATTTTTAATTAAGTTTGTACCTAAAATAAATTCTTGAAAGTCCTAGGAAATTAGGGTTACTAGTTTTTAATTAACTAAAAATTATAAAAAAATTCCAATAGCCCAAAATTAACCTAATAACAACATTTAAGCACAAATTTCAGGATACGGAGGTTACAAGTCTACCCACCTTAAAATAAATCGTCTTCGAAATTTAAAATCCTAAATTATTTTTTTTTACCATCAAAATTTAAATTCATCAAACCGTATAATCATGAAGTAAATCCATATTATTATTTCACAAACTTTCATAATTCTATAGATATCATATTTCTGAAAAATCCTCAAATTTAAAAATCAAAATTCATTCTTATCACAATCTCCTCTAATTTTTTTAATAAATCACTAAATACATAATTTACTATCAAATCCTTTAATTGACATCCAACCAATGCATATTTATAAATTTATAAATCTTATCCCAAAATTCGAATTCAACACTAATCCATTAGTGATCTTAATCCTCGATTCCTTTTTCACACAACATCAAATAATGTATTATTTATGAAATCTTCAAATACCATATTCAATATAAGTTCATAACGTGCAGTCCATGAATATAATGATAATCTCCTTAATTTCCTCGAATTTTAATGATAGATTCAATCATATCTTAATCTTCATAAAAATCAATGTTTTAGCAAAATCGTCAATTCTGCCATATTAAATTCCCAACTCTTTATTTAATTTAATATTTCTCCTCAAAATTTAAGGCACCTTGTCTCTCTCTGTCAAGTCATAACCTCTTCATTAACTCTTTGCTACGGTCAACACCAATAATTACGGTCTAAGAAAATTCTACCTACAGTACCAATACTAACTATAATGGCACCTATTATAGAACTATTGCTACAAGGTACTACACTACGGGTTAACTCTAGATTGATGCCTACTGCTCACATGTCCAACTAAGAAATACTTACAAACTCACAAGTCATACTCAGTCAACACTAATACAAGACAGACATAATTGCAAGTCACCCATTATCACACTAACAAGGAATCCTAATGGGAAAAAACTCTAGGAGGAACTGGACTAAGGAACTGAAGGTATTCCTACTACTAGTAAAGAAAATAAGCAATGGAATAAAGTCCTGTAATAACATGAGTGGATAAGTATTGAGATGATACTTTAAGAACAAATTTAAGATACAACCTGATAATCATACACGTCTGTCCGAAATCATGACAATTAGAATCCTCGCCACGCCAGTAAGCATAGCTGCAATGAACGATAGATTCCATAACTTAGGTATGCAACTCTATAATCATGTCGTCTAGAATCCTCGCTGTGCCGACTAGTATAGCTGCGAGAAATTCTAAATTTCATAACTAAGATATATACATCTGAAGTCAGGTACCTACGTTTCTGACACGCCAGCTAATATGGCTGCGATAAATTCTAGGCTCCATAACCAAAGCAGACGTTTTACCTTTCTCACTGTCCTCATCAACATATGTCATCAGATAATACCGTAAATTTTAGTCCGTAAAATTTATCTCGATAAGGAATCAAACTCAACAACGACACCAAGAATTAAATTTAGTAACTGATCAACAAGAATTAAATTCAATAACAATAAGTGAGAACGGACGGAACAAGGGAACAAGATTTGAATTAGAAATTATTATAAGATTCTCAAGGGTCGTCCCAGGAATCTCTCAAAAATTAGTGATTGAGTATCCTCGCTCATCCTAGTATCCTATGTCCTATATCCTATCACAGGTATGCAGTAGTACAACTAAGACGTCGCACTACCATGACATCGCACAACTTGTGAAGTCTGACCTGCATGGGCCACCACTAAAAATGTGTCACGACCCGCACCCGGATTTTGGGGCACGAGAGCGTGGGTACGTCCAGCCTACGCCACAGCATCGGCGGTAGAACGCTGTCTAGGTCATAATATTATCTAATCATTCTCTCATGAATATCCAACTCCATAAGGAGACACAGATATCACAATATAATATGAATACTCAATCACATAAACTAGAGCACGATGAGATATCGAAGAAAACAAATAAAATACAAGACAAGTCTAAACGACAAAATAACCATACCTGCAATCAATAACATCCAATCTCCAAGTATACTGGAAAATAAGTCCTCTAAGTCATAGTCTGGAAAAATATTTCCAGTCAGGATGGAACGAAGTACACCTCTAATAATAGTTCCAGTTAATTGATAAGGACTTTAAAACAATAAATAGATGATGCTATATACTGAGAGAAGATAATGAATAAATGCAATGGCAAAATAAAGAGACAGGCAATATGGTACAGTCAGTGCATATATGAAACGAAGAGAACGAGGTACAATATCATATACGGGTGATGTAGTATACGAACTAAAAATAGAGAACTGTAACTATTCTAAGTGTTTAAAATCATAGTTTCGAAATGTGATCGGCTTGGGAACTTGTTTGATGACTACATGGCCTGGCTAATCATACGTGAGGTGTATGATTAACACTATTCAATGTCTATACTTGTACGATAGGTATTTTGATCACATCTCTCACTAGCAATTTCCCCGCCCTCAACTAGTACTGTGGATCCAATCATGACACATCACGATACACGATCAATGTCCAATATATCATGTAGAATGTCTAATATTAATATCTAATATCAATGTCATGTGCAATGTCAATACGATAACCAATGTAACATCTCATGACTAAAGATCCAATCTATATGCTAGTCCGTGTAGCACTGTGTCAAGAATCAGATGTAACATTTCTAAATACTTGAATTATATAAATTATCAAATAACAAAAATTATTAGAGAATGTACTCGCCTGTGGTCCTTAGCTGGTATGAATCAGAGTCCAAGTCACAGTCCAAATAGCCTATGTATTACAAATTTACCATGTCAAAAGATAATTTATTTTAATTTATTTAATTCTAGAATAATTAATCTAAAATCCTATTTTAATCTTATTATTCTGATTTTTAGGTTAATTTCTAAATTTTGTCCAAAGGAACTGAATTTTATCAACTCGAGACTCATGGCACGCAAATCGAGGCGATCTGTTGACTGAAAAGTCAACCGACACAAACTCGACTTTCATGCATGATTTCCTATATATTTTAGTGTCAAAAACATGCTAGAATTTACGGCTCGTCCGAATTCAAATTCGTTTGGGAAATATGGCACATACAAATTTTGTATCGTGCACCGATGGTTAAATTCTAACCTAAAAGTTCTACAGAATTAACAGTATATAAATACTTCGAATTAAATTCTAGGAAAAATATATGTCAATTATCTTGACATTAGCTTTCCGAAACTTTAAACGGTTCATGATTCCTGGTTCTCCCGAAATCGCAAAAATATCAAAACACGTCTATTTTCGGATATGCTGTGCTCTACGAATTTTCCAGAATTTAATACTCATAATTTCGTAAAACAATTTATATAATCAAAAATTGAACCTCAATATAATTCTAACACAAAAAACTAGGCCTCATTTGGAGTCCGAAGCTATGCGCAATGGCTTCTGGAAGATGAAGGAACCCTAGATGGCAATTCTCCAAAAACCGGCTCAAGAAAAACCCTAGAAAATAACTTAAACTATTATATATAGCGAGGAGAGAGAGAGAGTGCAGCCGTGGCTCGGAGTTGACACATGTCAGCCATCCGTGCAGCCCCGCCCAAATCGGACGATCATGGTTTGACCCGGCTCGGCTCAGCTGAGTCCGAGTCGAACTCTGACTCGGCTCGGCTCGAGGTCGGCTCGGCTCGCACCCACCCCGCGGTCACTGACAGGCGGGCCCGGCACTGTTCGCGGCGGGAGGTTGACAGGTGGGCCCCCTGTTTGCTGACTGGGCAAAATTAATTGTTTTTGGGTTTTCTTTTTCAGAAATTAGTTTTTAATTCAGTTTTTTATAATTAACTCAAAATAAATGCTAAAAATAATCAAAAAATTCCCAAAAAAATTTAGAAAATATATTTTATTATTTAGACCCTAAAATAAAATATTGGGATATTTTTAATTAAGTTTGTACCTAAAATAAATTCTTGAAAGTCCTAGGAAATTAGGGTTACTAGTTTTTAATTAACTAAAAATTATGGAAAAATTCCAATAGCCCAAAATTAACCTAATAACAATATTTAAGCACAAATTTCATGATACGGAGGTTACACATATACATCCTAGTACATATAGTTACTTTAGCTAAATATTAACATAAACAAGTGTATAACTAGATAACTATTGAACTACTCCAACTGTTAGCTATTTACTAACTAAACTGATACACTAGACTTCCTAAACCAAAAATCCCTAACTAACTGATACTCTTAAGTATTCTAACTAAACCAACTAACCACTCACTCTAAGCTAAACAAAAATCTCATAAAACCACAACCCAACTCAGTAATACTACACAGTACTGTGCACATGCCACCCCCTGCACAGTATACATTATTATATACACTATATATTACATAGATAGCATATATATATATACATATATATATATATATATATATATATATATATATATATATATATATATATATATATATATATATATATATATATACACATGCACGTATAGGAAAAAGAACCAAACAATAAACACGTGGAGTCACCGCACCCGTATCACACTTTCTCTATGATACGCTTGCGATACGGCTCCAACACACAACCAAATACATCCTGGAGGACACAAGCAAGTCTAATACATTAATTATAAACAATACATATAGTAATTAGAGTATCTACGTGTCCGTGTCATAATGTGATATGCACAAGGCCTCGTGTTAGAGGAAAACCCCCAAAATTAACCAGTTTTATCAAATTGACGAGATACGGCCTACACGTATCTAGTTATGGACACAATAGTAGTTACAAATAAGAAATCAAATGTTATTTACATCTATTAGACCCAATGACAAATACTACATGTGCCAATCTCGGAATTCTCCCAAAATTGGCACCAAATTGGACATAACTTCCACCGTAGGTCTCCGATGAACCTAAAACCATATCATATGGGTAGCCTATGCATGTGGGTTGGTTTATCATGGTTAAAAATTAGATCTAGAGTCTAATATAAAGGGAAAAACTGAAATATACCTATTGGAAGATGGATTCCCAATAAAAAGTCCCCAATTGCCAAGTAGCTCCTCTTCTTGTAGATCTTAGCCTCCTCCTCCTTGATCCTTACTTCCTTCTTGTAGATCCTTGGTGTAGAAACCTTAATAAAAATTTTGAAAAAAGATTGGTAAAGAATTGGTGGAGAATTAATGAGGGAATGGAGGGATTGGAAGAAGGAAAATTATAGATCTAGAATTTAGGAATTGGTGAAATAAAATGAGCACTCTCTCTCCTCCTTGTGGCTGGCCATGTAACCCCCTCCCCAAGCAATGTGAAAAGTCACAAATACCCCTTAGGGCCTCTCATGAAGAATTCAATTAGGGAGGGAAGGTTATAATCTAATGGTTTCTCTAATTAATCAAACCTCCTAATCCATGGGCCTAATTCATGGGCTCAATCTAAACTAATCTAAAAGTTGGTTTTATGCATTCTAATAAATAGGTTTGGTCCTCTACACAAGTCTAAAACAAAACTACAACTAGCAATAAATAAGTAATACAATAATTAAATAATCATGCATGCATAATTAATCCTAAAATAAATAATGCCTATGTCAATTACTAAACTACCCTTGAATGAAAAAGTAAGGATGACAGTTTCTGTTAGCAGCAGTAGTTGTACATATCATAAATTTGGGAACATTGCATTCAACACTTTCAGTATGATTAAGTGGGTATTAAGTATTAGAAAGGTGTTAGAGCCTGTGGTATCATACATGTGGTGTACTGCAATGAGGATGCAGTACAGTCCAGTGGGATATGGTTTAGCAACAGATAGCAGTTCCTGCAAGGGGGAAGAGTTATTCCTAGGTCTGTGTTTATGGTGCACTTTAACAGAGCAGTGAGTGTGGCAGTAGTTGTGTCCAGTGGGGACTAAGTGAGGTATGACTGAGTGTTTGTCTAATTGATAAGAACAAATATTGGGAGTGAATGAATATGTATGTTAACAAGTGAAAAGCATGTATGAAATCATGTGTATACTTGTTTGCCATATGTTTTGTTATGATCATTAATGTATGTGGTTAGGAATGTGGACATAGAGGGGGAGATGAGAGGTTGTGTGTAGTATTGAGGGAGGTATGTTCATATGGTCGAGTGTATCTTTGAGTTGATATATATATATATATATATATATATATATATATATATATATATATATATATATATATATATATATCAAGGTATTATTTGGTTTTGTGTGACTTTAAGTTGTGTGTAAAGTATTATGAACATATTATCCTACATTTGGTGTTGATAATTGGTGATGAGAGGAAGGAGTATCAGATTCAGCATGGAGGGATCGAGCTTAGGTCGGTGTTGTGTGTACCTTGTGCATAGGCTTGGGTGGATGTTACCTGGGTACTTATTAGCAATTAATAGGGGGAATCGGGTATGTGTATCATTGTGCTATATAACCAAGGGCATGGGTTCGTGCAGTAAGGTATGTGTGAGTGAGTATGAGAGTGTTAGTGGGTAAGTGTGGGTTTGATGAGTGTATCAGTTGGTTGTTAACAGTGTTATGCATGTGTTTAAGATCCAGTGGTGCGGGCATCTGTGCGTTATGTTGGTTGTAGGTTGTGCTTAAGTGGAAGTGAGGTAGGAGGAGTATTTAGTGGACATGTGCATCGGTGCACATGAGGAGTAGGATTGTGAGTGTGTGTCATATGAGTTGGAGAGTGACTGTAGAGTGAGTATTGGTGTGTGTGTTGTGTTGTGAGATATAAAGCAGGTACACCAGTGAGGATGGGGAAAAACCTTAGCACAATTGCTCCAAGTTCACTTTCAAGTGAAGTGAGGTTGGAAGGGAAGCCTGGAGCATTGTGACAGTCTTTGTTGTAGGAGATAGATGCACATGTATATGATGTGCTTATGGTGTGTGTGAAAGCAACTGTGAGTTGCAGCTAGGTGCAGTGGTAAGGAGCATGAGTTACAGCAAGTAATAGTTGCAGGCTTGGTTAGTAAAAGCATGGGAACTGATGTGCTATATTAAGTATTAGTTTTTGAGATATGGGCTAGAGTAGTATAGGTGTTTGCATGGTGTGAGATTGATAGTTAGTTGACCTAGACATCGTTCTACCGTCGATGCTGCGGCGTAGGCTAGACGTACCCACGTACTCGTGCCCCTTTTGCGGGTGTGGGTCGTAACATATTTTTGTGGTGGCCCATGCAGGTCAGGCTTCGCAACTAGTATGATATCGTGGTAGTGCAATGACTTAGTTGTACTACTACAAGCCTGCAATAGGATATAGGATATAGGGTACCAGGATGAGAGAGAGAATACTCAATCACAACTAAAAATATTTCCAATATATTGATTCTTACTTTTCTTATCATTCTGAATATTTCCTTCTTTGAAAAATTAAAGTCCTTTTTTTATTTTAGCGTATCTTGCGCAATATTGATTACTTTATTTTGATCTGTCTTCAGGATTCCACTGAAGACCAGGTCCCAGCACTCGGGAGCAGCTTCAGAGAGGTCGACGACTTTTTGACCTCTCCTTCAGACAGGGATTGATAATGCCCCATAGCCACATGTTCAGAGGGTTGCCTCACCAGTTCAGGTAAAGGCCTCAGCTATTTTTGGGGGTCCTCCTCCCTTACCTATTTTGAGGGCTATTCCGGCCACTACGGAGGGTCATCCTCCTTCTCCTCCACCAGCTCAGAGGGCGGCACTAGCAGTAGCAGAGGATCTTCCACCGCCACAACCTATGCCAGCGGATGCAACATAAATGTTCACCGTATTCTGGGAGATTATAGTGGCACAACAGAGGCAGGCAGATATACTATGCTAGGGCATTAAGAATGCCCACCAGGTGGCTATCGCAGCAGTAGAGAGGACGGCACCACCGCAGCCATAGAAGGCCCAGCCCAAGCCGGGCAACATACAAGACTTCAAGAAGTTGGATCCCCGTACTTTCAAGGGGGTGGAGGGCATTATATATGCCGATAATTGGTTGGAGAACATGGAGGGCATCATGTATTTATCCCGCCTAGAAGATGATCTAAAGGTAGAGATAACCAGATTGCAGATGTCAGATATTGCCAGTACTTGGTTCCGAAATGAACCACAGATCGCTACCCCGGGATTGACGTGGGACGACTTCAAGGACTTGTTCAAGAAGAAGTTCTTTTCGGCAACCGAGTAACTTAATCTTGGGCAACAGTTCAAGAACCTTTAGCAGGGGAACATATATGTTAAGGAGTACGCCGCGGAGTTCGGCAGGTTGAGCCGGTATGCTGCTAACATAGTATAAGATCCGGAGGACAGGGCAAGCCATTTCAGGGAGGACCTGAACTGGGATGTAAAGGCCCTTATTTCTTCGAGTCATGAGATCTAAGAGGAGATTATTAAGAAGGCCCGCAAGGTCGAGAGATATCTGAGTTTGAGGCTCAAGAGGGATCGTGATATCTTGGGTGGTGCCAGTAGCAGCGCAGGACCGACCAAGCGTCCCCAGCTTTAGCAGAGAGACTTTTAGGAGCAGCAGCAAATTCAGACGCCAGTTCATGCTCCAGTTCAACAGCAGCCTCAAAAGAAGATTCAGCTAATTTCCACTCGTGCCTACTGCAGGAAGTCAGGACACACTTGGAATATTTATAGGAGGAGGCTAAATGTATGCCTGTTTTATGGATCCGTAGCACACCAGATGAAGGATTGCCCTATAATACCTCCATTAGGTATAGCACAAGGTCAGACAAATGGAGTTAGGCCACATGTGGCATAACATCATATACCATACCAGCAAAGGGAGATACCCCAGCAGGGCAGGGCTTTTGCGTTGACGGTCAAGGAGACCGATGTAACGACCCATTCCGTTCAAGCGGACAGCCGATTCAAAAGGCGCAAGTGCAACGACCCGACCTACTTTCCTTAGCGAGAAGACTCGTTTGAGGCAAATGATTTCTAAACTTGGTCCTTCAGGAGTTCAGACTTAGACTTACAAAGGCTCGCTCGAAGTATCGCTCGACCGAGGCAAATCATTGCTAAGGTGGGTGGCTACGATGAACTTGTATTTGCTTAGCCAGCACACTTAAAATATAGATAATACATGCTAGTCGCTAGATGATTCACCAATTGCATGCTAATAAAGAATCTAACGTACCTAGCTAAGGGAATAATCCTAACTTATATTGCTTGTGTTAGAACATGGAAATAAAACATGGCTTATATGGACCCTCCCATATTAACTTTGCTTTGTGCAAGTAGACACCGCTATGCCTCGAGTAGATCATCATATACCCTTCGTAGTACACTACTTTACTTGTTTATACTGCATGCCCATAAAAATGTCGCTCGGTATGTCCCTGTAAGGTTGCACTCCTCGCACTACCACTTAGACTGTGCCAACGTAAATGCTTATGTCTCATATAAATGCATGCTTCTTGCTTACTTTATAGTTTGTACTCATTAGCTCATTTCAATGCTTGTCACATAAATCATGCCATAATCAAGTAATACTATATGTATCGTGTATTCATCTAGTTAGCCAGAAGACTATCAAATAGTTCTTCTGTGCAATATGAACCAGCAAGTATACGGGACCGTTGGGTCGCCATGGCAGTTCCCGAACTAGGGAATTTGCATCAAGTCAAGTTGAACACTAAACGAGAATCATATCAAGTAAAGCAAGAAATATAACTCGTGGAGTAATACTCGTTCAGAGCAAGAGACAAGATTTAGCAAGTCATGAATCTCGTGCATCTCGTGAATTTGGAAGACCAAGACTTGCATGTCGTGGACAACTTGGAAAAAAGGGGGATTTTTGGATCTTGCTCCACGGACGGTCTCCGGGGCACCAGGATCGATCTGATCCGGATGGAACTAACGTAGCAGTCCTTCATGTTCGAGCATGATGTTGCCTCCGCTAACGCTGTGTCATTCCTGCTCAAATGCTAATAGTCTCATGTGCTGGACGGGATAGTTTATAGCGCCTCACGTACTTTTCGTTGCATTCTACCTCGTCAATTACTATAACTCATCCTTTATGGCTATGCCATCGACTCATGTTCATATAGATAAGTCATCCTCGCTTAGAGGCAATTCGCGTACGAGTCATTGCATCGCATCCAGTAAACTAAAACACCTGAACGATATGTGTATGAGACACTTGTGTATAACTGAAACACTTGAACATCTTCTGCAATACTCCTTATAATCTGTGTAACTCGTGCACCTGGAACAGAACCTCGCTTACGACACTTGTGTTTGCCTATGCAACTGCCCCTGGATTTTATTATATATGCTTGTGCTTGATTTAACTTGGTTTTTCTTGGACAGGAAAGAAAAAATAGTAAGTTGGTAAGTCTCGCCGTGTTACTCTTATATCGTACAGTGCACTGCCACACGAGTTAGGCTTTATATTATGCCAAAAACTGATCCTAAGGCAAGACTAGAAAGATAACTTAATAGATGGTGCATGAAACCTATATAACGTGTTTGGATTTTTTTAGCGGACGAGAAGCCTCCCCACTATTATATTCAGGTACTGATAACCCACCAGATTATTTGCAAGGTGCGAAAGAACCTCTTTCAGTGCAAAAACCTCCTCCGTGCGTGCTAAAGTGTAGAGTTTGCTTTTGAGCCTTAGAGCGTTGCCTCCGAAACTGAAGCACATATACAAGACATAATATTGGAATATCGCCTATGTATCATTCCACAAAATATAGTCACTTGGCATGCTTTTATCGTTTCAGAGAGAGAGAGAGAGAGAGAGAGGCTTGAGCGACTTATAATCTCGTTCTAGTGCCTCTTGTAATACTTGTTCAATATCAATAAAGTGCTTATTTTACTTCTATACTTATGTTATGCAAAGCTTCCGCTATTAATGACTCTGTGAACTTATTACCAATCACCTGTTCGTTTCTTATTTTGCAGTACTCGGACTATCTGTGCGACTCTGTGGCTTAGATATCTTATTGTCTGATCGGATCATGGCCTTGCACGGACGCAGCTTATGCTCGTGCGGCATCACGCCCAGATGAGAAAGATCATCCCGCGGGAGTGCTGGTGCGGTGATTCACACCTAGTGGGGATGGCCGATTACCTACGGGAGATCGGGGCGTGACATATTGGTATCAAAGCATGGATTTACGCCTTTGGACTTCGTATCGATTTTCTCAGTTTTGAAAGCTCGTTCGTGGGTTATGTGCATACTCTCTCATTGACCAATTTGGATGTTCCATACAATGAGTCTAAATAATTTTAAAATTTGTATGTGAATGATATGTTGCTTATACGGAATTATGATATGAAGGCCTTTGTGCCAACTGGTGTAAGACTTTATGGGAATAGACTCGTGCTAGAAATTTGCAAGTTATGTGCGAACCCGAATACCTATACATGATTACCCAACTAGTTAGTATGCGAGATAGAATATCGTTCGGACGGTTAACTATGCACATAGCCTTTGGACTAAGTTGTGTAGAGTATAGAGCACCAAGACCCTTTGGGTGCGAGCAAGTTTGTAAGCGAGATTTAGGATATCGTTCAGATAAGTATAAGTCAAACTTAGAATGTCAACCGATAGAAACCTTACCAGATTATCGCTAAGGCGAATAAAGTGGATTATGCTTAGATTTTGAGAAATAGCTCGAATGGTATTTAGTATCTGGAAGATAAAAATCAGATATGGGTTACTTGGATGACTATCAACAAAGATATATATGAGACTAAGATTTATCATGCGATACTAAGGTATCGCAAAAGAATTCTAAAGAACGACTTAGAAAATATTCTTGCGAGTGATGCGAACATCGATTGAGGATTTGATTGGGTGACTCGATTTATGAGTGGTTTATGGATCATTTTGGAAATGTTCAAACGAATTCATAGGTCTTGTACGATAGTTAGTTTGAGCGATTGAGTATGTCTTGAATAAGTGATAAGGCTTATATCAAATTAGAATTCAAAGAAATGAAATCAATATCCTGGTCAAGGAAACTTGGTGGAAACTAGATGGATCATGCGAACGATTTTAAATTGAATCAAACGGATTGAAACTTGAGTAAGATATTGCTCGAATAGGAGTTAGCCCGAGAATGAATATTGTGGTCCGATAAAAGAGTAAGCGATAACGGATTTGACCTTGAGTTTGAAAGAACGATCTTGAATCTAGTTCAAAAAGATAACCTTTAAAATCAGTCCCAGCCGAGAACGATTATCCTGCGGGAGCGCCGGCGTGATAATTCTACATACGGCAGGGATGATCGAACTCACGGGAACATGTTCGGTAATTATTCTAAACGAACTCGATGAATGGAATGTATCAAAAGTGGATAGACTTGGCTTAAATATTTAAACTTAGTTGTTTGAGAAAAGCCAGAAGTAGACTATGGACTTATCAAACTGTAACATTAAAGTTGGATGATTTTACTAGACGAATTATAATCACGGCATGAACGGACATGACTTGAAGGATTATATATATAACTTGGATGAAACGAAGGTGTAATGATAAGGTATCTCAATCATTTCGATGATAACCATAATATTCGACATTCTTGTCATGTGCGAGCGTAACTCTATGTACGTACATGCATCACGTCCGAATTAGGACGATTATCCAGCGGGAGTGTTGGCATGGTGATCTCACATCCAGCGAGGATAATCGAACTTGCGGAAGACAAAAGTATGAACTGATGGATCGCCTTGACTTATGGTTTGACACGATAAGACTAATTTGGGAAATACAAGTAAAATAAAAGTATTTCAAGGATAAGTTAGCCTAGAACCTGGAATAAGACACGCTTGATGGTTTCGTGGAAGGATACATAAATCTTGTTGGACGACTTAGAGTTTATGATTGAGATTGAAGACTTAGAATTAAATCATGGCTTGGTAGTCTAGGCTTAGAATGGTTATATGGATTCTATCAAAACAATGTTTATGGAGATAGACTATGCGAATTACTAGGCTTGTCATACAACTTAGATATATCATCTATTTGATTGAACGAATTCGAACACTGTACAAACAAATGTTTTAATATGAGTAGGATAATATGTGCTTGATATTTAGAAATTTAAGTAAAACGAGCTTGGGTAGAATATTCTATGTAAATAAACAATGGTTTGACCTTAGGAATTGGGACGAGCATCGTGCAACAAATTTGCACGATGAATCGTATGCTTGAACTTATACCTATGATCTTGTGAGCTGACCTAGTAACTAGGCAGACGACCCTGTACCGAGTGAAAGAACTTGTGTAACCGACTTTAGAATATTGCCTGAGCAAGCAATAGAACTGGGACAGCAAGACTTAGAGTTAGACTTGGAACGGTAAGTATGTGCTATGTTTGACACAAACAGAATGTATGATAGAACATGGATGCTAGTCAGTTGATCGAATAGATCATGCTTAACGATAGTGCAATGCTTGACTTGAGTTTGAATAGAAATAACTTAGATTTTGTTTGACCCTGCTGAAAGTATCCTTGTAACTCATAAGACGATAACCTTTGAGATTTTCACAAGTAGCTTGTCTGATTTTACTATATCTAAGTTTGGTTGAATGCATATGTTTGAGGGACGCCTTGAATGTGTGCACGATCTAAGACTCAATGATATATTGAACTCGAGTGTAAAGACTTCGTTATCGCTAAGTTGGTTGACATGTATATATTTTAGAGACGCTTTGAATATGTGCATGATCCAGACTCGAGATATGCTTATCTCGAATGCTAGTGCAAGTTAATATGTTAGATTTGCATGGACGAGTACAATAATTTGGATAAGTTTGCCTCAGCCTTAGATCATTATTCAAGATGGATCATACCATACCCTGCGTTAAACGATATATATTTCACGCTAAGGCACAATAGAGACCGAGTTAGAGCTTAGATTGAATGATAGAGTCATTCAATGAGACCGACCCAGCATACACGCAATACGGTATAAGGAACATATAAGGAATTATGTTCGAACGGATCTAGTAGTACCAATTGTTATGCTTGAAATAGATTCGATAGTGTGATAGAACAGTTTGTGCTCAGGAAGTCTCAAGGACGAAACTTTTTCTGAGTGGTGTATAATGTAATGACCCGTTCCGTTTAAGCGGACAGTCGATTCAAATAGCATAAGTACAATGACCAGCCCCGCTTTTCTCAGCGAGAAGACTCATTTAAGGCAAAAAATTTCCAGACTTGGCCCTTCAGGAGTTCAGACTTAGACTTTTAAAGACTCGCTTGGAGTATCGCTCGACCGAGGTAAATCATACTAAGGTGGGTAGCTACGATGAACTTGTCTTTGCTTAGCCAGCACACTTAAAATATGGATGATACATGTTAGTCGCTAGGTGAATCACCCCTTGCATGCTAATAAAGAATCCAGCGCACCTAGCTAAGGGAATAATCCCATCTTATATTGCTTGTGTTAGAACATGGAAATAAAACTTGGCTTATATGGACCCTCGCATGTTAACTTTGCTTTATGCAAGTAGACACTACTATACCTCGAGTAGATTATTATATACCCTTCGTAGTGCACTGCTTCACTTGTTTATACAACACGTCCATAGAAATATTGCTCGGTATGTCCCTGTATGGTTGCACTCCTCGCACTACCCCTTAGACCGTGCCAACATAAATGCTTACGTCTCATATAAATGCATGCTTGCCTGCTTACTTTGTAGTTTATACTCGTTAGCTCATTTTAATGCTTGTCATATAAATTATGCCATAATCAAGTAACACTATTTGTATTGTGCATACATCTAGTTAGACAGAAGACTATCAAATAGTTCTTCTGTACAATATAAATCTACAAGTATACTGAACCGTTGGGTCGCCAAGGCAGTTCCCGAACTAGAAAATTTGCATCAAGTCAAGTTGAATACTGAACGAGAATCATGTCAAGTAAAGCAAGAAATACAGCTTGTGGAGCAATACTCGTTCAGAGCAAGAGGCAAGATTTAGCATGTCGTGAATCTGGAAGACCAAGACTTGCATATCGCGGAAAACTTAGAAAAGAGGAGGATTTTGGATCTTGTTCCATGGACGGTCTCCAGGGCACCGGGGCCAATCTGATCCGGATGGAACTCACGTAGCAGCCTTTCATGTGCGAGCAAGAAGGCATCTCCGCTAACGCCGTGCCATTCTTTCTCAAAGGCTAATAGTCTCATGCGCTGGACGGGATGGTTTGTAGCATATCACGTGCTTTTCGTTGTATTTCATCCTCATCAATGACTATAACTCATCATTTATGGCTATGCCAGAGACTCATGTTCATATAGATAAGTCATCCCCGCTTAGCGGCAATCCGCGTACGAGTCATTACATCGCATCCTAAACTGAAACACCTGAATGAAATGTGTATGAGACACTTGTGTATAATTGAAACACTTGAACATCTTCTGCAACATGCCTTATAATCTATGTAACTCGCGCACCTGGAACATAACCTCGATTATGATACTTGTGTTTACTTATGCAACTGCCCCTGAATTTTATTATATATGCTCGTGCTTGATTTAACTTGGTTTTCCTTGGATAGGAAAGGACAAATGGTAAGTTGGTAAGTCTCGCTGTGTTACTCTTATATCGTACGGCGCACTGCTACACGAGTTGGGCTTTACATTATGCCATGAAACTTACCCTAAGGCAAGACTAGAAAGATAACTTAATAAATGGTGCACGGAACCTATATAATGTATTTGGATTTGTCGAGCGGGCGAGAAGCCTCCCCACCAGTGCATTCAAGTACTGATAACCCACCAGATTGTTTGCAGGGTGCGGGAGAACCTCATTCGGTACAGAAACCTCCTTCATGCATGCTAAGGTATGGAGTTCGCTCTGGAGCCTTGGAATGTTACGTCCGGAACTAAAGCACATATACAAGACATAATGTTGGAACATCACCTATGTATTATTCCACAAAATATAGCCACTTGGCACACTTTTATCATTTCAGAAAGAGAGAGAGAGAAGCTTGAGCGACTTGTAATCTCGACGTAGCATCGCTTGTAATACTTTTTCAATATCAATAAAGAACTTGTTTTACTTCTATACTTGTGTTATGCAAAGCTTTTGCTATTTACGACTCTATAAACTTGTTACCAATCACCTGTTCATTTCTTATTTCGCTGTACTCGGACTATATGTGCGACTCTGTAGCTTAGACATCGTACCGCCTGTTCGGATCATGGCCTTGCACGGGCGCAACTTATGCTCGTGCGACATCATATCCAGATGAGAAACATCATCCCACGGGAGCCCTGGTATGGTGATTCACACCTAGTGGGGACAGCTGATTACCTGCGGGAGATCGACCATGACATATTGGTATCAGAACGTGTCTTTACGCCTTTGGACTTTGTATAGATTTTCTCAGTTTTGAAAGCTCGTTCGTGGGTTATGTGCATACACTCTCTCTCGTTGACCGATTAGGATATTCCATACAGTGAGTATAATAATTTCAAAATTTGTATGTGAATGATATGATTGCTTGTACGAAATTGTGATACGAAGGCCTTTGTGCGAACCTGTGTTAGACTTTATGGAAATAGACTCGTGCTAAAAATTTGCAAGTTATGTGCGAACCTGAATACCTATACATGATTATCGAACTGGTCAGTGTGCGAGATAGAATATCGTTTGGACGGTTATCTATGCACACAGCCTTTTGGCTAAGTTGCATAGAGTATAGCGCACCAAGACCCTTTTGGTGAGAGCAAGTTTGCAAGAGAGATTTGGGATATCGTTCAGATAAGTATAGGTCAGACTTAGAATGTCAACCGATAGAAACCCTACCAGATTATTGCTAAAGCGAATAAAGTGGTTTGTGCTTGGATTTTAAGAAATAGCTGTAATGGTATTTCGTATCTGGTAGATACAAATCAGATATGGGTTACATGGATGACTATCAACAAAGATATATATGAGACTAAGATTTATCAGGCGATGCTTAGGTATCGCGCATAAATTCTAAGAAACGACTTGGGGAATATGCTTGCGAATGATGCGAACACCGATTGAGGATTTGATTGGGTGACTCAATTCATGAGTGGTGTATGGGTCATTTTAACAATGTTCAAACCAATTCATAGGTCTTGTGCGATAGTTGGTTTGAGCGATTGAGTATGTCTTGAATAAGTAATAAGACTTATATCAAATTAGGATTCAAGGAAATAAAATCAATATCCTGGTCAAGGAAACTTGGTGGAAACTAGATGGATCATGCCAACGATTTCAAATTGAATCAAACGGATTAAAACGTGAGTAGGATATCGCTCGAATAGGAGTTAGCCCGAGAATGAATATTGTGATTCGATGAAAGAGTAAGCTATAATAGATAAAGATAACCTTCAAATGATCTTGAATCTAGTTCAAAAAGATAACCTTCGAAATCAGTCCCAGCCGAGAACGATTATCCTGCGGGAGCGTCGGCGTGGTGATTTCACATACGGTAGAGATGATTGAACTTATGGGAACATGTTCGATGATTATTCCAAACGAACTCGATGAATGGAACGTATCAAAAGTGGATAGACTTGGTTTAAAATTTTGAACTTTGTTATTTGAGGAATGCCAAAAGTAGACTATGGACTTATCAAATGGTAACATTGAAGTTGGTTGATTTTACTAGACGAATTATAATCATGGCATGAACGGACATGACTTGAAGGATTATATATATAACTTGGATAAAACGAAGGTGTAATGATAAGGTGTCTCGATCGTTTCGATGATAACAATAATATTCGATGTTCTTGTCTTGTGTGAGCGTAACTCTATGTCTGTACATGCATCACGTCCGGATTAGAATGATTATCCAGTGGGAGTGTTGGCATGGTGATCTCACATCTACCGAGGATAATCGAACTTGTGGGAGACTAGAGCGTGACAACTGATGGATCGTCTTGACTTGTGGTTCGACACAATAAGACTAATTTGGAAATGCAAATAAAACAAAAGTATTTCAAGCATAGGTTAGCCTAGAGCCTGGAATAAGACACGCTTGATGGTTTCATGAACGGATACATAAATCTTGTTGGATGACTTAGAGTTTATGATTGAGATCGAAGACTTAGAATTAAATCATGGCTTGGTGGTCTAGGCTTAGAATGGTTATATGGATTATATCAAAATAATATTTGTGGAGATAAACTATGTGAATTACTAGGCGTGTCATGCAACTTGGTTATATCATATATTTGACTAAAAGATTCGAACACTGTATAAATGAACGTGTTAATGTGAGTAGGATAATCTGTGCTCGATGTTTAAAAATCTGAGTGAAACGAGCTTGGGTAGAATAACCCGTGCAAATGAACAATGGTTTGACCTTAGGTAATATGGCAAGAATCGGGTGACAAATTTGCATGATGAATCATGTGCATGAACTTGTACCTATGACCCTGTGAGCTGACATAATAATTAGGCAGACGACCTGTGCCGAGTGAAAGAACTTGTGTAACTGACTTTAGAATATTGCCTGAGCAAACCATTGAACTGGGGCAACAAGACTTAGAGTTAGACTTGGAATGGTAAGTGTGTGCTATGTTTGACACAAACGGAATATGCGATAGAACATAGACACTAGTCGGTTGATCGGATAGATCATGCTTAACGATAGTGCAATGCTTGACTTGTGTTGGAATGGAAATAATTTGGATTTTGATTGACCCTGCTGGAAGTATCCTTATGATTCATAAGACGAGAACCCTTGAGATTTTCGCAAGTAGCTTGTCCGATTTCACTGTCGCTAAGTTTGGTTGAATGCATATGTTTGAGGGACGCCTTGAACGTGTGCACAATCCAAGACTCAATGATATATTGAACTCGAGTGTAAAGACTTCGCTATCACTAAGTTGGTTGACATGCTTATGTTTGAAGGAGACTTTGAATATATGCACGATCCAGACTCGCAATATGTTGATCTCGAATGCTAGTGCAAGTGAATATGTTAGATTTATATGGACGAGTATAATGATTTGGATAAGTTTGCCTCAGCCTTAGATCATCCTTCAAGATGGATTATACCATACCCCGCATTAAACGATATATGTTTCACGCTAAGGCGCAATAGAGACTGAGTCAGAGCTTGGATTGAATAATAGAGTCATTTAATAAGACTGACCCAGCATATATGCAACACGGTATAAGGAACATGTAGGGAATTATGTTCGAATGGATCTAGTGGCACCGATTATTATGCTTGAGATAGATTCAATAGTGCGATAGAACGGTTTGCGCTCAGGAAGTCTCGAGGATGTGACTTTTTCTGAGTGGTGTATAATATAATCCATTCTGTTCAAGCGGACAGCCGATTCAAATGGCGTAAGTACAATAATTCGACCTGCTTTTCTTAACGAGAAGACTCATTTAAGGTAAAAGATTTTTAGACTTGGCCCTTCAGGAGTTCAGACTTAGACTTTCAAATGCTCGCTCGGAGTATCGCTCGACCGAGGTAAATTATCGCTAAGGTGGGTGGCTACGATGAACTTGTCTTTGCTTAGCTAGCACACTTAAAATATAGACGATACATGCTAGTCGCTGGGTGAATCACCCATTGCATGCTAATAATGAATTCAACGCACCTAGCTAAGGGAATAATCCCATCTTATATTGCTTGTGTTAGAACATAAAAATGAAACTTGGCTTATATGGTGTCACGCCCCAGTCCCAAAAATACGTAGGACTAGGACACGTAAGCATGCCAGTCGCATGGATATGGCAACTCTAATATATGGAAACCATAACCCATACGTACGCTGTAATATGAATATAAACTCACATGTGGTATATATAATATCACAAGTCACAGATATGCTAATCTTATCCACACAACAAGTCATAGAAAAGAAATACTAAACTAGAATAAGGAGTCTGAAATATCCAAAATAATAGTTGGGTGGAGACAAATCCACTACCAATGACTATATCAATACTAGAATGAGAGAGGAGTATAAATCTCCAATATAAAAAAATAAGGTGATGGCAGAAGTGTATCGGCTAAAAGAATCCATCGGTAGATAATCAACGATGCTCAGAAGGTAAGACCTCCTCGACAGAAAAAAATGCGTCAGGTCCAGGCCCGTACTCTTGCGGATACTCCTGATCGTCTATACCTGGCAAGGGACCAGGTCCTCAGAGGGACATAACAAGATACATAGAAGCAAGCCAATTTAAATACAGTGAATATGCATAATATTTGAAAATAAATAAGTATGCTGTACAAGACGATCTATATGAATGCTAATGAGGACAACTTTTCGACGTATGGGCAAGGGTAGGCTACTCGATCTAATCCTCACAACTCATACGCTCATCAGTGGACATCATCAGCCGACATACCTCTGGGGTAGCGACCCTCGGACTCCATCAATCGACATACCTCGGGGGTAGCGACCATCGGACACGACCAACATAGTGCATGCTAGTGACTACGGTTTACCAGAGTGGTTAAAGCCCATACGCTACTGATTGTCCTCTCATGATACTAGGTGTCAAGTGTGTGTCAACATATCTACTATATAGTAATGACTGAAAGAAACTACACATGCAATAAATAAACAAAAATGCAATAAATATACAGAAATATACTAAGCAGGCAAAATACTGTAAATAATTTGGCAAGGTATCTTGCCTGGCAAGAAAGCTGCAAAATGTAGTATCCTGATGTCAACACCAAGAGTCAGAAGCTACGGCCTCAGAATGAACGTCTCCGAATGCTGAAATAAATATCACCAACGTTCCCAAAATAAGCAAAATAGCTAAAATGCACTTCCCTTTCGTCCAATTTGGACACAGAGGCAAAACGGTAATTTCGGGTAAAAGTAGGGTCCACGGGTGGCCCACTTTGTACCGAAAATGCGCCAAGGATAACAGTCTCTAAATGGGACAAATTATAGGTCAAACAACTTTAGATGTCAATATGAACCCAACGGTATGTCCAAATGTGGATTCCGATGAGCCGAATACAATTTCGTCCAAAAAGTCAACCGTGGGGCCCGCCAATTGGCGACTTGGTCAACTGTCTTAGAATTGCGTAAAAATTGGGTCACAGGACCAGCGCGTTACCACGAGTCCAGTGGCGCAAGTTTCGTCACAATCTGAAGAGCGTGTAGAAAATGCGTACGACTTCCATAAAAGTTGCGACATGGGGTGTGACCGCGAATACGGGCTGATTTCGGCGCGCACACGCGTCCGAATCAGTTTTTGTGAATTTTTACGTGTTCGATTACGCTGCGTGCACCGTTCGGTATACTTGGTACACGGCAGGGCGGTCCCGTTTGGCGGGGCGCGCTCTGTTTCACAACTTTTAGAAATCTGGAAAAGTGGGTTCGCGAAATTTTCCAACAAATTTAATTCTGTCTATAGTCGTTAATAATCTATGGTTATTTAACAGAAATTAAACTAGGTCAAGTGGTCTACGCATAGCAAAAAGAATCATCGAATTCGGATCTCTGTGGTGGAAGATACGAACTCTGAAACTTGGATGGTCACCGCAGTTTTCTGCGATCCCAGAATTCGGTCTGTTTGTGCCAACTTTGGCGATATTTTTGCCTAGGATTTCGTGTTGTTCGAGGTCTAATACACACCGATATGAAAGACGATTAAGTGGTGAGCATACCGGTAAAGACGGGGCGACGTTTGGTTGAGCGAGTCGACAGAAAACAACTCCGGAACACAGGTACCTCTCTGTGGGAATCTGCAGTGCGCGGGGTCGCGGTCGTCGGGATCTGTTTGGACGGCCTGGCGGGGTTTTTCGGCTGCGGTGGCGGTGCTCTCTAGGTCTAGATGAGAAGAGGAAGGGTTTTGATGATTAGGTTAGGGTTTTATTGAAATAAATATATATAGATAGATATATATTAGAAGAGAAGGGAGGTTGAGTCGGGCCAAGGGGGTCGGGTTATAATGAAATTGAGTGGTGCTGTGGTTCTTACTAAGGCCGGATGCAATTTAGCAATTTGCTAAAGGGGGTTGGTTGTGCTTCTTAGCACAAAGGGCTCGCTGTGTTGCTACTTTGTTGGTTTTTGGGTAGGTAGTAGTTTAGTAGTAATAGTAAATGAATAGTTAGTTATTAGTATATTATTACTTTCTTTTCTTTTCTTTTCTTTTCTTTTCTTTTCTATATATATATATATATATATATATATATATATATACTCATAGAAAATTCCAGATTATATTAATGCACACTAATAAGCTAGCAACTGCCCAAGGGGTCTCCTACATGAAATAAATTTCGAAAAATTCCTAATGGTCCCATAAATCCTCTAAGTGCACCAACACCTAAAATAAAAATTATTAAAAATCTATTTCTCCTAATTAGCACATAATTACTATAATTAAATTATTAATTAATAAAAAATAATAAATATGATTTTTAGAAATATGAGTTTTACATATGGACCCTCGCATGTTAACTTTGCTTTGTGCAAGTAGACACTACTATGCCTCGAATAGATTATTATATACCCTTTGTAGTGCACTGCTTCACTTGTTTATACTGCATGCCCATAGAAATATCGCTTGGTATGTCCCTATACGGTTGCACTCCTCGCACTACCCCTTAGACCGTGCCAATATAAATGCTTAAGTCTCATAAAAATGCATGCTTGCCTGCTTACTTTGTAGTTTGTACTCGTTGGCTCATTTTAATTCTTGTCACATAAATTATGCCCTAATCAAGTAATACTATCCATATCGTACATGCATCTAGTTAGCCAGAAGACTATCAAATATTTCTTCTGTGCAATATGAACCTGCAAGTATACATGACTGTTGGGTCGCCAAGGCAGTTCTGGAACTATAAAATTTGCATCAAGTCAAGTTAAACACTGAACGAAAATCATGTCAAGTAAAGCAAGAAATACAGCTCATGGAGCAATACTCATTCAGAGCAAGAGGCAAGATTTAGCATATCGTGAATCTCGTGCATCTCATGAATCTGTAAGACTAAGACTTGCATGTCGCTGACAACTTGGAAACAAGGAGGATTTTTGAATCTCATTCCACAGACAGTCTCTGTTGCACCGGGGCCGATCTGATCCGGATGGAACTTACGTAGCAGTCTTTCATGTGCGAGCAGGATGGCATCTCTACTAACGCTGCACCATTCTTGCGCAAAGGCAGATAGTCTCATGTGCTAGACAGGATGGTTTGTAGCACCTCACATTCTTTTTGTTGTATTCCATCCTCGTAAATAACTATAACTCGTCCTTTATGTATATGCCAATGACTCATATTCGTATAGATAAGTCATCCTCGCTTAGCGATAATCCGTGTGTGAGTCATTGTATCGTATCCAGTAAACTGAAATACCTGAACGTTATGTGTATGAGACACTTGTGTATAATTGAAACACTTGAACATCTTCTGTAACATGCCTTATAATCTATGTAACTCGTGCACTTGGAACAGAACCTCGCTTACGATACTTGTGTTTGCTTATGCAACTGCCCCTGGATTTTATTATATATGTTCGTGCTTGATTTAACTTGGTTTTTCATGGACAAGGAAGGACAAATGGTAAGTTGGTAAGTCTCGTCGTGTTACTCTTATATCGTACGGCACACTGCCACACGAGTTAAGCTTTACATTATGCCATAAAACTGACCCTAAGATAAGACTAGAAAGATAACTTAATAGGTGGTTCACAGAACCTATATAACGTGTTTAGATTTTTCGAGAGGGCAAGAAGCCTCTCCACCAGTGCATTCATATACTGATAATCCACCAGATTGTTTGCAGGGTGCGGGAGAACCTCATTCGGTGCCGAAACCTCCATCGTGTGTGTTAATACTCGGAGTTCGCTTTGGTTCACTCTGGAGCCTTGGAGCGTTGCTTCTGGAACTGAAGCACATATACAAGGCATAATGTTAAAATATCGCCTATGTATCATTCCACAAAATATAGCCACTTGTCACACTTTTATCGTTTCAGAGATAGAGAGGCTTAAGCGACTTGTAATCTCAGTCTAGCGCCGCTTGTAATACTTTTTTTAATATCAATAAAGTGCTTATTTTACTTCTATACTTGTGTTATGTGAAGCTTCCGCTATTGATGACTCTGTGAAGTTGTTATCAATCGCCTATTTATTTTTTATTTTACTGCACTCAGACTATATGTGCGACTCTGTGGCTTAGACATCTTACCACCTGTTCATATCATGGTCTTGCACGGGTGCAGCTTACGCTTGTACGGCATCACGTCCAGATGAGAAAGATCGTCCCGCGGGAGCGCTGGCGCGGTGATTCACACCTAGCGGGGATGGCCGATTACCTGCAGGAGATCGGGGCATGACAACCGATGCTACAGGTGATGGGTTAGCAGATTTTGTTATGTTCCGTTCTATTCTTTCTTACTGCTATTTTTCCCATCTAGTTGATTTAATTATTTTCTCAGTACCTTATATTTGCTTGTATTATATGGTTAGTGTAGTTAGTAGTATACCTTGATAGAGACTATAAAATCATGACAGACAGAGACCATAACCATACAGATGACAATAATTAGGGATTTCTTTAAATTGCATGCTTGTATGATTTTAGATGGGTTGAGGGTTTGACCTAGAAGGGGTACGACCACCTTTAAATTTTGATGAATTTTTTTTTCTAAGGGGGTAGGATTGTAACCACCTTATTTTCAGGACAAAGATATTTTGGTAATTTGCTATAATTTAAATTTTTATGTATATAAATATAATATGTGACTAATGAATTATTCATTGAATTTAGACTAGTTAAGTCGAGCCATTAGTTAGTCATGACTAGATTAGGACCATTAAACTAATTTGGACTCAAGGATAGAATATTCCTTTCTAAGAATTATAAGATCATATTCATGAAAGAATGAGAGGGGCTTTTGAGTCAAATCAAACCATCATGATACAAACCCTAACACTAAGGGAATGTCTATATAAGCCTCTTTATTCATAGTAGCCTCCCTTAGTTCATCCCCAAAAATTAAGAAAAAAATCCTAATCCACCCATCCCCAAATCTTATCCCTCTCATTTTTACTCCAAGGAGGCTAGAAGAGCTTGACATTGCTAGAGGAAGCTTGAAGAGGAGTCCAAGTTGAGGATTGTGTCCGCTTTATCTTCCTCGTGTCCAAATTCATAGTTCATCAAGGAGGTCACTCAAAACCTAGATACTTCTTTATTTTCCACTCTATTTATGGTAGGAATCCAAATAGAGCTAATAGAAACCCTCAAATAGGTGGAAATAACCTTTTAATGCTAGATCTAGGTAATAGAGGACTTAAATCCACTAGATCTAGACTTTTGGATGTTGTATTGGTATTTTCTAGGATTCATTTGGTGGAACTATGAATTTTGACCACCATATATTTGTAGAATTGTCTTAATAGAATTTCTAACCTAATTTAGTATTGTCTTGTGTTCATGTGTCCTAATTAGGATATTGAAGGTTAGTATCATGATAGTATGGATCATGGGTAGTGTATTATGAGTTTTATGAAGTGGTTGTGCTAGGTGTTTGTTTGAATGCATATATATTTATTAGTGTTAGTGTTGTGTGTGTGGTGTTGAATAATGATATGGAAGGGGTATTTGAGAACTGATACCAATATATCAGAGAAGGAGGGGAGGAACCAGGATATGTGCTCAGTTCACTGTAGAATGGGGGTATGTTATTGCACAGTGAAGTTGGTTTCCAGGCTCGGGTTGCTATTATATGCGCAACACAGTGCAAAGAAGAGGGAATAGGTGTAGTAGTGCAAGAGAGATTATGTACTTGATGGTATAAGTTTGTGTGAATTGTGAGGGTGTTATGCTAGTGTAAAGAGATATGAAGAGGATGTGTGTTATAGGTGTGTATGTGTGTGTGTGTGTGTGTGTGTGTGTGTGGTGGGAGTTACTGTCAACCATAGGAGTAAGGTTGGGGTAGAGAGAGGGGTTGTGAAGCCTACATGTAACAAGATTAGGGAAGTGGCAGGTGATGTTAGGGGTGCTCGGGTTCCTGCTAGCAGCATTAGCTGTACATATCGTAAATCTGGGAACATTGCATTCAACACTAAGAGAAATTTTAGTATGGTTATGAGGGTATTAAGTATTAGAAATCTGTTAAAGCATGTGGTATCATATATGTCGTATACTGCAGTGAGATGCAATGCAGTCCAGTAGGATATGGTTTAGCAATAGATAGCAGTTCCTGCAAGAGGGAAGAGTTATTTCCAGGTCTGTGTTTATGGTGCACTACAACAGAGCAGTGAGTGTAGCAGTGGTTGTGTCCAGTGGGGGTATGACTGAGTGTGTGTCTAATTACTAAGAACAAATATCGTGAGTGAATGAATATGTGAGTTAATAAGTGAAAATCTTGTATAAAATCCTGTGTACCCTTATTTTACATGTGTTCTGTTATGATCGTTAATGTATGTGGTTAGGAATGTGGACAGAGAGGGGGAGATGAGAGGGTGTGTAGTTTTGAGGGAGGTAGATTCATATGGTCGAGTGTATCTTTGAGTTGATATATATCAAGGTATTGTTTGGTTTTATTTGAATTTAAGTTGTATATGAAGTATCATGAACATAGTATCCTATATTTGGTGTTGATAATTTATGATGAGAGGAAGGAGTATCAGATTCAGCATGGGGGGATCAGGCTCAGGTCGGTGTTGTGTGCACCTTGTGCATAGGCTTGGGTGGATGTTATATATGTACTTGTTAGCAATCAATAGGGGGAATGGGGTATGTATACTATTGTGCTAGATGACCAAGGGCATGGGTTGGTGCAATGAGGTGTGTGTGAGTGGGTATGAGAGTAATAGTAGGCAAGTGTGTCAGTTATAGTGTATCAATAGCAGTAGAGTGTTATATCTGTGTGGATATGTATGTGTGTGTGTCTATTAATTTTATATATATATATATATATATATATATATATGGAGTGGGTAGGTGGGTATGTTAGTGTATTAGTTGGTTGTTAACAGTGTTGTGCATGTGTTTTAGATCCAATGGTGCAGGCATCTGTGCGTTTTGTTGGTTGTAGGTTGTGCTCAAGTGGAAGTGATGTAGAAGGAGTGTTTAGTGCACATGTGAATCGGTGTACATGAGGAGTGTGATTGTGAGTGTGTGTCATATGAGTTGGAGAGTGAGTGATAGAGTGAGTATTGGTGTGTGTGCTGTGTTATCAGATGTAAGGTAGGTGCACCAGTGAGGATGGGGAGAAACCGGAGCACAATTGCACCAGGTTCACTTCCATGTGAAGTGAGGTTGGAAGGGAAGCTTGGAGCATTGTGACAGTCTTTGTTGCAGGAGATAGGTGCACATGTATTTGATGTGCTTATGGTGTGTGTGAGATCAACTGTGAGTTGCAGCTAGGTACAGTGGTAAGGAGCATGAGTTGCAGCATATAATAGTTGCAGTCTTGGTTAGTAAGAGCATGGGAACTGATGTGCTGTGTCAAGTATTGGTTTTTGAGATGTGGGCTAGAGTAGTATAGGTGTTTACATAGTGTGAAATTGATAGTTAGTTGACCTAGACATTGTTCTACCGCCGATGCTGCAGCGTAGGCTGGACGTACCCATGTACTTATGCCCCTTTACCAGGTGCGGGTCGTGACAATAGGTGGGACACATCTTCTCTAACCAATCATCTGAAAAATATATCCAGTCAGGTTGGAGCAAAATATAACCCAATAGCAGTTCTAATTAATTGATAAAGATTATAAACAGTAAATAGAGGATGTTATATACAATAAGAAACAATAAACTGATACAATGGCAATAGCAAAAAGAGAGTTAATGTAAGCAATAGAGTATCGTCAGTGCATATATAAAAATAAAAGGAAAAAGAACTATAATATTAGATACGAGATAATATAGTCTTTGAACTGAATATGAAGAACTGCAACTATACTAAGTATTTGAAATACTAATTAGATATATGATCGGCTTGGAAGAATCAATGATTTACACTAAGGGAAAGCTAGCTCAATCATACGTGAAGTGTATGATTAGCTAGTAGCCGATGATTTACACTACTTGCTGATAGCTATTGATCAGATATCTATCTAGTACTTCTCTCGCCCCGACTGATATGATGGATCCAACCATGACCCATTATTAGCCAATGTATCCAATGTTAACCAATATTATCCAATGCTATCTAATACCAAACAAGGAGCAGTATTCGATACCATTGCGATGAGTCAAGGTAATATCTCATGACTGAAGATCCAATATCAATATCAATCTGTGTACCATCGTGTCAAGAATCAGATATAACATTTCTAAGTACTTAAATTATAGAAATTATCAAATAATATAAACTATTAGAGAATGTACTCGCCTCTGGTCCTGAGAAAATGGTACTACTCGGTATCCGAGCTAGTGTCACACAACCCATATATAAAATATCAAGTCAATTAGGTGTAATGAGTGATAAACATGCTAAAATGCTCTAAATATGATTTTCTAGGCCATTCATAGGTCATGTTAGTCAAACTAGGCCAATACCTTGATTTTAGGTCTATACCTAGCCTCTGGGTTGATTACAAGCCTATACTAACTCATTTTAGGTAATACTAGGTCATACCTAGATTTGTAAGTTGGTATCTAGATGATATTAGCTATACTAGATAACACTAGGTAGTAGGTTACCATATATACACCTATATCAATATGTATAACTAATATACACATACTTGTTAATATATTATCAATATTATATATATAATTTATACAAACTATATGCACTATACCTTAATATCTTGACTACAACTTAACACTAACTTGACCTTACTACCCATATCCACATATAACCTATACTAGTATAGTTATACTAGAGTTACATTAGTATAATTATATACTACCCTCTAATAACCAATACCTTACTTACAAACAATTACCTTGGCATCTTGAAATACTAATACCTTACCTACCTGACATACATTCAGAGATGTGCATTGTTGCTACCTAACTAATGCACCTCAACTCATACCCTCACAACCTCTCTTGGCCACACTCATGCACAAAACCAACACTCCAACTGATAACTCACCATTGGAACCTAATAACCCATCTCACTAGTTCTTATATGCTTTTAGGTATTAGAATGCCTCAACACTCAACTATCTTGACCCCACAACACTTGACGCTGCTGTACAATACTACCTACATTACCCCCATGCACATGTACACTCAATACCCCAAATCCCAACCTCAAAACTAAGTTTCCTTAGATATTGCTACCCGAATACTGATCTCTCTCTAATACCCCTCTGGTACAGCACTGCAGTCCTACCTTAACATATACTTCCCTTGGTAATTGATACCCTTGTACACCTACACATAACCATGTTGTATTGAACTAGGGGTAAACTCTAATTGTTAACTAATACTCCAATACATCAATCTTCCCACATCAACCCTCATACCACCTGATACCACATTAATACTCTAACCCTCATATTGTCCTATTTCCATACATATGTTCGTCCAGATATTTCCTATAACTGACTGCACGTATGCTAATACTGCCTGCACCAAAACTGGCCTCTACCTTGCTACTACCGATGCAATACACAAAGTCCTAACAATGCATACTTCCCCTAACTTTTTTTTGCCCTTCAGTTCAGTACCCTCTCCCCTCCTCCTCGAACACTCACACCTCAAGCATGCACCACCACAGACACAAATTCACTCCCTTAAGTTGCTCCTACTAAAACACTAATGCTACAACAATGAACTTGGACATTTAACAATAGCAATTCCTTAACTCTCCTCTCATATACACACTAATACACACACACACACACACATGTCATGACCCACACCCGGAATGAGGGCTCGAGTACGTGAGCAACGCCCAGCCTACATCGTAATAACGATGTAGAACGATGTCTAGGTCAACAATATTATCTAACCATCTCATACAATATATATATATATATATATATATATATATATATATATATATATATATATATTCTCAACTCCAAATGGAGGAACAATATGATATATGATAATAAAATCAATACTCAATCATAATATAAAACTAAGGAAAGATAAAGGCATGATATGGAATAAAGAAGAGAAGTACAAAGTCACAATACATCATAAGTCCAAATAATAGACCAATCAAGACAATGGTCTCAAATAGAATACATGCCATAAAATTCTAACTAAGATCAATTATAGCATCATAATGAATGAGCTAATCCCTCCAACTGATGGTACTACTCAACGTGCTCTATAACCTCGCCATCATGTGGCCCGTAATAGGTGGGACACATCGCCTCTAGCCAATCTTTTGAAAAATATATCTAGTAATGAATGAGCGAGTACAACCCAATAGTAGTTCCAAGTTAATTGATAATGACTATAAATTGTAAAAAGTGAATGTAATACAAGACGAGAAAAGAAATGGACAGATATCATAATATGACAGAAAGAGAGAGACAGGTAATCTAGAGCAATAGGGCAATATCACTACACTAGGAAATGGAATAAGTGAAGAACTAATACTATACTAAGTGTTTTGCAATAATTTCTATTATGTGTTTAACCAATAGTCAATAATCATAATGTCCTCAATAATACGACCACGATAGTACGGCTCAGTTCCTTAGGACTGGCTATCCACAATAATGCATGCACGAAGTACGACACTATCCCATAGGATTGGCTATCCATAATAATACAATAGTACGTCTCAATCCAATAGGATTGGCTATCCACAATAAACAATAGTACGACTCATTCCCATAGGATTGGCTATCCAAAATAATGCAATATTACGGCTCAATCTCATAGGATTGGCTATCCACAATAATGCAAGAACAATAGTACGACACGATCCCTTAGGATTGGCTATCCATAATAATATGATCACGATATCCCCATCAAGTCACGTCACTATACAGGAAACACAATATGAAGAACATGGTGATCAAGGTGTACAATGAATGTGAGAACAATAGATATATTAGAACTGAAATCCATAAAACTAACCATATAACCATTGTATCAAAAATTAGGTAAAATATTACTAAATACTTGTATTATAGTAATTATCAATTCCTGAAAATTATTAGAGAATGTACTCGCCTCTGGTCTTGAGCAAAGTGTGAGAGTCAATGTCCAAAATAGAGTCATAAGGACCTAAATATGAAATAATAGTGTTAAAGAGTGAAACGAGAGGATATGCATGATTAACTAATTGATGATGATGTTTCTAGGCCAAGTCTAAGTCCACACTAGGTCTATACCTTATTATACTATGTTGTTAGATCATTACCTTGATACTCCAAGTTGCACTAGCTAATATAGTTATATATATAGGCAACTAATACTTAACTAACTACTGGTAACACACATGTTTTCATCCTTCCTTACAGATTCTCCACTCACTTAAGTATCACTGATTCTCAGTTACCTTAGTTAACTATATATGGGTACATGAATAACCTGGTATTAACTACCCATCTAATATCTAATATTTAGAGCTATACCTTATTATCTATACTATCTCACCTATACCACTTACTCATATCCTAGTATTTGACCAATACTTACCCATTGATACTCCCCTTAGTACCTTGACACTCACTCACTGGTACACATATTACCTAGGTACACTTAATACCTGACACTAACCTATATAGATAATACATATACTCACTCAATATCCTAATTTACACTCACCAAGGTATTCCACACTAACACTCATGGACATCTCAGTCAAGTGGATACCCCCACACACACTGGTACAATACTATCTGAAACTAAACGTTGCATGTTATTGCTGCGCACTGAGCACACTTGCTTGCACTATTGTTGCCAATACACCCAACTACAGGGAACTACCTGCAATAAGCCAATTGCCACAGACCCCCAAGGCTCCTTACCTATTTGTACAGACCTTCCTTCGCACTCCAATCATCATCACACCCCTCACTTGCTTAATACCTGAACATGTACCCACATGCTAAAACTGAAAACACAACCCTGATAAATACCTATAAACACTAACATACAAATTTCTCTCACACACTGATATAAAGGAATTGATACACCTAAACCAAGTCTCCCACATACTGATATACATCTGCACAAACACATAGATATATATATATATATATATATATATATATATATATATATATATATATATATATATATATATATATATATATATATATATATATATATATACACCTAGATCTCCTCTCACCTGACACTCACCTCCACCTATTACTGCTAACCCGACCCTAGTTCACACAAACAGTTTCCACACAACACTACTACTAGGTCCACACACTCACAACTGAAACCAAGTGTACCAAGATACACTTATAACTTCACTAAAACACTCTAATCAATGTGTTCGCACTGATACCTACACTTACCGCCCTTTTTCTTACCTGCTACCACGATGCTCGATATTCCCCACAGTGCCTGATACCACTGATACATATGTATCAGTCACCACTAAATCAAACTAATGATCTTACCTAACACTTACACTCACCCTAGCTTTATACTCAATCATACATGACTCCACTCATTAACACAGTTTGACAATGCTTAACAAACCATTCCCCCATAAATGGTAACTGATTGCTTTTCTTTCAGTGCAAGTCAGAACTTTCAATCTCTGATACTCTACAGATTAGCAACAATCTCCTTACCCCGAGCTATTCCCTGCAGTGTACAACATCCCCTACTACCTGCTGCACACTTTGTTGTATCAGTACACATATGATACACTCTAATACACCTGACTCCTAGTACCTCCTCTAATATCTCCACCTGATGTCACTACTAAGTATCTATGCATCCTACCTCTATATGCAATTATCTAATACCTATTCTCTCTAGGATATACTAGTCCACTCCATCTCAGGTTAACAATATGCTTCATCTTCCCTTTACTTGTTGTGCATTGGCACTGCCTACACCAAGCTAAGCAATCTCCAGTTTACACATAATCCTCCACTGCAATACAAGGAATTGCACATAGGTCTTCATCTCCTCACACATATGTTGTAGTATGAAATATCCTACATTCAGGGTATTCTCTGCACATACTCCTGCACAAGGACACAGACACCAGTGTGCACTTCTGAATACTCCAAAAACCTAATGCAACTGGCCCTTAACAAATGTACAACCTCCTCATACTAACACACAAATTACGATGAGTTTAGTGGGTCAAGAGCACCCTCACACCCTAGTGTGTCACAAGCACACACACACTATAGTATATATCTGTTCTCACACACATAAAGAGACCAATTCCACTAAACAGTCCACAATAATAGTATATATATATATATATATATATATATATATATATATATATATATATATATATATATAATATACTAACATATATTCATATATACAATTAAGGTGGGAAGAATACAATACCCATACTAATGGCTATTCCCCAAACCCTGAGGGCACTATTAGGATACTCTATGATACACATCAAATAGAGATGTCAAAACCTCCAATACACCACAATAAACATTCTCATATATCAAATACACTATTATATAACTAATACAACTTGTAACAATAATAATTGGAGAGAATTAATACAAATTATCCAAAATTGAGTCTCGTATCACAAAATATCACACCGTATCATGATACGGCATACTCGTGTCCAATTGTGGACACGTAGCTAGTTTTTCAACCCCGATCTAAGTCTAATTAGGCTAAATCAGTCTTAAGACACACACTTAATGTGTCAATCTCGTAATTCCTCCAAATCATACACAAAAATCTATGTATAAGTGTTAATTCACGTCAATTAGGCCTAGATCTTCATCCTAGAGGTAGCCCTATGTTATAGGAGGGTTCCTAATGGTCAAATGCATAGTTTAAAACCTAAATTAGAGGAGAATTCAGATCTATAACTATTAGGAGATGGATTCCCAATGAAATACTCAATTGGACACGATCCGGATACAATCTCTTTGCAACAAGCTCTTTCTCCAAGTGCTCCTTGCAAATCCAAACTTCAATGCTCTTCAATTAGTGGAAATGAGAGGGAATGAAAGAAATTAGGTTGAAATTGATGGAGGGATAAAGTAAATTGGGGATCTACTCAATTGGGGATCTAAAATTGAGTGGAACAAAATGAAGAAGAGAGAGAAACTCCTCTACTTATGTGGCCGACCCCCTTGGCTCCTCTGCCAAGCAACAATAATAGTCTACTATACCCCCACTAGTTAATTATGAAGAATAATTAGGGAGGGCTATATTGGAAAGTCTCTAAACTAATGCAAATTAAGCTAATCCTTCTAATTAACTAGAGGGAATGGGTTTAATGGGCCTAGTCCATGTTGGGCTCAAAAGTTGTCATGACAAGTCTAATTGGGTTCACTAGTGTCAAGTCTAAATAACTAGGCTAGCCCACTAACTAAAATAAATAAATAGCTCAAGCACAAATATTAATTTTTAACACAATAAATAAATATTAATCACTAAAAAAATATAGGCAAAAAGACTAAAATATTCTCATCTAGAAATGTGGGGGTGACAACACACTGTTAGCCCATCCGGTCTTAGTTAACTTGATTTTGATAGTTAACTAACCATGCATTGATATGTCATGATCTGAAGCCTCAATACTGCTATTACATATCGTCTGTATTTCGTATATTCAAATATAATCTTTTATTTATTTGAGTCTAGGACTGATGTAAGCTGATTTGCACTAACAAATCCCAAATACCTATACCCAGATACCTAGTCTACTTAAATGAACCAAAGAACCTATCCACCAAATCAGACCACATTCATTTACAAAGTCTACCATACTAAGAGACCGAACTCGGGCCGAACTCGTGCTGAACTCGGACCGAACTCGGTTACCCTTTTGGTATAAAATCAACCAGTTCAATAGCTCATATTTTCTTAGCCGAACAGTTAGAAATTTGAATTAAACCCTGACCGAATTCTGGCCGAATTCTATTTTCCTTGTCATGACTCGTACCTGGATATTCGGGCACGAGTACGTGGTTACGCCCAGCCTACGCCACAAAATCGACGGTAGAACGCTGTTTAGGTCATTTCTAACTATCTAACATCTCAACAATATAATATGGTACATGTCAATCATCTTAACTCCAAACAGAGGAATAATATGGTATCTCACAAGTATAACTAATCTCAATCACAAAATAAACTAAGAAAGATAAAGCACGAATGGAATAGCAAAGAAAAGAATATGATACAGTCCACAATCTGAAATAATATACAAACTGTGAATCTCCATAAATATCTAATACAAGCCAACACAAATAAACTAGACCTCCTCAGGCTCTGCAGCTAAGTCCTCCTGGTCTATAGGAGTATCCTCTAAAGGTACGTCATCTTGCGGCCCATAGAATGTGGGACACTGCTCTAAAAGCCAATTATCTGAAAATATATATCCAGTCAGGATTGGAGAGAAGTACATATCTCTGAAAGCAGTTTCAATAACATAATCGAGTATATAAAACAGATAATAGAAATAAAATACAAGATCACTAAACATATGAAGGAATGAACAATAGGTATACATGTAATGTACGAGAATATAGAACAACAATATAATATCTGCAATATGATAAAATAACTATAATCTAACTAATGTGCCTTAGAATACAAGTTCATTATGTGATCGGTTTGGGTAAACATGATCAATAAGGTAAGACGATTACAAGTGAGATATGTAATCAGAATGTACACGATGAACAATGGGGCTTTGATCACATAATCAATTTCTACTCTCCCATCCCCAACTAATGCCAATGGATCAAATCACGATACGCTACGAATATAAATTTGACCACTGAACACGAGCAGTGGGTGTACACGAATATAATAACCACTGAACATGAGTAGTGGGTGTACACGAATTAGCACAATGAATACGAGTAGCGTGTGAACATAAAATATAAATTAATATCCAATATACACGATAAAATACATATACACGAGTACCCATTGAATATTGTAGGGGATAACATCTCCTGACTGGATCCATGTAGTATGAGTTCATGAAATTACTGTGTTGGAATCAAGTATACAATTCTAGAACATACATATATACACTATTATGAATTAAAAACTAACAAAGAAATATACTCGCCTGAAGTCCTGAGCAAGGTGTGACTCTCGATGTCCAAGCTAGTGACACACAAACCTATATATGGTATGTTACATCAATACAAGGTTCAAGAATAAAAATAAGTTAAGTTGATACAATTCTAGGTCATAAAGCCATTTCTAAGTCAAATCGACTAAATCTAGGTTGCAAGAGTCCAACACTAAGACACTAGGTCGATACACTATGGAACTAAGCTATACTAGCTAATCTATGATACTAAGAGACACTCAAAAAGTCGTATCCTAAGATATGCAAGTTTTAATATATGAAAATAATAGTTTAGGTATATATGAGTCAATACACATAGTGTCTATATCAAAACAATAAAATTAGGATACCTTGGCCTTGCACCAATGCGTATCACACCTATCTCGATGTCCAAACCCAATACCTTGGTATCGACTCCCTTACCATGATATTACCTTGGTATCCCGAGGTAATTCAAAACACTCATGAATATAGCTAAATATATATAGAAACCCAAAACTAATATTATAACTATAAGCTAACATATACTAACTACTAATATATATATATATATATATATATATATATATATATATATATATATATATATATATATATATATATACACCATCATAGAAACTAACTATAATACAATACATATCTACATACTAATATATAGCTAACTATTAACATATACATCCTAGTATATATAGTTACTTAGCTAAATATTAACCTAAACAAGTGTATAACTAAATAACTATTGAACTACACTAACTGTTAGCTATTTACTAACTAAACTGATACACTAGATCAACTAAACTAGCTCATCTAAACTCACTAACCAATGTCCAAACTAAACCATTACCAAAATACCTTGCTAAACTAATAACCCAACTAAAGCAATACCTTAGTAACCAAACTATTAGATACTGGACTAATACACTAAGGGTCTGCTGATACTGTGCCCGAGTTGCTAAAACTTCCTATTGATACCTTGCTGACTGCACCTTGACCCCTTATTGTACTGTTACTGGCCTCGGTAGATGTTGACACTGCAGTGGTTGCTGCCACCCTCAGTTGCTGTGCATTGGCCTGAGCCTCCACTGGCAGTTGGCTACCTGCACTGGTAGTTGGCTACCTGCACTGCTGTAGAACCATGTTCGAGGGTGCAGTGCATGAGGTAAAGTTGCTACTGCTATTGCTGAGTTTCCTTCATGATACTGCTACTGTAGAGTTCTCTTGTGCAGGTTCCCTGCTGATGCTCACTTGCAGCAGTTGGTGACTGCTTGCATACTCCCCTTGCCTGCACAATTGGTACTCAAGACTGGAGGTTGCTGCACACCCTTCCCTGCTGTGTTGGCTACTGTTTGAGTTGTTCCCCCAGTGGACTTAACTGTACTGCTAAGGATACTAATATACTGATACTTAGCCGATACCTTGGCCCGAGACTGATACCTCTGCAACTGCTGATCCTTGCTCCTTGCTGAGCCTATCCGAGCCTTTGTTGTGCACGAGCAGTTGGTACCACACACTGCTGTGTGCATACAGCATTCTTGCTGCTACTACAGGCCTCTTCATGGCTGTCAGCAATATGCTGCAGTGAGGTAGTTGCTTTACTCTCCATGTTGTTGCATCGAGCACTGACTGCTCCCTCCTCTAGATGAAGTTGTTGCTGCTACTGCTCTCTTCATGCTGTCAATGCACCATGCACTGCACATGACTGCTCTCCCCGATTTGCTGTATTGAGTTCCTGCTATCGCTGTGTCGAGTTCCTGCTATTGCTGTGAACTCTCACTCACTAGCTCACACACTTACACACGAACAAGCACAAACACATACATAGCACACTCACACACCTAAAAACATATCTAAACATATACATACCTCTATGTATATATCAATATCTATATAGCTATATACACTCTCTATTACATATATATATATATATATATATATATATATATATAAAATCACATATAAACATACATATATGTATAACATACACTTATAGCTATATGTATACACCTATACACTATATCACATAATACACACTTATATATATATATATATATATATATATATATATATATATATATATATATATATATACAAGCACACATAGTAATGAGAACAATAAACCAAACACGTGGAGTGCATCGTACCCGTATCACACTTATTCTATGATACGCTTGAGATACGGCTCCAACACACAACCAAACATATCCCGAAGGACACGAGAAAGTCTAATACACTAAATATGAATAATACGTATAGTAATTAGATCAACTACAAGTCTGGGTCACGATGTGATATGCACAAGTCCCCGTGTCGGAGTAAAACCCCCAAAATTAACCTGTATCATCAAATTGACGAGATACGGCCTGCTTTAATATATATCTCACACAATCGAGTATCACATAGACACACGGTCCTCACTATCCCTTACTACACAGACACAGTTGTCATGCCCCGATCTCCCAAAGGCTAATCGGTTGTCCCAGCTAAGCGGAAATCACCGCGCCAGCGCTCCCGCGGGACGATCGCTTTAACCCATCTGAGCGTGATGCCACACGAGCGTGAGCCGCACTCGTGCAAGGTCATGGTTCATTGGCTGGCGGTAAGAGATCTAAGCCACAGAGTCGCACAGGTTGTCCGAGTGTAGCAAAATTATAAACGCATAAGCTATTGGTAATAAGTTCACAGAGTCGTCAATAGCGGAAGCAATGAATAACATAAGTATTGAAGTAAAACAACTCTTTATTGATATAAACAAGTGTTAAAGGCGTCGTATAGCCGAGATTACAAGTCGCTCAAGCACTCTCTTTCTCTCTCTGAAATATTAAAGGCGTGCCAAGTGGCTACATTTGTGGAATGATTGTATAGGCGATATTCCAACATTATATCTTGTATATGTGCTTATATTCCGGACGCAAAGCGATAAGGCTCAAGAGTTGAACTCTATGCCTTAGCAAGCACGAAGAAGGCATCCGCACCGAACGAGGTACTCCCGCACCCTACAAACAACCTGGTGGATTATCAGTACACGAATGCACTGGTGGGGAGGCTACCCGCCCGCACGACAAATCCAAACACGTAATATAGGTTCCGTGCCCCAACTATTATGTTGCCTTTCTAGTTGCCTTAGGATCAGTTTCATGGCAAAGATTGTATAGCCTAACTCGTGTGGCAGTGCACCGTGCGACATAAGAGGAAACACGGCGAGACTTACCATCTTACCATTTATCCTTCCATGACCAAGTATAAACCAAGTTAATCCAAGCATTTATAAACATTTAGGGGCAATAGCATATACAACACGAGTGCTATGAGCGGGTTCTAAATCATGTACACGAGTTCTTCTTTTAAACTATGGAACACAGGTATATTTGTTACTCAAATTTAGGAATAATTCTCAAATTCATAGATCTTTTATCAGGATACTTGGATTCAGATTCATAGATGCAATGCAATGACTCGCACGCGGATTTTCGCTAAGCGAGTATGATTATGTATATGCACATGAGTCGTTGGCATGGCCATTATGGACATAGTCGCAATAAGATAGTAGTTCCAATACCCCGACAACTGACCGAACTTATCCGCGCTAGGAACAAACTAGCGCGACTACCGGATCTCCTCCTAGGACAGATCGATCCCGGTGCCCCGACGTTCCGTCCGAGGAAATCGAGCTTGTGCATAAGCGTTTGCGACTGAATGAATGAGTTCTATTATTTGTTCTTTCATTATTCTGAGTAAACGACAATGGTTGTAGACGCAGGTCATGATCCTCGCTACAAGCCATCCCAGGTCATTCCTGACTCAATGGATCATTTGTTATGGATTTCACACAAGTTGACATATAAGTCCATAATTTATATTCAGAAGTAACTTGACATGATGCATTCCCCTGGTTCAGGGATTGCCTTAGCGATCTAACAGTCCCGGATACTTGCAGGTTCATATGGCACAAAAGAAGACTATTCGATAGTCTTTCTGGCTAACAAGATGCATGCACGATACACGATAGTTTTACTTGATTGTGGCATGATTCCATACGACAAGCATTGCAATGAGGCAACGAGTACAGCTCATGTATAAGCAGGCAAGCATGCAATTGTATAATATAAGCAATCACGTTTCAGCTCGGGCCCGAATATAACCGAAGAGTAAAACCGTAAAGGAACTTATCGAGCGATAAGATTTAGGGTCGTGCAGTATAATAAGTGAACAGTGCACAACAAAGAGTATACTTGTATCATCCTACTCGAGGCATAGCAGGGTCTTGTTGCACAAAGCAAAGGTAGCATACGAGAGTTTGTATATAAGCAATATTTTATTTCCATGTTCTAACACAAGCAAATATAAGTTGGAAATATTCCCTTAGCTAGGTGCGTTGTATTCTTATTAGCATGCAGGGGGTGATTCACCTAGCGACTAGCATGAAACATTCGTATTTTATGTGTGCTGGCTAAGCAAAGACAAGTTTACCGTAGCCACCCACCTTAGCGATAATTTGTCTCGGTCGAGTGATACTCCGAGTGAGCCTCTGAAAGCTTAAGCCAATTCTCATGAAGGGACAAGTATGGAAATTCTCTGCCTCAAATGAGTATTCTCGCCTGAGCAAAGCAGGTCGGGATATTGCACTTTTGCCATTTGAATTGGCAGTTCGCTTGAGCGGAATTGGATGTTACATCATACACCACTCAGAAAAAGTCTCGTCCTCGAGACTTCCTAAGGGCAAGTCGGTCTATCGAATTTAGTCCAAGCGTAGCTATCGGTACCACTAGATCTGTTCGAACATAATCTCATACACGTTTCTTTTGCCGTGTCGCGTGTGTTCTGAGTCAGTTTTTATTGCGCCTTAACGCGGGATATGTTTGCTTAACGCGCGATAAGTTATAATTCATCGGGAAAGATGATCTAAGGCTGAGGCAAACTTATACAAGTCGTTATGCTTGTTCAGGAGGATATTCACTTGCACTAGCATTTGAGTTCAACATATCGCAAGTCTGGATCGTACACATATTCGAAGTACCCCTCAAACACATGCATTTCACCAACTTAGCGATAGCGAAGTCTTAGCACTTAAGTTTCACATATCATTGAGTCTTGGATCGTGCACCTATTCAAGGCGTCCCTCAAACATATGCATTCAACCAAACTAAAAGATAGTAAAATCGAACAAGCTACTTGCGAAAATCTCAAGCGTTTTCGTTTTATAAATCACAAGGATACTTCCAACAGGGTCAATCAAATCTCAAGTAATTTTCATTCCAACTCAATCAAGTATTTACACTATCGTTAAACATGATCTATTCGATTCAACCGACTAGCATCCATACGTTCGGGTCAAACGTAGCACACGCTACCGTTCCCAGTCTAACACTAAGTCTTGTTGTCCCAGTTCTTATAGTTTTGTTCAAGCAATGTGCTAAAGTTGGTTGCACAGGTTCGTTCACTCAGTACAGGGTCGTCTGCCTAATTGCTAGGTTAGCTCACAAGGTCATAGGTACAAGTTCAAGCACACAATACATCGTACAAATTTGTCGCACGATGCTCGTCCCAATTCCTAGGGTCAAACCATTATTCATTTGCATGGGGTATTCTACCCAAGCTCGTTTCACTCAGATTTCTAAACATCGAGCATAGATCTACCTACTCTCAATAACACGTTCGTTTGCATGGGGGACGAGTCCGTTCAGTAAAATCTATAATATATCCAAGTTATAGGACAAGCTTAGTGATTTGCATAGTCTATCTTCTCAAGTATATTTTGATAGAATCTATACGTATTCCAAGTCTAGACCACCAAGCCCAGATTTGATTCTAAACCTTAGATTTTATCTCCAAGTCATCCAACCTGATTCATGTATTCGTTCATAAAACCATCAAGCGTGATTTATTTCAGGTTCTAGGCTAACTTATCTTCAAACATTTTTGATTCACTTGCATTCCAAATTTGTCTTATCGTGTCGAACCAAAAGTCAAGATGATCATTCAGTTGTCACGCTTTAGTCTCCCACAAGTTCGATCACCCTCGTTGGACGTGAAACTACCACGCCAACGCTCTCGCTGGATAATCGTCATAATCCGGGCGTGATGCATGTACGGGCAAAAAGTTACGCTCGCACAAGACAAGAACGTTTTCAACGTTATGGTTATTTTTGACACGATCGAGATGCCTTATTCATTTTATTTTGCTTCATCCAAGTTATATATAAATCCATCAAGTCGTGTCCATTCATGCAGTGATTGTAATTTGTCTAGCAAATCATCCAACTATAATGTTACCGTTCGGTAATTTCCATAGTTTATTTATGGCATTCCTCAAGAAACTATGTTTCAATATTCAAGCCCAAGTTTTTATCCATTTTTGATATATTCTATTCATCCAGTCTGTTTGGAATAATCATCGAATATGTTCCTTTGAGTTCGATTATCCCCGCCTTACGTGAAATCACCATGCCGGCGCTCCCGTAGGATAACTGTTCTTATTGGGACTGATTTCGAGAGTTATCGTTTTGAACTAGATTTCAAGATCGTTCTTCCAAACTTCAAGTCAATTTCATTATCGCTTATATCTTTCATTGAACCAAGATATTCATTATCGGGCTAACTTATTCAAGCGATATTGTATTCAAGTTTAATCCGTTTATTTCAATCTGAAATTGCTCATACGCTTCTTCAAGTTTCCAACAAGTCTTCTTAACCAAGATATTGGTTTCCATTTCCGAGAATTTCTATTCGATATAAGCCTTATCATTTATTCAAAATATTCTCAATATCGTTCAGTTTAATTATTGCACGAGTTATGGATCCGTTTGGACATTTCTAAATGATCCATACACCACTCGAAATTGAGTCATCCCATTAAATCCTGAATCGATATTTGCATTCACCGTTAGTATATTCACCATGTCGTACCTAAGAATTCTTGCACGATATCTAGGTATCGCCTAGTAAAATCTTAGTCTCATATATATTCTATGTTGATAGTCACACAAGCAAACTATATATTTGATTTGTATCTTCCGACACGAAATACCGTTCGAGCTATTTCTCATAAATCCAAGCACAATTCTCAATATTCGCCTAAGCGATAAATCCAAGAATGTTCTATCGGTTGGCATTCTAAGTCTGACTTGTCTTAATCCTGAACGATATCCAAATCTCATTATAACTGGCTTGCACCAAAGGATCTTGGCGCACGATACTGAACATAACTTAGCCGAAAGGCTGTGTGCATAGCGAACCATTCAAGACAATATTCAATTCCGTACACTAACTAGTTGGATAATCAGGTACAGGCATATGGTTCGCGCATATCATGTAAATCTTAGCATGAGTCTATTCACAAAGGGTCTTAGCACAGGTCGGCACAAGGCCTTCCGATCACAATGTCATACAAGCAATCATATCATTTCACATGCAACTTTTTAAAAGTATTTAGACTTGTTGTTTGGAACATCCCATTGAGGCATTGAGAGAGTGTGTACACATAACCCACGAACGAGCTTTCGAAACAGAGATAATCGAAATGAAGTTCAAAGGTGTATAGTATAGAAGCATGAAATATGCTAAAGAATTATCCGTGTATTTTACAGTCAAAACCCCCAACATATATGAAGTCCCTCCCTGCGTAAAGCAGAGCTTCAAAGCTCTTGGCGTAAAGTAGAGCTTCAAAGCTCTTGGCGTAAAGCAGGGCTTCAGAGCTGTTCAGCGTAAACCAGAGCTTCAGAGCTATCCGCGTAAAATATGGCTTCAGAGCTATCCGCGTAAAGTATGGCTTCAGAGCTGTTCAGCGTAAAGCAGAGCTTCAGAGCTATCCGCATAAAATATGCTTCAGAGCTGTTCAGCATAAAGTAGATCTTTAGAGCTATCCGCGTAAAATATGGCTTCAAAGCTCTTGGCGTAAATTAGAGCTTCAAAGCTCTTGGCGTAAAGCAGGGCTTCAGAGCTGTTCAGCGTAAAACAGAGCTTCGGAGCTATCCGTGTAAAATATGGCTTCAGAGCTATCCGCGTAAAGTATGGCTTCAGAGCTGTTCAGTGTAAAGTAGAGCTTCAGAGCTATCCGCATAAAATATGCTTCAGAGATGTTCAGCGTAATGCAGAGCTTCAGAGCTTTCCGCATAAAATATGGCTTCAGAGTTGTCCGCGTAAAGTAGAGCTTCAAGGCTGTCCTGCGTAAAAGGTTGCTATACCTTCCTGCGTAAAGTTTAAAATGCAGCGTAAAGTTATACGAGGAACTCTTCGTATTTCTCGAATGAATTTGTCAGACAAATCAGTGAACCTGATATCTGACAAAAGTACTGTACGGCTGTGATGATGATTTTGCACAGAGACCCAGGTTATCATTTTGTCTTCTGAATATGCTGCCTATTCTACATTGACAGAAATGAGTTTTTACGCTCAAGACAAGACAAAATCAGACGCCACGTCAAAAGTTGTTTCTTGTACAGAGCTCGAGACATATCTCTGCATTTAATGCACGAGATTTTGTTCTATGTTCAAAATTTGTCATGACTGGGAAAGCTAACACTATGACTAATACGCTCACATCACCATTCTTGTATTTTATGCCAACCAGGCTATTTTCAACTATAGGAGTACGCCGTATGCTATCTCCTCGAAATATGCCGACTCGGCTATATTTGCAAAGGTACATTCATAAGGCTATTTAGCCCAGAATACGCTCAAGACCTCAGTCGTGAAGGATAATTGGCTATTTTATGCTGGTTATCTATTATTCCTGAATCATCAAGCTTTACGCAAGGAGCAGTTACCTACATGGCTTGCATGCCATGATCTTCGAGAAGCAGTTATATGCGTTACCTTATAAAGGGATATGTGTCATATACAGATTCAGAAGATTATTTGAACGTGGGTAGCAGTTGTTATAACCGCAGTGTAAAGGAAGCAGTCTTCTTCACAGTTTGGTCTTTTTTGCCAACAAGACAGTCATTTGGCTTTTACGCCAACCAGGCTATTTTTAACTATAGGAGTACGCCGTATGCTATCTCCTCGAAATATGCCAACTCAGCTATATTTGCAAAGGGGCAGTTACCTACGTGGTTTGCATGCCATGATCTTCGAGAAGCAGTTATACGCGTTACCTTATAAAGGGATACGTGTCATACACAGATTCAGAAGATTATTTGAATGTGGGTAGCAGTTACCATAACCGCTGCGTAAAGGAGGCAATCTTCTTCACAGTTTGGCCTTTTACGCCAACAAGACAGTTATTTGGCTTTTACGCCAACCATGCAGTTATTTGATTGATCTCTATAAATAGAGACCCCTGGTCACAGGGTAAAAAAAAGGGCAGAGGAGAAAGGGTTAAATCATATTCTATCATGTTTATATTACCTCTGAATAGATATGTTTAACTAATTTGAGAAAGAATCCTACCTGCAACTTTCCTCTGGCCGGCTTTTGCCTTTAGTTCAGAGAAAGTTTGAAGCTTCTTCTATAGTAATTCTTCATCATTGTGTAGTCCAAGGAACAAAGTGATCGACTGCAGATCAGACTTCCATAGCAATATTTCCCCAGAATTATTTTATTGTACTTAATATCCTCATATAGGATTATTTGTACTTTTCTCTTTTCTCGTTTATAAGAAAAAGTTTCGTATAAACCTCTTTGTTTATCTTCAAACATATAACCAAGCTCTGATACCAATATGTCATACCCCGATCTCCCGTAGGCTAATCGGCTGTCCCCGTTAGGCGGGAATCACCACGCTAGCGCTCCTGCAGGACGATCGCTTTGGCCCATCTGAGCGTGATGCCGCACGAGCGTGAGCCGCACCCGTGCAAGGCCGTGGTTCATTGGTTGGCGGTAAGAGATCTAAGCCACAGAGTCGTACAGATTATCCGAGTGCAGCAGAATTATAAATGCATAAGCGATTGGTAACAAGTTCACAGAGTCGTCAATAGCAGAAGTAAAAAATAACACAAGTATTGAAGTAAAACAACTCTTTATTGATATAAACAAGTATTACAGGCGGCGTATAGCCGAGATTACAAGTCGCTCAAGCGCTCTCTCTCTCTGTAATATTAAAGGCGTGCCAAGTGGCTACATTTTTGGAATGATTGTATAGGCGATGTTCCAACATTATGTCTTGTATATGTGCTTCTGTTCCGGACGCAATGCGACAAGGCTCCAGAGTTAAACTCTACGCCTTAGCACGCACGAAGGAGGCATCCGCACTGAATGACGTACTCCCGTACCCTGCAACCCTGGTGGATTATCACTATACGAATACACTGGTGGGGAGGCTACTCGCCCGCTCGACAAATCCAAACACGTAATATAGGTTTTGTGCCCCAACTATTATGTTGTCTTTCTAGTTGCCTTAGGATCAGTTTCATGGCAAAGATTGTATAGCCTAACTCGTATGGCAGTACACCGTGCAACATAAGAGAAAATACGGCGAGACTTACCATCTTACCATTTATCCTTCCCTGTCCAAGTATAAACCAAGTTAATCCAAGCATTTATAAACATTCAAGGGCAATAGCATATGCAACACGAGTACTACGAGCGGGTTCTAAATAATGTACATGAGTTCTTCTTTTAAACTATGGAACACAGGTATATTTGTTACTCAAATTCAGGAATGATTCTCAAATTCATAGATCTTTTATCAGGATACTTGGATTCAGATTCATAGATGCAATGTAATGACTCGCACACGGATTGCCGCTAAGCGAGTATGATTATGTATATGCACAGGAGTCGCTGGCATTGCCATTATGGACATAGTCGTAATAAGACGGTGGTTTCGATGCCCCGACAACTGACCAAACTTATCCGTGCTAGGAACAAACTAGCGCGACTACCGGATCTTCCCCTAGGTCGGATCGGTCCCGGTGCCCCGACGCCCCGTCCGAGGAAATAGAGCTTGTGCACAAGCGTCCGCGACTGAATGAATGAGTTCTATTATTTGTTCTTTCATTATTCTGAGTAAACGGCAATGGTTGTAGACACAGGTCATGATCCTCGCTACAAGCCATCCCAGGCCGTTCCTGACTCGGTGGATCATTTTTTATGAATTTCACACAAGTTGACATATAAGTCCATAATTTATGTTCAGAAGTAACTTGACATAAAGCATTCCCCTGGTTCGGGGATTGCCTTGGCAATCTAACGGTCCCGGATACTTGCAGGTTCATATTGCACACAAAAAGACTATTCGATAGTCTTTCTTGCTAACAAGATGCATGCACGATACACGATAGTGTTTACTTGATTATGGCATGATTCCATACGACAAGCATTGTAACGAGGCAACGAGTACAATTCATGTATAAGCATGCAAGCATGCAATTGTATAACATAAGCAATCACGTTTCAGCTTGGGCCCGAAGGTAAGCCGAAGAGTAAAACCGTAAAGGAACTTATCGAGCGACAAGATTTAGGGTCATCCAGTGTAACAAGTGAACAGTGCACAACGAAGAGTATACTTGTATCATCCTACTCGAGGCATAGCGGGGTCTTGTTGCACAAAGCAAAGGTAGCATACGAGAGTCTGTATATAAGCAATGTTTTATTTCCATGTTCTAATACAAGCAAATACAAGTTGGGATTATTCCCTTAGCTAGGTGCGTTATATTCTTATTAGCATGCAGGGAGTGATTCACCTAGTGACTAGCATGAAACATCCGTATTTTATGTGTGTTGGCTAAGCAAAGACAAGTTTACCGTAGCCACCCACCTTAGCAATGATTCGCCTCGATCGAGTGATACTCCGAGTGAGCCTCTGAAAGCCTAAGTCATTTCTCCTGAAAGGACAAGTATGGAAATCCTCTGCCTCAAATGAGTATTCTTGCCTGAGAAAAGCGGGTCGAGACATTGCACTTTTGCGGTTTGAATCGGCAGTCCGCTTGAGCGAAACGGGGTTTTACAACAGTCACACTCTCATACATAATGTTACACTACCTGCCATCACATACACACACACACACACACACTGATAAACACAGTACGCAGGGCCTGTCCGAGCCCCCGCAGTCTTTACTTATACCAAACACAGTCACACTTAGCCCACACATACTGTTACACTAGTTCCAAACACAAACCCAATATATACATATCCAAATATCTATATATAACACAAGTACATGCTTAGTGAATACACTACATACACCAATACCCATTTCACCGAATACCTTAAGTGAATAAAATAGGATACTCATGATACTCACCCAAACAATAAGCCAAAATCTCCAATTCTCCACAATTATCACTTATACATATCAATTATATATTTATATAACTAATGTAACTAGTTACAATAGAAATATAAAGAAAATTACGCTAGCAAGCACAAAACCCCCAAAATAGCCCCCCTCCCCCCCCCCCCCGTATCATAATGTATCACACCGTATCATAATACACTCTATTCGTATCTAATTATGGACACGATAACACCTCCACATGACCAATCTAAGTCTAAATATATCTAATTGTCCTAATGACAAACACTTGGTGCACCAATCTCGGAATTCTCCTAAATTAGGCATAAATTACCATTTAGAAGTCACAATACAAGTCATATAAACCTAGTTCTTCTTTATATGGGTAGCCATAAGCCATTGAAGGATTTATAATGGTCAAATGAATGAATTATAGTCTAAATTATAGGGAAATTAAGAATTATACCTATTGAGAGATGGATTTCTAATGAATTGCTCCAATGGACACAATTAGGATACAAGCTCCTTGTTAATTCCTCCTTCTCCAATTGCTTCTTGCAATCCAAGCTCCAATACTCCTTAGATGATAAAATTAAGAGAGAATGAGAGTGATTTGAAGTGAAATTGATGGAGGGATGAGTGAATTTGGGGAAGAACACAATTGGAGATCTAGAATTTAGAGAGAATAAAGTGGAGAGGGAGAATTCTCCCTACTTATATGGCTGGCCCCCTCTAGCTCATCTTCCAAGCAATATATAATGATCACAATGCCCCCACTAATTAGTCGTGAAGTAATTAATTAGGAGGGCTATATTAGGAAGCTTCTAATTCTAAATGAATGATAATTCTAATCTCCTAATTAATGAAAAGAATTGAGTCTAATGGGCCTAGTCCAATGTTGGGCTCAATGTGACATAACTAGTTTAATTAGGTCCACTAGTATCAAAATAGGCTAGTCCACTAACCAATAAATACTAACACAATATATTATATAAATATAACACTATATATAATAAATGCAAAATATCAAAAATATTCCTACCTAGAAACGTGGTAGTGACACTAACCTAGAAAGTATTTGTAAGGTATTAGTCATTAGAAAGTAACTTAGATATTCTAATTTGCAACTTCTAACACAAATAGAAAAGTTGGCTCTTAGTAAATTTTAAGATCCAATTTATTAGTTATAGATAAGTATAGATTTTCACATAGGGATAGCACCAAATTCATAGAGTGACTAGTATGACTATATGTTCATGCACCCCAAGTCAATTTGATCTTATGTAAATTTATGCTAAATCTTTAAAGCATTATAAATGAGTGGTTACAATACTTATCAAACTATTGCATATATCATAGATTCCTTATTTAACAATACCACAATTGATTAAATCTTAGGTCCCAACCAAAGTTACCTATGCCTCCGGGTATCATAATCATATACCTTACTATTTACAATAGTAATTTTGGCCTATTTTAATATATATAAAAATCTGGAAAAAAAATTTAATATATAAAATACTATGAATAAAGCATATTTCTTAGTGTTTTACATAGTCTATAGATAAACGATATAGATTATACCCATATATGAAATAAAGTATACTTCTTAGTGTTTTACATAGTCTATAGATAAACGATCAGATTATACCCATATATGATTTTTATGAACTACGCACTATATGATATAGTAACCGAATTAATTAAAGACCTTTCTCAAAAGAATATGCAATACTAGAAAATTTTGATATATAAAAGTATATACACATATATATTTCTTCTCAAAGATGCTAGAAGCAATATGGAGAATTTTGCTAGTTACACACATATCGAAAAGTTTTATATTTAAAGTAATCTTACCATAATTAAAATGAACATTATAACAATTTCTTATACCATGTCCTAACCTATGCCCATACAACTAAACCTTAGAATCTCATATAATATTTCTAAACAAGTATGTTAACAATCATAATCATCTGAGAGTCAAATATTTGGTGAGACAATTTAACAAATACTTTGTATTCATGCATCCATCTTAGTGTTATAACTATTAAGATCATACTTCTATGTCCCTAATTCCATGTCTATTTCTAACAAAATCAAATCAGAATATACATCCAATTTTTTTTGGCTTAAAAATAACTATAACCAATATAGAAGTTTTTGAAAGAAATTTAAGAGTTGGTTGAGGACTTGCCTTAGATTTGAGCAAACATATAATTCTTTCCAAAAAATTTCCAAATCAAAACCCTATTTACAATAGTAAGGATTACATATATGTATATACTAGAATTTAACCTAGATATAGAAATTGGGAATATTTAGAGGAGAAGAAAGAATTATACCTAGGTGAGGGAATGATGGAGGTTGTTAGAGTGGCTGGAGAAGGAAGGAAGGAGGTCCGGAGGGAGGATGGAGGCAGGTGGCCGATGCGGCCGCGCGGACGACGACGCCTGAGGTAGCGGCTGGCGACAACAGCAGCTATAATAGTTACGGCAGCAGCAGTAGTAGTTGGGAGGAGGGAGAGGGAAGGGGAAGGAGAAGGAGAATAAGAAGAAGAAGAAAAAGAAGAATAAGTGGAGGATAGAAGAGAGATGGTAATGGTGATGGTGTTGGTGTATAAGTAGATGGGTTGGGTTGGGTTTGTAATTTGAAAGTGGGTGAAAGGAGGACAAGTATGGGTATGGGAAAAAGAGATCGAAGAGGGTGAAGCCAACACATATGTTGACTATTGAAGGAAAGGGTCGGGAGGTGAATATAGCGATGCCCCTCTCCATGAAATGGTTTCTCTCTTATTTTTTTATAAACCCTTTGTTAAATAGGTATTTTCATAAGAGCCCCTCATTTAATTTGTCATAGAACAACAAAATGATTTATAATAACTATGTAAATATGACTCATATAAATTAGGGGATAGTAATCTACTATGTGAATATGACAAAGGGTCACTGACACCACAAGCCATTTTAGACTATATTCTAGTAAGATGGTGACCACTTCATGTATAGGCACAATATGCACCGAAGGTCCCAATATCTTGTGCACAAATTATCCATGACTATGCAAATGCATGAACATCTAGACTCTACACAAATACATGATAAAATCTAAAATAATCATATACACAATCTCTACTTAGTAATACCATTTGTTGATATGGTATGTTGGGTGTCATATTTAAGTATAGTATAAGCACATGAGAATATCCTGAGGACATATTTGGGATGCCAGAATATGTCACAGGATATTCCATTATGAGATTATTGTCATAATGATTAAGACCATTGTATTAATGACTGTAAGGCTATATAATGCCAATGAGACAATCAATAAAATTATCAACTAATTTCAACATGGTATCAGAGCCAAGTTTCCACAAACCCTAGCCGTCACCAAGCTTCCACAAACCCACAGGAGGATTTCCTAGATCTTCTCCACCGAACACTTCCACGCCCCCCCTTCTTCCCTTCTTCGCCCTTCGCTGTTGTTGTTCCGTCCCGCTACTGCTGCGGCTATTACTGCTACTGCGGCTGCTGCGACTGCTGCTGCTGCTGTGACGATGGCTGTGACATGCGTGCTGCCGCCTCCTCCGCACCAGCACGAGACAGCGCCTAATAGGGATGCCTAGATCTGAAAAAATGGAGGACATGTTCGGATCTAGGAGCAGACGATGAAGACGAGTGTGAGCCATGGTGCGGACGTGACTGGATAGACGACGCATCAATGGAGGAGATCATCAAGAAGCTAGATTCTGCAGAGGTGGCGACGTTGATAAAGTTGTTGACGATGTCGGCTGGTGAGAATACGACACGAACGTCGCCGAAGTTGAAGCTTCCCTCCATCGATCTGAAATTAGATGGACCAGCCACCTATCTGAGTTGGTCACGGCGGGTGAGAAGAACCCTCGCAGGAAAAAACATGGAGGGGTTCCTGACGGGCGAGGCGACAGAGCCGGACGAGGGCTCGACAGGACGCGATAAGTGGAAGTCCACTCATATGGTGATCTACATCTGGCTTCTCAACTCCTTAGTCCAGTCTATTGCCGCCACAGTAGACGGTATCGAGATGGTGAAAGATGTGTGGAAGAAGTTAAGAAGGACATATGATGATGTGGGGAACAACTTACGGGTCTTCCAGATAAAGGGGGAGATTGATGACACCGTACAGGGAGAGAAGACGGTGCAGGAGTATGCCACGGAGTTGGAGCATCTGTGGTTGGATTATGATCACTCCTTAGATCGGGCGAGCTGCGGGGACCCTAAGTGTAAGGAGAGACATGTGTGTCTACAGGAGAGGACGATGAAGTTCCTCAAAGGGCTGACTGCAGCTTTCGCACAGAGGACGGCCCTACTTCTAGCCCAACCAAAGATCCCTAGCCTTAAGAAGGCCATCTCAGCCATGATCTAGGAGGAGACACGCATCAGGCTGCAAGACGGGACAAGTGGTCCCCCCAAAGCAAAGTCAGCACTAGCGATCACCAGCTCAGGAAACATAGGATCTAAGGGAGAGCCCTGGCAGCATAACCGGCAGTGCTACAACTGTGGGGAGATGGGTCATCATCGGTATGCTTGTACCAAACCACCTAGGGAGGGAGATTCAGGTGATGGACGAGGACCGTTCGGTGGATGAGGATATAATGGAGGACGTGGTCGTGGTCGAGGGGGTAAACGAGGCAGCCGAGGAGGTTATCGGGCGAACCTCCTGATATCAGAAGGGAACGGAGAAGCTAATGGCACCTTTACTGTGGAGGACCAGACACTGGAAGACATAAGGAGTAGAACAGAGGAGGCGTCCACCTCATTCTTTGTTAGGGGCAACGCTGCCATGTATGCCCATCCATCAGAAGGTACTGACGAATCACTTGCCCTTGCGTCTATCTCTTCCCTTAAATCATCAGACTGGATTATCGACTCGGGAGCATCTCGACATGTGACGGAGAATGCTAGTGAGTTTTCTTCCTACACTCACCTAGCATCAACAGACAACATTCAGACAGCTGATGGCACTTTTCAGCCAGTGGTCGGTAAGGGTACTGTTAATTGTACAGGTTCAGTAAGATTATCCAATGTTTTACATGCTCTATCCTTTCCAGTCAGTCTCTTGTCCATTAGTTCTATAATCCTCCAACTTAAATACATTATTTCTTTTGATATTCCTAAGGTGACCTTCCAGGAGAAAGGGACATGACGAAGACTTGGGACTGGCACTTGGCATGAGGGACTGTGGTACCTAGATCGAGAAGGACTGGACTCAACATTGGTATCTATGGCAGAGAAGGCTGGCATGGAAGGACTGCAGCAGAGGATTGAGGATACCTTGATACTCCATCATCGGAGGATGGGACATTCTTCCTTTGATACTCTAAGTAAGTTGTATCCAGAGATTTATGCAAAAACAAATAAAATTAGTATGTGATGCGTACGAGTTAGAAAAACTTACTAGGAGCTCATATGTTGGCACGGGTCATAGGAGCACTTTTGCTTTTGAGGTAGTACATTTTGATGTCTGGGGTCCATGTGCTACTAACACTATGAATGGTTATAAGTACTTTGTTTCTTTCATTGAGTGTGCCTCTCGTGTTACCTGGTTATATTTGATGAAAAATAAGAATGATGTACCTGCTTGTTTTCGGGATTTCCATAAGCATGTCCAGACTCAGTACAAAGCAGTTGTGAAGGTACTGAGGTCTGACAATGGAACAGAGTATAACAACAGGACGCTTGCAGAATACCTGTCAGTACACGGAATACAGCATCAGACCACCTGTACATACACACCAGCACAAAATAGAGTTGCAGAAAGGAAAAACAGACACCTTCTGGAGGTCGCAAGAAGTATGATGATCGACATGAATGTCCCACAGAGTCTGTGGGGACATGCAGTGTTGACAGCAGCTCAACTCATCAACATAATGCCCTCGAAGGTCCTCGGATGGAAGTTCCCATATGAGGTATTGCAAGGCAATAATAGTGGGATACTCCCACTGAAGGTGTTTGGGTGTGTGTATTTTATGAAGGACAACAGGCCATCAGTTGGGAAACTTGACCCTAGAGCGGTCAAATGCATCTTCGTAGGCTACTCGGCGACCCAGAAGGGGTATGTGTGCTGGAGTCCAGTAGAGAAGAAGAAGTTTGTCAGTATGGATGTCCACTTTCGGGAGCATGAGCCATACTACCGCCAGGACGGAACTTCACACAACACGCCTAATACTGCCAGTATTAGGCGAGAGGGGGAGATGGAGAACTTGGTGGTAACCGATTTAGAAGTTTGGTATGGAGGCACGGAGAAGGGACAAGAAGGTGAAGGTGTTAGGCCTACGGCTCAGGGAGAGTTACTTACCTACAGTAGGAGAAAGAAGCAAACTGCAAGACCAGTACCGACAGTGCCAGTGCCAAGTTCCTTGCATGCGTTCGTCCCAACTCCTGAGGCACCGACACCAACCCCCCTTCAGGTGATACCCCCTCCTTCACAAGATATCATTCCTCCTACTTCTACTCCTCCCACACCACTATCTGTACGGAGGACCACTCGCAGCAATGCAGGAAATCCTCCAAACAGATATGGTTGGGATATTGCTCAGTGTGTTTTTTATGACCATATCTCTTCTTCTCATGGAGCATTTATAGCATCTTTGGATAGTATTATTGTACCTAATAATTGGCAGGTTGCCAAGAACGATCCAAAGTAGAAAGCGGCAATGCACGAGGAGTTGGGAGCTCTGGAGAAGAACCACACTTGGGAGCTTGTGAGACTGCCAGAGGAGAAGAGAGCAGTTGGATGCAAGTGGGTCTTTACCATAAAACAGAACCCAGATGGACAGGTTGAGCACTATAAAGCTCGACTAGTAGCCAAAGGATACAGTCAGACGTACGATATCGACTACGACGAGACCTTTGCACCAGTTGCAAAGATGAGCACTGTCAGGACTCTGATTTCTCTGGCAGCGAATGGTGGATGGAAGCTACACCAACTGGATGTGAAGAATGCATTTCTTCACGGGGATCTAGTGGAGGAGGTGTACATGGAGATACCACCAGGATTTGGCACCAATCAGACAGTAGGCAAGGTCTGCAGGTTGAAGAAGTCCCTCTATGGACTGAAGCAGTCTCCTCGAGCGTGGTTTGACAGATTCAGAAGGGCGATGATAGGGATGGGATATCAGCAGATCAATGCTGATCATACTGTGTTCTTCCGTCGGAGTGGAGGCCACATCACCATGCTTGCGGTGTATGTGGACGATATGATTATCATAGGAGATGATGAGCAGGAGATCTCCCAACTCAAAGGAAAGCTTGGCAAGGAATTCGAGGTGAAGGATCTCGGCCTTCTTCGGTACTTCCTTAGGATTGAGATTGTTCAAGAAGCAGAGGGGATTGTTCTCTCTCAAAGGAAGTATGCACTGGACCTTCTCACAGAAACTGGAATATTGGGGTACAAACCTGCAGTGACACCAATAGATCAGAGGTTCAAGATTGATGCTGAGGCTGGAGAACCAGTTGATCGGGACAGATACTAGAGACTGGTTGGCAAGTTGATCTATTTGAGCCATACACGTCCTGATATCTGCTTTGTAGTAAGTGTGGTAAGCCGCTACATGCATGACCTACGGAAGGGTCATATGGATGCAGTGTACCAGATTCTGAGGTACTTGAAAGGTGCTCCCGGAAAGGGACTAATATTCAGGAAGAACAATCACGTAAGCATCGAGGGCTACTGTGATTCTGACTGGGCTAGTTGTGCTGATGACAGGAGGTCTACCTCGGGATATTACATATTTTTAGGAGGTAACTTGGTCTCCTGGAGGAGTAAGAAGCAGTCTGTGGTGGCCAGATCGACAGCTGAAGCAGAGTACAGAGCTATGGTCTTGGGAGTTGCAGAGCTGCTATGGTTGAAGAATATGCTGGTGGTGTCACGACCCGCACCCGGTTTAGGGGCACGAGTGCGTGGGTACGTCCAGCCTACGCCACAGTATCGGCGGTAGAACGCTGTCTAGGTCAAGTACTATCTATAAAATCTCACGCTAGTATCCAACTCCATAAGGAGAATCGGATAACACTATAAAAATATTAACAACATACTCAATCACAACTACAGCACGATAGAAATTTGAAGAAACAAAAGAATACAACACAAGTCTAACGACAAGATAATCATACCTGCAATCATTAACTTCCAATCCCAAAGTGTGTCAGAACCCAGTCTACTAAGGTCACAGTCTGGAAAAATATTTTCCAGTCAGGAAGGAGCAAAGTACATCTCTAAATAGCAGTTCTATATTAATGATATAAACTATGTAGCAGTTCTAGCTGAAAATATACCAGAAGCATGTATAGGTACGAAAAATAAAAGAAATGCTGGAAATACTGTAAGTAAATGCAGGAGAAGAAACAATATGTCCATGAGCAAGAACCTATGACTAAGTGTGTGAGTACTAGCTTTAACATGTGATCGGCTTGGGAACTTGATCAGGCTGGTTACATGTGATTAGCTATGATTCATGGAAGGTCAGACTAACCGTTGGTTAGCTATGATGCATGGAGATGGTCAGGCTAATCATACGTAACAGCTATGAAGTATGGAGATGGTCAGGCCGCACCCGACGTGAGATGTGGGATAAGCTATGATGCATAAAAAGTTGGGTATGATCACATATCTACACTAAAATACTCCCCACCCCCGACTGGTATAGTAGATCCAATCATGGTACGCTATGGCACAGGATTCCCTAGGAAGGTAGCAAATCTCTCCGGAAATCAGTGTCTGTACATGCACAAGATAACAAGGAAAACAAGTCTTGTACAAGCTACACCATGAATAAGGAATAACATCTCATGACGAGATCCGTGTATACCAATCCGTGTAACCAACGTGTCAAGGACATGGATATTTACACTAGATACAGTGAACATAGGAGATATCATAAATTAGAAACTAATCAGAGAATGTACTCGCCTTGGGTCCTTAGCTGGTAAAACCAATGTCCTGTCCCAGAGTATCGTCTGGAGAATCCGACAGTCCTATAAACATATAATAATATCACTTGTATCAGATGCTACACTAACTCACAATAGAAATACACTGGCCTCAGGGCTATGCCAGGCATGACTCTAGTCAACTAGGGTCATCTAGTAGGGATACGTATATGTATAATACACATTTACACTCAAAGTATATACCAATAAAAATGTATATAATATATATATAAGTGTCTATTAGTAATTGTACAAAATACGTATTTGTGTATATACACTAATAGATGTATATAAATATATATATTTTTATACCAAAATACATATTTGTATATATATATGTCAATCAAATATTTCTACATATGTATATTAAAAATCAAAGAATGTACATAATGCCACACTTCTCAAGGTGGTCCCAAATGAAGTAGCAGTTAGTTCCAATGGGTACGGAGCAGTCCAAATAGCTAAAAACTATATAAGGAAGTCCATGATCGGAGTTCGACACGAAAACCGAGATAAGGATACCAGGCTAATTGGAGAAATGGTCGTTTGTTTATAATTAAGGTAACACCTTAATTCATGAAAATCATTTTGAATTTATTTTGAACAATAATTACAAATAAAAGTTTATTTATAAAATTTAGAATTTATGTAAAAACCAATGTATTTATATATCTCTAGTAATTTCAGTTACCAATCCAAATAACCAATTTCGAACTAATTTTGATTATTGAAACTATAATTTTTTTTAATTAATTATAAACCCCAAAAATTATTATATTTTTGCATAATCAAAACCCCCCTTTTAATTACATATTAATATAACCAAATCCCTATATAATACATAACTAAATTTTACACATAATAACTAGCTAAATTCATACATTAAAAACAATAAAACTAATTACATTTTATTTACTAAACTAATTAGAAACTAACTAATTAATTATAATTAACTATTGATTAATAAATTAATACTGATTAATAACTTAATTAACTGATTAATAATTTAATTAACTGATTATAAATTATTAACTGATTAAGAATTAATTAACTAATATAATTATAAATTTTAAACTAATTATATACTTAAGCTAATTAATCAATAATCACTAACTGATAAATTACAGCTAACTTATCCCCTAAATTACAGAACTGAAAGAAGAAAGGGGAAGACTCACGATGGGGGTCTCGCCGGGGTCGGCGGAGGAGTCTCGCCGGGGTCGGGCCGGCAAGGCGTCGGCGCGGTGCTCGGTCTGCTGAGACGGCGACGGCGAAGCCCGACGGGTCTGAGGCGGCCACGGCTCGACGCTGGATCTGGGAGCTCAGGCGGCGGTCGGCATTCGTCTCGGGCGGCGGCGGCGTCCCGGATCTGCTGTGGCGGCGGGTGATCTCGGCGGCGGCGATCGAAGCTTCGGCGGTGGTCGACGGCTCGACGAAGGCGGTCGACAGATCTGGGTTCGACGGATCTGAGGCAGCGGCGCGTCTGAAGCGACGGCGGGTGCTCGAACTCGGCGGTGATCGACACTGAGGGGGAGGTCCTACAGCCACCGGAGCTTGACGACGAGGAGGTGATCCGCGGCCACCGGCTCGGCGAAGGCTGAATCTAGGGTTAGGGTTTCTCTGAATCGAGTCGGGGTGTGTTGGGTCGTGTCCAAAGCTGGACACGACGGATTTGCTGTACTGTGGGGGACGTGTCCGGGTCTGTCGGACACAGGGTTGGGTGTTGCTGTGGTGGAGGTGGATGTGTCCGGGTGTGTCGGACACGAAAAGCTGGTTGTAATATTGTAAATCTGGACACAGGAAATGAATGGATACGGTGGGACACCCGGGGTCGGACCCGAGGCTAACACGGCTGACACGGTAAAGCTGGACACACGGACACGAGCACACAAAATGGTGGTGGCTGGTTGGCTTGTGGGAAATTGTGAGGGCTAGCTAGGGTTTCTAGGGAATGGTGTGAATGAGACTTTAAATAGGCAAAGAGGGTGTGGGATGAAGGGTGCGGATTGGCCCAATAATGAATGGCCAGGATTATATAAATGGGTTTTTCATGTGGGAAAAATGAGGGTGTAAATGGGAGACGGTAAACTGGTAAATTAATAGAAAAATATAATTTAAGAAAAAAAATTTAAGAGGCTTCCGATTAGCTACTAATTAAACTCATTTTCAAAACCCTAGAAAATATGTAATTTATTTATTTACTATCCCAAATGGATTTCAAATTTTATTATGAAGAAAACAACTAGTCCTTTAAATAATTTTATCAAATAAATAATTTTATGATTTCAAGCCAATAAACATTTGAAACTAGAGAAATATATATATTATTATTTATTTATTTATTTTGTAATACATCGACATTTAGGAAAAAATAATTTTTATAAAAGATTTTAAATCACCTTCTAATATCAAACATTGTCAAAAATCAAATACAAGAATTCAAGGAGAAAATATTTAAAAACTTGGTATTTAAAATAAATTAAAATCTAATTATTTTGGAAATTTAGAAATCGGAGGTTACAAGTCTACCCACCTTAGAAAATTTTAGTCCTCGAAATTTAGGATCCTCAGTAATTGTCCTTTACTCATCATATTATTTCTATCAAAATTTAAATTTCAACCCAAATAATCATGAAGTAATTCCATATTGCTATTTCACAACCTTTCAAAAAATTTATAACATCATATTCCGGAAAATCTTCAAGTTTTAAATTCAAATTCAAATTTTTATCAGAATCTCCTCCAAAATTTAAATTCGCATCTAAATACTCAAGGATTTAATATCCAATCCTCCAATTGGAATCCAATCAATGCATATTCATAAAACTTAAAAATCTGTATCCCAAAATTTAAATTTTAAACACTAATCCATCAATCATCTTACTCCTCTAACTCAAATTCAGTTGATGTTTATTCAAATCTAAATCCTCATCCCAAGAATTGAATTCGACACTATTCCATTAACGATATTTATTTTTATTTTTATTTTTCCTCAAATACTCAACGATGCGATACTTTCAGAATCTTCAATGCAACATTCATAATATAAGCTATAAATTTCTATCTTGCAATCAAATAGAAAAATGATAATCTCTCAAATTTTCTCAAATTTTAATAATCACTTTCATCATATCAAGACTTTCCTAAAATTAATAAATTCTCAATTTTGCCCTGTGAATTTCTTAACTCTCCATTTAAGTTAATGTTTATTCTCGAATTTCAATCATACCTCGATTTTCGCAAAATCAATGATCCATCTACTCTGTTATAACAATCCACTAAATTCTTTATTTAAATTAATGCTCATCCATAATTTAATCATCTTGTCCCTTTTTGTCGGTCATAACCTTGTCATAGATCTTTGCTATGGTCAAAATCCTAATGATCATGGTTTAAGAAAACTCTACCTACAGCCATGCAATTTAAGAAAAATATAGGTCATGTATCTTTTGTCATGGTATTTCAGTCTCTGTTAGGGTGTACTACTAGTTATATTCTAACAAGAAAATCATGAATATGAACTACAGCACTAGGGAAATCAATCAATCAAGAGACGGGAACATTAGGAAAAAGAAGAACCTGCTATCATATTACTTGTAGTATCTACTATCTCTAACAACACTTAACTCTAGCACATTCACTAACTAATTCCTATTCATGTACACTGGTACCCATATCAACTAATCATTAACCCACAAGATCCATGAATATATCCGTATTGCACACACCTGTCTATTAATGCCAAAATCTGATACCAAAAACCTCTAACACGATTATAGGTCAATTGGTGCATGTAAAGTTTGATACCTCTATCTCTTTAGGTACCCCTGTTCTACTTCAGTACACCCACTGCTAGTTCTCGTTCCTACTACAATTGTCCATACTATTTGTTCTTATCACTCAAGTGCACACCAAGTGTAACACCATACTAAGTGTTAACCCTTTCTAATACAACTCTAGATGGACACCCAAGTCTGCCTGCGGTGCCATCTCAACCATGCTCAAGTCATCAGATCCTCACACATGTATATCATCTACTCATATATTAATATTCATATCTCTCATCTACCATAAAATTTATCCTCAAAATAATCGTCAAGGGTTAACTTCTCGATCAACTTAAAAATAAATTGCATATACCTCCTCAAAGTCAGATACTCAACATCGAAATAAAATTTTTAATCACTTTTAAAATCTTTGTAGCCTTGACCATGTTTATTGAATCAATATTTGAAATCCTCAAAAAATTTATGACACAATCTCAACTTCTCAATAATTCTCAAAGTAAAAATTTATTTCCACTCTCTAATTTATGAATCCACAAGCTCACGGTCTCTAATTTTCGAGGTGCACTCAAAACATCTATTGTCTAAACTGTGTACAAAAATTATACTGCCCGAATTACTTGCACTATTTCCTTCAATGATCAAAGTTATCATCACATGTATTTTCTTCCATGATTTTCAATCTATATTAACTGGTATATCATCCAATTATCATCACACAGAGTGCTTACTGTTATTATCATCATTCTCGACTAATCCTCGTTATAGAACCATTAGCACTCTTGGTATTATATCACTATCTTCATTAATGGATTATCTCATCAAGCTCATTAGAACTCATGTTTCTTTACTCTCATGGGTATGTGTATGGTTCCTCATCTCGATTGTTGTATATGTATTTCCTTTTAACCTTTTTATAGCCTGTTAAACTAATCCGTGATACACTTCACCATCTTCATTACAAATTTCGATATTTCTCTACTCATGACACCTCATTATAACTCCTCATGCATATAAATTTCTTTACCTTTAACACGCCCGATATCAATCATCAGATTGAACGTTATGCTCCATTAATCCTTAACACAATTCCTTGATACCTAATTGTTTACATAGATCACTCAATTACATAATCATGATTATTCAGGACGGGTAATTGGCTCTGATACTAATTCTGAGAACTATCACTGATACTCTATACTATCCCTCTACTCACAGTCTCTAATGATACTTCTCCTAGAACCATTGTTACAAGGTATTATGCTAAGGGCTAACTCTAGATTAAAGCCTACTGCTCACATGTCCAACTAAGAAACACTTACAAACTCACAAGTCACACTCAGTCAAACTAATACAAGACACAACCAAAATTGCAAGTCACTAATTATCACACTAACAAGGATCCTTAAAGAATTAAGGCTCAAAAGAACTGGGTTAAGGACTGAAGGTATCTTTACTGCTAGTAAAGAAAAGAAGCGATGGAACAAAGTCCTGGAATAACATAAATAGATAAGTCTTGAGATGATACTTTAAGAACCAATTTAAGATACAACCTGATAATCATACACGTTTGTCTGAAATCATGACACTCAGAATCCTCGCCACGCCAGTAAGCATAGATGCGATAAACGATAGGTTCCGTAACTAAGGTATGCAACTCCATAATCATGTCGTCTAGAATCTTCGCCACGCCAACCGGTATAGCTGCGAGAGACTCTAAGTTTCATAACTATAATATGTACATCCAAGTCAGATTCCTACGTTCTCGTCACCACAGCTAATATGGCTGCGATAAACTCTAGGGTCCATAACCAAAGTAGACGTTTTACCTTTCTCACTGTCCTTATCAACATATGTCATCAGATGATACCGTAAATTTTAGCCCGTAAAATTCATCTCGATATGAAATCAACTCAACAACGATACCAAGAATTTAAATTTAACAACTGGTCAACAAGAATCAAACTCAACAATGATACCAAGATTTTAATTTAATAACTGATCAATAAGGATCAAGTTCAATAACAACAAGCGAAAGTGGACGGAAACAAGGAAAGATTTAAATTATAAATTATAATAAGATTCTCAAGGGGTCGTCCCAGGAATCTCTCAAGAATTTGTGATTGAGTATCCTCTCTCGTCCTAGTATCCTATGTCCTATATTCTATAGCAGGCACGTAGTAGTACAACTATGACGTCGCACTACTACGACATCGCACAACTAGCGAAGTCTGACCTGCATGGGCCACCACTAAAAACGTATCACGACCCGCACCCGGTTTAGGGGCACGAGTGCGTGGGTACGTCCAGCCTACGCCGCAGCATCGGCGGTAGAACGCTGTCTAGGTCAAGTACTATCTATAAAATCTCACGCTAGTATCCAACTCCATAAGGAGACTCGGATAACACTATAAAAATATTAACAACATACTCAATCACAACTACAGCACGATAGGAATTTGAAGAAACAAAAGAATACAACACAAGTCTAACGACAAGATAATCATACCTGCAATCATTAACTTCCAATCCCAAAGTGTGTCAGAACCCAGTCTACTAAGGTCACAGTCTGGAAAAATATTTTCCAGTCAGGAAGGAGCAAAGTACATCTCTAAATAGCAGTTCTATATTAATGATATAAACTATGTAGCAGTTCTAGCTAAAAATATACCAGAAGCATGTATAGGTACGAGAAATAAAAGAAATGCTGGAAATACTGTAAGTAAATGCAGGAGAAGAAACAATATGTCCATGAGCAAGAACCTATGACTAAGTGTGTGAGTACTAGCTTTAACATGTGATCGGCTTGGGAACTTGATCAGGCTGGTTATATGTGATTAGCTATGATTCATGGAAGGTCAGGCTAACCGTTGGTTAGCTATGATGCATGGAGATGGTCAGGCTAATCACACGTAACAGCTATGAAGCATGGAGATGGTCAGGCCGCACCCGACGTGAGATGTGGGGTGAGCTATGATGCATGAAAAGTTGGGTATGATCACATATCTACACTAAAATACTCCCCACCCCCGACTGGTATAGTAGATCCAATCATGGTACGCTATGGCACGGGATTCCCTAGGAAGGTAGCAAATCTCTCCGAAAATCAGTGTCCGTACATGCACAAGATAACAAGGAAAACAAGTCTTGTACAAGCTACACCATGAATAAGGAATAACATCTCATGACGAGATCCGTGTATACCAATCCGTGTAACCAGCGTGTCAAGGACATGGATATTTACACTAGATACAGTGAACATAGGAGATATCATAAATTAGAAACTAATCAGAGAATGTACTCGCCTTGGGTCCTTAGCTGGTAAAACCAATGTCCTGTCCCAGAGTATCGTCTGGAGAATCCGACAGTCCTATAAACATATAATAATATCACTTGTATCAGATGCTACACTAACTCACAATAGAAATACACTGGCCTCAGGGCTATGCCAGGCATGACTCTAGTCAACTAGGGTCATCTAGTAGGGATACGTATATGTATAATACACATTTACACTCAAAGTATATACCAATAAAAACGTATATAATATATATATAAGTGTCTATTAGTAATTGTACAAAATACGTATTTGTGTATATACACTAATAGATGTATATAAATATATATATTTTTATACCAAAATACATATTTGTATATATATATGTCAATCAAATATTTCTACATATGTATATTAAAAATCAAAGAATGTACATAATGCCACACTTCTCAAGGTGGTCCCAAATGAAGTAGCAGTTAGTTCCAATGGGTCCGGAGCAGTCCAAATAGCTAGAAACTATATAAGGAAGTCCATGATCGGAGTTCGACACGAAAACCGAGATAAGGATACCAGGCTAATTGGAGAAATGGTCGTTTGTTTATAATTAAGGTAACACCTTAATTCATGAAAATCATTTTGAATTTATTTTGAACAATAATTACAAATAAAAGTTTATTTATAAAATTTAGAATTTATGTAAAAACCAATGTATTTATATATCTCTAGTAATTTCAGTTACCAATCCAAATAACCAATTTCGAACTAATTTTGATTATTGAAACTATAATTTTTTTTAATTAATTATAAACCCCAAAAATTATTATATTTTTGCATAATCAAAAACCCCCTTTTAATTACATATTAATATAACCAAATCCCTATATAATACATAACTAAATTTTACACATAATAACTAGCTAAATTCATACATTAAAAATAATAAAACTAATTACATTTTATTTACTAAACTAATTAGAAATTAACTAATTGATTATAATTAAATATTGATTAATAAATTAATACTGATTAATAACTTAATTAACAGATTAATAATTTAATTAACTGATTATAAATTATTAACTGATTAAGAATTAATTAACTAATCTAATTATAAATTTTAAACTAATTATATACTTAAGCTAATTAATCAATAATCACTAACTGATAAATTACAACTAACTTATCCCCTAAATTACAGAACTGAAAGAAGAAAGGGGAAGACTCACGATGGGGGTCTCGCCGGGGTCGGCGGAGGAGTCTCGTCGGGGTCGGGCCGGCAAGGCGCCGGCGCGGTGCTCGGTCTGCTGAGACGGCGGCGGCGAAGCCCGACGGGTCTGAGGCGGCCACGGCTCGACGCTGGATCTGGGAGCTCAGGCGGCGGTCGGCGTTCGTCTCGGGCGGCGGCGGCGTCCCGGATCTGCTGTGGCGGCGGGTGATCTCGGCGGCGGCGATCGAAGCTTCGGCGGTGGTCGACGGCTCGACGAAGGCGGTCGACAGATCTAGGTTCGACGGATCTGAGGCAGCGGCGCGTCTGAAGCGACGGCGGGTGCTCGAACTCGGCGGTGATCGACGCTGAGGGGGAGGTCCTGCAGCCACCGGAGCTTGACGACGAGGAGGTGATCCGCGGCCACCGGCTCGGCGAAGGCTGAATCTAGGGTTAGGGTTTCTCTGAATCGAGTCGGGGTGTGTTGGGTCGTGTCCGAAGCTGGACACGGCGGGTTTGCTGTACTGTGGGGGACGTGTCCGGGTCTGTCGGACACAGGGTTGGGTGTTGCTGTGGTGGAGGTGGATGTGTCCGGGTGTGTCGGACACGAAAAGCTGGTTGTAATATTGTAAATCTGGACACAGGAAATGAATGGATACGGTGGGACACCCGGGGTCGGACCCGAGGCCAACACGGCTGACACGGTAAAGCTGGACACACGGACACGAGCACACAAAATGGTGGTGGCTGGTTGGCTTGTGGGAAATTGTGAGGGCTAGCTAGGGTTTCTAGGGAATGGTGTGAATGAGACTTTAAATAGGCAAAGAGGGTGTGGGATGAAGGGTGCGGATTGGCCCAATAATGAATGGCCAGGATTATATAAATGGGTTTTTCATGTGGGAAAAATGAGGGTGTAAATGGGAGACGGTAAACTGGTAAATTAATAGAAAAATATAATTTAAGAAAAAAGTTTTAAGAGGCTTCCGATTAGCTACTAATTAAACTCATTTTCAAAACCCTAGAAAATATGTAATTTATTTATTTACTATCCCAAATGGATTTCAAATTTTATTATGAAGAAAACAACTAGTCCTTTAAATAATTTTATCAAACAAATAATTTTATGATTTCAAGCCAATAAACATTTAAAACTAGAGAAATATATATATTATTATTTATTTATTTATTTTGTAATACATCGACATTTAGAAAAAAATAATTTTTATAAAAGATTTTAAATCACCTTCTAATATCAAACATTGTCAAAAATCAAATACAAGAATTCAAGGAGAAAATATTTAAAAACTTGGTATTTAAAATAAATTAAAATCTAATTATTTTGGAAATTTAGAAATCGGAGGTTACAGGTGGAGCTAAAGCTGGATCAAGGAGCCAAGATGAAGTTGTGGTGTGACAATCAGTCAGCTATTAGTATCGCCAACAATCCAGTACAGCATGACAGGACCAAACACATCGAGATTGACAGATTCTTCATCAAAGAGAAGTTGGATAGTGGATTAGTGGAGCTTGGCCATGTTCCAACCAGGGATCAAGTAGCAGATGGACTAACTAAGGGACTCGCCTCAGTGAGCATGATTAGAGGATGTGACAAGATGGGCTTAGTGAATATCTTTCACCCATCTTGAGGGGGAGTGTTGATATGGTATGTTGGGTGTCATATTTAAGTATAGTATAAGCACATGGGAATATCCTGAGGACATATTTGGGATGCCAGAATATGTCACAGGATATTCCATTATGAGATTATTGTCATAATGATTAAGATCATTGTATTAATGACTGTAAGGCTATATAATGCCAATGAGACAATCAATAAAATCATCAACTAATTTTAACACCATTTCGCGAGCCATCGCTCGAATCATCCTTCCCAGTCCAGGAATTTGTCTTCGCAGCTCCTAGTCAAGGGATACTACCTTGGCAACCCAACGGTCCCAAACTCTCTTAGTTACTGTCTCAAAAATATTATATGATAGACTTCATGTATAAAGCAGTAATACTGCATTCCATATGATAACTCTAATAGCAGTGTTAAATCTATGTGATAAGATATAGCAACAGTATAAAATTCTATCTTATAGCAACTAGATATATAGTCCATGTGATGAGATAAGTAGGTCTACTTGTGCGAGTCTATAACAAAGTACTGAGTCCGTGTGTAAAGCAATAGGATGAAAATCTATCTCTAATAATAAGTTAATATTCCATGTTCTATAGCAGCAAGATACAAATGAGATTACTCTCTTATCTATGTGCGTGCTCTTCTTTTATTAGCATGCATCAACTTATAGCATAATGAACTAAACATGGAACATCAATTTATTAAATGTGAAGATAAAGCAAAGAAAGATTCATTGAAATCATCCACCCGAAAGAATACTCTGCCTTAACTGAGCAGAACTCTGAACAATCCTCTGAATAAGCCCAAGTCCAAACGGCACTTTGCCAACGAACTAACTCAAGGCACCAAGCGGAGCATTACAACCATTACTTCAAAATGATTGTTATTATTTTGGTCAAAATAATCTCATGCATTTGTGAGTTTGATGAGATATTTATGTTAATACACCTTTTTAACCACCATTATCAACCATTTGAAGGGATATTTTGGTTATTTAGACATATTAAAATGTACCATAAAAAATTTCATTCGGATCAACTTCTCTCCTCTCTTCCTTTATCAACAACTATAAGTCTTTATTTGACTAGTTATATTGTTCTACTTCTGTGACTACTTTTACGATTCTACGAAATCCATGCTTACCACTCTACTAATACTTATGGATAATGAATAATCAGACATGTACAAGAGGAATTTTATTTGGCTATTTCAGTAAAATAAAATAAAATAAGTAAAAACAAGATAAATAATACAAACAAATTCCTTATAAGATTGGATTCCAGTAACATCTAATTCAAACTCGAAACCCAATATAAGATCTCCCCAACCGACCAAGTAGTCCTTTCTAGCGGAACCGAACCGATTATATGAAAACCAAAAAAATCGAAAACTGAATGTTACAAAACCGAAAACCGAACCGTATTGATAAAAACCGAACCAAATCGAACCTAATTAAAATAATTAGGTTATCGATCGGTTCGATTCCATCGAAACAAGTGGGTTTCAGAACAAAATTTATTTGCCAAAAAATAAACAAAAATAATCAGATTTACTTTCGACAAGAAAAACAATGATATATAGATAAAGAAATGGTGATTTCCAGAACAAATAACAAAAAAAATCATGATTTTCAGAAAATTTTCAAAACAGACATGGTAGTGAGAAAAATAAGTAGTAAATTCATGCAACTATCATTGAAAGAAAAATGCAAACAGTTGTAAACATACCAATAGATCCGGTAAAGAAATGGAACTTACCATCAGAAACCGCGAGCAACTTTTGCTTGAGACAATGAATGTGTGCTTGAAATAAATCAAAGAAAATTGATGGAGAAGAGGAAGATCTCACGTGCTTGAAGGAAAGAATGAAATACATGTATCACTTTGATGCAAAAATTACTAGAAAAAAAAGTCATAGAAAATTGAAATAGAAAGATATATAGAGACACCGGTGACCTAACGTGCTGCTGGTTTCTGCTGCTGGAGACGGTGGTGGTGGGACCCGACGCCAGAACCCCATCTACCATTGACCTCCTCTATTCGGAACAGACCCTCAAGAAGTGGAGGAGGTAGGGGTGGATAAGGAGGAGCAGCAGATCTTAAGGAAGCGGAGGCTGGTGAGGACCCTACTGGAAGTTGTTGTCTTGCCACCAGACAAGGAGGAGGATGTTGGAGGGGTGAAGGAGGAGGAACAGTGCTCGCTTTTTGTCGGGATCATCGGAGAAGAGGAGAACCCCTTTCCCTCAGAGAAAAGCGACAACATTGGAGAGTGGAGAGAGAGGAGAGAAGGTTAAGTTTAGGTTTTTTTTTTCTTTTATATAATCGAAGGATAAAATGGTAAATACAGTAATTTAATTTTCGGTTCGGGTCAAAAATCGAATTCCAAATCTGTAATTCGAACCGAAAATTTATTTTTCTTGTACCTTAAAACCGAATTTTGACCCGTTTAAAAAAAAAACAAAAACAATTCCAACCCAAACTGCTAATTCTGGTCGGGTTGGGTCGGTTTCGGTTCGCTCACCTCTAGGTAGCTACTTCCTCGTCTATAAACCTTGTCTACATATGTAAAACCAAGAAAATTTCTTTCCCTCCAAACGTTTGTCGTCTTCTTCTTTCTTCTTCTTGTTCTCCCTCTCTCCAGATTTCCCAAAACCCTAAAGAAACAAAACCCTAAAGAAAAATGTCTTCATCGTCGTCAGCGATCAACGTAATGCTGGAGGTCCAGGAGAAGAAGACGGTCCACACCGACCTCCACCGCTTCCTCCGCAATTACATCACCCGCAACTACTCCGAGCGCCCGGCCGTTCCGTCGAGCGCGACCTAAGGAAGGTCCGCTCTCTCCGCCGCGAGCTTGAGTCCTCCTCCGACCCCTCCCTGGAGCCTCGCCGCGACCTCCTAATCTCCTACTTCAAGTCCCTCTCTATCATCGAGGCCCGCTTCCCCAGCCTCTCCTCCTCCTCCTCCTCCCTCTCCTTCACCTGGCATGACTCCTTCAAGCCAAAGCTCAAGATCACCCTCCCCTCGATCCACCTGGAGAAGGCCGCAGTGCTGTTCAACCTCGCCGCGGTCTACAGCAAGATCGCGGTGTCGGCAGAGCGGACCTCCAAAGAGGGAATGGAGAATGCGTCCGGTGCCTTCCAGTGGGCGGCTGGTAGTTTTGGGTTCCTGAAGGCGGCTCTCAGCGATAAGCTCGCCGGGGCGGGCGGGGGCACGGTGGATGTGGACACGGAGTGTGCCGGGATGCTGGAGAGGTTAATGCTGGCCCAGGCACAAGAGTGCTTGTTTTAGAAGATTATCGGGAAAGAGAAGCTTAGGGAAGGGAAGTCGCGGCAGCAGTTTTGTATCAAGGTCGCCAGTCAGGTAACAACCTTGATCGTTTTCTTTTCTTTTCATATTAGGAGGATCAATTGAATCTTTGGCATTATGGGGTTAAGTCCACCCTATTCGTACTAAATACCATGAAATGTATGTAATGTACCCCATTCTTGCCACGTATTGAATCAGGCAACGACCCAGGTTATATGGTCTGTACCATGTATGATAGGTTTAATTTGGGTTGCTTGTACGAGCCTTACAGAATATGACATGGACGCAGTACCAATTTTTGGGAGCCCCTGCTTGCTAAGACTCCATAGAACGAAACAGGAAAGAAGATTCAAATGGTTGATCCGATAATTTGGGATGAGGACTTTGTTGTTGTTGTTGTTGCTGCTGCTGCTGCTGCTGCTGCTGCTGCTGTTGCCTGTGAATTTGGACCCTTGGTGCCACTTTCCTAGAGAAAGTAGCTATGAGCAACCTATACCTTTTGACGCATATAGAGTATTCAATATCTTGGTTTTTATGTGCATCGTTGTTCCAAATATTTCTCTCTGATTATAGACTTTTTGTATCGGAGACTAATTTCTTTTCCTGCTTTGGCTTAATGTCTTTGAGATGAATCCAATCCCTTAAAGTGAACCTTACTCCAGTATTTCTGTGTCTAGATCCCTCTCTGGTCAGAGAACCTTTGGCTGCATGAGATTTAAAGTGCTAAATGCTTGCTAAATGGTCTTTCATGGTTTTAACGCAAGAGCTTCTCGTGCTCGGGACTTCGTTGGGAAATGGCCCTAGGGATGACAACGGGCGGGTTGGGGCCGAGGACCATACCCCACCCCGGTCCCCGATTAGTATTTGATCCCCGTTCCCATCTCCATCCCCGTTCGGGTTCAAATTTTTATCCCCATCCCCTCCCCCGTTAAACAATGCACTCCCGGTCCCTATCCCCGTCCCGTTAACGCTTTCGTTCGTTTTCCCATTCATGTTTCTGTTAGCCCATCTAGTCATGGTCAAACCGATTTTAATAATCGATCCAAACTACGAATCGATACATTGCAACTTAGATGAATTTGTTCAGAAAGACGTCGCAATAATTCGTCACAAGTTGCTACTGTGTTCAGGTTACTCTTTATACTTTGTTATGTATTTTTTTACTTTTTGAGTCTAAGGATTTATGTGAGTTGGAAGAAAATTTTGGCATTTAGATTGAACCTATATCCAAAGTTCACTCATACATAAGCCAATCCAGACCAGTAATTCTTTTGGATTAGAGCCTAAATCCAAACCCACTCAACAATCCAAGTCAAAACAATCTGGAAATGACAAACCAAACTCGGGTCAAGTTCTAACCGAACTCGGTACGAGTTCTGCCCGAACTCAGACCGAACTCGGTTACCCTAAATTGATTTCCTAGCCAGTCTCCTCTTCCGGATGACCAAGATCTAACGTTCGAATTTATGAACGTTAAAGCATCCGAACTCGGCCCAAACTCGGTTCAGAAAAATCCTATAAATAGATAAGAATTTTCACATTTCTAAATCACTCATTCACTCAAACATTCTTCTTCTCTATTACTCAAAAAAGCTTTAATCTTTCTCATTCCCAAGACAACTCCATTTTCTTCTAAGTGCCCAGGTGTTGTTCTGATTAGAAGTTGAGTCGAGTTGTACAAGCTTGGTTAAAAAATTGTTTTCTATTCCTGTCTGAAGTCTTCGAGCTCTTCAGATCAAAAGCTCGTGTTGTAAGAAGTTGGCGCTCTCTTCGGATCAAAGACGCGTGTGTACCCTATTTCACAAATAGTGGATTAACACCGAGTATGAGTTCTCGGGCCTAGACTAATCCTCCACGAGGTAAACCATGATAAAATTCTTTGTGTTTGAGTTTGCTATTCTAAACTTTACTTATACTTTGATTATATTTATTGCTGCAGTTTATAAGTAGTCCTTAAACTTAGAATTTCTAATTGGTGATTATTTTTTGTTGCACACGCACTTACTCTATTCACCCTCCCTCTAGAGTTGTTACACGATCCTACAATTAGTATCAGAGCCAGGTTCTCTCTGAATTGGTTTATGATCCCAATTTCTTCTGCAATTGGTATCAGAGCAGGTTTTTATTAAACTGTGCTTAGTTTATACACTCTAGAATACTCATGGCAAACACAAGACTCATATACGCCAATAATGGTGAAGGCCAGTCCATAAATAGGCCACTCCTATTTGATGGAACTAATTACACATATTGGAAGACACGGATGAGCTTTTATTTAAAATTTCTTGATTTCAATCTGTAGGCAATTGTCACTGATGGCTACAAAAAGCCAGCCAGAATAGTTATTGATGGGAATCTTGTTGAAAAACTAATAAATATGTTGATTTAGAAAAGAAACATGCTAGTTTTGATGCTAGGGCTATTAATGCATTATTATGTGCTGTAGACAGGACTGAATTCAACAGAGTATCAACCTGTACAACTTCATACGAAGTCTGGAAGCTTCTTGAGGTTACTTATGAAGGAACCACTCAAGTGAAAGAATCAAAGATCGACAGGTTGACACAAGAGTACGAAGCATTCAAGATGAAGTCAAATGAAACCATCATCCAAATGTTTACTCGCTTTCTGGATATTGTAAATCCTCTGTCATCTCTTGGCAAGGATTATACAAGTCATGAAAAGATCTGCAAGGTGCTTCGGGGACTCACCAAGAACTGGAACCCCAAGGCAACTGCAAACATTGAAGGAAACGATCTCACCACAATGTCGCTGGAAATGCTCATGGGAAAGCTAATGACGCATGAGCTGGACCTCAAAGACCTTGAAGAGTCAACGCCAAAGGAAAAGACCATCACCTTCAAGGCACATCACAAAAGGTTTCCGATAACCCAGAAGACGAAGATTCCTACAATGACGATCTAGCTCTTATCTCCCGGAACTTCAGAAAGTTCTTAAAGTTTGAAAGGTCAAACCGGAAGAAGAACTACAAAAACAATACTGATGAAGAACCAGTGTGCGATAACTGCAAGAAGATATGCCACATCAAGGACTGTCCTATGGCTAGAAAATGAAGTCGCTATGAACATTCAAGTAAAAGAAGAACTTCATCAAAGAACCATGCTAACACAAGCATATGGTGTCAAAGCGAAGCAAGCGATTCTGAAGAAGAAGAGAATCCTCGCAACTCTGCAAATGTGTGCTTAATGGCATTTGATCAGGTATCTACGAACCCCCTATACGATAACTTTACATTTGATGAACTAGGTGATGCCTTTAGTGACATTCTAGATGATCACAAAATACTGTTTGATAAATACAAAAACTCGAAGAAGGAACTCAAGGCACACAAACTTGAGATTGATAGATTGTCCACACTTCTAGATGATATCAGAAAGACACAATTTCCAAGTGATTCAGATGAATTAGCATTAGTTAGATTGAACTTACACGAAGCACTTCTTAGAAATGAGCAACATGACAAGAATTATATTAAGCTCAAAGAAGATTATGAAATAGAGAAGAAAAAGAGTAGTAATGCACTTATTATAATTAATTCTTTAACTGCTAGATATACTGAGTTATATGACACTTAAAAAAGTTGAAAATTAGATTAAGAAAAGAGCTTGTACAGACTGTTCCCAATCTAACACGTGTCACTCAAAGTCCAAGAATACACAGTCCAAGAAGGCCAAACCTTCTAATCATGCATTATATTACAAATATCCACGTAAATCACAGCATACTGTCTCACATATACACCATGCCTCTGCACCAAGTATCAACACATCTGCTACATGTCATTATTGTGGTATTAAAGGACATATATCACGATAATGTAGAATTAGAAAATTAGTTGATATGTATGTATATATCTGGGTTCCGAAAACTAACATATAACGACCCTCAAGAAAGTGGGTACCAAAGGTTACGTCTTTAACTTTTATTGTAGGTGGACCTTCCCTCTCACACTAGAAGCACATGGATTCTCGATTGCGGTTGCTTACGTCATATAACCTGTTATGCAAATCTATTCGCAACTCTATCGATGAAGAAAGAATGATACGTCTCCTTCAACAATAATCTAAAAGGATATATTGTAGGAAGATGCTTATATGCAACCAAAGACGAAAGCTGGTTGTGGCATATGCGCCTTGGACATAAAAATATGGACACTATAGCCAGACTATCTTCAAAGAAATTGGTAAGAGGTTACCTGAAATTACTTTTAAGTAAGATATGGTCTGTGCTGAGTGTGAAAAGAACTAGATAACAAAATCTTCTTTTAAATCAATAAACGTTGTAAGTACTTCTAGACCCCTTCAACTTTTGTATATGGATTTATTTGGACCAAGTAGAGTCGTCAGTCTTGGTGGTAAGCTTTATGCCTATGTTATTGTTAATGACTTTTCTAGATATACTTGGGTTTATTTTCTAGCAAATAAAAATAAAACTTTTTCAGAATTTGTTACATTTTGCAAAAAGATACAAAACAAAAAAGGCTTCATGATTACTCGTATCCGAAGTGATCATTGAGGCGAATTCGAAAATTCTGATTTCAAAACTTTTTGTGATTCAAATGGATTAGTGCATGAAGTTTCCTGTCCTAGAATTCCTTTAACAAAATGGTGTTATGAAGTAGAAGAACATAACTCTTGGCGATATGGCTAGAGTCATGTTAAATCAGTATAACCTTCCGAAATATTTTTGGGCTGAGGCTGTCAATACAACATGCCATGTTTTGAATCAAGGTTCAAAGTATCGGTATCGGAATCGGTATCGGACCATTCCAATGAGTATCGGGATCGGCGGTTTCGGATCGGAGTATCGGATTTTTTGGTATCGGAAAGCAAACAACTATTAGTAAATTATTAACATTTTAGAAAATATATTTTATACATTTATGCATAATTTAAAGTATTTTTAGTGTTGTTTCTTAGTATTTTTGAAATTGAATGAAATAGTAGTCACCATTGTCGATTGATTTATATGCGATAGATAAGTTTTCCTCATTTATATGCTTTTACAACCTTACTATGCTTTTACGGCCTTGCTAATTGGTCTTTTAATTCAATTTTCTTTGCCGAATTGACTGGAAAAGAGACCTCTAATGTCGGTACCGGTCAGTATCGGGTATCGGTCGGTATCGGATCGGGACATGCCAAACTGTATCGGTATCGGCCATATCGGATCGGTATCGGCCGATACTTCAAACTATGTTTTGAATAGGGTTCTTATTCAACCTATATCGAAGAAGACTCCCTATGAGCTTTGGTTTAATAAAATTTCTACCATCAGTTATTTCAAAGTATTTGGCTACAAATGTTTTATCTTGAATACTAAGGATAACTTAGGTAAATTTGATTTCAAGGCCGATGAAGATATTTTTCTTGGTTATGCTGCAAAGAGTAAAGGTTTTAGAATTTTTAATAAAAAGTCTATGACTTTTGAAGAATCGATTAATGTTACTTTTGATGAGCTTAGCAATCAAGTAACAAGTGACAATGATGATGAAGATATCAGGATAACCTCCAACAAGACTCCTGAAGATGAAACCAAAACAAGTTATCTGGACAGCTTACTTAAAAGATTAAAATTTTCAACCAACCATCCAGAGAACTTGGTAATTGGTGAGATATCAAAAGGTGTAAGAACTCGTTCTACAACTAGAGATCTTATTGCAAATGTTGCTTTTATTTCTCAAGTAGAACCTGATGATGAATTTTGGATTTCCGCAATGCAAGAGGAACTCAACCAATTTGAACGGAATCAAGTTTGGGAACTCGTTTCCAGACCTAATGATTATCCGGTCATTGGTACCAAATGAGTTTTCCGAAATAAACTTAATGAGGATGGGTTAGTCACTCGTAACAAAGCACGTCTTGTAGCTCAAGGTTACAATCAAGAAGAAGGTATTGACTACGATGAGATCTATGCTCCTGTTGCGAGAATAGAATCTATCCACATGCTTTGTGTTTTTGCAAGTTTTTACAATTTTAAATTATTTCAAATGGACGTCAAAAGTGCATTTTTAAATGGTGTTATAAAAGAAGTTTTTATAGAACAACCCCTTGGATTTGAAAATTTTAAATTTTCTAATCATGTTTTCAAGCTTAGAAAGGCTATATATAGACTCAAACAAGTCCCTCGTGCTTGGTATGAGCGCCTTAGCGCCTTCCTACTTGAAAATGGTTTTTCAAAAGGGAAAGTTGACACTATTTTATTTATAAAATCTCATGATGATAATTCTCTTATTAGTGCAAATTTACGTAGATGATATTATGTTTGGATCTCCTAATGAGATGCTATGTAACGAGTTTGCTAAGTGTATGTAGAAGGAATTCGAAATGAGCATATGGGAGAACTTACTTTCTTTCTCGGATTACAAATCAAACAGAATTCTTAGGGAATATTCATCAATCAAGCGAAATACAAAAAATATTTGCTATATGGACAATGCAAAGTCTATTGGAACTCCAATGGCAACATTAACCAAACTTGATTTTGATAAAAATGGCAAGCCTACAGATATACGTAAGTATCGAGGTATGATTGGTAGTTTTCTATACCTAACTGCTAGTCGTCTAGATATTATATTTTCTGTATGCCTATGTGCTAGATATCAGGCTAACCCTAAGGAATTACATGTATGTGCAGTTAAGCGTATCCTTAAATACCTTAAGCGTATTAAGACGACAGGCTTGTGGTATCCCAAAACCATATCCTTTGACCTTGTTGGTTATTCGGGTGCTGATTTTGCTAGATACAAGATCGATCGTAAGAGTACTAGCGGTACTTGTCATTTCTTGGGAAAGTCGCTACTCTCTTGGTTTTCTAAGAAACAAAATTTTGTTGCATTATCAACTACTGAAGCTGAATATATCGCCGTAGGACGTTGTTGTGTACAAATTTTGTGGATGAAATAAACTTTAGAAGACTATAATTTATCCTTTAAAAATATTTCAATCTACTGTGATAACACTAGCACTATAAATCTCACTAAGAATCCAATATATCATGCACGCACTAAACATATTGAGATTAGACACCACTTTTTAAGAGATCATCAATTGCAAGGTAATGTCTGTTTAGAATTTATTCACACAGAACATCAACTTGCAGACATTTTCATTAAACCCTTAGCTGAAGATCGTTTCAATTTTATTCGTCAAGAATTAGGTATTTTGGACTCCAATACTACATAACTTGTTTATTTTACTACTCTACATTTCTGTAAATGTAAAAATTATTTTGGGTACAAGCTGAAAGGGCCCTTCTGTCAAATAGATGTAAATAATCTTAAGCGACACAGTATTTAAGTGTCTTCGGACCACCACTAGCTGGGATCCGGCCCCTACAACTAACTTGAGATGATCGATACAATATGGAATACAAAGTAATAATTAATTTTAACAAATTATTGTATTAAGTCCAAAATCCTAAAATCTAGACTTAGAAAATTGATCTACATTTATATAAATAATTGAGTCTCGAACGAATTATGGTTCAAAGGAACCGAATTTGGGCAGAGTTCGAACCGAACTCGGGCCGAACTCGGCTGCCTTTGTTTCATAATTCAAAACAAAGCCCAACTCCTTATATTTACCTATTGGTCATCAAAACGCTTACCTACGAACAACATCCCCTTCTTCCTTCTTCCTCCTCCTTAGAACCCTAAAATTTCCAAACCCTAGGTTTTGGGTTCTTCCTCCTCAACTGTTCTCAACTCTCCAAACTTTGGATTCTGGTGTATTTCAATATTCTCTATTACATTCTCTATCTATTTTCAGGTATAATCATCCATTCCTCTCAATCCTCTTTCTTTTAAATAGCTCCTAAGTTGTTTAAGAAAAGAAAAGTTGCTAGGGAAGCATCATCTTCTAATGTTCATGAAGAAATATCTCATTCCTTGTTCAGTCCATCAATGCCCGATGAGGGTGATTATGATGGATTTTTATTTACATTTCTTGAACAATCCGTATAATGGTTTGATGATTTTGTTACCATGACTGTTTGTTCTGGAAATCCTATAAATTTTACTCTTTTTCCTGCATATCTGCCTACTTTACGTGCTTTGGGACTTGATGAATTAGTTGTTTCTCGATTTCCAATTTATATTAATGCTATCATAATATTTTATTGCAATCTTATCTATGAAGATGATTCCATTCATTTTCGTGTCGGCGGGATAAACATTGACTTTGATGCTGACGATTTGGGGGAGATACTTCATATTCCAAACGATGGTGAACCCCTTATCGACATCACCAAATTCATGTTCCCTAAAGTTACGACTTTAGGTTCCTTTAAGGATTCCTTTTGCACTTTTGTTCCTCATTTTCAGGGTAAGCTTAAAGCCAAACACCTTAACAAATGGTTTTATGACTTACATCCTATTGTCTTCTCTGTGATTATTCCCAAGCAAACCTCTACTGATGACATCACAAACTTGGAACTTTGTGCTATCTACCATCTCCGCTTTGGGATTTCATTTAGTTTTCCAAAGACTATCATTCAGACTATGGTTCGAGCTCCGTAAGAACAGGCGGAATATGTTGTACGCCATGTATTTACCTATCATATTTCAACACTTTGACATTCCATTAGATGACTGTCCTTATCTAGCAGAGCCTTCATATCTCTTTACTGCCCGTAGGACTGACCCTGCTCTACCACCTGTTCCACCTGTTGATGTTACCTCTGGTGCTGGCCCGTCTGTACGACATGCACCTCATGTTGCTTCTACCTCAGATGCTCCACCCATCACTCTTGAGTACCTCCACACTATGCTCCAGGATCGCTTCCGTTTGGAAGACGATCGCCACAAACTAGAGGATGAGCGCTATCGTGCTATGGATCACCGCACCACACTCCAGGCTCAGGCTATATCCAACTCTTTTATGGATATGCGTTACAGCTTCTCTCACTACCCTGACAGCGGACCGATTCACATGGTTCGTGATCCTTCCTTTACTGGATATCGCATTGATGATCCAGATGCTCAGAGATACTTTGATCCTGCTGATGCTTTTTATAATCCCAACCGTTCGACAGAGGCTGGTAATGATGATCAGTAGTAGAGTAGAGATCATTAGCTTAACATTTGGTGATAATATTAGCATTATGAGATGATGTTAATCTTTTTGAGATGTTATTTCTAGTTATGCTTCTTTAGTTATGAAACTTTTATGAGATGTTATCTTTAGATCGATGATGTTTTGTACTTGTTTAACATTTAGTAAGCTTGTATTACTCTTCATTTACAAAATGTTCCTATAGAATGTTATTTTGAACATTTGGCAAGCTTATATTGCATTTATTATGTCATTCCTTGCTTCACATTTCTTGTTTACCTTGGCTCCAACATTACCGGAGAGGTTTTCCATTTCGATCAAGTGACAACGGGGGGGGGGGGGGGGGACATATTGTATATCAACAAACATATCCATTGCAAGATATTATTGCGTGGGAGCAACATATCATGGACACTATATCTTATCTTAGTTGTCGTATCAGTCGCAGTTTTGTCAATTATCAAAATGGGGGAGATTGTTGGCCCATCTGGTCATGGTCAAACCGATTTTAATAATCGATCTAAACTATGAATCGATACATTGCAATTTAGATGAATTTGTTCAGAAAGACGTCGCAATACTTCATCACAAGCTGCTACAAGATGATTGTGTTCGGATTACTCTTTATACTTTGTTATGTAATTTTTTACTTTTTGAGTCTAAGGACTTATGTGCGTCGGAACGAAATTTTGGCATTTAGATTGAACCTATATCCAAAGTCCACTCATAAATAAGCCAACCCAGACCAGTAATTCTTTTGGATTAGAGCCTAAACCCAAACCCACACAACAATCCAAGTCAAAACAATCTGGAAATGACAAATCGAACTCGGAGAAAGTTCTAACAGAACTCGGTACGAGTTCTGTCCGAACTTGGACCGAACTCGGTTACCCTAAACTGATTTCCTAGTCAGCCTCCTCTTCTGGATGACCATGCTCTAACGTTCGAATTTATGAACGTTAAAGCATCAGAAATCGGTTCAGAAAAATCCTATAAATAGAGAAGAATTTCCACATTTCTAAATCACTCATTCACTCAAACATTCTTCTCTATTACTCAAAAGAGCTTTAATCTTTCTCATTCCCAAGACAAATCCCTTTCCTTCTAAGTGTCCAAGTGTCGTTCCAATTAGAAGTTGAGTCGAGTTATACAAGCTTGGTTAAAAAGTTATTTTTATTTCCTGTCTGAAGTCTTCGAGCTCTTCAGATCAAAAGCTCGTGTTGTAAGAAGTTTGCGTGCTCTTCGGATCAATGACGCGTGTGTACCATATTTCACAAATAGTGAATTAACACCGAGCAAGAGTTCTCGGGTCTGGACTAGTCCTCCACGAGGAAAACCAGAATAAAATTACTCTACCCCTCCTCTAGAGTTGTTATACGATCCTACAATTAGTATCAGAGCCAGGTTCTCTCTGAATTGGTTTCTGATCCCAATTGCTCCTACAGTTCCCTGTCATGTTAACAATTTTTTTGTACATTATAAGCTTTAAAAACTGTTTTCGTTCAAAAAAAAAAAAATATAAGACATGTTAATAAAACATGATTTTCATAAAACAAATATACTACTAGATAGAGAAAATGATACAATAAACATTAATTTAACAAAACATACAAGTACTAAAGAGAAGTCTAAAATACAAAACAATAAAGAACGAATGTTAACGTCACAAAACATATTAAAAATAGAGGTTTATATTTTCATATAAAAATATATATGAATATAAGTAATCGGAGTCGAAAATTTACCGGGACGGGGAGTAGTTGTAACACCCTGTTCCGCTCAAGCGGACTGCCGTCTAAAACGGCAATCGTGCAGCTGTCCCGACCTGCTTTGCCTCGATCAAGAAGCAAAGGATATCCAGACTTGCCCCTACAGGAATCCGGCTTGGACTTTCAGAGGCTCGCTCAGACGTATCGCTCTACCGAGGCGAATCATCGCTAAGGTGGGTGGCTACGGTGAACTTGTCTTTGCTTAGCCAGCACACATAAAATCTGGAATATTCATGCTAGTTGCTAGGTGATTCACCCCCTGCAAGTTAATAAATCCAACGCACCTAGCTAAGGGAATAATCCCAACTTGTATTGCTTGCTAGAACATGGAAAAGAAATACTGCTTATATTCAGACCCTCGCATGCTAAGTCCCTTAACGGTTTCATCTCTCGGCTTACCTTCGGGTCCGAGCATACGTGCCTGCTTATGTTCCTTAGAAACGCATGCCTGTCTGTTTGAATGTTACCGTATTTTCACCCAAACCCCGGGAGACTACTACGTAGTCGTTCCGTGCCTGAATGAACCTGCAAGTATCCGGGACCGTTAGGTCACCAAGACAATTCCCGAACCAGGGAATTTGCACCCTGACTGAATCAATCACTGAATCACAGCTCATGAGCAAACTACTGAATCAACTGGCCTGGTAAGCCCTACTGAATCACTGAATCCTGCCTCAACAAGTTCTGTATATATACTGCATCGAACTTGTTCCATACCGGACTTGTTCAATATATACATATACTGCATCGAACTTGTTCCTGTACCAGACCGAGACCCTGACCTGCATGTCGCGGACAACTCGAAAACGAGGTATAGTTCCACGGGCGGTCACCGGGGCACTGGGACCGTTCCGATCCGGATGGAACTGCACGATAGTCTACTGCATCTGGACAGGATGGTCTGCAACCACCACTGCATCTTTGTTGCTTACCATCCTCGTTCAAGACTATAACGAACTGCACGATAGTCTACTGCATCTGGACAGGATGGTCTGCAACCACTACTGCATCTTTGTTGCTTTCCTTCCTTGTTCAAGACTATAACTGGTCCTTTATGGCTATGCCAGCGACTCATGTTCATATAGATAAGTCATCCTCGCTTAGCGGCTATCCGCGTGCGAGTCACTGCATCGCATCAAGAACAACTAAACACCTGAACGATCATGTTAAAACGACCCTCCTGTTTGCATATGCTTGTCTCCTGAATGTCTATACATGCCTCTGCTCGAATTTATACTGTTTGCCTAAATGGTTGCCTTGGACAGGGATGGAGATGGTAAGTTGGTAAGTCTCGCCGTGTTTCCTCAAATATCGCACGGCGCACTGCCCGACACGATAAGCTATTCAATGTTTGTATGAAACTGATCCTAAGGCAACTAGAAAGACAACTTAATAGTTGTACACGGAACCTGTATTACGTGTTTGGATTTGTCGAGCGGGCGAGTAGCTTCCCCACCAGTGCATTCAATGTACTGATAATCCACCAGTTTGATATGCAGGGTGCGGGAGAACCTCGTGCGGTGCGGACGCCTCCTTCGTGCGTGCTAAGGCCAGGAGTTCCCTCCGAAGCCTTACAACGGTGCGTCCGGGACTGAAGCACATATACAAGACATAAGTTGTGAACATCGCCTGACCATCGCCTGTACATTCATTCCACAGTTGTAGCCACTTGGCACGCTTCTACTGTTTCAGAGAGAGAGGCTTGAGCGACTTGTAATCTCGGCTATACGCCGCCTGTAATACTTGTTCATATCAATAAAGAGATTACTTTACTTTGTTTCAATGCTTCCGCTATATTGTCGACTCAGTGAACCTGTTACCGATCGCCTATGCGTTCATGACTCCGCTGCACTCGGACAATCTGTGCGACTCTGTGGCTTAGAACTCTAACCGCCAGCCAATGAACCATGGCCTTGCACGGGCGTGGCTCACGCTCGTGCGGCATCACGCCCGGATGGGTTAAGCGATCGTTCCGCGGGAGCGCTGGCGAGGGTGATTCCCGCCGAGCGGGAACGGCCGATTGCCTGCGGGAGATCGGGGCGTGACAGTAGTATACCCATACCCGGCTCCGAAACCAACCGGAGATTTTTTTTAATCTCCATCCCCGCCCCCGTTTTTAAATCCCCAAACCCGTCTCCGTCGGAAAAAAAAATCGGGCTCCCGTCGGATTCGGAAAAATTTGCCATCCCTAAATCGCCCCAACAAGGGTTGACTTTAGGTTGACAACCAGTCATAAAAACATAACATTGTCCGTTCTTTTATGTTTGATGGTCGTAGTCCTTCGTTTCTTTATGGAGGTATTTATGTGGGTACTTTTTCTATGTTCCTATATGTATTGTAGTGGAATATATCTTGATTTATTTTCAGTTGTAATTTACTGGTTGGAGACTAAACTGATAGATAGGAACAACATGGTCGAGTGTTTTCAACTTATTAAGTCTTTTGCTAAATGCTGATGCAACTTATGATAATACATTATTGTTGAATTGTTCATCTAATTCTCTTCCTCTCTTGGCAATATCTTCTATTATTTACCCTATCCACTCAGCTATAGAAATCCTTTTGTACCATTCAGCTTCAATTTGCTTTTATTCACGAATATTGCGGGCAAGTATTTCTCATCCTGCCAATTTTTTTTGTAACTATTGCAGGTTAGACTTTATTATGAAGAGACTTATGCTGCCCTGAATTCTGAAACTCTTAACCAACATTTTGACCGATCATGGGTCTCACATGTGCACTTGAAGGCAGCTCAATTCTATTGGCCTTAGTTTGTAGCTGCAGTTGGTCAGCTTCGTTTCTGATAATTCCATCAACCATCTGGTTGTACATTAAGAGTTCCTTAGCACGGGTGTCTGGGACAATACATGCGAACAACCTCTCCTTGCTGGCATCCAAAACTTCAGCCATAGGAAAAGGCTTCACAAGAGGCTACAGGTAAAGGTGGCAATGAACTAGCAGGTGGAATACTCTCTAAAAAAAACAAAGCATTCGACATATTAGCGCTCTCAAGATTTATGTTCATATTGCTCTCCAGTTTCGTAACAGCATCCATAAGAGGTGCAACAACTCCCTTGGTAGATTTCTTTGCATTTGCAAGAGCACTTAACCCAATATTGATACGTGCAATCTCTTCTACAATCTTATCATTTTCGTGAAGTTCCAAGCTAAATCTATAGCATGCTTCTCCATAGAATTGAGCTGCCTTCAAGTGCACATGTGAGACCCATGATCGGTCAAAATGTTGGTTAAGAGGTTCAGAATTCATGGCAGCATAAGTCTCTTCATAATAAAGTCCAACCTGCAATAGTTATAAAAAAAATTGACAGGGTGAGAAATACTTGCCCGCAATATTCGTGAATAAAAGCAAATTGAAGCTGAATGGTACAAAAGGATTTCTATAGCTGAGTGGATAGAGTAAATAATAGAAGATATTGCCAAGAGGGGAAGAGAATTAGATGAACAATTCAACAATAATGTACTATCATAAGTTACAAGGGTTGACTTTAGGTTGACAACCAGTCATAAAAACATAACATTGTCCGTTCTTTTATGTTTGATGGTCGTAGTCCTTCGTTTCTTTATGGAGGTATTTATGTGGGTATTTATCAAACATAAAAGAACGGACAATGTTATGTTTTTATGACTGGTTGTCAACCTAAAGTCAACCCTTGTAACTTATGATAGTACATTATTGTTGAATTGTTCATCTAATTCTCTTTCCCTCTTGGCAATATCTTCTATTATTTACTCTATCCACTCAGCTATAGAAATCCTTTTGTACCATTCAGCTTCAATTTGCTTTTATTCACGAATATTGCGGGCAAGTATTTCTCACCCTGCCAATTTTTTTTGTAACTATTGCAGGTTGGACTTTATTATGAAGAGACTTATGCTGCCCTGAATTCTGAACCTCTTAACCAACATTTTGACCGATTATGGGTCTCACATGTGCACTTGAAGGCAGCTCAATTCTATGGAGAAGCATGCTATAGATTTAGCTTGGAACTTCACGAAAATGATAAGATTGTAGAAGAGATTGCACGCATCAATATTGGGTTAAGTGCTCTTGCAAATGCAAAGAAATCTGCCAAGGGAGTTGTTGCACCTCTTATGGATGCTGTTACGAAACTGGAGAGCAATATGAACATAAATCTTGAGAGCGCTAATATGTCGAATGCTTTATTTTTTTTAGAGAGTATTCCACCTGCTAGTTCATTGCCACCTTTACCTGCAGCCTCTCTTATGAAGCATTTTCCTATGGCTGAAGTTTTGGATGCCAGCAAGGAGAGGTTGTTCGCATGTATTGTCCCAGACACCAGTGCTAAGGAACTCTTAATGTACAACCAGATGGTTAATGGAATTATCAGAAACGAAGCTGACCAACTGCAGCTACAAACTAAGGCCACGAGAGTAAAATTGAAGGAAATGGATCTACCTTATTCCGTAATGGCACTAGAAGGCAATTTTAGTTTGCCAATGGATCTTAAGGAAGATGTTGAAGCTGTACAGATTAGTGGTGGACCTTCTGGACTTGAAGCTGAGCTTCAACAGCTTAAGCATTTGAGGAGAGTTTATCAGGAGCTACATGTCCAGACTCAAAGAGTTATTGCAGAAGGAAGCAGATAGAGATGCTGAGTTGCGCAGTAAATTTGGAATTCAGTGAACTAGACCAGAGTCCAGAACCTTGACAAAGGATCTCCAGGATAGACTGAATAGATTTGCTGCAAAACTTAAGCAAGCAACTGATAGTGATGCAAGAATTGAGAGAGCTCTGAAAGGCAATTCAGTGATTATGGCGATCCTGGACCATAGACCGGTATGCACATTGTTTTCTTCCTGCCTCTATTTGTCAGTTTTGAAGTCACAGGACCAATTATTTTTATTCAAGAGTTAATTTGTTTGTCTACCATGAACTTCAGATAGAATCTGCCCTTCCAAGTCTTGCGAGGCCTATCATGTCTTTGGATAGTAACAGGGGAGATGCTATTGTGGGAACCCTCAAAGAGAGCTTGGTAAAGTACTCTTTCATGCGTCATTATGCTCTTTTTTTAGGTTTTTTTTTTTTTTTTTGCTTATTAGTGGTAGTTGTTGACGTTTTTGCTGCATTTATGATTCTTGTCATGCATCACTAGTCTAGTAATATCATATCTATCTAATTATGTGGCATGTATATGCTTAGTTCACGAGTGTGTGGCTGTGTATATATGCTTACATGTAGATACACTAGAAAACCTTCGGTGAGGTATTGTGTAAGCTCAACATGTTTGTCTGTGTCTGCGGCATATGTAGCAAGAAAAGATTAATACGTACAGTTTATTTATTTATTTCTAGAAAGATTGCGACTTTACATAACATAGTTTTATGTATGCAGAGGCAATTGGAGAATCTTGGTGCTGAAGGGGCGGGCCTTGAAGATATGTTTAAAGAGACAAAAAGAAAGGTGTGGTCTGTTTTAACATGATGCTACTGTTTAATTTTTCATTTGCTTGCCCTGAGGTTGCCTTTCATTGATTAAACTGTATATACTTTATACGTATATGCCTTCTCAGAGAAATAATGGTAATAATAATGAAATATAATTGACATTGTTGCAGGATGATATATTGCCGAAGTTGATGGCAAGCACTGGTGATTATGATAATCTATTCGAGAAGGAGACTGCGAAGTATCATCATATCGGTGGAGAAATTAAAAAAATATTGACGCACAAGAGCTCTTATTGCTTCAGATTCAGGTAAGCTAGTCTTGAAAGTGATCTGGTATATGAATTTATTAATGTAGTGCTTGTTATACTTCATAAGACCTTTATCAATTAGGGCCTGTTTGGTTGCATGATCTGGGAGACGGAAATGGGAAAAAGAAAATTTGAAACTGCACCCAAACTCACTTTCCGGCGTTTGGTTCATTTGGAACTGACGACAGGATTTGTGCTCTGCACTTCCTGTCGGCTACCAAAATTATGTTCTTTTTCCATATCCCACATCCGAGTTAAATGTGGAGGCAGAAGTGGGAGAAAAGCCGATAGTGGTGGTGGCCACGCGGCGAGGGAGGCGAGGCAACTAGGACAGACTTCTCCGGAAGATCACCGGTGTCGCGATATCACCGGCGACTGGGATTGCCTTGAGATCAGGTCACGAGATCACCGATGATTAAGACCGCCTTAAGATCAGGCCGCAAGATCACCGATGATAGTCACAAGCTCCGTACGTTCCGCGAGATCACCGACGCCGACATGTTTACCCTCGCGACAACTACTTCGGCTTCTCGAATACTGCGGGTAGTCATGTCCCAGTCCCAAAACTCACGGGACTAGCACGTGACTTGGCCAACTGGTATGAATCGAAAGATAATCCAATTCATGAAATTTTTACGATTCATACGTGCGCTGTATATACATGACTCAAGTCCAAGAATCTAAACCAAACTCAGGCAGCCTAAATCTCATCTATGATAATTAAATATCAACTAAACAATGGAATAAAAGATAATAATAAAAACTGAAGTTGCAAGTTTATCAAGAATTCAAATAGTATCCGGTGGAAACAAATCCAATACCAAAGACTAATAAAATAGGCAAATGAAATAAAGTAACTAGTCCATGATTGCAAAAAATCTAAGATGGAGGAGTCTCAGTATCGCCTGTTGGTATTGTAGCTGTGTCGGATCGAAGTCTGCACTGCCGATCTAAGCCTAAAAGGAAACCAGGTCCTCAGGGGACATAGCAAGATACATAACATACGTGCCACATATGTACAATGAATAAGGTGCACCATATACCACTAACTACGTATACATGCAAACGGGGATAACGTTCGACACTTGGGCCGACTAGGGATATCCATTACGTTCGTATGCGCTATCAACAAACTAGGAGTACTCATCCGAGACACCTCTCAAATAGTATATAACTGGAATGCTCACAAAATACATCTCTCAAATAATAACATAATAAATATAGGGATAAGTAGCACATGTGTCTAGTGACTGTCATCCGCACCCCATGTTCCTATTCTACGAATCAAGCATTTTATCAACAAGTTTCATATCATGAATCAACTACAAATAAAGAAATGCTACGTTGTGACTAACTGAGTGTCATATGAGTCATTGTCCAAGTTTACACTTAAATATAACAAAAGAAATAAAGTAAGAGGCAATATGGCAAGAACTAAGAAAATAACAAGTAATAAACTACTGAAAATATGGACAAGATATACTTGCCTGCTAATTTGTCTGCAATGCTGGAGTCAGAGTCACGAGAGTCTTGCCCAATTAGCCTAAAATAAGTTTATTCATAATTTGTCACTCCTCAAGTATGAAGAAAGGTAGTAATAGTAATTATAAATTATTTTAATTTAAGTGAAGACAACTCCTTAACTAATTCTTATTTATTTCAATCTAGTTGCTTTGGTAAATAGTTCACATGGTATTAGTCTTGTAAAACCTAGTGAAATATTATATTCTGGAGGGAAGTGTATTACTAAACAATGTGTGACTCACAAATAACAAATGGGTGCATGGTTTGGAAACGTACCAACCATGTTGTGTATATTAGAGTTAATTAATATATGTAATTTACTATCACTACTACATTTCAATATGCACTCCTAAGTATTTACATGGTTGCATGCAAAAAAGTGTTGGTTGCATGTAGTTAATTAATGAATGAATTTAAACACTATACTTAAACATTGATAGTACAATATATATATATATATATATATATATATATATATATATATAGTTTGAAGGGCATAAAGTGTATATGGGACTGTTACTTGGGTTGAAATTGCTACGAGTTTATACAAACAATAAACATTAAGGATGAGCTAATACGGCCAGCCAATACAATGGTAGCATGCCAATTCTTTGAACTTTCTAGCTTATATCTAGGCTTCAAAGATAAATGTTACGACTGTAACAAGCCAAGGGTTCTAACGAAGAACATGATACAAAAGTATACTATTTCAGGAACAAAGTTCTAAGATCAACACATTGTCTCCTAAACCAAGGAGTTGTCCAATAGTACAAACAGAACAGGCATAGAAATAATGGGTTGAAACTCCAATTCTTCCAAAAATTGGATTCACAAAACCAAAATATTATTATTATAATCAATATTATAGTAAATCAACTCAAATCATACTATAAGATAGTATGTTGCTTCCAATATTACATCAACAACAAGTTTGCAATTGACTACTCTTGAAGGGAATAAAACGTGTCCAACTAACTATCTATGTTACCTGGACTCGGATACGGGTGTGAGGTACGGGTACATATGCAAGAGTCGGGTCCTTCAAACTCATAATTGAAGGACACACGGACTCGACTAAAAATGATCCAAATTTTGGATACAGATACGAGAATAAGAATATTAAAATAAATATATTTGAACATAGTTTCATAAAAGACACATAATGTAATTAAATTTGCATAGTTTCATAAAAGACATGTAGTTAAATTTGTACGGTTTCATAAAACACACTCTCTAATTAAATTTGCATGATTTCATAAAAAGACAGTTGTAATGAAATTTGTATGGTTCCATACATTCAAGCTTATAATTGAATTTGCATGGTTTCATTAAAAGACATTATATAATTAAATTTGTAAGGTTTCAGAACTTTACTACCAGTCTACCATATTAAAATAAACTATCTACTTCACTACCACATCAAAATAAAATATCTACTTCACTACCACATCAAAATAAACTGTATACTTCACTACCAGTCTTCCGATTATCATCATAAAGGATCTGATTGTCACCATGGAGAATCGGATACGGATTCCATATCCATATCCATGTTCTATCGGATGGACACGAATATTCTTCCCTAAAGTGGAGAGTCCGGGTAACATAGCTAACTATTACTCTGAGCATAGTAAACTATTCCTCCATATACAATAAAAGAAACTAGGGAAGAAGGGTTGGCAAGGCACCTAACATTCATATGAAACTTTATCATCTAATGCTAATGAATCAGTATATAACTTTACATCCTTAATAAATTTTATATAAGAGCATACTGTAGATGCAAATATTTGGTGATAATATTTCACGAACAACATCATAAAGAAGAAAAACTATATGAGTGATAATGTCCAAGCCCGGAATACATTAAACTATAAAAGAGATGAAAGGAAATCGACGAATTCTATTCATGAAGCTATTCACAACGACTTCCAACATTGTGGACTAATAATTTAAATGATTCAAGAATAATAAGTAGTGTCTTTAAAAGACAAATTCTAGGGAGTAAAGGAAAGTCTGTGGAGACTACCGGAATGGCCGGGCCGAGGATGACGAGAACCTCGGCGTGCTGTGACTGCACAGCTGCAAACTTCAACAGCCTACACTGGTGTGCGAGGCCTCTCGAGAGCTGTCACAGCTTTTTTTTTGCAGAGTGCCTTGGTTACTGTCAGTGGGTTGTTTGGTGTAGGGAAAAAGTTGTGTTTGGAGAGGATTCAAATTTGGGAATTTTTGTGAGCAAATGAACATGTGTATAGTAATGAGGAGGGTGAGTTGAAAGAGAAGGTGAGTTGGCAGTAGTTGATTAGACTATGTCATGAAAATTGGTCAGTAGTTTGCTTTGGTTGAATTGGTCAATTGAGTTGGTCCAAAGAAAAAAAAAGAACCAGCCGCCTTAGAATGGTTGCAAGGAGAAGTTGCTAACTAGGGAATCAATAATTTGTTTGGTGTAGGGAAAAAGTTGTGTTTGGAGAGGATTCAAATTTGGGAATTTTTGTGAGCAAAATGAACATGTGTATAGTAATGAGGAGGGTGAGTTGAAAGAGAAGGTGAGTTGGCAGTAGTTGATTAGACTATGTCATGAAAATTGGTTAGTAGTTTGCTTTGGTTGAATTGGTCAATTGAGTTGGTCCAAAGAAAAAAAAAGAACCAGCCGCCTTAGAATGGTTGCAAGGAGAAGTTGCTAACTAGGGAATCAATAATTTAGATATAATAATAATGATATATTTAGCTAAGTTAACGTTTGAGTGTGGTGAGCTGATCATAGAAAGTTTGCACATTTATTTATTTATTTAATTAATTAGCAAGCATAATTAATTAGGACTAATTTACAAAGTAAATATGAACTCGAAAATTGAGAATTTACAGCGGACGACTGGGACAGACTTCTCCGGCCTCTCGATATAATGAGAGAGAGAGAGAGAATAGGAAAGTGTGTTGCTATGCTGTTTTGGTTTAGGAATATAAGGAAACAGAAAAATGGTTATAATTAATAATTATAAGAAAATAGGAAAATATTATGAGAGAGAGAAAAGAGAGAAGGAAATAGAAAAATAAATAATAATAATAATTAAAAATTAATGTGTTTGTCATTTCTAAATTCTACTTCTTCTAAACTTCCAACAATGGAATTCCATGTTCACCCCTTCCAACTTTCACAATTCAACCATCCAAACAACGGAAATCCATATTCTTCCACTTCCATAAAATTCTTCCAACAATGAGAGAGAGAGAGAGAGAGAGAGAGAGAGAGAGACATTTGTTATATTATAGGGTTCAAAGTTGAGAATAACTTGGTAAAAATTTACTTTCATAAAATTCTTCCATGTTAGGTCACATCTTTCAGTTAATTTCTATACTACTTTTCTTCTATCATTTCTAGTTATAATTTAGTTCAAACTTTGAGGTGATGTTGTAAGAACGAATCAACCATATCTACTCCTTACAAGGGCTCTATATCAAATGCTTGTTTACAGTTCAGAATCCAATAAATAGGCAGAACATGTTTTATACTGTGTATGGTATGCTCATAAAAGCAGGCATAGATACAAATGCCTGCTTTTATGAATTTTTTTGCTTACAGTTCATTTTTTTTTTTTTGCTATGTTGTATAAGTAATATGCATGAAAACAATTCTGGTGTCATAAATGCTTTTTCGGTTCATTTTATCTAAGCCTAGAACATTTTCGCCAAATTTATAAGAGCCACATGGTGATGCCACAAATGGGCCAACTTTAGCATCCATGCAGATCAACTCTTAATAGTCCTTTTTTGGAAGAAATGAGATTTGTGTTCCAACTTTTGGAAAATAATGTCAATGAGACAAATAAGTTATACATACTTATTTTTTGTTTTATTGATAGCACTTGCCAGATTATTCACATGCTTTATAGGGTGGTCAAGTGTAGTCACTTTATCTATAGAGTGAACTTTCTCTGCTTTTACTAGCTATGGGCTAATGAGTTGATCTCCAAGCAGACATCCTGTTCACTTTTCTTGATCTCTCAAGGAAGAAATCATGTCGTACATGCTACCTAGAAGTGTAGAGAGAGATTTTAGAATCCAAGAGTTTTAAATTAGTAGGGTTGAAAACAAAATATGTGAAATGTAGCTTCAACCAAAAGTCAAAGAGAAATGAGAGTGGAGTATAAATGTAGATAGGCAAAATATACCTGGGAGCGATAGTTTTTGGTAGTTCGAATCAATCATACATCACAATGGATAGATTCAGAATGATGTCATGCATTTAATTAATGGTTGAAGTGGAGTAGTGCTTCTTGAGTACTTTGTGATCGCAAGATAATTTTGAAGTTAAAATGAACATTCTATAAGACAACAAAGCCTGCCTTAGTCTCAAATAGGGTGCATGGTTTAGAAGCATATTTCTATTCCATTCCTTTGAATTGGACTTTAAAGCCTAATTATATGCGAATTTGAAATCGCCAACAGACTTGCCCAATGAGTTTCCCTTTTTTGGCCCTGATAGCTAATTGTCCACAATTTCCAAGTGTGATTTCTATGGCCGTGCTTTAAGGTCCATATTGTTTGAAGTAGATTTTTCTTTTTTATTAATAAAAATAAGCTGAATCAATCGAGGATACACGACATAAGGAATTGTTCTCTCTCCAAACTTTACCTTCATCCAAGCGTAGGTTTTTCCATAATTTTGTTTTTCCTATTCCGAATAACATCTTCTTATTCTAAGACTGGAGTGAGAGCTAAAAAAAAAACAAGAAAAAAAGAATCAAATCACACAATTCCTGTAATTGGTAGCAAAAAGATTGTCCACATAGTTGGATGGTGGATCGGACCGAGAAAGCCACTAAGTTTACATCATGGTATTTTATAGTTGAATCAAATTTGAAAAGATCTAAAGTTAAAGATTTATCAATAAGTAATGTTGCTCCAATACTTAACCAAAGAGCTACTGTAGTACAATCATGCTTTATGGTTTAGAGTGTTGGACAACTAAGAAAAAAAAACATGGCCGAAAAAATAGTGTAGCCGAAATGAGAATGCTAAAATGGATTAATGACACTACATTAAAAGATATAATAAGAAATGAATGGATCAATAGAAAGTTAGAGGTGGAATTAATTGAGGACAAGATTAGAGAAAATCGTTTTAGGCGGTTTGGACAGGTACAAAGCAGAACAACAAGGAGTGATACAATAGTAAAAGAAGCCTCTAGGACTCGAGGTAGGCTTAAATAAACATGAATTGTAGTTTCAAGGAAGGATATGATTTTTATCATTTATACAGAGGACATGGCCCTTAATACTTTAATAGTGCTAAATGGAAGAAAGTGATTCAAACATCCAACCCCAAAATACTGTGATAAAGACTTTGTTGTTGTTGTTGTTGTATGCTAACAAGTAGAACCTGGCCTTAGCGATGTGTATTTGCAAATGTAAACTAGTTTGTAGTGTTTTTGTTTGTTGTTTGTTTCCAAAGATTTCAATATAGCAAAAAGTGGAAAACAAGTCAATTTAGTATATGTTTGGGGTCATCTCTAAATACTTTTACAACTCCTTATAGGGGTACTCTTTACTGTTATGCTGAATTGAATGTCAAAAGAAGATGATGTTTTTTAATTTCTTTTTTCTTTCTATGAGTTGCCTTCACCACTGACCACAACATATTATAAAATTAATGTCAACTTTTCTTTTTTACAGGCACAGAATGATGAATTTGCTGCCGCCTTCAATTTTGAAGATTACAAAGGTGATAATCCTTGTACTCTTTCACCCCTTTCTCAATCTCTTTGACTTAAAATATGAAGATTACAACATATTGACTTAAAATTTTGGTTGGATCAATCTCTTTGATGGATGGAGTACTCTTAATGTTACTACTAGTTAAGTCGTACATGTTGTGACCATCTGAAGAGTTGAGTGACTTGCCAAACCACTGCTTGTTGAGCATTCCAAGATTCTCTGTTGGTCGGAGTATTACGCACTGAAACATATGTGGCAATTGTCTCATATATTAATGTTTGAGATGGACAACCTATAATATGTTAAAAACTACAACAAGAAATAAGTGAGAAACCATTCGGTATGGTTTGGTTATGTGCAATGAAGTCTCAAACTTGTGTAGCTTAAGACTGTTGTCTGCTAAGAGAGAGATTGAAATGGAAAAACTTACAGGATTTGGGTGGACGGAAATTAACTTGGAGCTGGTGGTAAAAAGTATTACGATAATTGCTAACTTTCCAGAGGAAATGGGCTTTATGATAGATGAAGGAGAGAAAGATTCATGTTGCCAACTCACGCAGGTTTCACTTTTTAGTTATTGCTAAAGGTTTCATTGTTTTGGATAGTCAGAACTTTACTGTTTGTGAATACTATGTTATTGAAAAAATCATGGTTATGTGTCCCATAACTGCCTTATCTTTTCATGTCCTTAAAACTTCTTTTCATGTCCTTATAAATCTAAACCATTTGCCTCTAGTTTTACTAGTCCTAAAAATGAGACCAATCAAAACCACCATCTTCTTTTCTGGATTAGGAGGAAGAGATGGAAAATATTTTGGATGAGGTGGAAGAGACGGAGGATGATTAGATAGAAGAGAAAAATAATGAACAAAATATATTGATCAATGAGGATGAAGATTTCATTTTCGATGATTATATTGATGATAATGTTCACGATGATCTTTTAAACTTAGATGATGAAGATGATGAGAATAAGAGGAAATAAGAGGAAAATGATGAACATAATCTATCAATCAATGATGATGATTTCATTTTCAAGATGATATTGATGATAATGTTTATGATGATCTCTTAGATGATGAAGATGAATGATGGATGATTGAGTAGGAAGAATAATGATTGTTAAGTCATGTAGGAATGTAAAATTTTGACTTGTTGATTATCATATGTTTATTTTTCCATTGTAGCAATTTATCTTCTATCGTAATGACTTATGTGTGAATTGTTTTTAAATTTAATGTTGTGTTTCATAGAGTATTTTGTGATGTTGTTAAGTTACTTTGTTATTTTTCTATTAGTAATTCGGTATTGTCTTTTGACTTTTTCTTTTCTTTAGTTTATTGTTTAAAAACTCAAGTTTGATGAGTGTTTAAGGATATAGACAGATATGGATAATCTAAAATGAGCTACAAAAGTGGGAAAATATGTTGTGAAAAGTGAATTTGAGAAGCTGCCCATGTGACACTTTTCTTCTCCGAACACGCCTAGGTGATGAGGCGAGGCAGCTCCTACCTGGAGCTTTTAAAACACCAAATGAAATTGCTTAGTATAATGTTGATATTTGTTATCTTGAAGGAACATATTGGCATTGGATCATTTTTCTTTCAAATTGTGTCGAGTATATTGCTAGTTTGAACATTATCCATTTATCTTAAAATCACATTAAAATACACAATAGTAGGAAATAAAAAGAAAACATAACCTATGGACAGCAGGTTAATAGTCTTACACTGCTGCTTGTTGGTCCCAAGAGACGCATTGCTGAATACCTGCTTCTCAGTATCTTTCCCAAGTAGTTTAGTCATAATGTAAATTATACGACCAATTGATGTATGTTCCTTTCATTCTTGCCAAGGTTATTTGTATTCTCAAAGGCCTCCACATGCCCATTTCACTTGAAGTAGAATCCTTTATTTGCAACTCCAATTAGACAGTTCCACCAATCATTTATGTTCTAAATGAAAAAGTCACAAGTTGAAAAAAAGGTGGAAATTCATTATATTATTCCTTAGCTAAAGAATGTAGTTGAAGGAATTTGTTAGTGGTAATTTGAACTTTTTTATTGCCCTTAGCCCTCACCACAAGTCTAGAGTTTTGTTGTAATGGTAGGGGACTTTAATACGCTATCAGAGCAAACTGGGTTCAAGCTTTCTTGCGCATGTTAAGCAGATTTTACAACAAATTTGCTGGAATTCATCTCTCTGCTCCAATGAGCCTTTGACACTGCAGTTGTGTGTTAGAATAAAATACCTATTTAACCTCCAAGCCCCACCTTTGGTATAGTGATAGTTTGTCGATGATAGAAATAGCTACGAGTATTATACCAAACTAGCTAGCAAAGATAGATTATTTATGAAAATGTCCGAGTAATTTAAAGATTTTTTTTTCTGAAAGTAAATTGAGCATGAGTATTAGCTAGTTGCACCAACTGTTTATGTTGCACGAATACGATCAGTTATACAGGATACAGACATTTTCAAGTACAATGTAGTCACCTATGTTTCGCGAATACTGAAAAGGGTGTGGACACAATATGTATATGGAGACAATGTTCCCATATCCCTGCAACATAGACGTATCCATGCAACATAGCCGATTATGCATCAACTTCGGATGCATCCAATACTTATTATATGCTTAACTGTTTGGTTAGAGACATCATACTCTCATTCTGCTCTAAAGATCTGTTTTCATTTGTTTGTGTTTGGTCTTTATCCACTGTTTGATAAGAATCACTGGTATTATACATGATGGCATTGGCCAGGATGCCTAATGAGCTCATACAACATACAAGTTATGAAGGTGCTACTTAAGTTGGCAAATTTTCTGTTTCAATTCAAAATATGTAAAACCATGAAAGCTACTCGACGATCAACACTTCATTTTTTTTTATTGCCTGGTTGGTTATTGAAGTTCATATATATGATTGTACTTTGCATTTTATTGTCTTTGACCTCTCTCTCTCTCTCTCTCTGATGTTCCATCTCAACTATTTCTAGGTAAAAATTCAACTTCATGCTACATATAATGTCCATTAACTTTGAATGTTGTTTTCCAGTTTCTTGTGAGAAAATTTACAAATTGTTGCTGCTGTGGCAAAATATAGAGAAATCAAAGGCAACATCAACGATGGGTTGAAGTTCTTTGCCACCCTTCAGGTATGCAAGTTTGACTCACTAGGAATTTAATGCATTAAAACGTTGCCCCTTCTTATTTTCTCCACAGCTGGTCCACTTTCCAGACTCACATGTAAATATGTATATCTGAATGTTACAAACATGTATTAAATTACGAGTTTTGGAAGTTTTATTGATGTTCTTATACGTTTTGTTTGAAAATGATAGCTTATATGTTCTTTGTTGAATTTTCTGAATAGGATGCAATGACAAACATGAGGCAGCAGTGTGGTGATTTAGTGAGGACACAGATCCAAATGCCTCCTCTTAAATTCTCTGCCAGTGGAAGGCCAGGCCCTTCTGTTGGGCAACCAACCCAACCAAGGAGCCCTCCTCCCCAACAGGCTGCTGACACGCAGAGTGCTCTTCAGCACCATTCTCAGCCGCCGCCAGCATAAAACCACCCTCTAGCAGCAGCAGCAGTAGGTAATTAGGCTTCCTTCATTGTGATTGGGTATTGCGGAGAAATGTCTATCTTAGAAGAAAACGGAGTTTACTGTAATTACAGATGAATTGAGGAATTAGTTGCAACTATAGGTGCAACGGTATATTCTTTTGGAGTTTCTTTATGGTTACTCTTTCAGATCTACTTCTATGCGCCTGTAATTCATGAAGCCATTGGATTTTGGATGCAAAGAGCAACAGCTGTCTGATCTTAGTTTGCTGCTACTTAGTATTTGCGGGTACTTATTTCTTCTGATGCTACTGCCTTTTAAGTAGTTAGTGTGATCTTGATACAAATGCTCTAGTTTTCAATTGAACTTGGAACGGAAAAAAAAAGAGGCTTCAGATTTCTTCTATCAACTGGTTCAACAAGTTCATTTGCCCATCATTGAAACACAGGTTGGAGGTATGAGCCTATATTCCCATTAATAGTCTTTCCATTATGGATGGACAATTTTTTTGGAAACAGCGTCGGATTGTTCTGAAACTTTAAGGCCTCGTTTGGTTTGCGGAAAGGAAAGGAAATCAATTCTTTGGTATTTCCTTTCCTATGGAAAATTACAATTATCATTGTTCCGGTGTTTGAAAATGCTAAAGAAATTGGAATGAAATGTGATTACTTAAATGTGGAAAAATGAATTCTTGGGTGGGTGGAAGGAATAATTTTTTTTTTCCAATTATTATTATTATTATTGGGAATTACTTTTCTTTTCTCACTCATTCCTCTGGCATCCAAACATAGTGAGGCCTAAGTGGGCTTCCAGTGTCACCACTTTCATGGCAGAGAGGGACTTTCAATACTTTGTTTGCACTTCCGAGAAGAGTGCAACTTATTTCATGCTAGTTTTCCTGTTTATTCATCTTAAAACTCACTATAACTTTGTTTTGTTTCTTCATTCTGTGCCTCCATCTTTTCTGGTTTAGTCTAGTACCATTATAAAACAGGTTTTGTGTTTCCTTCACGAACTAATAAATAGTTAAGACTAATATTTCATTCAATCCTGATCGTGTTCCTCATTTGATAGCCCTTCACTCTGTGACAGGTGGGCCAAGTTCGTCATCTGCGTCCACCGGTCATAGAAGCAGGTGCCGGAGATTGAAGAAATTAATAAGGTATAGGCGATTGAACGAAGTATTTCTAAAAACTTAAATAGAGACGAAAGTAAGATTTTGAACTTCTGGAGTTTCTGGCAAACCTGTTTGGTATCTTCTTCTTGTCACCAGTGTGCCTATTTGTAAATTCATGTGACATAGACACTGGTTTTAATTTCTGACACAGACACAGAAACGTCAATCGTTGAACCAATAATCAAATACGAGAGCTAACACCTCAATCCTCATAAAAGAGAATTACTCAAAATCAATTATCATTCAATATCACCTATCTATCCTTCCTCTATATATATCACATATTCTAACTTAAGTCGTAAGAAACAAATCATAATCAAGCTAAGATATAATCTACCAAAAATAGAAGATATAAATACAAAATGAAATAAAAGATTCGACCAAAATCCCGACTGACCCAACTGAACCAGTCTGGACAGAATCTCGGTTCAATTGAACTAGAATCCACGTTTACTAGAGCGCAGAGTTGCATGAAATCGGAATTCCGATTTGACTGTGTTTGACTGTTTTTGGGTTGATCGTTTTTACGTTAGACTCCTCCTCTTGTAGAGAACTCAATGGTGAGTGTTGTGTCGCCGTCTAAATAAAGTGCTTAGTTGTCAATAAGGGCAAACAAAAAAATTCGAACTGGAGGGGGTCGTGATAGGTTAGGGTATTGGACTGGGGTGTTAACTGGCTCATATAGAAAAAAAAATTTCGAGAGGCTGTGATAGGTTAGGGTATATATATATATATATATATATATATATATATATATATATATATATATATATATTCAATAATATAATGAGGCTTCAAAAGTGAGCCGTCTAAGCAGTAAGTATATCATCAATTAATTATTTTTAAAAAAATTAATATTACGGAAAAAATTATTCAAAAATTTTAAATTTTTTTATAAATAACACAACAAGGATTTAAACTCAGCCAACCAAGAAGAATACCTTCCACCTTAACCACATAAGTTAGAAGAGATATTTGTTTATAATTAGATAATATTATGTAGCTAACTGTTTCGAGACTCTTTATGAAAAGTAGAAATATATCCATAACTAATAATAATTAAAATATAATCAAATACATAATAAATTCTAATTAAAATATAAAAAAATATAAAAAATCTTAATTTAAACATATTTACATAATTTTATATTAATATCAGAAGAAGATTTTTATTTTACATTCAAAACATGTAATTTACTAGTTTTTGTAATGGTTTTAACCGTTAGGAAGATAAATTTTGTTACGGTTATTACCATTACGAAGATAAATTTTGTCAATGTTATTAATGTGACGAAGGTTAATTTTGTCACGATTATTAACGTCACGAAAATAAATTTCATCCCAATAATAAGCGTGACAAAAAATGTTATGAAAATAAGCCACGGTCAATTCGTCACGGTTACTACCATTGCGAAAATTATTTGTCACGACAATAACCATTGGCAATTGCATGTTTTGATGTAGTGCATGGCGATATCATCAATTAATTATTTAAAAAAAGTAATATTACATAAAAAAATTATCGAAATTTTTTAAATTTGTTATAAATAACACTACTACAAGGATTCGAACTTAGACAACCAGGGAGAATATCTCCCACCTTAACCACATGAGTTAGAAGATATATTTGTTTATAATTAGATAATATTACGTGGCTAACCGTTTCAAGACTCTTTATGAAAAGTAGAAATATATCCAATAATATTACGTGGCTAACCGTTTCAAGACTTTTTATGAAAAGTAGAAATATATCCATAACTAATAATAATTAAAATATAATCAAATACATAACAAATTCTAATTAAAATATATATAATAAATCTTAATTTAAATATATTTAAAAATTTAAACAATTTAAATTAATATCAGAAGAAAAAATTTATTTTACGTGCAACGCACGTAAATTTACTAGTTTTTGTAATTGTTATAACCGTTAGGAAGATAAATTTTGTTACGGTTATTACCATTACGAAGATAAATTTTGTCAAAGTTATTAACGTGACGAAGGTTAATTTGTCACGATTACTAAGGTTATGAAAATAAATTCCATCCCAGTAATAATCGTGACAAAAAATGTTATGAAAATTAGCCATGGTCAATTTGTCACGGTTACTACCATTGCGAAAATTATTTGTCACGACAATAACCATTGGCAATTGCTTGTTTTGATGTAGTGCATGACGATATCATCAATTAATTATTTGTAAAAAAATTAATATTACGTACAAAAATTATTGAAAAAATTTAAATTTGTTATTAATAACACTACAAGGATTTGAACTTAGCCAACCAGGAAGAATATCTCGCATCTTAACCACATAAGTTAGAAGAGATATTTGTTTATAATTAGATAATATTACGTAGCTAACCGTTTCAAGAGTCTTTATGAAAAGTAGAAATATATCCATAACTAATAATAATTAAAATATAATCAAATACATAACAAATTCTAATTAAAATATAAAAATATATATACTAAATCTTAATTTAAATATATCTAAATATTTAAACAATTTTATATTAATATCAGAAAAAAAATTTTATTTTACGTGCAACGCACGTAAATTTACTAGTTTTTGTAATGGTTATAACCGTTAGGAAGATAAATTTTGTTACAGTTTTACGATTACGAAGTTAAATTTTGTCAATGTTATTAACGAGATGAAGGTTAATTTTTTCACGATTATTAACGTTACAAAAATAAATTTCGTCCCAGTAATAATCGTGACAAAAAATGTTATGAAAATTAGTCACGGTTAATTCGTCACGGTTACTACCATTGCGAAAATTATTTGCCACGACAATAACCATTGGCAATTGCCTGTTTTGATGTAGTGCATGATGATATGATCAATTAATTATTTTTAAAAAAAATAATATTACGTAAAAAAAATATCAAAAAGAAATTAAATTTGTTATAAATAACACTACAAATATTCGAACTTAGCCAAGAAGGGAGAATACCTCACACCTTAACCACATGAGTTAGAAGAGATGTTTGTTTATAATTAGATAATATTACGTAGCTAACCGTTTCACGACTCTTTATGAAAAATAGAAATATATCAATGACTAATAATAATTAAAATATAATCAAATACATAAAAAATTCTAATTAAAATATAAAAATATATATAATAAATCTTAATTTAAATATATTTAAATATTTAAACAATTTTATATTAATATCAGAAGAAAAGTTTTATTTTACGTGCAACGCACGTAAATTTACTAGTTTTTGTAATGGTTATAACCGTTAGGAAGATAAAATTTTGTTACGGTTATTACCATTACGAAGATAAAAAATTTCAATGTTATTAACGTGACACGAAGGTTAATTTTTTCACGATTATTAACGTTACAAAAATAAATTCTGTCCCAGTAATAATCATGACAAAAATGCCATGAAAATTAGCCATGGTCAATTCGTCACGGTTACTACCATTGCGAAAATTATTTGTCACAACAATAACCATTGGCAATTTCATGTTTTGATGTAGTGCATGATAACATCAATTAATTATTTAAACAAATTTAATATTACGTAAAAAAATTATTGAAAAAAATTTAAATTTGTTATAAATAACATTACAAGGATTCAAACTTAGCCAACCAGGGAGAATACCTCTCACCTTAACCACAAGAGTTAGAGGAAATGTTTGTTTACAATTAGATATACGTAGCTAACCGTTTCAAGACTCTTTATGAAAAGTAAAAATATATCCATAACTAATGATAATTCAAATATAATCAAATACATAACAAATTCTAATTAAAATATAAAAATATATATAATAAATCTTAATTTAAATATATTTAAATATTTAAACAATTTTATATTAATATCAGAAGAAAATTTTTATTTTAAGTGCAAAGCACGTAAATTTACTAGTATATATAACGTCCAAATATATATATATATATATATATATATATATATATATATATATATATATATATATATATATATATATATATATATATATATATATACCTCGACCGCCCAGGAGGAAGCGAAGCTCGAAGGCATCAAGAACCTGCAGAAGCCGACCGGGCTCCCATAGGAGCTCTTCTTCGTGCTCCAAGAGGTAAGGAGGAGTTGCATCCTCCTCAACGGGTTAGAGCAAAGGAGGGAGGCATAGCACGTGATTGGCCTGGACAAGAGGTTTTTGGTTCTTGATGGGCTCATCTAGAGGGCCTCCTAGCTTGTTTCCAACTCTGGGGAATTGGGTGTTGACATGGGTTGACGAGGAAGGAGAAGGAAAAGGGTAAGAAGAAGAAGGAAAAAAAGAAAAAGAAAAATGGGAACTTGGAGGTGTTTCCAGTCGAGAGGGAGACGTGGAGTGAATAACTTTTCTCGATGAAAACAATTTTATTAAACTTATTTACAATTGGATTACACAGGAGATAAATACAATAGTATAAAAATAAGTCGATATTATGGGGAGTGGGATGATGGAGATCGGATCAGAGAGATCCCTTTATTCTGTTTGACTATCAGACACAACTGTGGGAATAAGAAACATGGGGGTGAGCAGGTGCTTAGTATCGAGGCTAAAGTATGTTGTTGCTTTAGTCGTCCTTTGAAAATTATGAAGTGTCAGATATTTATAGAAGAATGACCTGCCGGGCATTGCAATTGACTTCCCCGTAGCATTGAGTGATGGAACTGGGGATCCCCAGGACCGCAAATTGGTGTACATATCGATCGATATAAGATTAACATGTTTAACACGTGATCTAACCCTTCAAAGGCAGAAACTAGGGTTCACGAGTTATACCTGAAGTAACGAGATGAAGATAAAGGTTTTCAGTAAGCTTGATCAGTTAGCGACCCCAAGATCTTTTGTACATATTCCTTCCTAGGGTTAAACGTCGTATGGGTGACTTCCAATATTTTCTTCTCCTTGGCTGACCTCTCTTTCTCTCCTTACGTAAAAATGAGTTTTGAGAAAGCTGCTCTCTTCTGATGCATTATGACAACTAGAGAATAAAGGATATATATAGGCTAATGTAGGGACCATGAGGAGAAATTAGGGTTAGGTCTTCTAACTGATCTGGTATCATATGTTCAGCCCGAACGCACAAACCAGACCCGTTAACAATAGCTCGGTTCACTAAAGAGCTATTGTTACACTACCTTCCTAATTTTAAATTACGTTTATAGGCTTCTTCTTATTATATGCATGTTCGTCTCCCCGTGTTAAGATATCAAATGACCATCGATCAAATTAAGTTACTGACAACTATATTGACCGACATCTTTTATCCTTAAGTAGTACCACTCAACTTTATTTGTCATGTCGGATATAATTCACCTGTAGGGTTTACATGACAACCCTTATGAGTTCCTTAAAGGGACATCATCAACCCGATATATCGGGACATAGATTCTTTTTATAATCAACAACCCATCATACACACAATGCAATTACCTAATTCATAGAGATTATTGATCCATAATGAATCTAACTCTTTTATGGGTCAAAGTAATGCATATTGCATATATATGTCTGTTATTATATCCAAATTAAGAGAACAAGCATCCATAATAACAGAAGTTTTTGTTCTCTTATGTAGTCAGTAGAAAGAGAACAACCTCAAGTAGTCCTGTTCAATACACATAAAGTGTACTAGTGTAAATCTATAGTCAAGATAGACTAATACCATATTATACTACAACCTTACCAATGGTTTATCTAAATTTGTCTAGATTGTGAACTATTTATATATTCCACAGAAAACTAATAATATGATATTCTTTGTGACACCACACACAATACTATCTACAATATAGAATATCAGACACTTGCATTAACATTAAAACAAATAAAACATACAAATATTTACGCATATGGTTCTCATTCAAAAATAAGGAAATGTAGTTAATACAAAAGTTATTCTTTTAGTATATAACCTTAACATTGAGTTATAGGCTAGAAGCAGCCGCTGAGTGGGGAGCTTCCATAGGCAATCGTAGCCGGTAATGGAGATGACATGGTCCACGTACCAGCGTGACTGATCAGAATCGTAGTCGAAAAAGAGGGACGCGTTCTTCTGGAGATGTCAGATGGCTTTGCAGTTATAATTTGTTTATCCCTATGACGAGATCATGGGAAGGAAATTGGCTGATGGTTGGCAGGCAGTTATTCACATATGTACTTAGCGGGAGCTTCTGGCAGAGTAATGATGATCGTAGGGTGAGTGGATGGAGCACATCTTACACATAGTCAGTTGAGGGTGATAATCGTGTAGCGACAGTTTCACTCTAGAAGATCCACAGGGGACAAAGAGGGCATTGAGGCCCCTTTTTTGCGGATAGAAGACCCGTGGAAGTAAACTTCCTTCTTGAGAATAAAAGGGATCCCGTTATGTGCAGGATAGGCTTTGACGTGGCTTCTAGGTTAACGGTTGTCCGTCTGCTAGATGGATATGTCGTCTGTCCTCTATAGCTCTTGATGACTTTGATGGATTGTCATGTGAGGTAACATGTTGAGTCTTTCTTCCACTGATGATTTTTGGCTTGGTTATTCTACTAGGAAGTGCCTTGAGTTGTTTTCCACTGGGGATCATTTGGCGTTGCTTTTCTACAGGTATAAGATATTGACTTAGAGAACTTTTATGCTTATACAAGACACCCGTCAAAGTTTTTCGAAGAGGTCATCGAAAATACTTTTAACAGTAGAAGCATATACAGCTTTGAGAGAAGATTCTTGGCGGAGGACGACATGTCCAGTGGTGCTTTTTTGGCGGGGAAGAGAGTAATTATAAAGTACTGCTTTGGTGAAGAGAACATGCCAGAAATCCTATAAAGAGGCCCAAGATTTTATCTTATGAAGATAAGACCAGATCTTGAACAATCGCTATCTTATCGGCTTTCGATTGGAGATTTCTCCTGATGAGCAAATCATGGCACTTCAAATTCTAAGTAGTGTCCCCTGGAAATCAGGGCCGCTATCTCGAGGACTGGACAGCCGAGGAGGCTTTTAAATAAAAGAAAAGTATGCAAGAAAAATCAATCGTCTGTCTGTCTTCATCAAATTCTTCTTCTTCTGGCTCTTGTAGATGATTGATGTCGCCTGTCATGACTCGCACCCGGTGTAGGGGCACGAGTATGTGAGTATGTCTAGCCTACACCACATCATCGGCGATAGAATGATGTCTAGGTCAACAATACTATATAAATATCTCACACAATATAATGTACTTGTCATGCTATCTCAACTCCAAATGGAGGACAACAATGAATATGATAATGATAATCAAACTCAATTACAATATAAAACTAGAGGAAGATATGTCATGATATAGAATAGAAAAAAAGGAATACAAAGTCATAATACATCACAAGTCCAAGTCCAAAAGTCTAATCTCAACACTAGATCTCAAATATAGTACATGTCATAAAGTCTAGCTAAGATCAAATACAACATCATAATGAATGATCTAAAACTCTCCAACTGGTGGTACTATATCAAGAGGCTCTATGGTGCAATCTCAATAGCCTCGCCATCATGTGGCCCATAATAGGTGGGACACATCTCCTCTAACCAAGCATCTGAAAAATATATCCAGTCAGGATGAAGCAAAGTACAATCTAATAGCAGTTCCAAGTTAATTGATAATGGCTATAAACAGAAATAGATAATGTAATACAAGATGAGAAACAATGTACAATATCATACTATGGAAGAAAGAGAGATAATCTAGAGCAATATGGTATAAACTGATCACAATAAAATGGAATAAAGACAATAAACTAGAAAATAGAGAAGCACTGTAACTACACTAATTGTTTGAAATACTAGTTCGATATGTGATCGAGGCATTTGAATGTTAACACGATTAGTCGATGTCAATAATGTTTGCCAATATCTACGATGTTTGCCAATGTCTACAATGTTTGTAAATTCTACGATATCGTAAATGTCTTGATCACATATCTAGTTAGCACTTCCCCCTTTCCCAGACCAATACTCATGGATCCGATCATGACACGTTACATACAAGAACAATATAAGTACATGGAGAACACGAATGAACACGAGCACAAGGAATACCCATTGCACACGATAAAGTACATGTGGAAGGAGTATCCAGAGTACACGATAAGGGATAACATTTTCTAACAGAATCCATATAGTACCAGTGCGTGTTACAATGTGTCAGAAATCAAGTAAAATATTTTTAAATACTTCTATTATAGTAATTATCAAATAATGGACTATCAGATATTGTACTCGCCTCTAGTCCTGAGCAAATGGTATGACTCGGTATCCGAGCTGGTGTCACACAATTCCTATTTTATAAATATTATGTCAAATAGTGTAAAGGGTGATAAATGAGTAAAAGAATACACTAATATAATTTCTAAGTCATCCCTAGGTCACACTAGTCCAACTAGGTCAATCTAGTCCAAAGGTTGACTTTTAGGGTCAACTAGTTAAAATGTCGGACACCAGTCCTCTAAGGCGTAGTCTGGAAAAATATTTTCAGTCAGGATGGAGCAAAGTACATCTCAAATAACAGTTCCATTTAATTGATAAGGACTATAAAAAAATAAACAGATGATGCTATATACTGAGAGAAGACAATGAATAAATGCAATGGCAAAATAAAGAAACAGGCAATATAGGCAATATGGTACAGTCAGTGCATATATGAAATGAAGAGAACGAGATACAATATCATATACGGGTGATGTAGTATATGAACTAAAATAGAGAACTGTAACTATTCTAAGTGTTTGAAATAGTAGCTTCGATATGTGATCGACTTGGGAACATGTACGAGAGCTATATGGCCTGGCTAATCATACGTGAGGAGTATGATTAACACTAACATTATTCTATACTTGTACAATATGGATTTGATCACATTTCTCACTAACTATTTCCCCGCCCCCAACTAGTACAGTGAATCCAACCATGACACGTCACGATACACGAGCAATATCCAATATATCATGTACAAGGTCTAAATATCAATGTCGTGTACAATGTCAATGCGATAACCAATGTAATATCTCATGACTGCAGATCCAATCTATATCGTACAAGTATAGAATAATGTTAGTGTTAATCATACTCCTCACGTATGATTAGCCAGGCCATATAGCTCTCGTACATGTTCCCAAGCCGATCACATATCGAAGCTACTATTTCAAACACTTAGAATAGTTACAGTTCTCTATTTTAGTTCATATACTGCATCACCCGTATATGATATTGTATCTCGTTCTCTTTATTTCATATATGCACTGACTGTACCATATTGCCTGTTTCTTTATTTTGCCATTGCATTTATTCATTGTCTTCTCTCAGTATATAGCATCATCTGTTTATTGTTTTATAGTCCTTATAATTTAAATGGAACTGTTATTTGAAATGTACTTTGCTCCATCCTGACTGGAAATATTTTTCCAGACTACGCCTTAGAGGACTAGTGTCCGACATTTTATGGACCACAGGGAGAGTAGCTGCAGACTTGGATCGGGTAGTTCAGTTGTGATTCCGAGAGGTCTAACCGGAATCACTAGTTATCTAGTTAGTTTCTTTTAGCAGTTTATGGTACCGGATTTGTCTCCGGCATACTTTGTTGAGACTTGGATATTATTGTTGAGTTAGATTATTTTTATTTAGACTTGTGTTGCATTTTATTTATTTTTTCGATATCTTATCGTGCTTTAGCTATGTGATTGAGTATGTTGTTCATATTATATTGTGTTATCCGTGTCTCCTTATGGAGTTGGATGCTCGTGTGATATTGTTTAGATAGTATCATGACCTAGACAATGTTCTACCGCCGATGCTGCGGCGTAGGCTGGACGTACCCACGTAGTCGTGCCCAAATTCTGGGTGCGGGTCGTGACACATTTTTAGTGGTGGCCCATGTAGGTCGTGGTGGTTATAATGGTGATGGTAATTCTGATGATGATGGTGGTACTTCAGGTGCAGTCGGCGGGTGATGCTGGCTCGCCGACGAGTTCAGTGAGAGAGGGTGGCAGCGGGTCGAGGGAGTGGTGGTGCATGCAGACGACAGTAGAGGCAGCGGGTTGCCGCAGTTGGCAGGGATCGGATGAGGCGGAGGGAGGTCGGGACAGTGGCAGTAGCAGTCGGGGAAGGAGGCTGCGGGCTCGTGGGGTTGGCCAGAACAGGGAGTCCGGTCGAGAGGAGGTGCGGGATGCTAGGCCGGCCAGAGGGGAGGAAGGTGGTAAACGGGTGGTAGTCGATGGGGATGTTGGAGGGAGGTGCTGGCGGCCGGGGTGATGTCAACCGGAGGAGATGATGGTGGAGGAGAAGGAGTAGCCGGGGAGAGGTTGTGTTGAGCAGGCGGCCAGAGGAGAAGCTTGGCAGGAGCAGGGAGCCAACCGGGGAAGGATGAGTGGCCGGGTGGTGGCCGGAGCCAAGGGCCGTCCTTGGTTTGGGAAGGAAGGAGATGAACAACAACAAGAAGAAGAAGAAAGGAAGAAGAAAGGAAGAAATGGAAAAATGCTACGGTTGTGGGTTTGTGAGGAGGGAGGAGAGAGAAGGTGGGGTTTTTTCCAAGGTGTGGGAATTAGGGCCTGCTTGGGAAATGGTGCATGAAGAGACATTATATAGGGGAGGGTGATGTAGAGTGTGTGGTGATGATGAGTCCCCATTTGAATTGGTGGCTCAGATTTAACATGATGGATTATTCATACAAAGGAGGAAGAGAGGAGTGAGGTTGACTAGTCAATGGGTTAGGGTTTCTCCATTTGGTTTGAACCAATGGGGTGATGATACCTAGTGCAATATTTATAAATAAGCCCCTTAAATTTGGATATTTGCACAGACACATGAAATGATACAAAATTTGTAGGCGATTTAGTGTTTGGTGTTTTGTAGGGTGAGGGGGTGTTGTGTGTTTTGTGTGGGCTTAATTAAAGGGGGTATTGGGTTAAATTGGGGTTAAAATAGGATTAGTCAAAGTTGGTCTCCCCAATTTAATTAAAAATAAATGTAAGTGGTGTTCTAAAATTAATTAAAAGTACATGGGGCTAAAATTAGGTGGGACAGAAGTGTCATGAATGAAGAAGACTCATAACAGAATATTACCCTAATTTGGGTTGCACGAAATGGGTTGAGATTGTGTCTCCAATTTCTATTGGAATGCACAATGATACAAAAGTAAAATTTATTAGAATTAAATAATAACGTCTACGACGAATATTGTGCGACTAAAATAAAGCACAAGAGAGCATAATTATGAGTTACAAAAATGTCAGAATGAAAGGCGGGCACGACTAGGACAAGGTTGTGAAAATTGTTGGAAGGCAAAAGCTGGGGTAGCGCTCGAAATATCGAAGCAACGGTAAGGTGCAACAATTAATTTAAAATTACGGTAATTAATTATAACCTCAATAAATAAATCCTAAAATAATACAAATTAAATTTCATAACCCTACATTTCGGTCAGGGGTTCATCTAGTGGGCTTCTAGGTCAAGTCTACTAGCTCAAACATTAGAGAGCAATACATAGAATATATATATATAAATACACATCTCATGCAATTATTTAAAATAACTACACACAATATTAATAATATATAAAAAGTCAAAACTACCCCTATTTTTAGAATGTGGTAGTGACACGTACCGTACCCTCCCAGGTACAAGCCCTTCAACATAGACACGTTTGATGGGAAGTCCTTCCCTCGTCGGTACATGAGCTACTTTAAAACAGCAACATGGTACCTACCCCACAATGATACCATCCTTACCTGACTCTGTATCGGGGCATTGGCGGAAGTAGCCTTTGACTGATTCTGTAGCCTGTCGGATAATTGCATATCATCATTTGACGATCTCAAGAGTCTTTTCTTCAAAAGATTCTGTGAGGTAGGACATGATATGACGATGTCTTCCTTGATGGATGTCGCCCAGGGAGAAAATGAGCTCGCTCGTAACTACATCGAGCAATTCCGACAGACAGCACTAAGATTGCCCCCAAGCAATCCCGAAACAACGCTAATAGAAATATGCTAAAGGATCCTACTTCCGGCAGTCAGCCTATGGATGGACGACGCCTAGTTTAAAGACTGGACGACATTCATCGTAAGCGCTATCAACGCTGAGAAGAAGCTGAAGAACACCCAAAACTTGGAAATCCATATCCCTACCACTAAGGACAAGGGGAAACATCCCAACCCCAACAACAACAACAACAACAGTAACGGCGACAATAGAAGCCGCGATGGAAAACGGAAACAGGCTATGGTGCTACCTTGACTAAGAAGCCTGAGCAAAAGCAGGCAGAGGCTCCAAAATCAAAGGAGACTTACTCTTTTGAAGATGGTGATGTCAAACCCATCTTCGACATGCTATACAGGAAGGCAAAATTCGGCTACCCGATATCAGACGTCAGCCTGAAGCGGCAGAAATGAACAACCCAGAGTATTGTCACTTCCACCAATACGTCCACCATCAGAAGCAGGAGTTCTATACCCTGAAGCGGCCCTTTTCCTAGACTTCGATAACGTGACGGTCGCCGCCAACATGGTACCTCTCCAGTTCAGCAACTTTCAGGCGATGGAAGCCCAAGACAGGAGTGGTCTCTGTCCCAAAGGCAACTATGGAGGTGGTCATCCTTCCACCAGCTTGAGAATAGACGGTCGGGCTAATACCTCTTGCCACACCACATGGGGAGGTCATATGGGTCAATCCCGACCTTGTGCCAGACTTGACGCAGCCGGCGACATCCTCCACCGTCAAATCCAAGGGCAAAAAATCTAAATCCTGTTACACAGTTTCTTCCTCGACTGAAGAGCTGGCAATAGGTACAACAAGGTCAGGCATAATATACCAACTGATACACAATGATACATCTCGGTTGTCGTACCTACCACCACTGGTCCTGGGCCATCTCAGCCCCCGCCAGCGGACAAGTCTAAACAGAAGAAAACTCGCTTCGATAAACCACTATGCAAGGATGAACAACAAGGACTGGAAATGCCCTATAACTTTGATATCTTAGAACAATTAGCCAATACTCCGGCAAAATTGTCGCTATTTGAGCTTTTACGGCTCTCCATAGACACTTGGGCTGCCCTGAGTGAGGTATTACAGAATGTCGATACCTACCTGGCGCAAGTCAAACCACCAGCCGAAGATCCTGCTGCTTATCCATATTGCAACAACTCCATGGATGCGATACCTAACATCACCTTCTCGGAACATGACATGTTGCTCAAAAATAATAGGCACGATCGGCCCCTGTACTACACAAGATATATTAGCGACGTCAAGGTGGACCAGATGCATATTGACCTAGGGTCGTCGATCAACATCATCCTGAGAAGTCTTCTTCAGACCCTGGGGATCCCGATGCATCGTCTAGTGGCCACCAATACTGTTATCAGTGGCTTCAACAAAGGAAGGAGCTACCCTCTGGGCAAAATTCGTTTGAAATGCCAGATCGGCGACCTAAGAACATAAGTCACCTGTTACGTCATAGACGTAGATACATCCTACAACGTCTTGTTGGGGCGTCCGTGGATACATGAACACAAGATTGTGTCGTCCACCCTCCACCATTGCCTAAAATATGTAGACAAACACGGTTTCGTCAAGACGGAGTTCGCTGATGTTGTTCCGTTTAAGGAAATAGAGATTTACTACTCCGACTCAATCCTCTACAAGAAAGTCCGCCAAGATGAAGGTGGCAATGAGGTCGATGATGAAGCCGAGGCCACAACAACACCCGAGGAGCTCTTGAGAATCCGCCTCAAGACTTGCACTCCCGACGCGGCAACCCTCCTCATCGTCAAACTGCACGGGAAGGCACCTGAATCTCTGGTACCTTTCGCATCGTCAGAACCAATGGTCATTCGCCTTCGTATGCCGAATCGACCACCAAAAGAAGATCCCACTCTGTCTACGCCTTCCGAACCCATGGTAATTCGCCTTCACAGGCTGAATCGACCACTAAAGGAGGACCTGGCCATGGCTGCAGCTTTCGAACCTTTGGTGGTAAAATTACACAGGAAACCATTAAAGCCTTCACCTGCGCTGGGGGTAGCTGAGGAGAATGATGAGCTGAAGGAGTATATATCCGCAAATGTCAGCATCCCTTCCCCTGACAATGTAATTTCTCTAGAAAAGATACCTTATTTCCTCAATAAAGGGTTATCTTTAAACTACTATGAGCATATGTATATAAGTATATTTTACTCCATAGAGCACGATCTAGGCCTTCATCTACACACACAAGTGACCACTACCTACATAGTGCACTGGCTTTGCTCTAGTCAAGATTCTTATTTCTTAATCCCACCCAGGAAAAAGGAAGATAAGCTCATCATCTTCAGTAGAGTGGAATGCCCCCAGTCGTTCATCCCAGGAGAAGTAGAACCAGAATCCGATATAAGCAGAATGCAACTCTACCGGTACAGTTCACAAGTCCTGCACCTTATCCAGAAGATGGGATACAACCTGAAGATCACTAAAGGGTTGAACTACGACAAAGGCCGAAGGTGGCCTCTACGACTTCCCTCCCCTGCAGGCAAGTCCGAGGATTACTGTCATAAGACCAAGCATGGCTTAGGATATGTAACGCCTCCTAAAACCCCTAAGGGCTCAGATGAAGAAGATGAAGTGCGCTCACACTCTTCAGAATCTTCAGCCTGGGACTCCGATGTCAGCATCGAGGATGTGCTCAGACAAACACTGTCCTCCAACATGGTATTTGTCGACCCTGAGGAAGACAACGAGGATCCACCCGAGCTATTTGAGATGGAACCTTAGGCCCAACAACTTGATTCACAATGGGAGATGTGATTCGAACAATGAGAGCCTTCCACAGAGGATGAAGTCGTACAAGTCAACCTCGACGATGAATCATACCCCAAACCTATCTTCGTCAGTAAAAGCTTGTCCGATGAAGACCAGAATCCCTACTATAACTCATCAGGAAATACATCGATAACTTTTCCTGGAGTTACGAACACATGCCAGGACTGGATCCCCAAATCTCGGTCCACAAACTCAATATTTTGCCAAATGCCAAACCAGTCAAGCAACAGCAACGATGGTTTCGGCCAGACATAATGAATTCCATCGAAGCTGAAGTCAACAACCTGATAGCTAGTGGCTTCATCCGCAAGGAACAATACCCCGACTGGGTAGCCAACATCGTGCCTGTCGTTAAGAAGAATGGTAAGATCTGAATTTGCATCGACTTTCGTGATCTAAATGCGGCATATTCTAAGGACGAATTACCTCTTTCGATCATCGACATAATGAGCGACAACACTTGTGGCTTTGAGCGCATATCCTTCATGGATGGCTTCTCAAGCTATAACTAAATCAAGATATTTTTCGACGACGAGAAATATATATCATTTTGGACCCCGATAGGCATATACTGCTATACAGTCATGCCTTTCGGTCTAAAGAATACAGGTTCTACATACCAGTGAGATATGAGCACTATTTTTTGTGAACATCTGTGCAAGACGGTGGAATGCTACGTCAACAACATCGCCGTCAAGAGTCGCTCTAAAGATGATCACCTACAAAACCTGAGGAATGTGCTTGACATAATGCGCTCACACTGCCTCAAGATGAACCCTACCAAGTCCTTCCTGGGAGTCTCCAGCAGCAAATTCTTGGGTTTTGTCATCACTTCTTGGGGTATTCACATAGACCCCGATAAGACCAAGGCCATCATGGAGATAAATCCGCTAAGGAACCTCCGGGAACTCCGTGGCCTTCAAGGAAGGTTGTCATACATCAGGAGGTTCATATCAAACCTCTTTGGACGTTGTCGGCCGTTCACACAGCTCATGAATAAAGGTATCTCCTTTGTTTGGAATGAAGAGTGTCAACGAGCGTTCGACAACATCAAAGAATACCTATCAAACCCTCCTGTTTTGGTGGCCCCAATCATGTGAAAGTCATTCATGCTCTATGTACGTACGATGTATCACTCTCTCGGTGCCCTGTTAGCATAGAATAGTGATGCAGGCTAATAGCAGGCCATATACTACCTCAGCCGGATGATGGTCGACGCAGAGCATAGGTATACCACTGTTGAGAATGAGTGCCTTGCTCTAGTATTCGCTATCCAAAAAACTCGACATTACGTGACTGGACATACCATTCATGTAATCTCGCGAGTCAACCCCCTTAAGGTCCTCATGACCAAATTGGGGGCACTCAGTTTCTGCTTGGCTACCTGGGCAATACTATTATCCCTATATAATATGGTATTCGTCCCACAGAAGGCCGTCAAGGGTCAAGCATTGGCCGACTTTCTGACAGCCCACCTGGGGTCAGAAACCTCAAAGCTCTATGAAGAGATTCCAGACGAAGTGGCGGACGCCAACGTCACTTCACACGAATCTGTCTAGTGAATGTTCTTTGACGGTGCTTCAAGGGTAGGGCCCAAAGGCGGCATCATCGCTGGGGTCGGGATAGTGTTGATCTTCCCATACGGTATCGTCATCAATCATGCATACTCTTTCATGGAGCCATGCTCCAATAATGTGGCAGAGTATAATGCCCTAATCATTGGACTTCAGCTCGCCAAGCAAGTCAGAGTATAGTACTTGGAGGGCTACGATGATTCTCAGCTAATCGTCAATCAAGTCCGGGGAGTATATGAAGTTAGAAACGAAGACTTGATACCCTACCACCAAGCTGCACTTAGCATTATCGTAACTTTTAAGATGTTCTTTATTGAGCATGTTCGTAGATTGCAAAATATTGAGGCTGACGCCTTAGCTGGCCTCGCTGCTTCCCTGGCAGTACCAAATAACACCGATCATCTAATCGTTGTGATCGACCAAGAGCAGGCATGTCCCAAAAGTAACCTATGCTTGTGCCTCAGCTATGTAGCGGAGATCGACACCGATATTCAAGATTGGAGGCTTCCATTCATTGACAACACAGTCTATAGAATTCTTTTCGAAAATCCAAAGGAAGCCACTTCAATCAGAAGACACTCCCTCTAGTTCTATTACGACACGAAGACCAAAATATTGTACCGTCGGTCCTATGACGGCCTTCTGCTCTGATGATTATCGAATGAAGAGGCAAAATAGGCCCTCCGTGAAGCTCACGACAGCGTCTGCGGGATGCATCAACCCGGTCTAAAGCTACAAGACCGTCTTCGGAGAATGTGCTACTATTGGCCTACGATGGTAGCAGATGATATTGATTACGCGAGAAAGTGCTAAGCATGTCAAATCTATCCAGACTTCATCCACCAGCCATCTGAGTTCCTATATTCAACGATAGCATCTTGGTCGTTTGAGGTGTGGGGAATGGATATCATCGGGCCAATCAGTCCTCCTTTATCGAAAGGGCATCGGTTTATCTTGGCGATCACCGACTACTTCTCCAAGTGGGTGGAAGTTATCCCGCTCGCTGAAGTCAAAATACCAAACATGATTAAGTTCGTCAAGAATCACGTCATATATCGCTTCGTCTTGCCGCGTAGGATCGTCCACGACAATGGTCCACAATTTGCAAGTCACACCTTCTATCGATTTTGTGACAAGAACTAAATCCAAAATGTAGCCTCCATGGTATATAACCCCACAGCAAACTATCTGGCGGAAGCATTCAACAAAACCATCATCAAGCTCCTCAAAAAAATTGTATCTTCTAACAAACGCGACTGGAACGAGAAGCTGGGTGAATGTCTTTGGGCCTATGGTACAACAGTCCGGACAGCTACTGGTAACACGCCATTCTCTTTGGTGTACGAAAATGAGGCGGTACTCCCGCTCGAGATTCGGATCCCTTCACTACGAGTAGCTCTCTTCAATCGGCTAACCACGGATGAAAACTACCACCGATGGTTACAGGAGTTGGAAGCACTCGACGAGAAACGGCTCTTAGCTCAACAACTCATATAGCTGTGTCAAGCGCATCTCTCTGGAGCCTTCAATAAACGGGTAAAACAGAGAACGTTCTAAGTGGGTGACCTCATCTTAACAGTAAAAAGACCGATGGTTATGACTCACAAGACTGCATGCAAATTATAACCTAAATGGGAGGGTCCATTCATTATGGAAACCATATTTTCCAACGGCGCATACCGGCTAGCAAAATCCAATGGTGACTTGCTCCTGATGTCTATCAACGGCAAGTTTCTCAAAAAGTACTACATCTAAATTAGACTGGTACTTGTCTATTACCAAACTACATCGTATCTTCCTGGGCGCTGGTTCATGTCCACATTTGTAAACCCCCTCACCGAAAATAGATATTTTGTGTATATTTTATATTAATATATTTATTATAGATTATTTTAAATATTGAATTTCTTTAGAGTATTCTCTTAGTTAATTAGAAAATATTTTTTTCATATATTTACTAATATAAATATTTATTTAGAATTATTTTTAGGCTATATTAGATTTTTGGAGATTTTTCTAGAATTTTTGGGTAATTAAAACATAGAAAACGTAAATTTCTAGGACTTTCATAATTTACTATGAGACCATACTTGCATATTATTCCTACCAAATATTTATTGTAGGTTAAAATATTTAATTATATTTTTTATAATTTATTTAGAATTTTAAAAAATTTATTTGAATTTTTGAAATTATTTAGGATTTATTTAGATATATATATATATAGTCTTAATATTAGATAGATGCTAATTTAGTATTAATAGATATTAATAAGATTATATATAAATTATTTGTATTATCTTTAATTCTATTTAAGATTATAAATTATTGAGATAAACTCAAACTTTATTTTAAATTAATTCAAATCCTGAGCCTACTAGGAAAGCAACTTCATGCATATCCTATAATTATTTAAACTGATCATAATCATATCCAAATTAGCCAATTATAGTCGTATTTAATTAAGTAGTCTCCGCCATTATAAATACCTATTAGACTTAGGGAATAAACTCATCTTTCATATTTTTCTTCTCCAAACTCCTCTTATTTTCGTCCAAAAATAGTCAAAATTCGTCATAAATTCAGCCTCATTTTCTAGTAGTTATGACGACTTAAAAAGACGATATCTCCTAGATCCGGACTCCAAATGTGCTCCAATTTTTTTTGTTAAAACTATATCAAGGTTAGTTTTCTGAATATATAAATTATTTTAATAATTTTAGAACCTATTTTTCCAGAAAATTCTAAAAGTGCCAGCTGTCCGAAATCAGACGTATTTTCGTATTTTAGAGATTTTGGGAGATCCCGAACTCGAAATTACGAGCCGTTTGAAGTTTCAAAAATCTGACAGGATGAACTTACATAAAATTATTTTTCCAGAATTTAACATGCAATTTTAATCTATGGTAAAATTCGTGCAACGTAAACATAAATAGAAAATTACCGAAAACTGTCATCTATGCGCCCTTGTGACCATAATTCTTTACCGACTTGTGATTTTATGAAACCGTAGATTTTGGCATTCATGTAGTACTAAAATCTATAGGAGTTCATACACAAATCTAGAATTTGAGTCGGTTGACTTTTTGGTCAACGGATTGCCTCGATTTGCGTGCCACGGATCACAAATCCGTGAAGTTGACTTTTTTTGGACCGAAATTAGGGTTTAACAATAAAATCAGATTATAATAAGATTAAAATACTATTTTAGGTTATTTTATTAAGATTTAAAATAGATTAAAATGGCAAAAACTATTCACCAACTTTTGTAACCTAACTTGTTTAATTTATGTGACGGGTAGATCGGACGACGCCTTGAGTTGAGACTTCATCCTTTTTCAGACCAGGTAAGTATACATTGCCAAATTGCTTACAGTACTTTGCATGATTATTATATTTTTATATATTCATTATATGTGTGTTTTCTTTCAGTCATAATTATATATTATATATGTTGACACACACTTAACATATAGTATCATGGGAGGGAAGGACAATCAGTAGGCGTATGGGCTATATCCACTCTGGTAAACCGTAGTAACTAGAATGCACTATGGTAGTTGTATCGCACTGGTCGCTACCCTCGAGGTATGACAATTTCTGATATCGCGATGGTCGCTACCCTTGAGGTATGACGACTTCTGATGTTCATGGACGTGTATGTGAGTTGTGAGATAGATAGAGTAGCCTACACATGCCCATACGTCAAAAAGTTATCCTCACTATGCATTTTCATATAGATTGTCTAGTACAGCGTACTTATATATTTTCTGTCTATTATGCATGTTTTACTGTATTCAATTGGCATGCTTCTATGTATCTTGTTACGTCCCTCTGAGGACCTGGTCCTTTTCGAGGTGTAGACGATCTTGACTATTCGCAAGAGAACGGATCAGGTCTTCCTATTTCTCTCTCTTTCGGGGAGGTCTTTCCTTCGAGTCTCATTGTTAATTAGATGTACTTATTTTGTTTCTCTTATATTCTAGTTTGGTAGTGGATTTGTCTCCACCCAACTACTTGTTCTTATCAAGCATTTTATACTTGATTCAGTTATATAGTTGATTGGTTATTCATTTCTATTTGATTCTGTGGATGAGATCTAGTTATGCCCTGTGACTTATGACGATATATATACCACATGTGAGTTAATATTCATAATACAGCGTACGTGTGTATTATGGTATCCATATATTGGAGTTGCCATATACATACGACTGGCATGCTTACGTATTCTTAGTCCTACGTATTTTGGGACTGGGGCGTGACAATATTACCTCTGGACTGTCACTTTAATATACTACTCCGACAGAGTCTGCTATATCCACATTACCTCTGAGCAAACTTTCCGGTCTAGACCATTGATCATCACGTCCATATTACCTCTGATATTGATTATCTTCCAACTTATCACCCATACCCAATCCGGAGTATGCCCGCGGTGCTAAGTCCACAAAACCTATCATGTCCATATTACCTCTGATAGGGTTTGTTTCAAATCTATTAATCATACCCCAAGTACGCAAAAGGGTAATAGGACCACCAAAATCACCCATCGGGATGTCTTTACTATCCACAAAACATATCACGTCCATATTACCTTTGAAAGGGTTTATTTCAATTCTATTACTTTTACCCCAAGTGCACAAAAGGATAATAGGTCCACTAAGATCCTTCAGTGGGATGTCCTCAATCGAAGCAAACAGCCATGTACATATTACCTCTGATATCAGTTGTATCTCAACTTATCACCTGTACTTAACCTTAAGTATGCCAGCGGTGTTAAGCCCACCAAACTTGCCATATCTATATCACCTCTGGCAAGATACGCTTCTAACTCATTACTTGCACTCGACATGCGTAACAAATAATGTGTCCACTAAGAGTCCCCAGCTGGATGTCCTCAACAAACTACAATATCGTACTACATCCATATTTCCTATGGCAAGATATCCAAAAAATACGACATGACAAATGAAGGAAGAAGTTCCGTGAAAAGAGAAACCTTTATTCTAGATCATGAGCACATATGATGGGAATCCATTATATTTCAAGGGTTTTTCATTAATATTCAAGGTCTTGAGTATATATGATGGGAATCGCTTTTAAGGGTTTCTATGGGTTCTCGGCGACAAGAACCTCTTCCATTACAAGGTGCCCCCATGTTGTTTCTGCTACGAATACAAAGTAAAACCAGCAGCATAACTCGATGCACTCTGGGTCATCCCTCTACAGTACAAACCTCAGCATATGAAAAAGAATCCATACTGATGAATAACGATGAAGGAGGCAATCGTGTAAACTCCCTCGACCAAAATTAGGCCTACTTGGCTTAGATAGAGAGACTATGGCTAGGTTGAATCCTGTCATGACCCGCACCCAGAATTTGGGCATGAGTCGTGGGTACGTCTAGCCTACGCCGCAGCATCGATGGTAGAACGTTGTCTAGGTCACAATAAATACTAATATAACTCACAACCTGACAATGATAGCAATCTCCATAAGGAGGACAATATACATCTCACAATATCTCATAATGTAAACTCAATCACAACAACTATAAAAGTATAAGGCACGATAGAAGATAAGAAGAATGACATAGTCAACACCATGTCTCAAAATATAGATAAACCACAGTCTAACTGTCCAACATAAAGTCTCCACAAGTCTCAACATAAACTAAGAATAAGTCTAAACATAAACTAAATAAACCTCAAATAAGTCTCAGTGCATAAGATAAATACTGTCTAGATAGCTGCAGGTAATATCTCTTCTAAAGGAGTAGTCTCCTCTAAGATCTCTGGTGTGTAGTCTGCATCTATACCTGGTCAATAGTATGTGGGACAGAATTCCTTAAGATCCTCTGGAAAAAATATCCAGTCAGGATTGGAGTGAAGTACAAGCACTAACAACAGCTCCACATATATTGATAAAAACTATAACACAGTGTAACGAAATACAAGACATATATGAATACTGGCAATAAAAAATACTAGAATAATAAAGTACTAGAATAAAGGAATACTGGAACATATCATCATCAATGTACATCTAGCAATGAATAGAAATACAGTGCATGCTAGAACAATGAACTAGAATATAAGTGAGTACTAGAACAATAACTAGAACATGTAGAGATGCTAGATCAATATACTAGAAATACATGTCAAGATCATCTAACTAAGTGTGTGAAATATCAGCATATCATGTGATCGGCTTGGGACTGATCAGGCTTGTTACATATGATTAGCTATGATTCATGTAAGGTCAGGCTAACCATCCGGATAGCTATGATGCGAGCAATAGTCAGGCTAATCACATGTAACAGACTATGAGGCATATAATGGTCAGGCCGCACCGATGTGAGGTGTGGGTGAGCTATGATGCAAGTAGAGTTGGGTATGATCACATAAGCTACTAATATTTCCCCGTTTTTTCCAGCTAGCACGATGGATTCCAAATCATGACTCCTCGTGACAGGTCTCGATAATGCCAACTCGTGTAAACAACAGTGTCAGAATCATGTACGCTATACAACTATAATTATAGAGATAATCAACATAATGGAAACTGTCAGAGAATGTACTCGCCTGTGGTCCTTAGCTGACAATACAATTGTCCTGGTTCCAAAGTATCGCCTGAATGATCCAACAGTCCTATAGACATATCATATCATACAATATTGTATCAGATATTACACTAACACATACAATCAAAACACAATGATCTCAGAGACTACGCTAGGGCTATCACGTCTGTAATTGCTGTGCATAACAGAGAGTCAATGATACGGGTCTTGCCAGTACGTCGGTGTACATATTGCAGTCTGCTAACATATTACATGGTCACAGGTCAATGTAACTACGGGGTATCCGTGGTTACACCTGGGTCATCTAGTACATATATAAATATATATATTATCATCTAGCAATAACATTAATACTCATAATATAGGTATACCAATTAATTACATATATAATAGATATATGTATATACACTAATATATATATATATATATATAGTATATAGTATATACACTAATTGAATTTATACTATATATATATATATATATATATATATATATATATATATATATATATATATATATTAAACATATACTAGGGGATACATATACTGTACGTATATACCAATTGGGTTCATATACTTTATATATATATATATATATATATATATATATATATATATATATATATATATATATATATATATACCAATATACACATTTAAACATATACTAGTACATATGCTAATGCGTACATACCAATTATATATATCCATATACCAAATACTAATACTAATACTAATACTAATACTAATACATACACTCTAATTGAGAAATACGCGTATGTGCGTACGTATACATATACGTAAGAGGGAACTCGAACCTGTGTACGTGGGACGAGACGTACGTGTCGAGGTCGTCGCGAAGGGGGTGCTCGACTGCTCCTGCTGCTGCTGTGTCGAAGAATCCAGCGAGTTTCAGGCGCTGTGCAGCGGTGCTTGGGGTCGGCTCGCGGTTGCTGTCGCACGGCCGTGAGTCGGGGAGATGAAGGCGGGTGAGGGGTTTATTTCACCGGGATGAGGCGTTCGTTCCGGCGGGGTTGAGCATGTCTCCGGCGTCGTGCAGGCAGGTTCGACGACAAGTGCAGCGGTCGGCTCGGCGAGGTTCAGCGGGTCGCAAGTGCAGTGGGATGACGAGGTTCTACGGGGTTGTCGTCGGGTGGAGGGTCTCCGGTGAGGCTGAGCTCCCGCGGTGAAAATGGCGGGAGGAAGGATGGGAACAGGGAAGAAGGAAATATGGTTGGCTGTACTCTTTAGGTTTAAGGAAAAGAAAAGAAAAGGAAAGGAAAGGATGTTTATATATATAGGTAGTATTTGGGTTGACCTAGAATTAGGGCTTGGTCAAACCCATGGGAAAGGGCTTGTCATGGATATTTTCAAGGGTTAGGATTCAAAATGAATTCAAAATGAATGGCTAAGATTGCATTAGTTCAAGGTTTTGAGGGCCATGGTTCAAGGAGGTTGATGTTGCATTGCACACTCCCGAAAATTATGGAAAAATATACATGAAGGAAAAATAGGTTTATTCACGTGTCGTGTCCAACGAGGTGGATACCTTAATGCACTTTTGCACAAAAGTGTCCAACAATTAAAAAATTGCACAAAGTTAGGTTTATGGTTTAATTTAATTATAATAAATGTAATTGGTGTTCTAAAATTAATTAGAAGTACATGGGACTAAAAACAGGTGGGACACAAGTGTCATGAATGAAGAAGACTTTGAATATAATATTATCCTAATTTGGGTTACTCGGAATGGGTTGAGATTGTGTCTCCAATTTCGATTGGAATACACAAGGATACAAAATTAGATTTATATAGAATTAAATATAATCGGTTGCGACAAATGTTGTGCGACTAAAATAAAGTACATAATGGCATAGTTATGAGTCACACAAAGATGATATTAGAAGACTGGCACGTCTAGGACAAGGGTGTGAAATTAGTTGGAAGGCAGTGGCTAGTATAGTGCTCTAATTATCGAAGCAACGGTAAGGTACAACAATCAAATAAGATCACAGTAATTTAAATATAAATAATTATCATGCAATCATTTACACATTAAATTATAAAAAGACAAAAATACCCTTATTTTGAAATATGGTAGTGACAAGTCTACCCTCCTTAAAAGAATTTCGTCCTCAAAATTAAAAAAATAAATTAGCACAAGAACAAACAATCAAATAAGGAATTATACCTCAAGTCTCGAAGAGATACGGATACTGCTCGCGCATTTCGTCCTCTCTTTCCCAGGTTGACTCGCCTGGAGAGTGATGTCTCCATGCAACACGAACCAAAGGAATAGTCTAGTTCCGCAATACCTTCTCTCTACGATCCAAGATCTCTACGGGTTGTTCAGGATAGCTGAGCGTCGGTCCAACCTCGATCTCCGAGTAATCTAGTACGTGACTAGAGTCTGCCACGTACCGTCTCAGCTGCGACACGTGAAACACGTCATGAACTCCATCTAGAGCAGGCGACAAGTCCAGTCTATAGGCCACTGCACCGACCCTTGCCAGAATACCGAAATGTCCGATGTATCGTGGACTAAGCTTTCAGTCTCTACCAAAACGAATCGTGCCCCGTGTCGGAGAAATCCGTAGGAACACCAAATCGCCAACCTAGAACCAATGAATAACAAAACCTATACCTGAAACTCTAGGGGTCTACGGTGGCTATCGGCCCAATGCCGCTGTCTGTCCTGTGCCACTCGCAGTCTGTCTCTGATAAGCTTCACCTTTTCTGCTGCATCCACGAGCATTTCTGGTCCTAACAAAGCTCTCTCTCCAACATCATCCCAAGATAACGGTGTACGACACCTTCGTCCATATAAAGCCTCGAATGGTGATATCTCAATGCTGGCCTGGTAGCTGTTGTTGTAAGCAAACTCTGCTAGGTATAGATGATCCTCCCAAGAACCTCCGAGATCCAAAACGCAAGTGCGTAGCATATCTTTAAGAGTCTGAATAGTCCTTTCAGACTGTCCGTCTGTCTGGGGGTGATATGCGGTACTGAACTTGAGCTGAGTGCCCAAGCTAGCCTGCAGACTCCTCCAGAAGTGGGAAGTGAAACGACTATCCCGATCTGAGACAATACTCACAGGAACTCCATGTAACCTGACAATCTGCTGCACGTACATCTCTGCTAGCTTCTCTGTCGATGTACCCACTTTAAAAGGTAAGAAGCGGGTTGATTTGGTCAACCTATCTACGATGACCCAAATCGCGTTATTTCCTCCTAGAGAACGTGGAATCCCTGAAACGAAGTCCATAGTCACGTGCTCCCATTTCCATTCTAGAATAGGTAAATGTTGAAGCAATCCTCCTGGCCTCTGTCGATCTGCTTTTACCTGCTGGCACACTAAATATCTGGATACAAAGCGTGCTACCTCGCGCTTTATACCATACCACCATACGTGTTCCCTCAGATCCCGATACATCTTGTTGGCACCGGGATGCATCGAGTACTGAGAGCGATGTGCCTCCTGCAAAACCTCTTCGTGCAGCTCTCCACTCGGCACACACATCCTCGTGCCATGCCGTAAAGATCCATCATCCGCAATAGTGAAGTCATCTGTCAATCATGTCTGAACTTGTGCCCTGATACTCCTCAGAGTCTCATCATCATACTGTACAGCTTTAATTCTGTCCATCAGCTCTGATTGTATCTGTAATCCCTACATCTGAATCTCAATACCTGAAACTAGTACTTCAATTCCCAAGCTCTCAAGATCAGCTAATAAATGTCTATCTGTTGTCAAGTACATAGCCATCGGATACCTGCTCAAGGCATCAGCGACTACGTTGGCCTTTCCTGGATGGTACTGTCATGAGATATCAAAGTCTTTATCAACTCTAACCACCTTCTCTGCCTCATGTTCAGCTCCTTCTGTGTAAATACGTACTTCAAGCTCTTATGGTCTGTGAAGATCTCCACACGCTCTCCGTACAGATAGTGTTTCTACAGTTTTAGAGCGAAGATAACTGCTGCCAAGTCCAAATTGTGGGTGGGGTAGTTCTTTTTATGAGGGCGTAATTGTCTTGAAGCATAGGCAATTACTTTCCCGTGCTGCTGAAGAACGCAATCCAGACCTTTTCCTGAAGCATCACTGTAGAAAGTGAATCCTCCTGTCCCTGACGGCAACGTTAAAACTGGAGCTGTCGTCAATCTCTTCTTCATCTCATCAAACGCGGCCTGACATTCTTCTGTCCAGACGAATTCTACATCTTTCTTGGTCAGTCTAGTCATTGGCTCTGCAATCTTGGAGAAGTCTTGTACGAACCTCCTGTAGTATCCTGCTAGTCCGAGAAAGCTCCTGATTTCGGCTACCGTACTGGGGGTAGCCCATGACTCCACTGCTTCGATCTTCTTTGGGTTAACTTAAATTCCATCACCTTTCACCATATGTCCAAGAAATTCAACCTTGTCAAGGAAGAACTCACACTTTGAAAGCTTTCCGTACAACTCCTCCTTCCTGAGAGTCTCCAAGACCATCCTCAGGTGCTTTTCGTGCTCTTCTGGGGTCTTTGAATGCACAAGAATGTCGTCAATGAACACCACTACGAACTTGTCAAGGTATTGATGGAATACCTTGTTCATCAAGTTTATGAATACTGTCGGTGCATTGGTTAAACCAAACGGCATTACTGTGAATTCAAACTGGCCATATCTGGTCCGAAAGCTGTCTTCGGTATGTCTTCACACTTCACCTTCACCTGGTGATAGCCTGACCTCAAGTCTATCTTTGAAAACACCTTCGCTCCACTCAACTGATCGAAGAGATCATCTATCCTCGGCAGCGGGTATTTGTTCTTGATAGTGAGGTTATTCAGAGCTCTATAATCGATACACATGCGTACCGTGCCATCCTTCTTCGGTACGAACAATACTGGGGCTCCCCATGGTGATGAACTGGATCTAATGAAATCTTTGTCCTGCATCTCCTCAACTTACTTTTTTAATTCTACCAATTCGTTGTTGTTGACTCTATAGACATGTTGCGAAATAGGCTTCTCTTCTGGTATCAAGTCTATAGAGAATTCAACATCTCAGTCTGGCGGCAAACCTGGCAACTCCTCTGGAAATACATCCAGAAACTCCGTTATCAGTGGATGTGGTAACTCCTCTTCTTCCATCCTAGCTCCGCAAAAAGTGCCTCTGCTCTGCTTCGCTGCTCTGGCGACCTCAAACTATGGTTCTCCTGGTGGTAAAAATACTACTCTGCCTCCGTGACAATCTATATAAGCATGGTGTTTACTCAACCAGTCTATTTCGAGTACAATATCGTATCTCGGAAGTGGCATGACGAGTAAACTCACGCTCAACTCTCGGCCTTCCAATGACACTCTTCGATTCTTACAATAATCACGGACTAGGATAATGCCTCCTCCAGTCGTGATCTTGCAAGTCCTATATAATGGTTCAGTTTCTAATTGATGCTTAAGCTCATAAGATACAGATACGAAACTATGGGAAGCGCCAGAATCAAATAATGCAAGTGCTGGAATAGAATCGAGAGAAACTGAACCTGAAATCACGTCTCCAGCTGGCTCGACCTCCTCAATCGTCATGGCATAAGCGCGTCCCTGTGGTGCTCCTCTCTGCTGCTGCTGGTGCTGAGCAAACCTTTGTTGCTATGGTGGAAGTGGAGGTCCCCTCTGCTGGCCTCCTGGTACAGTAGATACTCTGGCTGGTCCTCTCTGAGCGGCTGCTCCACCCTGACGAGCCTGAATAGATGGGCAGTCCCTAAGCTGATGTGCTGATGATCCACAGGACAAACAAGTACCCAATCTTTTCCTGTAGATGTCTCTAGTATGTCCCATCTTTCTGCAATACGCACACTGGGCAACAGGCTAATTCTGTCTCTGTGGCTGCTGCTGCTGGATGTATCCTCGAACTGTTGCCTGGTGCTGCTGATGCTGCTGCTGGTACGGCCTCTGTTGTTGTTGAAAGTGTGGACGCTTGGTCAGTCTTGTGTTACCACCTGTTCCTCTAGAAGTGTCGCATCCTCTCTTGGGCCTGAGGTCCAAGTCATCTTCAGCAATCTGGGCATCCATCAGAATACCCTCAAATGTAGCAGTGCGTCATCCCGAAGTACGAGACTTGATCTCTCTATTCAATCACTTCCTGAATTTTCGTGCTCTGTCTCCTGGGTCTCGAATTATCGATGGCGCGAATTGACTCAACCGGCAAAACTCTGCGGCGTATTCGTCGACTGACATGCTTTCTTGGACTAAGTCATGGAACTGACTTTCTAATGCTCCCAAAGCTACGTCAGGAAAGAACTTTTACTTGAAGAGCTCCTTAAAGGCTTCCCAAGTAAGTCCTTTGACAGCGAGTCTCGGCTCTGTACAATACCACGTCAGCGTGATATCAAACATCTAACTGCCAGCGGCCTCGATCTGAAGAATCTCCGAAATCTGCGCTAAATGCAAGTTCCTCTGTATATCCTCTAACCAATCGTCAGCATAGAGTATCCCCTCAGTACCTTTGAACTCTCAAGACATCATCCTCTTAAAGTCCACTATAGTACCTGACCTCTGGTGCTGCTGGCCAGGATGCTGCTGTTGTCGTGCTCCTCTTTCCACAGCCTGGAGAGCCACCTGATGAGCATTATTCATGCTCTCTCTCATCAGCTCTATCTGTGCCTGGTGCGCTTATGCTTGTACCCTCTGAGCCTCAGCTTAAATACGCTGAGCTTCTATTGTTACTCTTTGGGCCTCAAATATGCCCTGGATTAGTGCGATCATCTGTGCCCCGTCAGTGGGCACACCTCCGGGAATCGATGTCTGTGGTGGGGGAAGGTTGTCCGTCACAGCTGGGGCAATCCTCTGAACAGGTGGAAGAGGAATCCCATTAGCTGCAGATACTCTCACATGAACAGGAGATGTAGGAGGAACTCCAGATATCTATTCGTCAGGTCGAGAGGTGGCAGACCTCTCTGAAGCTGCTGCTCCCAATCTCAAAGACCTAGTCTTCGGTGGCATCCTGAAGACAGAACGAAAAGAATCAATTAAGGTAATAGACACGATATCAGCAAGGAAGGACAGTAAAATTCTAAGGAAACAATCATTCAGTATAGCATTATGAAGATCAAAATTTTCCTAGTTGTGATTGAGCATACTCTCATCCTAAATCCTATTTCCTATATCCTATCGCAGGCTCGCAGTAGTACAACTAAGTTATCGCACTACCACGATATCGCACAACTTACGAATCTCGACCTGCATGGGCCACCACAAAAAATGTGTCATGACCCGCACCCAGAATTTGGACATGAGTCGTGGGTACGTCCAGCCTACGCCACAACATCGGCGGTAGAACGTTGTCTAGGTCACAATAAATACTAATATAACTCACAACCTGACAATGATATCAATCTACATAAGGAGGACAATATACATCTCACAATATCTCATAATGTAAACTCAATCACAAAAACTATAAATGTATAAAGCACGATAGAATATAAGAAGAATGACATAGTCAACACCATGTCTCAAAATATAGATAAACCACAGTCTAACTGTCCAACATAAAGTCTCCACAAGTCTCAACATAAACTAAGAATAAGTCTAAACATAAACTGAATAAACCACAAATAAGTCTCAGTGCATAAGATAAATATTGTCTAGATAGCTGCAGGTAATGTCTCTTCTAAAGGAGTAGTCTCAGTGCATAAGAATAAGTACTGGAATAAAGGAATACTGGAACATATCATCATCAATGTACATCTAGCAATGAATAAAAATACAGTACATGCTAGAATAATAAACTAGAATATAAGTGAGTACTAGAACAATAACTAGAACATGTAGAGATGCTAGATCAATATACTAGAAATACATGTCAAGATCATCTAACTAAGTGTGTGAAACATCAGCATATCGTGTGATTGGCTTGGGACTGATCAGGCTTGTTACATATGATTAGCTATAATTCATGTAAGGTCAGGCTAACCATCCGGATAGCTATAATGCGAGCAATAGTCAGGCTAATCACATGTAACATGCTATGAGGCATGTAATGGTCAGACTGCACCAACGTGAGGTGTGGGTGAGCTATGATGCAAGTAGAGTTGGGTATGATCAGATAAGCTACTAATATTTTCCCGTTTTCCCCAGCTTGCACGATGGATTCCAAATCATGACTCCTCGTGACAGGTCTCGATGATGCCAACTTGTGTAAACAACAGTGTCAGAATCATGTACGCTATACAACTAGAATTATAGAGATAATTAACATAATAGAAACTGTCAGAGAATATACTCGCCTGTGGTCCTTAGCTGGCAATACCAATGTCCTGGTTCCAAAGTATCGTCTAAATGATCCAACAATCCTATAGACATATCATATCATACAATATTGCATCAGACATTACACTAACACACACAATCAAAACACAATGATCTCGAAGACTACGCTAGGGGTGTCACGTCTGTAGTTGTTGTGCATAACAGACAGTCAATGATACGGGTCTTGCCAGTATGTCGGTGTACATATGGCAGTCTGCTAACATGTTATATGGTCACAGGTCAATGTAACTACGGGGTATCTGTGGTTACACCCGGGTCATCTAGTACATATATAAATATACATATTATCATCTAGCAATAACATTAATACTCATAATATAGGTATACCAATTAATTACATATATAATAGATATATGTATATACACTAATTAAATATATATGAATATATATATATATATATATATATATATATATATATATATATATATATATATATATATATATATATATATATATATATATTGTATATACACTAATTGAATTTATACTATATATATATATTAAACATGTACTAGGGGATATATATACTATACGTATATACCAATTGGGTTCATATAATTTATATATATATATGTATATATATACCAATATACACATTTAAACATATACTAATACATATGCTAATGCGTACATACCAATTATATATATCCATATACTAAATACTAATACTAATACATACACTCTAATTGAGAAATACGCGTATGTGTGTACGTGTACATGTACGCAAGAGGGAACTTGAACCTGTGTACGTGGGACGAGACGTGCGTGTCGAGGTCGTCGCGAAGGGGATGCTCGGCTGCTCCTACCGCTGCTGTGTCGAAGAGTCCAGCGGGTTGGTAGCATCTCCGGCGAGTCTCAGGCGCTGTGCAGCGGTGCTCGGGGTCGGCTCGCGGTTGCTGTCGCACGGTCGTGAGTCGGGGAGATGAAGTCGGATGAGGGGTTCGTTTCATCGGGATGAGGCGTTCATTCTGGCGGGGTTGAGGATGGCTCCGGCGTTGTGCAGGTGGGTTCGACGATGAGTGCAGCGGTCGGCTCGGCGAGGTTCAGCGGGTCGCAAGTGCAGCCGAATGACGAGGTTCTACGGGGTTGTCATCGTGTGGAGGGTCTCCGGTGAGGCTGAGCTCCGGCGATAAAAATGGCGGAAGGAAGGATGGGAACAGGGAAGATGGAAATATGGTCGGTTGTACTCTTTAGGTTTAGGGAAAAGAAAAGTAAAGGAAAGGATGTTTATATATATAGGTAGTATTTGGGTTGACCTAGAATTAGGGCTTGGTCAAACCCTTGGGAAAGGGATTGTCATGGATATTTTCAAGGGTTAGGATTCAAAATGAACTCAAAATGAATGGCTAGGATTGCATTGGTTCAAGGTTTTGAAGGCCATAGTTCAAGGAGGTTGATGTTGCATTGCACACTCCCAAAAATTATGAAAAAATATACATTAAGGAGAAATGGATTTATTCACGTATCGTGTCCAACGGGGTGGATACCTTAATACACTTTTGCACAAAAGTGCCCAACAATTGGAAAATTGCACAAAGTTAGGTTTATGGTTTATTTTAATTAAAATAAATGTAATTGATGTTCTAAAATTAATTAGAAGTACATGGGACTAAAAACAGGTGGGACACAAGTGTCATGAATGAAGAAGACTTAGAATATAATATTATCCTAATTTGGGTTGCTCAGAATGGGTCAAGATTGTGTCTCCAATTTTGATTGGAAGGCACAAGGATACAAAATTGGATTTATATAGAATTAAATATAATCGGTTGCGATGAAAGTTGTGCGACTAAAATGAAGCACATTATGACATAGTTATGAGTCACACAAAGATCAAATTAGAAGACTGGCACGTATAGGACAAGGGTGTAAAATTAGTTGGAAGGCAGTGGCTAGTGTAGTGCTCTAATTATCGAAGCAACGGTAAGGTACAACAATCAAATAAGATCACAGCAATTTAAATATAAATAATTATCATGCAATCATTTACATATTAAATTATAAAAAGATGAAAATACCCCTATTCTGAAATGTGGTAGTGACAAATCCAATTAGAAATAGAACACGGTGTTTTAAATAATTTTATAATATTTATATCACTTAGTGTACCTTACCGTTACTTCGATAATTGGAGCACTACACTAGCCATTGCCTTCCTACAAATTCTACCCCCTTGTCCAAGACGTTCCCGCCTTTCTTTCTGACCTTTGTGTAACTTATAATTATGCTCTCTTGTGCTACATTTTAGTCGCACAATATTCATCGCAGACGTTTATATTTAATTCTAAATAAATTTAACTTTGTACCCTTGTGCGTTCCATCGAAATTGGAAACATAATCTTGATCCATTTTGTGCAACCCAAATTATGATAATATTCTATCCTGAGTCCTCTACGTCCATGACACTTGTGTCCCACCTAATTTAAGCCCCATGTACTTCTAATTAATTTTAGAACACCATTTACATTAATTTTAATTAATTTAACCCAATTTCCATCTTTGTGAAAATTTTCCAATTGTTGGGCATTTTTGTGCAAAAGTGCATTAAGGTGTCCACACCATTGGACACAACACATGAAGAAACCTATTTTTCCTTCATGTGAATTTTTTCATGATTTTGGAGTGTGTAGCACACAACATCGCCCCCTCATCTAATCCTAGCCATGCATTTCAAACAATACAAATCCTAGCCCTCCAAACATCCCCATGTGAAGCCAAGGCCCAATCCCAAGAGGATGTTGACCAAGCCCACCTTCCTAGGTGTAACGACAGTGACTTCGTATTCTATTTTTATTATATATATGCATGTGGACCTAGTTTATGAGACCATCCCATTATTATGAGGTATTCTTATATTTTATTTGGCTTTAACACATTTCTTACACGAGTTGTGAGTCTCATATAGATCACGGACTTGCGTGCCGGGTTTGGCCTCCTGTACGTATGGGACGTGCGATAGGAAATAACTGCCAATAGAAATTTTGCATGCTAGAAGACCTGACAGTTATTTAGAGGTATCATCGTGTCAGGATGTGACATGCTTAGAGCATGGGGTGGAGAGAACAACAAGTAAGGCATTTGGGCTCCTTTGCACTTTCCTTGTGTAACCCGTATGCTCCGTCGGAGATGCGCGGTCGTGATGACCCCTATATTATCAGGCGGCCTCTGTCGTTCAAAAGACGACATACTTTGTAGGCCCCTGATTCTCTGAGAGAATCATGTCAATCTCATTTATGGCCAGATAGCCCACTTGTTGGGAAGTTGTCCTCAAACTGCATTCATATAGATGGTTAGACAACCCATTGGATATTTATTTTCAGTACTTTATTGGCATGCTTCTATGTATCTTGTTATGTCCCTCTGAGGACCTGGTCCCTTTCCAGGTGTAGATGTTCATGACTTAGCAGGAGCGCAGATCCGGACTTGCTACTTATATTTCGAGGAGGTCTTCTCTTCGAGCCTCGTGGTTATTAGTTGATATACTTATTTTGTTTATCTTATATTCTAGGTTGGCAGTGGATTTGTTTCCACCCGACTATCAACCTTTGATACTTCATATTGAGATCTAGTTACATAGTTATTGGTTATTTATTTATTTATGATTTCTGTGGATGAGATTTAGTTATGCCTTGTGACTTGTGATAGATATATAACACTTGTAAATTATTGTTTATAATACAACGTACGTATGTTTTATGGTTTCCATATATTGGAGTCTCCATATACATACGGCTGGCATGCTTATGTGTTCCTAGTCCTACGTATTTTAGGACTGGGGCATGACATATTTTTAGTGGCGGCCCATGCAGGTTGAGAGCATATTGTCTCGGTTACGTTACTGTACCGAGCAAGCCTGAAAATAGGATTAGAGTATAGGATCTCATCCATATTTGACTATGACTCATCTTCCTTACAATCTGTTCTATTTGAATAATTGCATCCTGCTTGATTCATGTACTTCCCTTAATAGTTCCTTGAGTATAGCCTTCTGCTAGAATATAGGAACCATTGTTGTTAGGATGATAATTAGGGTAACTTTCCTACTAAGAATACAACTAGATATTGACACATCACTAAGTTTAGAATACCTAATGGACCCTAGCATCCCTTACATGTAGATTGATTTACCATTATCCCTTGATATGTCTATGAATGATTTGAGAGTAGTATAGACACTACTAGGGTTAGTTATAAAATTGACCATACTGTTTGACCTTAGTATTGAGGAACCAATAGAAATCCAAGGTTGAAAATTGTCACGCCCCAGTCCCAAAAATACGTAGGACTAGGACACGTAAGCATGCCAGCCACATGGATATGGCAACTCCAATATATGGAAACTAAAATCCACACGTACGCTGTAATATGAATATCAATCCACAAGTAGTATAAACATAAGTCATAAGTCACAGGGTACAATCTAAATCTCATCCACAAAAATTAATATAAATAACTAACCAGTGTCTATGAAACTAGATCTCAATATAAGTATCTAAGGAGGATAGTTGGATGGAAACAAATTTACTACCAACTCGAATGTAAAGGTACAACACAATATAGGAATACCAGCTAACAATTATGGGGCTCGGAGAGAAGACATCCTCGAAACATATGTAACCATCCAAATCTGCACTCCTGCAATTACTCAAGAACAGATACACCTGGAAGGGGATCAGGTCCTCAGAGGGACGTAACAAGATACAGAACAACAAGCCAATTTGAATACAGTAAACATGCATAATAGGTAAAAAATATGTAAGTATGCTGTACAAGACAATCTATATGAATGCAAATGAGGACAATTTTTTAATGTATGGGCAAGGGTAGGCTACTCGATCTAAATCTCACACTCGCACACTCGTCAGTGGACATCATCAGCCGACATACCTCGGGGGTAGCGACCCTCGAACTCCATCAATCGACATACCTAGGGGGTAGCGATCATCGGACACGACCACCATAGTGCGTGCTAGTTACTACGGTTTACCAGAGTGATTAAAAGCCCATACGCCTAATGATTGTCCTCGATGATACTAAGTGTCATGTATGTGTCAACATATCTAATACATAGTAATGACTGAAAGAAAACTACACATGCAAAAAATATACAGAAATGCAATAAATATACAGAACTATACTAAGCATGCAAAATACTGTAAGAAATTTGGCAAGGTATCTTTCCTGGCCTGAAAAAGATGAAGTCCCAACTCAAGGCGTCGTCCGATCTACCCGTCACATAAATTAAACAAGTTATGTTACAAAAGTGGGTGAATAGTTTTTGCTATTTTAATCTATTTTAACTATGAATAAAATAACCTAAATTAGTATTTTAATCTTATTATAATCTAATTTTATTGTTAAACTTTAATTTTGGTCCAAAGAAAGTCAACTTTACGGATTTGTGATCCATGACACGCAAATCGAGACAATCCGTTGACCAAAAAGTCAACCAACTCAAATCCTGGATTTGTGTATGGAATTTTATAGATTTTAGCGCTACATGAATGCCAGAATCGACGGTTTCATAAAATCACAAGTCGGTAAAGAGTTATGTCCACTAGGGCGCACAGATGATAGTTTTTGGTGGTTTTCTATCTACGTTTACGTTGCATAAATTTTACAGTAGAATAAACTTATATTTTAAATTCTAGAAAAATACTTTTCTGGAAGTTCATCATGTCAGCTTTCCGAAACTTCAAACGGTTCATAATTCTGAGTTCGGGATCTCCCGAAATCTCGAAAATACCAAAATACGTCTGATTTCGAACAGCTGACACTTTTAGAATTTTATAGAAAAATAGGTTCTTAAATTATTAAAATAATTTATATATTCAGAAAACTAACCTTGATATGATTCTAAAAAAAAACTGGAGTGCGTTTGGAGTCCGGAGCTAGGAGATATCGTCTTTTTAATTCGTCATAACTAGTAGAAAATGAGGCTGAATTTATCACGAATTTTGACTATTTTTGGACGAAAAAGAGGGGAATTTGGGGAAGAAAAATATGAAGGATGAGGTATTTATAATGGTGGAAACTACTTAATTAAATACAACTAGGATTGGTTAATTTGGATAGGATTATGATCAGTTTAAATAATGATAGGATATGCATGAAGTTTCTTTCCTAGTAGGCTCAGAATTTGAATTAATTTAAAATAGAGTTTGAATTTATCTAAATAATTTATAATCTTAAATAGAATTAAAGATAATACAAATAATTTATATATAATCTTATTAATATCTATTAACACCAAATTAGCATCTATCTAATATTAAGACTATATATATCCAAATAAATCCTAAATAATTTTAAAAATCTAAATAAATTTCTTAAAATTCTAAATAAATTACAGAAAAATATAATTAGATATTTTAAACTAAAATAAATATTTTGTAGGAACAACATACAAGTATAGTCGTATAGTAAATCATAGAAGTAAATATATCAAGAAATTTATTTTCTAATTAACTAAGAGAATACTCTAAAGAAATTTAATATCTATAATAAATATAATAATATAAAATACACACAAAATACCTATTTTGGGTGAGGGGGTTTACAAAAATTAGGACTAAACCTAACTTTCATAGTGAGATAGTATTAGAGAACTATAAGTTTAGCTTCTTGTTTTGATATTAGCAGAACAGTACCTTAGGAAGCCAAGAGGAATGAATATAACATTTTTCTTGATCATACCTCGAACATAGAGATTAGTATACCACCTTCCCTCAAGAAACCATGATATTATCAAGAGTCTCTCTATTTAATTTCATATCTAGTTCCTCCAAAACCTTAACGCTCGCTTTTGTACGATGATTAAAAATTTCTCCTTCAGCTTTCAATTCGTGCCACCTAACCCTTCTGATTGTAGGCCAAGTGATATTCTTTTATGTTAAGATATATAGTTTGCTAGGATTATAGTTGTAATCTTGAATTTTGAATTTCTGTGCTTGGTAGTTAGAACTTGATAGTTTGAGTTATTCTTTTAGATTGTGATTGATGATTATTCTTAGTTTTAAATCACGCAATTTATACCCATATCTCCATATAGGTTACACCTTCTTCTATCATAATCCAGCGTATTTATATTTTCTGTACTACCTTGACTTATGCCGCTATTATAGCCTAGTTTTGCAAGCTTATTCTTTTATCGAGCTTGTTCATAACATATGTATTATTGGATGCATACACTAATACATTGTCAAATCAGAATCAGTGTATTACGGTATGATCAACCTTAGTATATTTGGTTCGCTCTTCGCATGACTACTTTACGTGGATTGAGATATATAGTCGACTAGTAAACGAATATACTTGCCCTTAGACATCTCCGAACGCATCTCATCGGTTATATAACTGTTCTGATATGAACATGTAGAAATTTACCAAAATAGGATTTCAATCCACAACTATCTTGACAATTCCCTTTTGAATTCTTTAATCGCTTTGATCCCCATACTTGTATTCTATCACCTTCTACTTGAATTCTTTATTATTATTTTTCGTCTTTCCCTATTTCGGAAAGACGAACGCTCGTGCTTGGTATAAGTTTGATACACAAAGATTACTAGATATACCCCATAGACCAATCACATTACCTTGTGACTATGTTTTATAATTAAGGGCACATCACATGTGAGATATTTTGTGTGTTAAAACTTTGAGGATTGAATAACACGATTAAATAATTTGAGAAATATTTTCTTAAATGTATAGCCTTATGTGTTAGATGGTTAAATTCTAAGTTGGGTAGAAGATTGCATTGTCAACTTGGGATAAATTCCTTTTAGATTCTGATCAAGTAAGATTAGATTGAGAAATTCAAGTCATTTTAATTTTGAGAAATATCAAAAGAATATTTAAGATGATGAGGATTTAATGAATTTTAAAACCTTGATATTGCAGACCAAATATTTATACTTGAGCATATTATTTAAATATTAAATATTGAAGGTTGAATCATCAATTTAGATTTTGAGGATAAATATAGAATCTTAGACTTGAACAATTGGTGAATTAGATTTAAAAATTTTACAATTTGATGATTTGAGTTAAAAGTTAAATTTTGATTGTTAGATCACCTATTGGAAATATTGAGGATATAAATTAAAATTAAAATTTTGAAGAGTATAAAATTCCTAAGTTGAAAATAGAAATAATATTTGATTAGAATTATTTTCTAGAGGAGATTATGATAGTTGGAAATTATGATACAAATTTTGACGTGGGAAATCATATAGATTTGAATAAGATTCAGATATTGTTATTTAAATTTTTGGAAGAGATTACAATAGACTTGCCTTAGGTACGAATGTGCAGGATTTAACAAATTATGCCTTATTTTAATTTCGAGGACAAAATTATTTTAAGTTAGGTAGATTGTAAACTCCCTCGACCAAAATTAGTCCTACTTGGCTTAGATAGAGAGACTAGGGCTAGGTTGAATCCAATTAGAAATAGAACACGGTGTTTTAAATAATTTTATAATATTTATATCACTTAGTGCACCTTACCGTTGCTTCGATAATTGGAACACTACACTAGTCATTGCCTTCCTACAAATTTTACCCCCTTGTCCTAGACGTGCCCGTCTTCCATTTTGACCTTTGTGTAACTTATAATTATGCTCTCTTGTGCTACATTTTAGTCGCACAATATTCGTCGCAGTCTTTTATATTTAATTCTAAATAAATTCAACTTTGTACCCTTGTGCGTTCCAATCGAAATTGGAAACATAATTTTGACCCGTTTTGTACAACCCAAATTATGATAATATTCTATCCTGAGTCCTCTACATCATGACACTTGTGTCCCACCTAATTTTAGCCCCATGTACTTCTAATTAATTTTAGAACATCATTTGCATTAATTTTAATTAATTTAACCCAATTTTCATCTTTGTGCAATTTTTTCAATTGTTGGGCACTTTTGTGCAAAAGCGCATTAAGGTGTCCACATCGTTGGACACAACACATGAACAAACCTATTTTTCCTTTATGTGAATTTTTCCCATGATTTTTGGAGTGTGTAGCACACAACATCGCCCCCTCATCTAATCCTAGTCATGCATTTCAAACAATGCAAATCCTAGCCCTCCAAACATCACCATGTAAAGCCAAGGCCCAATCCCAAGAGGATGTTGACTAAGCCCACCTTCCTAGGTCAACACCCAAACCCAAATTCTACATACACATATATATTACAACTTTTTCTTTTTCTTTATTTTTCCAAATACCCAAACTCTAACCTAGCCGATATCCCCATCTCCCCTTCCTGTTCATCTCCTTCAACCCTGCCTCACCCCTCGACCGGAGCCCGCTGATTGCCGGAGCAGCTCTGCCGCTCACCTGGCCGACCCCGATCTCACAGCCATCTCCTCCGCCCGTACCACGACTCCAACAGCCCGCAGCCGAGCACGACTGCCTCCTTCCCATCGTTGACCACAACCCGACCACCACACCTCTATTCTCATCCTCGCCGGAGCAACCCACCGTCACCTTCTTCCTCAGTCGATCATCTACCAGACCCCGCCATCCTCGCCTGAGCTACTATGCACGACAGCAGAACCATCTCCACCCCGACTCCTCTTCTCTCCTCCTATCATCGATCCTGACAGCCTCATCTCCCCACCGCCGTCTCTGGCCAGTCTTCCACCGAACACCCAAGCCTCCTCTTCCACCTCTCTGTCATCTTCCTTCCTCCCTGAGCTCCTTCATGTTCTCCTTCTCCGATCTCCTCCACCGCCATTAACACCACCATCGCCATTAACACCTCCACCTGCACCGACGACAGCAACCTGAGCCCCGCTACCCTCCGCTGTCCGCCACCCTCTTCCCCATGACGACCTCACCGGACTTTCCCAGACCCGGCCGGAGCAGCCACCCTCATCATCATCCTCATCACCATCCCCATCATCATCACCATCATCACCATCATCATCATCATCACCATCATCATCATCATCATCACCATCATTGTCGTCATCGTGGACCCGTCACCCTCGGACCCGTCACCCTTGCCGAAGATGACCTGCAACAGTCACCCTCGATCCTCGTGTCCTGTGCGTGCACCCAGAGGTTTGAACCTGTCCCTCTCCTTTTATTTTATAGGTGCTTGTGTGAATGCTATTAGGGATTAGAATTACTTCATGATAGCTTAGTGATAGAGGACCCTGTGTTAGTAAACCCAAACCCGTATGCGTACACATACACGTAGGCGTATATTAACCAAATTAGTATGTGTATATATATTGTGTAATTAAATGCTAAAACTAATTATGACTATATATGTATTTATACTGTGCGACCCTAGGATACTATGGATTTTCCCGCATATTTGCATGACCTTGTGACCTGAATATTAGGGAATTGTCTGCCTTATGTACACTGACGTACTGGTTAGACATGTGTAGTTTGACTGTCTGATTTGATACAGCATTGAAGACGTGACGCCCGTGCAATTAGATGCACGCTTGACCCTGCTAGATAACCAGTATCACCCCTAGCGTACCCTCTAAGTTCAGTGTAATTATGGTTGTGTAAGTGCTAGTGTAATGGCTGATATTGTATTGTATTATATTATATGTATATAGGACCATTGGATTGTTCTGCGAGACTTCAGGAGCAGGTTATTGGTACTACGCAGCTTTCTTGCCAAGCAAGTATACCTTGCCATTGTACTATAATTTATATTCTATATGATGCATGTAGTTTATTTCTTTTGTTTAGTTCATTTATTTTAAACTGCTATATAAACTGCGCGTCCAAGAATGACTTGGGTGTAACGACGGTGACGTCGTATTCTCTTTTTATTATATATATGCATGTGGACCTAGTTTATGAGACCACCCCATTATCACGAGGTATTCTTATATTTTATTTGGCTGTGACACATTTCTTACACGAGTTGTGAGTCTCATATAGATCACGGACTTGCATGCCGGGTTTGGCCTCCTGTACGTATGGGACGTGCGATAGGGAATAACTGCCAATAGAAAATTTGTATGCTAGAAGACCTGGCAGTTATTTAGAGGTATCATCGTGTCATGGATGTGACATGCTTAGAGCATAGAGTGGGAAGAACAACAAGTAAGACATTTGGGCTGCTTTGCACTTTCCTTGTGTAACCCGTACGCTCCGCCGGAGATGCACGATCGTGATGACCCCTATATTATCAGGCAGCCTCTGTCGTTCAAAAGACGACATACTTTGTAGGCCCCTAATTCTCTGAGAGAATCATGCCAATCCCATTTATGGCCAGATAGCCCACTTGTTGGAAAGTTGTTCTCAAACTGCATTCACATAGACGGTTAGGCAACCTATTGGATGTTTATTTTTAGTACTTTATTGGCATGCTTCTATGTATCTTGTTATGTCCCTCTGAGGACCTGGCCCCTTTCCAGGTGTAGATGTTCATGACTTAGCAAGAGCGTAGATCTGGACTTGCTACTTATATTTCGAGGAGGTCTTCTCTTCGAGCCTCATGATTATTAGTTGATGTACTTATTTTGTTTATCTTATATTCTAGGTTGGCAGTGGATTTGTTTCCACCCGACTATCATCCTTTGATACTTCATATTGAGATTTAGTTACATAGTTATTGGTTATTTATTTTTTTATGATTTCTGTGGATGAGATTTAGTTATGCCCTGTGACTTGTGATAGATATATACCACTTGTGAATTATTGTTCATAATATAACGTACGTATGTGTTATGGTTTTCATATATTGGAGTCTCCATATACATACGGCTGACATGCTTACGTGTTCCTAGTCCTACGTATTTTGGCACTGGGGCGTGACATATCGGGCACTTCCCAGCCATGCGGGAAGACTGGACGACAGAAATGGTAATAAATCCAAGTCCAGTAATCATCGCCACAGGACCCCGAACAGTAGCAGGCCGCATAAGGGGAAGAAACGCAGCTAGCAAGCTGTATAAGCAGGTACAGCTCCATGCGAGACACAGGATGTTCATCCCCATCTTCTGGATCAATTCTTGGCAAACCGTCGCACACGGTTGGTTTTTATCCCGAACAACGGGTGTTGTGATATCCTACCATCCTCTATCATAGGCATCACGAACGAAGACAAAACCTGCATAAAGAAGACGCATCAGTCTCAGCAAAGATTATAAAAAGGTATAACCACCGCATACTGCTACCAGGCTGCAGCCACGTGTAGTTAAGTCTACTCGGACTAGAAAGATGAGACCTCATCCATGCGGCCAAGCCACATATAGGCTTTGCACGCATAAAGCATATGATGCTTCATCCATGCATCCTCGCCAAAGCTCGACCCACATGTTCGATAGGTTCTGCATGTGTGCCACGAAGGAGTGTTCACCCACGCGACAGAGCTCTGTGAAGAGGTCTGCACATGTCCAAGGGGAGCCTTCATCTATACGGCAGAACTATGCTAAGGGTCGACATACGTTAGGGAGAATTTTCTATCCATGAAGCAAAGCTGTGTGACCTTAGCAGCCCAACACGAGAGACATGGTACTCCCTTATCTCGGAGTAGAATGCCAGCATCAGGCGGCCACGGATCAATCCTTCTCTCGACCGACTCCTCGGCGAGAGAGACAACAACATCCAGCATCTTCACAAAAGAGGAGGAGCTAGAGACAAAGTTCTCTCTCATCCCTAAGTCACCTACTTATAGGCTCCAAGAGAACCGTAAAAATATCGAGACGATGAACGAGGCAGTTATGGCGATGAGCCTGATGCCTCAATTTTTGTGTGCCACTTTAATCTCCTTGAAAACAGCCGTCTCGAGCCCCACGTCAGGAGATAGTGCAGAATCTGAACAAAATCCACTCAAGGGTCAGAGCAAATCTGGCAATGAATGACTTGATAGTCTGGTGGAATACATCCATGCGTCCCGATGTCCATGTGACCTAATGTCCATGCGACCTAATGTCCATGCAGTCTAAATATACCCTGTTCATGCTTCTTATTAAAAGTATTTCAAACTTATCTATTTGAAAACTTTGAAGGGGGTCTTGTAGAAGCATGGAAAAATTAGATCCATGTGTTCAGCAACCATGCGGCTCAGGGAAAAGTTTAGCAGGAATTGGACCGCATGATCACCATGCGGCCCAATTAGGCCATAACCATGCGGACCAAACGACCGAAGGCAGTTTTAGCCACAGATGGATCTGACATAACGCTCTGACAACGAGATTACATCTGACTGAGAATCCTAACAGAAGGATTTCCTGAACGTCTCGAAAGATGTGAACTCACTAAAAGACAGAAGTCTCAGGAAGTGTGCAGCACTGTGTGTACAACATGGCAAAAGACTCTCGTGCGGCTCTGGCCCATGCGGCCCAGACTCCATGCATTCCATGCGTCTCTGGTCCCATGCGTCCCAGACTCCATGCGTCTTATGCGACTCTGGCCCATGCGTCCCAGACTTCATGCGTCTCATGCAGCTCTGGCCCATGTATTTCATACTCCATGCGTCTCATGCGGCTCTGGTCCATGCGTTCCAGACTCTATGCGTTCCATGCGGCTCTGGCCTATGCGTCCCAGACTCCATGCGGTCTCTGCGATCCTTGGCTTCGTGTGCCCCAGATTCCCAAGCAAACCAAATCGTGATGTTGTAACAAGGTGATCCTCTCCAACCAAGTGGCAGGCCATGTATCCAATTGACCAAGTTGCGTCCATAAAGGACAAAAAACCATCTAAATATTCAGCAACAATAAAATCTTAACAAATATCCATATGACAGCTGAAGCCCAGATTCTCATGCACAGTTGTAACTCCTTTCCGTTAGAGGAAGACACGTGGCAACTCCCAACGTTCGTACGGCCCGAAATCCATGCAGCCACAGAACAACTATAAATAACAGGGTACTACCCCTATATAACCTCCCGGCTGGATATTGGTAAACATACGCTTGAGCAAAAAAGAAGAGCTTCTACACCGGATCATCCACGGAGTAAAGAGAGTTTCTACACGCCTAACCCTCCATCGTCACCCCTAGAACACAAAATTTGAACTTAGATCGTCTGTTTAGGACTCCTCTTTGTACTTTGTACTTTTTACGTTTGTTCATTTAAATCAAGTTTTTTTTCAAACTTTCACATTTAATGGCAAACAAACTCCAGTTCAGATACTATTTGATATTCATTGCTCCGGACCGCAGGCTAGTACATTCTCCGATAGTTTTTATTTCTTGATAATTACTATAATACAAGTATTTAGAAATATTTTACTTGATTTCTGACACGATGGTACATGGATTGGTATAGCATGGATCCCCGTCATAAGATGTTACCTTCTTACTGTGTAAGGTTATTGTATTGTGATCAGATATTGTATTATAATTCATGTATTATGATGTATCATGGTTTGGATCCGTTATACTAGTCGGAGGTGGAGAAGTACTAGCTAGATGTGTAATCATACCTTTACTGTGCAAGAGAAAGTACTGTGAGTGTTAATCATACACCTCACGTATGATTAGCTAGGCACTATCATATTGTGCAAGTTTCCAAGCCGATCACATGACAACACTAATATTTCAAGGCACCTAATGAGTATAGTTTCTTCCTGTCTATTTTATTTTTTTACTGAGATGTTCTCTATTATTCTGTCTATTTATTCTCTGTTATATAGATGTGTTTATCCATTTTCCATATTGATATTGTCAGTTATGATTCAGTTATTTATTCTCATCTTGTATTGCACTCTCTATTTAATGTTTCATGGTCTTTTTCAATTAATTGGAACTATTATTGGATTGTACTTCGCTCCAATCCTGACTGGATATATTTTTAGACGACGACTTAGAAGACTGGTGTCCGATATATTACGGACCACAGGAAGAGTAACTGCAGCCTTGGACCTTGTAGCTCAGGTGTGATTGTCGGAAGGTCTAGTCGGAATCACTAGTTATATTAGTTACTTCCTTTTAGCAGATTTTGGTACCGAATTTATTTTTGGCATATATTTGAGACTTGGATGTTATTGTTTGAAGTTTAAATTATATTGTTGTTTAGACTTTATGGTTGTGATTTTGATTATCCTTTTGATATCTTATCGTAATTTAGTTCTGTGATTGAGTATTTTATTATATTGTTATATCATTGTCTCCTTATGGAGTTGGATATTTATGTGAGATTGCTAGTTAGATAGTCTTAATCTAGATAGCGTTCTACCGTCGATGCTGCGGCATAGGCTGGACATACCCATGTACTCGTGCCCTTACATCGGGTGCGGGTCATGACAATCGCCCCAAGGGAGTTTTGAGACGGCATGTATCTCATGTAAGGCCAGTCCTATCTCGCCGTCGGGTGTAAAGAAGGTCCCCGTACGAAGGTTGTACAGCTCCATCAGGGCGACGAACAGGGGGCAGTTTACCTCCAAACCATAACAAGTGCCCCTCGTGGCAAAGAACAAATCGGCGGCTCTGAGTTCCCGCTCGTATTTCTTCAGGATCCACTGGGTCAGGCGGCACCAGGAGACATTGTAATGTGCCCAGCTGAGAGTCTGTAACTGTCCGGTAGGGTAGGTCCCCTTCTTAGCTACTTGGTGGAGGAAGGTGTACGCCATATATACGCTGAGGTTCGGTCCAAGGTTATTGTCGACGAGACCAGGCTTCAGTCCCAACAAGGAGTACAAAGGTGACTCCTTCGTGCTATAAAACTCCCCATTGTTCTTTCTAGTCCCATACCGGACATTGCCAAGGAGGACCCCCTTCGGCTGAGGGGTCAAGTCCTAGTCTATATGTCGCGGACCCATAATCACCTTCAAGTCCGACAAAGCCAAGTGACGGCCGAAGGAAGAAAATGTCATCTCCGTTCCGCGGAAGGTGAAAGATCAGTTGTCCCTAATCGGCCCCATCTGAGAAGTCTCCAGCGCATCCCCAAACAGGAAGTATGGCTTCTTAAAGAAATACTTTCCATCCTTAGTAGGGATCTCCCCCGCGTTTATCTGACTCAACAGAAAAGAAGGTGTCTGCTCGACGATCATCTGTTTGCGTTCAGGTGGGAAATCTTTGTCAAATTGCTTCCTGACGGCTCCGACCAAGTCTCCAAAATTCATGTTCAAAGGCAGCAGATTTTGCCCAAGGACCAATTCAACGGAGTATAAAGTGGGCAATATTACATCAAGTCAAAGCGACAAGGTCAAAATTATCAAAAGAAATACATATGCGGCATAGAACCTCTATGCGGCCAAGTAAGACATGCGGTATGTAGCATAGATCTTCTATGCGGCTCAAGTCACCCATGAGGCCAAGTAAGCCATGCGGCATGATGGGTCATGCGGCTTGGCTATCTATGCGACAGGATTATTCATACGGCTTGAGTCACCCATGCGGCCGAGTAAGCCATGCGGCATGATGGGTCATGCGGCTTGGCCACCTATGCCGCCGGGTTATTCATGCGACCGGGTTGCCCATGCGGCTGGACTACCCATGCGGCAGTGAGAAGTTAATGCATATACGAATACATGCGTCCAACTGTGCATATGTGTCTCTATGTTCAAGAACTCCACTTCGTCTTCTCCGACGAACTTACCCTTAATCGACGGTTGAACGTCGTCAGGAAACAGGGAGGGGGCAGCCTCGATAGTATGGCCCTTCCCCTTGGCCGTGGCCTTGCCCTTGGGGACCTTCCTAGCAGCAGCGATAGAGGAGGAAACTTTGGGAGCCATGGCAGCAAGAAAGAAGAAGAGAAGAAAGTGGGAAGACTAGAGGTTTTGTAAAGAACATATTTCTCTCCTCCACCCCCTTTATATAGGCTCGGATATGCGGCTATGGATAATAATGTTGGCTGTTCGAATCTCGATATGTCTTGATCCACGTAACGACGGTGACTCCCTATTAGTTGTGATGCTTTATCTTCTGACGGTGCAGAATCCCAAAAGATTCGCTCGAAGACCGAAGCAAATATGAACATTTAATGACTTGACAGCCTGGTAGAACCCACTATACGACAACATGGCTATGCGGCATGTCACCCCTATGCGGCCAAAAGTGCTCGGCCATGCTTCTTATTCAAGTATTTCAAACTTGTTATTTTGAAAACTTTGAATAGGGACTTGTAGAAGCATGCAAATTTTGCAGACCGCATAGAGCTCATGCCCCCTTTAAAATATGAGTAGGCCGCATAAGATCCATAATAGTCTTCATGCGGCCAGAGCATCCATGGAGTCAAAAGCCGCATAATAGCCTTCATGCGGCCTGAATAACGGCCTGAATAAGAGACCGCATAAGGAGTCATCGACAGAGCCTCCGATGCCTGACATAAAGTTTTGAGTGCCTCGAGACTCGTAAAAGGGGTGGCATACAAAAAGACAGAAAGTCGCATCACGTATTAATGGCCTAGACAAACGTGTCATGCCACATGCTCGCTCATATGCGACCACACACCCATGCGGCCTCGTCATCATGCGGCCAGAATGTCCATTCGACCAAGCCAAACGAGAGCGCATATGCTGCTACGTACTCATGCGACCTCATCATCATGCGGCCAAAGTGTCCATCCGACCAAGGCCAAATGAGAGTGCATATGCAGCTACGTACCCATGCGACCTCGTCATCATGCGGCCAAAGTGTCCATCCGACCAAGGCCAAACGAGAGCACATATGCGGCTACATACCCATACGACCTCCTCATCATGCGGCCAAAGTGTCCATCCGACCAAGGCCAAACGAGAGAACATATGCGGCCCTAATATTGTGCAGCCAAAGTGTCCATACGACCAATGCCAAACGAGATCACGTATACGGCCACGACGATATGCGGCCAAGTTGTTATGCGGCTCTCGACTTGCAGATCTTTCTGTTACAACCGAAGATGATTTCTCGCACAATCGATGCTAACTACGTGTCCAGCTGACCAAGTCACACACGCAACAACCCCGAGATCTTATCAGCATATATTCTAACAAAGACCCATGTGGCAGCCTGCCCATAGTATGTGGCTAAAGTTGCAACCGTATTCTGTTAAAAGAGCCTATGCGTCCACTAAACAGAGGCATATGCGGCACCTATAGCCCATCAGTACGATGGCTATAAATAGGAGCAACTTGGACGTTCCAAGGGCTGGCTTTTTTTGCTTCAGAGAGACCAGACCACCCGAGCAAGCAACATGCACAGGAGAGAGAAGGGAGATGAGAGCATCCTTATTCCCGCATCAGACCATCAACAGAGTAAAGGAGCCGCCACAGCGCTCGAACTCCATCGTCACCACCCAAAATCAAAAATAATTATACTTAGATATTCTGCTTAAAATTTCTTTGTACTCTCTGTGTTTGTTATTTAAAGTTTAAACCCTTTTTAATGGCGAATAATATCCTCATGTGGACCTTTCGCTCTATACTTCTAAATACCTGGTTGCATCACTAAAGCCTTCCACTACTGTCAGATACCCGTTGTAGTGTAGTACATACTTCTGAGTCCTCTTAAGATATCTCATTACTCTCTCCATAGCTTTCTAGTACTCAACACCTGGATTGCTCGTAAATCGACTCAGCATCCCCACGGCAAAGCTATGTCGTGCATTGTGGCAGTTGTTGCATACATCAAAGTCCCGATGATACTTGAATACTCCAGTTGTCTGACACTTTCCCTTGGATTTGACTTCAGCTTCTTGTCACACCTGTACGGAGTATCGATCCCTGGAATATCCTAATATCCATCGCATGTGAGCATCTTCTCAATGTAATAAGACTATGACAACGCCACGCCAGTATCCGCCCGGATGATCTTTATCCCTAGGATAACATCATCTTCCCCTAAGTCCTTCATACGAAACTTAGATGAGAGAAACTTCTTTGTCTCGGTGACTCGTGCTAGATCTGTACCTAGGATCAGTATGTCGTCCATGTACAGATAGACGATAATACCTCTTCCATCAGCAAACTTTGTGTAAACACACTTGTCTGTCTCACTAACCCTGTAGCCGTTTGATCTTATGACTTTATCAAACTTCTCGTGCCACATCTTGGGAGCTTGCTTCAGACCGTGTAACGATTTCAGCAACTTGAAAATTTTGTCGTCAATGCCCTTAACGATGAATCCTTCTGGTTGTTGTATGTAAATCTCTTCGGTCAACTCTCTATTCAGGAATGTTGTTTTAACATCCATATGATGTATAACTAGCTTATGAATTGCACTAAAAGCAATTAAAATCTTGATGGTTGTCATTCGTGCTACTGTAGAATATGTGTCAAAGTAGTTGATCCCCTACTTATAAGAAAACCCTTTGGCTACCAACCTTGCCTTGAACTTGCCAACAGTTCCATTGGACTTTATCTTCTTCTCGAAGATCCACTTGCATCTGATTGGTTTAGCTCATTCGAGCAGATCGACCAACACCCAAGTATTGTTGGAGGTTATTGAGTTATACTAATCATTTATAGCCTCCCTCTAGAAGACAGCGTCTATGGTTTTTATTGTCTCATCATAGGTAAGTAGATCTGCTTCCACAAGATAGGTAAGAAAATTATCTCTGAAGTCCTTTTGTCTCCTCGCTCGCTTAGACACCGGTTATGTGACTTCTGGTTCGAACGTTATATCTGGAATGATAACTTCTTCTTGGACTATATCTTCATTAGAAGCGACAGCCTCCTGTGCACGCACACTACTTTTTGAAATATCCGTGATAACAATGTTCTTCTGCCTTGCAAATTTATCTTCTAAGAAGTCTGCATCGAAGATTCGATGATGTGGATTGACCCAATATCAAGAAACCTCTGAGCATCACTCTTCTCAGCATATCCCAAGAAGATTGTCTTCGTAGTTCTCGTACCCAACTTCTGAATCTTTAAGTCCGGAAGCATCACAAATGACAGTCACCCCCACACTCGAATGACATTCAAGTTGGGTCTGACTTTGAACCAGAGTTCATGAGGAGTAACATCGTAAGTCACGTACGGCACTTATTCAGAATGAAGGTTGTTGTAAGTGCAGTTTCTCCCCAAAAGTAGTTTGGAAGACCTGCAGTTAATAGCATGGAATTCATCATCTCTGTCAACATCCTGTTGTTTCTTTAGCTACTCCATTTGATTGAGGAAAATACGAAGCATTTGTCTCATTGATAATTTTATGTTCTTTGCAGAACGATGCAAACTCAATAGACCTATACTCTCTGTCTCAATCACTTCTGAGTCTCTTGATTTGTTGCCCTGTTTGACGTTCAGCCTCAGCCTTGAACTCCTTGAACTTCTCGAATGCTTCGTTTTTTGACTTGAGCAGATAGACGAACGCGTACTTTGAGTAGTCATCGATGAATGTAATAAAATACTTCATCTTGGCCTTTGTGGAGAACTATTTGAAGTCACGGATATCTGAGTGCACCAACTCAAGAAAATTTGTGCTTCAATTTACCCGTTTGAACAGTTTTCTTGTGATCCTTGTCTGAGCACAGACCTCACACTTCTTCACCTCCTTACCCCCACATTTGGAGATAAGCCCTAGACTTACAATGAATATGTCATAGTCTATTATGTCATAACTCAAGAGAATAACCGAAAGAAGAGACTGCATTAATTTTTTCAGTGGGAGTTACAAGTTGAAGTTTAAACATCCCTTCGATACAATAAGCCTTTCCGAAGTATGTTCATTTATAGGATATCATCATCTGCCCAGAATTGATGTCCATCCAGAAGCCTGCGTTGCAAAGCAGACTTTCCGAGACCAGGTTCTTGGCTATCACTGGTACATGCTTCACATCCTGAAGCTTCAACTACTTTCTTGAAGTTAGATTCAGTACCAATGTTTCGGTCCCAAGTACTTCATCTTGTGCATGGTTCGCCACTATAACCTTCTCAGATGTAGGCTTATATGTGGTGAACAACTCCTCCGTTGAGCAAACGTGGTAGGATGCACCAGTGTCCACCCATCAATCAGTGTCGACACCAGCCGAGATAACATGTGCAATCATAGCAACCTTGTTAGGCTTACCTTGCTCTTTCTGTTTGGGGTTGGATCTGCGATCTCTGCTGAAGTAGCCTTTATTCCCGTAGTTGAAGCAATCCCTATCATTCTTCAGGTTTGGCTTGAAAGATGCCGACTTAACCTTCAGATGGTTGAAGTCATTCTTCTTGTGAGAAGCCTTATGCTTCCCTTTGGAGTCACCAGTATACACTAGGTTGGCCTTCGCCAACTTCTTGGACAGCGTGTCCACTTTGTTTTGAGCCCTTAACTCATCTTCAATGTGGATGTTATGCAGTAGTTGATCAAGGCTGACTTCCATCTTCTTTTGGTGCATGTCCGAGATAAAGTTGCTCCATTCAGGCGGGAGCTTGGCACTAATGCCTCCCATGACAAAAGCGTCGACCATAGGCATACCATAATCCTCAAAAAAATTTACGTAACTTGAGAAACTCCTTGACTTGAGGTAACATCATCTTGTCGTCCTCAAATTGCATCTTTCAGACTTTTTCGGTCACATGGATCTTGTTGCGGTTTTCATCCGCCTTGTACTGCTTATCCAGTTACTCCCAGATATCCTTAGCATGGTCCTTCTTGCTGTATGACTCCGACAGAGTATCTTCTATGGAGTTCAAAATTAGCAACTTGCAGAGGTTGTTATCTCTCCTCCACTTGTTCTGTGCAGCAGTTGCAACCGCAATCGCCTAAACTATAGCATCATCACTTTCTGGAATAACAGACTCAGGATCTGTCAACACGTAATCTATGTTTACAAGTTAGAGAATGAGGCTGTAATTTCTCTTCCAGATGTTGTAACGCTCACCGTCAAACTTCTCAAGTTTGTTAAAACTTGTGTCATGAAGACTTGCACGGTTGTTCTCTATCTTACTCGGATCTTGCTTTGAGATTATTATTTTTGAGGCTTAATCAAAAATGGTAGAAGCAGAAGTTGAAGTCGAGATCAGGCGTTCACATAAAAGTTTTTTCACCGATATACCTCGATCCAATGAACAACTATAATAAGATTCTGATTACAACTTGCTGCTAAAAATAAAATAATCAAAAAATAATTATTCTTTCTTACAAATACAGTTGCACACAGACATAACAGATTACAACTTATAGAAGAGAAGATGGATCTCTGCTTGTTGGGGTGATGAAGATCACCGTTGCTCAAAGCAAGATTCGTCCCCACACGATTTGCTTCTAGGAACCAGCAAGTTCACGAAGAACTTCTGGAACGCTCGTTGTCATCTCCTTTCTTTACTCGCACGAACTCCCTGGACTCCAATGGCGGTGGCAGCAGCAACTATCTTCGACTCCCAATTTTTGAATTAAGTTCTCAAAGGGGCACGAGAAGAGTATTTATAGAGAGTCTGGCCGCACATCAGTTAAGAAAAGATAAGAACAAATTAAATTCAAATTCCACAAAAATTGAATCTTAATTAATGATCATATCTTTTCATAACCATTCAAATTTCGTAATCAGAGGGATCATGCGCCAACCACACTCTCTGCGCGTATGCGCGTAGCATCCCAAACTCTACTTATGATTTGGTGCGGTTGCCAAAGGGCAAGAAGGCTTTGAAGAATCGATGAGTGTTCAGAGTGAAGCAAACAGATGATGCTACTCACCCTCGATACAAAGCGAGGCTGGTAGTTAAAGGCTACGGTCAGCGGAAAGGTATAGATTATGATGAGATCTTTTCGCCATTCGTCAAGCAGTTGTCTACTCTGGTGGTGCTAGCTTTGGCAGCCAGTTTTGACTAGAGGTCGAGCAAATGGACGTGAAGATAACATTCCTCTACGGTGATCTTGAGGAGGAGTTGTACATGGAGCAGCCAGAGTGATTCTGTGAAAAGGGCAAGTCATATTTGGTCTACCGGTTAAGGAAGAACTTGTATGGTCTAAAATAGGCTCCGAGGCAGTGGTACAGGAAGTTCGATTCGTTTATGGGGGAGCATGGCTATGCACGGATGACGTCGGATCATTGTGCTTTTGTGAGGTACTTCTTCGAGGATAATTTTATTATTTTGTTGCTTTATGTTGATGACATGTTGTTGGTGGGTCAGAATGCCACCAAGATAGCAGAGTTGAAGCGCCAAGTGGGCACAGCCTTCTCTATGAAGGATTTGGATGCAGCAAAGACTATTCTTGTGATGGAGATTAGCCGAGAGAGAGAGAGAGAGAGTCCAAGCTGCTACACTTGTCCCAAAAGAAGTACATTCACCGGGTACTTTAGCGTTTCGGGATGGACGGGTCGAAGAAAGTGAGTAACCCCCTTGAGGCTCACTTTAAGTTCACTGAGGAGCAGTGTCCATCTACCGAGGACGAGAAGGAATATATGGAGCAGGTTCCATATGCCTCAGCCGTGGAAAGTCTCATGTATGCTATGGTATGTACGCGGCCAGACATTGCTCATGCAGTCGACATAGTTAGCAGGTACACTTCCAATCCTGGAAGGGTACATTGGAGTGGGGTCAAGTGGATTCTACGATATCTTCAGGACACTGCCGATTGGAGACTTTCATTTGGTAGTGACGAGCCAAAACTGGTTGGGTATACCGACGCTGATATGGCTGGAGATATAGACACGAGGCGATCGACTTCGGGCTATGTGACGATGTTTGCTGGTGGAGCAGTATCGTGGCAGTCACGTTTGCAGAAGTGTGTTGCCTTGTCGACTACGGAGGCAGAGTACATTGCGACGACGGAGGCTTACAAGGAGTTGATGTGGATAAAGAAGATGTTGCAAGAAATTGGACTAAAGCAGGAGCAGTATCATTTGCTTTATGATAGTCAGAGTGTTATTCACCTTGTGAAGAACCAGACATTTCATCGCCGGTCCAAGCACATTGAGACCCGGTATCATTGGATACGGGATGCTGTTGAGAAGAAGGAAGCGGCGCTTGAGAAGGTTCATATAGACGACAATGGAGCAGATATGTTCACAAAGATTCTTCCAAGGAGAAAGTTTGAGTACTGCAGGCAGATCGTCGGGATGACGATCCCCTCCACATAGTTGTGAAGGAGAAGATTTGTTGGAGTGGGTGGAATTCCCAACCTATGTGGAGAATACCTCGGAGTGCGACGAGCGCCGTCTGTGGTCAGAGAAGCTCGGGGAGGTGACGAGAGACATTCGATAGCTCGAAGAAACTCGGGAGGAAGGAGGAGCAGTATGCTGTACAGGGAGACAGAGTTCGAGCCGAACTCGGTCCGAGTTCGATGTGGTATTCCAGAACCTCAAAATCGAAGTCGGGCCGAACTCGGTGTAGTATTCCAGAACCTCAAAATCGAAGTCGGTCCGAGTTCGGTCGGCGGGCTGAACGATATTTCAGAGATATTTTATACACCGTTGGATCGTATCCTATGGTCCATGATTAGCTGCGGGATTAGGGGGTATATATTAGATTTTTCTAGCCCTAGTTCCTAATCTAATACATAACATATCATCTGGAGAGAGAAGAGAAAATGAGACAAGAGTGTCATTGCAACTTTGGGAAGAAGAAAGAATGATTGGAGGCCGTTTCGGAGGAGGAGATCAACTTTAGGTAATTTCTCATTGTCATCTATCTTTGTGGTGTGATCTATTTTCTATTCCTAAGTGTTGTGGTGGTCCGTGTTGGATCGGGAGGAGCTTGTAGATGGTGTATTCTCTTTATTACATTAGTGGAGGTTCTTCAGGGTTGGACTCCGATCGTCCCGTGGTTTTTTTTCCGCAAGGATTTTTCACGTCAAAATTCTCTGTCTGCGTGGATTATTTTTCTGTGATTTGGCGTTTGGTTTTGTGCTTTGTATTGCTCGGTTCTTTCGCAAGTACTCTCTGGTTTGGAAGAAAGTTTCTGTGCTTCTTTCCCAACAAGGTAGTGACAAACTTGTAATTATCAAGGATAAAAATTTGGACTGTTCTGGGTCTTTTTTGTAGTGTCTTTATCAAGGGCCGATGGAAAGGGGTGGCTTGGATGGAGGAAAGGAATGGTACTTACCTCCCAATCCAAACAGGCAGGAAAATCGAGGGTGGTTAAGAGAGAATTAAAGCAATAGAGGGAGGCAGCAGTATCTAGTCCCTAATGTATCCGCCTTGGAATTCAATAGCTACAAGGGATCCTCCAACATCAGTCAAATAATGTATGTTATAGCCACTGCGAAAACCGACTTGTAGGAGAAGGTAAGAGTTGCTAAATTCAGGAGGAGCTTTTACTCACTTGTCCAATTGACGAAATGCTCCTGGCTGAAGGATGTTGATGGATGTACAAAATTCCTCCATGCCACTATGAAAAGAAAGAAAGAAATAAAGAAAACATAGGAATAACCCCCCTTCTTATTAACGTCGTCTGAGGGTGAGTACATTAGTACTAAAGAGGACATTCAAGAGGAGGCGATGTAGTTCCACAAATGAATTTATAATCAGCACACCAAGAGCCATTCTTCCCGAGGTTTATTTACAAAAATATTGTGATCGAGACTGATAAATAATATCATCCTTCGAAGACCGGTCTCGATGGAAGATATAATGGGAGTCATCAACAAGGCATGATCCGAACAAAGCTCCTGGTCCTGATGGTTTCGAATAATTTCTATAATTTTTGGCCTACCACTTGTTGTAACTTTATTTTCAAAATTATCACTTATGTTATATGCTGTAAAAATGTAGGGGATAATGAAGCTACTGATATCTGAGAATCAGGGCCGGCCCTGGTCCAGGGCGATCGTCCAGGACCCCATGGACCAGGAGGACCAAAAAAAAAATTTGTTTAAATATATAAATAATTTTATACCGAAAATAGAACTAGTGTTTACCGTGTGTCATTCTTTTCACAAAGCTATTGTAGTGTAGTGGTTATTACATTAGACTTGCAAATAAGATATTCTTAGTTCAAATCTTCGTGGAGGTATATTTGTGTCTGTTGGCGCAGTATTGTGTGAGAGTTTTATTGGGGTCCAGCCTGAATTTGATAAATTTTATAGCTTAAATATAGTCAAATATTTGATTTGATATAATTTGAAAATCTACATTAAATGTAAGATTTGATTAGATTTCAAAATTTTGTATCAAATATTTAATCTGCCATATTTGGACGTTCATAATTGGTGTTGGAATATTTTAGGTGTAATGGGATTATTATTTTAGGATTTGCTATTTAGGAAATCCTATTATGACCTAAAATAGGTTTCTCATCCTATAAATAGGGAGGAGGGTGGAGCCACAAAAAATAAGCACAAGTTGAAGATTCGGGGTGCTCGTCCACAGAAAATCTAAGAGAAAGTCCGTGCATTGCTCTTAGGACTTCGTCATCCAAGACATAAGGAAGAAGGAGATCTAATCGAGGAGTCGTCAACTTCGGTTAGGGAGAGTGCTACGGGTTGGTGAGTGATTTCAATTGTAATCTTCTGCTTTTCTTCTTGAGTATGGTGAGGGTTAGGGCAAAGGGTTTCAACATTAGTTTTTTAGAATCTTGTAATTTCATCTGGGTTATAAAGATTGGAATTTGTCCAGGTGACGTAGTCACCGCCATATACTTGTATTCATCTGTGCTTGGTGTTCGTAGACTGGTTAGTCATCTCAGGTGGGTTGGCAAAACGCTTCCATGATGCGCCTAACACGTGGTATCAGAGCGCACGTATTTTCAACACGTGGTATCAGAGCCAGGATCTTCTCGAGAGGGAAGGTGCAACTATGTCTACGGAGAAGATGATCACCCTCACAGGGGAAAACTGGGCGATTTGGAAGCCAAGGATGGAAGATCTACTCTGGTGCAAGGACTTGCACGGTCTGTTGGAGGGCAACAGCGCAAAGCCGACGGACAAAGGTGTTGATGACTGAAAACGACTGGATCGGAAGGCTGTTGGATTCATCCGTCAATGGCTGGATGACTCGGTGTTTCACCACGTGTCCATGAAGAGTTCTGCAAAAGTATTATGGGAGAAACTGCATTAGTTGTACGAAAGGAAGACGACTGGCAACAAGGCATTTCTGATTCGCCAACTCATCAACTCGAAATACACGGAGGGCACACCGGTGGCACAACATCTGAACGAGGTTCATGGCATCAGCTGTCTGCAATAAAGATGGTGATTGAGGATGAGCTTCAGGCCCTTCTGCTTTTGAGTTCTCTGTCGGAAAGCTGGGAGACGTTGGTGGTGTCGGTGAGCAACTCCGCTCCTGATGGAGTTATCACGACGGAGGCAATCAAAAGTAGCTTGTTGAACGAGGAGATCCGGCATAAGAAAGTGGAATCGTCGCAGGAGTCCGGTCTGGTGGCTTCCTACGGGAAGGGAAGACCCAAGTCACAGGCAAGAACAGGAGGGAGTTCTCGGGATCTTGCAATTGTGGACCGCAAAGAGGGCTGCTATCACTATGGCGAAAGGGGTCATATCAAGAGGAACTGCATGAAGCTCAAAGCTGAGAAGGCAAAGGCAAGGATGATCAGGAGGATCTCACGGCTATGAGATATCTCATCATCGCAGCAACCGACGCAGAGGAACCTTGTAGCATGTGTCATGATGACGACTGGATCATGGACATGAGGACGCCGTATCACGCCACTCCATATAGGAGGATCTTCACGTCATACCGTGGTGGCATGTTTGGACATGTGAAGATAGGCAATAAGGAGATGGCTGTAGTTGTAGGCATCGGTGATGTACACTTGAAAATGGAGCTTGGTGAGAAGCTCATTCTCAAGAATGTGCGACATGAACCGAGTTTGCGCTACAACTTGATTTCGGTGGAGAGGATGGCGGATAATGGCTATCGTAGTTTGTTTGGGGACAAAGATTGGATGCTTACAAAGGGTTCTCAACAGCTGGCTCAAGGAGATTTATGTTGTAGCATGGACAGGCTCAAGCCGCTGAGGTATACAGGCAGGCCACAGACACCGGATGTCACGCCCCGATTTTTGCCCAATCGATAATCGTCCCTCGGGCGTGATGTCATGCACGCGTAGGGCGCGCGTGCACAAGGCCTAGGCATAATGATAATCTTTAGAACACATGAAAGAGAGTACGCAAATAAGATAGCACACATTAAGACATAGAAAAGTTTTCTTTTATTGATAATGAACATCTGATTACAGGCTCTTGACCCAACAACGATAAGGATGCCACACGGGCTTACAACTTGGATACAAAATGAGATAGCCGTTCCATATATCACATCATTTACTAAAACTTCAAAATGATTTAGACACCTGCTGGCGAAGCTATCGCCTTGCCTCGGAGCTGCATATAAGGGTTGTGCGGCCTCCGAGTGCTTTGTAAAACTTTCTAAAAGTCATAAACGGGTGCGTCGAGTAGTTGACTGGTTGGGGGAAGAAAACTTCAGCTCCTCGCCGCGTAGCTCGGGCTCGGGGAACCTGCTGCAACGAGGGTCAGTGCTTTGAAAAGTACCGGTGAGGGCGAGCTAACCCAACTAACCAAATCCATAGTTGTTTAGATGAAGCATACAAATTATTTGTGGTCGTTCTATCTTGCCTTAGTTCATTTACATGCAAGCATTAAGTATGTAACTTTTACAGAAATAAACAAGCCACCGTTTGGTGACTTTTACCTTCCCGTCTGAACAGCGTGCAAAATACTTACCATGCCCTTCCCTGCCACGAAGACATGATTAGTTTGAGAAAACAATGCATAAATGTATATATTTGGTCATGGCACATCAATACCACCTTGGACAATAGCTACAGTAAGACGGTGACCCTTGCAGCACGGGTAACAAGCCCCGCTACAAGGCCCCCGCATTACCCGTGCTAGTCTTGCTAGCGTGGCTATCCGAGTTCCGCCCGGAACGAAACGGCCCCAGTGCCCCGGGCACCGTTCGCAAGAACTAAACCTTGTGCACAAGTTGTCCGACCGAACTACGCATTGACACTAAGTTAATAGATAAAGCATTCAAGCCCAAAAGAATGTACATATCTACTTTAACACAGTGCATTCGGCATAGTCTACCTGTCCAAGCGATTTTGTTTCATTTTAGTTTGTATAATACATCTGTACAGTTATATAGAATAAGTTCTAGCTACAACTGAAACATGAATATATAAGTGCATAGCGGACAAGCACGTATCAATGTGATCGTTTGAGAATTCTATGAGACAAGCATTATAAGTGTTTCAAGTCTACTCTTCTTTTCATTTGATTCAGTTTATTCTTATTATGATATCGTTGGAGTGGGATGCACAAATGAGCCAATTTATTAAGAGTGGAGACTTGGAAGAATGGTGCTAATCAAAGTAAATCCACTCACAAGTTGGTGAACTAGGAGAGAAAAGGGGAGAACTTCAAGACTCTACGCGTGCATCGTCTACCCGATCACCTGCACGCACCAACAGATAATCAATATCTCCTGCTTCGATCTCCGAGTTTTGATACGAAATACGAAATCCTAAGAATGAAGGCAATAAAATCCATCGAAACCGTTAAAGAAAACGCAAGTCATAAAACCAACAAGAAAGCAACCAAGCGGCATTAAAAACGGGCAAGGAAACCAGCGCAACAGAAAGGCCTCTCTCGACTCTGCCGTCGAGTCCTTCCTTGAGGCACGACCCGTTGAATATGGGACCTGATTCCGAAGAAACCAATCCATAACGAGGAAAGGATATTAATTCAATATGTCCCGATCGAACAGTATCATGTATTTCTTGGCCGCGCTCCCCGAATAGGGGGAACGGGGCATTATATCATAACCATCTAAGAGAAAGTTTTATCCCAGAATTTAGGAATAGAACCTACCCCTAAGGAATAATGAGGAAAACTTTTCCCTCATGTCAGATTCGAGTTCCGACGTCGATTCTTTGATCGAGTGGTTTCGTCAAAGAACACGCAGTAGTGATACTGCCAAATTTCGTAAGTGCTTTTCCTTATGCTCCAAGATCTGAACGGGCTCTTCGACGTACGAAAAGTCCGCCTACAGATCTAACTGACCAAATTCTACAACATGGTTCGAGTCATGCACATACTTTCTAAGTTGAGACACATGAAAAATGTCGTGCACTTCCGATAGGGCTGGTGGCAATGCAATTTGATAGGCGACTGAGGTGACTCGTCTGAGAATTTTAAATGGGCGAACAAATCTCAGACTTAGCTTCCCCTTTACCCAAAATCTTATCACTCCTCGCATAGGCGAGACCTTTAAAAATACGTGGTCACCCTCTTGGAACTCAAGAGGGCGACGACGAATATCGGCATAGCTCTTCTGCCGACTTTGTGCTATCTTTAACCGCTCTCGGATCAACCGAACCTTTTGGACTGTTTGTTCAACCAGTTTCGGCCCAAGTATTTTTCTCTCCCCAACTTTATCCCAGCAGATCAGCGGCCTACACTTCCGCCCATACAAAGCCTCGTACGGAGCCATCTGGATGCTGGACTGATAATTGTTATTGTATGCAAATTCGGCCAGCGGTAGGTAGACGTCCCAACTTGACTTTGAATCGATTACGCAGAGGCACAGCATGTCTTCTAGTACCTGATTCACCCGTTCTGTTTGGCCGTCTGTTTGGGGATGGTAGGCTGAGCTGAATTTCAACTTGGTCCCCATCGATGACTGAAGGCTTTTCCAAAAACGTGAGACGAACCGTCCATCCCGATCTGATACTTTGGAAACTGGCACTCCGTGCAGCCGGACTATCTCATCAAGGTAGGTCTGGGCAAGGCGATCGGCGCTCCAAGTAATTTTAATGGCTATAAAGTGTGCAGACTTGGTTAATCGGTCGACGATAACCCAGATTGCGTCGTTCCCCCGTTATGTCCTTGGCAGGCCAACAATGAAGTCCATGCTTATGTGCTCCTACTTCCATTCCGGGATAGGAAGATTCTGCATTTCTCCGCCTAGCCTTTGATGCTCTGCTTTCACCCTTTGACAGGTTATGCATTTCGACACAAAGAGTGCCACATCTTTCTTTATGTCGTGCCACCAGAAGATAGTGTGAAGGTCTCTATACATTTTCGTGCTCCCGGGATGGATCATATAAGATGTATAGTGAGCTTCCGTAAGGATCTTTTTTCTGAGTTCTGAATCATTGGGGACTCATAGCCTTTCCTTCACTCGCATCGCTCCATTCTCATCCACTGCAAAGTCTTTTGCCCTTCCCGCTAGAATCTACTCCTGCATTTTCCTGAGGAATGGGTCGTCCCTCTGAGTAGATGTGACTCTCTCTATCAGGTTGGGTACAAATCGCATCTGAGCAACCCACGCACTGCGATACCGAATTTGGAGTTTGATGCCCATCTCTTAAAAGTCCCTTTGTAACCTGCTATCGACGGATAGAGATCCCGCAAAGACCCGACTCAAAGCATCTGCTATCACATTTCCCTTACCAGGCATGTAGTCTATCGTCAAGTCGTAATCCTTCATCAATTCTAGCCAACGCCGATGTCGTAGGTTCAGATCTGCTTAGGTGAATAAGTACTTTAAACTCTTGTGATCGATATAAATTCGGTAAGGCACCCCATAAAGGTAGTATCGCCACAACTTTAGCCCGAACACAATTGCCGTCAGTTCCAGATCATGCGTAGGATAATTTTTCTCGTGCTTTTTCAGCTGTCTGGATGCATAGGCTATCACTCTGTCTTGCTGCATCAGTACACACCCTAAGCCCTGCCCTGATGCGTCGCTGAAGATTTGGAATCCCGAGGTCTCGTCTGGTAGTGCAAGTAACAGAGCAGAGGTGAAGCGATGCTTTAACTCTTCAAACGATGCTTCGTAGTCGGCGGACCACTCAAACGTGACTCCCTTCTGTGTGAGGCGAGTCAGAGGTGATGCTAGTTTGGAAAAATCCTTTATGAACCGCCTGTAGTAGCCCGCTAACCCGAGAAAACTTCGAATTTCACTAACGGATGCATGTCACTTCCACTCGACGATGGCCTCCACCTTCTTTGAATCGACTGAAATGCCTCCCGCAGAAATGATGTGCCCAAGAAAAGATACACTGCTCAGCCATAATTCATACTTACTCAGTTTCACATATAACTCGTTGTCCCGAAGGGTCTGTAGTACGGTCCGTAAGTGCTCGACATGCTCCTCCCCATTCTTCGAGTACACCAAGATATGATCGATGAACACTACTACAAAGCTATCAATATACGGCCAGAACACACGGTTCATTAAATCCATAAAGGCAGCAGGGGCATTGGTCAATCCGAATGGCATTACCAAAAACTCATAGTGGCCGCAGCGAGTGTGAAAGGTTGATTTCAGCACATCGTCCGGCTTAATCTTGAGCTGATGGTAACCTGAGCGAAGATCAAATTTCGAGAACACCATTGCAGCTTGCAACTGATCAAAGAGATCATCTATCCTGGGGAGGGGGTACTTATTTCGGACAGTAGCTTTATTCAATTCCCGATAGTCGATGCAGAGCCGCATCGAGCCATCCTTTTTCTTAACAAGCAACACAGGCGCACCCCATGGAGACACACTCGGGCGGATGTATCTACGATCTAGCAACTCTTGCAACTGAATCTTTAACTCATTTAGCTCTGCTGGTGCCATTCGATATGGATATTTAAAAATTGGTCGGGTTTCTGGAAATGTGTCAATAGTGAACTCTATCTCTCGACAGGACGGCATGTCGGGCAACTCGTCTGGAAACACATCAGGAAAATCTGCCACCACGGGTATGGATTCAATGTTTGCACAATCTTGCTGAGTGTCTCGAACGGACGCCAGGTACCCTACACAGCCGAAATGAATCATTCTTCGAGCAGACATTGCTGAGATCACCATGCAGGCATTCGACGCTTTTGACTGTGGACTGCACGAATAGCAGAATTCGATCTCGCCAGGAAGACGAAACACGACTTTCTTCTCCGCACAATCGATAGTAGCTGAGCAAGCGCCAGGCCAATCCATTCCCAGAATGATGTCGTAGTCCCCTATGTCTAGAACTATCTCATCAAGTGACAATTTCCTTCCTCCGATGCAAATACAGTCGTCACGACAAACTGAATCGGCAGGCAAGCTCGTGCCTGACGGGTACTGACGCTAAGCCTTAGGCCTAGCGGTGTCTGAATAAATTCGTGCTCCCTAGCAAAGTTGGTTGATACAAAGCTATGTGTGGCACCGGAATCAAATAACACTCATACAGGTATATTATTGAATAGCAACATACATGACACTACGGTGTTCGAGGCGAGTGCCTCGTCCCTCGTCAAGGCATAGACCCGGCCCCCAGTGTTCGGACGACGCTCATGTTGTTGCGCAGCCCGATTCGCTTGGGGTCCCTGAACTGAAATTTGTTGTTCTGCACGGCGCTGAGGGACTCGGTTTGGACGATCAAGACAGTCTCGAGCATAATGACCCAGCCGCCCACAGTTGAAACATCCCTAATTTTGATATTCGCTAGCCTGGTGCCCTGTACGGTTGCATTTTGCACAGCGCTGCCCCTGGTTTTCCCTCGGATTGTTGCCCTGGTTGCCATAATTATTTGGACGCTTGTTAGCGTTGTTTCCTCCGGCATTACTAGAGCGCTTGCGATGAGAATGTTGCACAGCACCGGCAGTAGTGGAAGGATATTGCGGTTCCAGGACCAGGACGTGATTTAGGACTTTCCGCATCGTCTCGTACTGTGGAGCGACTACGTGCGCATGAATGGAAGGTCGCAGGCCACCTTCGAATCGTCTGGCTCAGCTTGCTACATTGGGTAGGTAAGAACTAGCAAACTTGGCCAACCGATTAAATTCAGCGGCATATTGTTTCACTGTCATCGTTCCTTGTTGCAGATGCACAAAATCGTTCTCTTTCTGACGACGAATGGATGGGGGGATAAACTCCTCTTCAAATGTGGCACGGAAGATGGACCAAGGAATCGTCTTGCCACCATCATCTGAGGAGAGAGATATGTGGTGCATATTCTACCAGTCGTGCACATTCATTCGAAGCTGGAGTTGGGCACAGGCGACTCGCTTGTCGTCAGGTACTTCTAGCAGTTTAAAGTGATCCTCCAGCTCGGCCAACCAATCTAGCGTCACAACAGGATCCTCAGTGCCGCGGAAGAACGTGTTGCAAACCTTTTTGAAGTCGGCAAAATCGAAGGCAGTTACCTCCTTCTTCTTTGCAGTGCGGGGTATTTCGACTTCGTCTGTTTGTGGCTCCACCGATGCCCCTATTGTAGTCATGGAATGGTTGGAAGCTAAGGTCTAAACAATTTATTGCAACGCGTCCACCTGCTTCTGCTGGATCTCGAATCGAGCTTCTAGATTTTTCTCGAACTTGTCCTGTCGGGCCTCATCCCTCTTTTGTTGCACTTCTAGCATTTGCATCATTCGTTCGACCGGATCGACAGAGGGCGCAGGTCGTTGGCTCTCAGAATTAGCCGAAGTACCAGAAGTACTTGTATCAACTTGCCCTGTTATTTGTGTTTAGGCCATTCCTGCTAAAACAAGGAACTCACATCGGTCTCATAGAGTATTACGAACTCACTGTATGGAACGCATCTTATTTTGCACCAATCGATTTTAAGAGTTCAACTTGGAAGGGACAGAGTCATCTTAAGAAAACTTTCGGACACGGGATCAAAGGATCTGAAGCTTTGCTCTGATACCAATATGTCATGCCCCAATTTTCGTCCAATCGATAATCGTCCCCTAGGCGTGATGTCGTGCACGCGTAGGGCGCGCGTGCACAAGGCCTAGGCATAATGATAATCTTTAGAACACATGCAACAGAGTACGCAAATAAGATAACACACATTGAGGCATAGAAAAGTTTTTTTTTTATTGATAATGAACATCTGATTACAGACTCTTGACCCAACAACGATAAGGATGCCACACGGGCTTACAACTGGGATACAAAATGAGATAGTCGTTCCATACATCATATCCTTTACTAAAACTTCAAAATGATTTAGACACCTGCTGGCGAAGCTATCGCCTTGCCTCGGAGCTGCATATAAGGGTTGTGCGGCCTCCGAATGCTTTGTACAACTTTCCAAAAGTCACGAACGGGTGCATCGAGTACTGGACTGGTTGGGGGAAGAAAGCTTCATCTGCTCGCCGCATCGCTCGGGCTCGGGGAACCTGATGCAACGAGGGTCAGTACTTTGAAAAGTACCGGTGAGGGCGAGCTAACCCAACTAACAAAATCCATAGTTGTTTAGATGAAACATGCAAATTATTTGTGGTCTTTCTATCTTGCCTTAGTTCATTTACATGCAAGCATTACGTATGTAAATTTTACAGAAATAAACAAGCCACCGTTTGGTGACTTTTACCTTCCCGTCTGAACGGCCTGCAAAATACTTACCATGCCCTTCCCTGCCACGAAGACATGATTAGTTTGAGCAAACAATGCAGAAATATATATATTTGGTCATGGCACATCAATACCACCGTGGACAATAGCTACAGTAAGACGCTGACCCTTGCAGCACGGGTAACAAACCCCGCTACAAGGCCCCCGCATTACCCGTGCTAGTCTTGCTAGCGTAGCTATCCGAGTTCCGCCCGGAACGAAAAGGCCCCAGTGCCCCGGACACCATTCGCAGGAACTAAACCTTGTGCATAAGTTGTTCGACCGAACTACGCATTGACACTAAGTTAATAGATAAAGCATTCAAGCCCAAAAGAATGTACATATCTACTTTAACACAGTGCATTCGGCATAGTCTACCTGTCCAAGCGGTTTTATTTCATTTTAGTTTGCACAATACATCTGTACAGTTATATAGAATAAGTTCTAGCTACAACTGAAACATGAATATATAAGTGCATAGCGGACAAGCACGCATCAATGTGATCGTTTGAGAATTCTAGGAGACAAGCATTATAAGTGTTTCAAGTCTACTCTTCTTTTCATTTGACTCAGTTTATTCTTCTTATGATATCGTTGGAGTGGGATGCACAAATGAGCCAATTTATTAAGAGTGAAGACTTTGAAGAAGGGTGCTAATTGAAGTAAAGCCACTCACAAGTTGGTGAACTATGAGAGAAAATAGGAGAACTTCAAGACTCCGCATGTGCATCGTCTACCTGATCACCTGCACGCACCAACAGATGATCAATATCTCCTGCTTCGGTCTCCGAGTTTCGATACGAAATACGAAATCCTAAGAACGAAGGCAATAAAATTCATCAAAACCGTTCAAGAAAACGTAAGTCATAAAACCAACAAGAAAGCAACTAAGCGGCATCGAAAACGGGCAAGAAAACCAGCGCAACAGAAATGCCTCTATCGACTTTGTCGCCGAGTCCTTACTTGAGGCACGATCCGTTGAATATGGGACTTGATTCCGATGAAACCAATCCATAACGAGGAAAGGATCTTGATTCAATCTGTCCCGATCGAACGGTATCAAGTATTTCTTGGCCGCGCTCCCCGAATAGGGGGAACGAGGCATTACACCGGATGGAGGCTCGAGGGGTATTTGACATAAGATGGATCGTCGGAAACTTGTCTTGGTGGGGCTTCGAGATACTTTGAGGGATACAGAGGATTCGGTTCATCGAGATAAAGCGACGAATGGTGATGTGTCAAAGATTGAGGGCCAGTCTATCGGTCCCATGACAGCTGGTCGGTCTCCAAGTGGGAGTTGTTCCACGGATCTGGTTTTGGCGACTGGTGGTTTGCAAAAACTTCACGGAGCGACATTGGTTTCAGCAGTTTGAGGCCATGGAGTGCAGCAAACTCAATCTGAGGCAAGAGCATTATCATTCACACAGCTCAGGGGAAGCTGTGGGTCATCGACGGCATGCACAGTGCGTGATGTTCTGCTCGAGGACGCAAGTGTATGGGGGAGCTTCAGGTTCGGACACGAAGGTGGGCAGATTCAGGAGTTCGAATCTCGGGAGAATTGTACCGTCCACTTGGTTGGGCCAGCCAAGGGTGAAGAAGCTCGTCGAAACGTTAACACGTTTCGGTGGAAGACGAAAGTCGGGGACATGCAGCCAAGACTCACGGTGAGGCTGATCGTCAGGGACCTCGGTCTTGGCCGTGTCATCGATATCAGCAGGATCCCAGTAGTGCAGGAGGTGCTACGCATGACAGCTAGCGACGACGTGAAGGTCGAGGAGCTGGAGACAACGGAAGATGCAAAGCAACTCGGGGGGATCGGAGATCAGTGGCATGGGGGAGCATGATTTCTGTCGCGAAATGACAGGCATGGAGTCCAGTTGAGGAGTCATGGGGTCAACACCCTCTCATTAGACTGGAGGGGGGGGATTGTTGGGGTCTAGTCTGGATTTGGTAAATTTTGGAGCCCAAATATGGTCAAAATTTTGATTTGATATAATTTAAAAATCTACATTAAATGTAAGATTTGATTAGATTTTAAATTTGTATCAAATATTTAATCTACCATATTTGGACGTCCATAATTGATGTTAGGCTATTTTAGGTGTAATAGGATTATAATTTTAGGGTTTCCTATTTAGGAAATCCTATTATGACCTAAAATAGGTTTTTTATCCTATAAATAGGGAGGAGGGCGGAGCCACAAAGAATAAGCACAAGTTGGAGATTCGGGGTGCTCGTCCACAGAAAATCTAAGAGAAAGTCTGTCCTTTGCTCTTAGGACTTCGCCATCCAAGACAAAAGGAAGAAGGAGATCTAATCGAGGAGTCGTCAACTTCGGTTAGGGAGATTGCTACGGGTTGGTGAGTGATTTCAATTGTAATCTTATGCTTTTCTTCTTGAGTGTGGCGAGAGAGGGTTGAACCTATTAGGACAAAGAATTTCAACATTAGTTTTTTGCAATCTTGTAATTTCATCTGAGTTATAAATGTTAGAATTTGTCCAAGTGACGTAGTCGCCGCCATATACTTGTCTTCATATGTGTTTGGTGTTCGTAGATTGGTTAATCATCTCAAGTGGGTTGGCAAAACGTTTCTGCGACGTCCCTAACACGTGGTATCAGAGCGTACGTGTTTTCGATGAGTTTAATAAGAAAGATGGGAGCGGAAAGGTGGGCATAAAATTGGATGTACAAAAGCTTATCATTATGTTTATATAGATTTCCTCTATTGTGAGGATGGGATTTGATGATTGGTTGATCAGTCGGATTTGCCAATGCATCTGCTCCCCAATATTCTCTATCAGGACACCCCAACGGGTTCTTCACGAGTAACTGAGGTCTCTGACATGGTGATCATTTATCTCCTTCTCTCTTTGCTATGGTCATGAAATTATTTTCTTTGGTAGAGGTCCAACTTACAGAGGGAGATTGATATCGTGTTTTAAGAAAATTGAACCAACGGTGTCTCATTTGATTTATGTTGATGACCTTCTTTGTCTTCATTTAGCCCTCCCACAGGGGGAGGAGGAGCATCAATTCCCTAATTGAAATCATGGCAGAGTTTGGTAAACGGTCGGGTCTTCAAATACACAGCGAGGCGAGGCGAGGCGAGACGAGACGAGACGACTTTATTTCAACTGAACGTGCTCCAACAATAGATGAGCTGAAGCTGGAACTTTAATGAAATTAGACACACATGACATACCACAGGGTTAGGAGAAGAGAGGAGAGGAGGTATTGTGGGTTGAGGGTGTTGCAGGAAAAAATGAACTATGCCTCTATAAACTAGTGGCAACATACTTGTTTTCTCATGAAATGAAGGACAGACTGGCATGCTTCAGTGTATGGTATTTTCTCCAAAGATCTCCTCCGGACTTGTTGGGAACTTCCAGCTACTACTTTCTCCATCTGCCAAGGCACCCAACCCAACAACAGGCAGTATACAGAAGAAAGCAAATAAGAGAATTGTTTCTACAATTTTATTTTATTGTTGTCCTACATTTAGGGGCTGTTTGGTTCGGCAAATTGAAAAAATTCGAAAATCGACAATTTTATGTGCGCATTGGGATGAAGTAGAGCGAAATGAAGCATCCTTCGTTTGGGTGCTTTGAAGAAGTAGAGGTTAAAAGTGGTAATCCTAAAGTTAGACGTTTGGATGGTTGTTGAAGTGAATAAAAAAATTGTAATTTTTTGTTCAAATCACATGAATAGTAAATTATTTTGTTAAAGTAGAGAGGAAGTGGTCCTCCAACCAAACGTGTGAAACGAAAATGAGAATTTTGCACTTTCGTGCTCCGGAGGAAAAAACTCAAATTTCATGTAGACATTTTTAATCAGATGAAAGGGCTCAATTTGGTGAGCATCGAATTATTTCAACGATTGTGTTTCTAGCATGTTTCTCATTGCTTCTCAATTAAATACCAAATCTTGTCATGCTTCTGCGAATTTTGGCTACAATTTTCTTTTGATATATGCATCAATGACAGGTGGGGCTAAGTGGTACCGAACTCGAGTGCCCCTTGTGGTTACCAAGGAGAAGTATAAGATCCGGCTGGGTTACAAAAGAGCAGTGGATCGAGCCACGGGAACGTATTATTCCTTCTATTTATAAATGATGGGAGTTGAAAAGACAGTGGACCCACAAGACGTGCAATACAGCATGCGCAAAAAAGTCTCGTGTGAAATGTCGGACACATCAAAAAAGAAAAGGAAAAAAGGTTTAATCTATGGGACACAACTTACTACTAAAAAATATTTACACGCCGACAATGACCGTACACGTCTTTTGGTACAATTGGTTCGTGCCAAGATCATCCGGGGTGGGACGATATCCAGCCGCCTTCTCCAGTTGAGAATACCAACTAACAATCATGTATGAAACTATGTACATCAATGTGCAACCATAGCACTACTATTATACTTTGTACAAGATATATTGTGAAAGAGGGATAATAATATCAAGAAAAATAATGATTTAGAAATAGTACTTATAACAATATCGAGTTCGGAGGAATTGATTCCAATTGTATTGTACTTATAACAATAACAATATCGTCTTTGTCTACAAAATCTCGAGGTTGGGTGAACGCATCTGCGGCCCATCGGAACCTGCTAGCTCCGCCCCTGGCTGCAACCAATTTCCTATGAAGCCCCTCTGCAAGCAGCTCATACAAATAGGATGATGTTACATGAGATATTGGTCACAAGAAATTGCCAACATATATTTGATTGAATTTCAACTGGCAACACGAAATATTGACTGCATAAAAAGTGTTTCAAGTAAAAATAGGATTCATTCATGGTAGCTAGCAAATGTCATCAAAAGTTTTTGTAAGTTTTCCTCTAGAAACTCAGTTGCTACATAACAAATCAAGAACTAGCTTCAGGCAGATGCATCCGGCACTTAACCCTACATTCTTTGCTGGGCATAAGTTAAAATATTTCCTAGTTGACAGAGGTTGACGGAAGTTTAACTGCGTACAAGTTACAAGTTAAAATACTTCACGAAAGTTTAACTGTGTATATCAAACCGTATCTTCCAAAATCTGCAATCTATAATGCACCTAGGGACAGGTAGGGCTCGAGTACTGTATGAATCTGTCCCCGTTTCCGTTTATGTCTCCATCCCTGGTCGGATTAAAATTTTCACTCATTTCCGTTTCCGTCCCCGTCCCGTCAACACTTTTGGGGTCAGATTTCCTCTCCGTCCACTGTCCCGTTAACAATTTTCATGTAGAGTATATGCTTAAAAAAACTGTGTTCATTCCCAAAAATGAAGATAAAAAACTACAATACAAGTTAATAAAACCTTGTTTTCATAAAAGAAGAAGAAGACGTACTACTAGATATAGAAAAAGATATAATACAACAAAAAGAGAAAATATTAATACAACAAAACATACAAGTACTAAAAGAGAGATTAATGTCTAACTAATATCAATGGATTGCACATATGGGTATAACTAATCGGAGGCGAGGATTTACCGGGACGGAAAGTATTATACTCATACACGGCCGTGAACCTGACCGGATTTTTTTTTTAATCCTCATCCCCGCCTCCGTCCTCATTTTTAAATCCCCAAATTCCGTAGGAAAAAAATTCGGGTCCCCATCGTGTTCGGACGAAATTGCCATCCCTAAATGCACCTCAAGGAGACAAAGCATGGTTCTAACAGCTACCAACATTGCATATTACATAAAAGAATAAGTTACATATTTGCCTTTGCAGTATATGCAGACATTATTCCTTAATCATGTAAGTTGGCATAAATCCCTAGCTATAGTTTCAGGTTAAAAGCACTATAGAATCTTTGATGTATCATTTCTATACAGGCTACCATGAAAATACTTTGAAATGATTATATAAATCTTTAACTCAACACAATGGATTATATTCCTCCTTCGCTTCTTCTCAATGAAACACCATATAACATGACTAGAATCAAGGAATTAAGGGTGAAACCATTATCATCCATTCAACAGACGGCAACTATAAATGATAAAATCTTTGCAATAGGCACTCTTGAAAGATGTAATCAAAATATGGGAGTTCGATAGACCGCATCTTGATAACATGATTTAAGTAATAAAATTAGGTCTTAAAAACAAGATATATGACCATGATTTAAATATAGATTCCATAAACAGCATTTTGCAAACACGACGTAAATAATAAAACCACATTTCCAAAACATGATTGTATTATTTAGATCACATATTCAAAACACAACTAGTAAAAACAAACTGTATTTTACTCAAAATCCCTCAGCTAGACAACAAGTTACTTCAAAAGTACTAGTAAAAACAAACTGTATTTTACTCAAATCACTCAGCTAGACTAAGTTACAGGAATACACTTAATCAGTGGCTAATCTCAACAAAATTAAGGCCCAAATATATTTAGTCTATAGGAGAATGTAACAGGTGATCGATAGGCTGGTAGGATTTTAGATTTCCGCTCAAAGCAAACTCTAGTTCCATTCATAAGTATAAATACATAATAAGTGGATATCATAACCTCCCTCGTAACAGTTTGTATCCCTTTTGTACCTTTATTTGAATTTTTCATGTTCAATCTAATTGTATTAAAAGTTAACAAAAAAAAAAAATTATGGTCTCCAAAAATCAGCATATCATACAGATAAAAGCACGACAGACAGTATGTGTTCTCAATTAGCTAGAAAGGTAAATTGCATACCTTATCTAGAAAATGAAAATAAAAGAGAGAAGGATTGTAAGAAATAAGTTGTCAAACTCTTTATAGCCTCCATCTTGTATATTTACCGAATACATGCTTTACATAAACTAATGGAGGAGAAAATAAAGGCATTCATGGCTAGAAAACTGAATAGTAATAGAATTGATGAGATTTTATTATGACGTAGACGTTAATTAATTGAGATAATAAAATAAGCTTATAGAATCAAAAACCACAAATTCTTGGCCTCTTTCCACTAAAAGTTTTGATCATAATCTATTTTAATCGCAGAATTTTCCAAAGTTTTTGTATAGTCAAGATAAAGACTCACATAAAGGCTCAGTCACTCCTATGACAATGGCATGGTGGTGAACAGAGGATTTCTCGAAATAGTATAAACTATTTCAGATTTAGTTGCCTATGTTGGAAGCAGGAGATTACCTATAGCTGTTTTACATTACACTTTGTACTCGTTAACACGCAACCATTTTGTCAATGACCACTTGTTTCCTTTAATAACTGGGCACCCCCCTGCAAGGAAATTAGAAAATGATATTAGAAAGCTATCTATTTAAATCTATCAACATGCAGATACAATTGTTGAGAATCTGAACAACATTCCAGTACATAAAGGAGCCCATGTTCCCAGTAAACCAGACAAAGAGTTCAAATCCAAATAGTAATAACTGAGCACTAAAAGGGAAGATTGTCTTAGATTAACAACCAACCGTGCAAGCTTGATGGATCTAGAGTGGCATCAGGTCTCATGCTCCAGAAAAGTAATGCATCTCCCATTTTTGGTTTAACAGAAAGGCCCTTCTTTGCGCATTCAGATAGATCATTATACCAAGACAATGAACTGCTATTTATTGATGCAGAAGGAAATACTGTCTCGCCACCTTCTTCAACATCTGATCTGAGAGATATAATTAGGAAAAATCAACAAAAAAAGTATCAGTTACTTCGGTACTGTACATTAAATCATGACGTGAAAGAACAACAGTTTTACACCAAAGCTTAGCATGATGCATACAGATACATAAGAACAGTAGCTATACGTTGACCACCATTCTTAGTGTTGAACTCGTCAAGGAAGTAATCATAGTGCGGGTCATATTTTTGTCCAACTTCATAGTGGAGAATTTGGAGTCCCTCCCCATGTTCTGTAAAAAGAATATGTTAAACTATTACTCATGTGGAATTTGATATAATGAATGAATAGAAAAGCGAAGAGATGAACTTAACTGCATATTAAGAAGCATCCAAGTGGACTTGTATGGGTGTGAATCTCTACTTGTCGAAACCCATACTTAGTACACGAGCGAAGCAGGAAATGGAAAAATCGCAAACAAGACACATTTATAACAAAGGGTTCTGATTAATGAATCAAAATGTAATGAGTTTTCGCAGAAACAATTGGAATGATAACTGAGTAGAGGTACCATTAGCTGGTTTTACAAACCCTTTAAAGGAATTTTGGGGATTCCTATCCCTAATGAGAAAGTAACCCTTTAAAAGGTAAAGTGTAGCATTATGCATTTTCCGGAAAATAGGTAATGGTTGGTTCATAGGTATATCTTCCTCCTCTTTGATTATATCAGCATCTATACATCCTAATATCACTCTTCCGTTTTCACATTCAATCTTCACAATTTCATATTATGTCTGCCATAACTTTGGCTTGCGTCCTAAAGAAAGGGAAAGAAGGGTTTCCCTAAGCAAGAACGTTTGCTGTTTTCAAATGTTTCAGTGTCTACACTGTCTAGCCAGTTTCTCAGCCAAAAGATCTCTGGGCGAACTAGTCTCGAACAATATTACCCTTTTAGTACTTCATATCATATTTCAACCGACTAAGAACCTTTGAAGTTAACCCATATAAGTTACTGGATGTGTATGTACAGCAAGCTGGTATTAAAAGTCTGTCTGTCTTCTTCCAAAATTCAATCAAACTCTTCCACAACCAAAATCGTAGATACATTAAAATCTAAGTTGCATCTGGGTGGAAATATCAATCAATTACAACTTATGAGTTGATTAGGATATTGGCTTATATCAAGCTCCGTTTCAACTAAGGCAAGCTAAAGTAAAATTCACATAAATTTTGCATAAGAAAGTTTTTCCCTACATCTTAACTTGTCTACACTACATGCTTAGCTTGAGCACACTAGAAAAAGGAGTAAATGGAACAAATAGCCATATTTGTCGAAGATTGTGCCATTTATCTATTTATAAGCTCAAGAAGGTATAATTCATATGTTGATTACCTACAATACCCAATATACCACATGTCAATATTATCCACATGTTGGTTACCTACAATATTTGATATACCATAATAGGTGGTTTCTTGCATCATCATCTTATGCAAGCCCAATGCCTAGTTGGAGACGGGGCATGGACCGTTAATACATCATTTCGGAGTTTCAGTATTGTAGTTATGTTTCATTATTCTCAACATAAAATACAACTGGCAGATCAAACATTGTACTTCATTTGGTAATTGGTATACTCAAGCGCATCTTTTTAAATAGATCCAATTCATGTTCATTTTGCTCTATCCTTCCCAAACTAGCACCTTCAACTACAACCCTATCAGTTCTAACTCCAAAATTCTCTGTTGCACATCCAAACTATCCCAAACCATTTTCTTGTAAACTTACTTCCACAAAACTTTAAATAACTTTCTAAAGATATACACCCCCACCTGGAACTCTATGCAATACTTAAATCTTTTAGATGTAATAATTGTGAAATGTAGTTTAAACTTTAAATCGGGTAAAAGGAGGCTGTCAAGCACATAATAACCTTCATGGGAGCTCAGTGATAAAGAGACGCACCTCATAGGCTAAAATTGGATTCAAAATACAGAGTTATTGTTTTTGTTAAAGACCGTGCCATTGAACCAAAACTGTAGAGTTCTAGTGAGGGTTGATGATTATATATTTATACTATTCTAGCACACATACGCAGGTCGAAGACCAGTTTTGGGCCAGAGCTGTTTCACGCAATGGTACTAATTTTTTTCAAGTCATCTTAAAAAGGATTCCATAGAGTTTGAACCTGGGTTGCTCTAACAACATGTTAAAGACCCTGCCAGTGCACCAAAACTATGTAGTGAGTGTTGAGGGTTATGTTCTTACATTATTGCAACAGATCCTAAATAGCTAATTGTAGTATCTTATTAGCCAAAAAAGTGTGTTCGCCTTTGTGTGTGTGTGGGTCTTGGGGATTGCTGGTAGGGGATTTAGGGGGCAGGGGAGAAGAAGACGGAAACGAAAGAGAGGTCGTGCTGGGGAGAAGGATGCGTAAGGGGGGTTGGGTGGGGGCAGGGTAAGGAGAGGATAGGGCAGAGGTTTGGGTTAGGGGAGGGGAAGGTGGGGAGTGATGCGGATGAAAACACACCTAGAAGTTTCACTTATTGTTTTCTTGGTATCTGCCAAGAAGAAGGCTCTTCTTTGTGGTGGCCATTGTAAGACAACTTATGTGTGAATCTGATATAATCATCATCTTGAAGCTCCTAAAAGAAAATTGGTTAAACAAAGAACAATTGAACATGCACACTCCCTTTGGTATATAAAATATTCCACATCCAATCACCTACCTACAGGTATGAATGTAAAATCTGCTATCCTTTTCTCAATGGCACGGATGATTTTGTCTCGTCCTCTTTTAAGAAACGTGCCTGAACTTGTACGAACCCTACAGAATACATCATGATAAGAATCTTCACTAACAGCAACTAGAAAAGCTTTAAAGATCTATGGTATGCCAACCTGCTGTCCTTACTGCGACCAGTGGCACCATCAACAACTGTTGACTTCTCCATATGAGGCTTTGCTAGTGCTATTAGGTACTCACATTCTCCTTTTGACTGCAAAAGTAGTTAGTATTTATTAAATTGCAAGGACATCACAAGGCTACATATACATGAGAGAGACTAACTTTGTCAGGCTATATTGTCATATCTCACAAATTCACCAAAATGAAAAAAAAAAAAAAAATTGGATTAAGAAAAAAGAACATACAAATAAAAGCAATTCAAACCAAGATTCAAAGTATCGGTATTGGAATCGGTATCGGACCATTCCTATGAGTATCGGGATCGGCGGTATCGGTAGTATCGGCGGTTTCGGATCGGAGTATCGGATTTTTTGGTATCGGAAAGCAAACAACTATTAGTAAATTATTAACATTTTAGAGTATATTTTATACATTTATGCATAATTTAAAGTATTTAAAGTATTGTTTTTTAGTATTTTTGATATTGAATAAAATAGTAGTCATCCTTGTCGATTGATTTATATGCGATAGATAAATTTTTCTCTTTTATATGTTTTTACAACCTTACTATGCTTTTACACCCTTGCTAATTGGTTTTTTAATTCAATATTTTTTGCCGAATTGACCGGAAAAGAGACCTCTAATGTCGGTATCGGTCAGTATCGGATATCGGTCGGTATCGGATCGAGACATGCCAAACTGTATCGGTATCGGCCGTATCGGATCGGTATCGGCCGATACTTTAAACTATGATTCAAACATCGCTAAGCAGATATGTTTAACAGCAAAAAAAGATCGATAGGATCAAATAAAACAATTGGCAAGACAGAGAAATGAATGCCACCCTCATCAAATAAACATCACGATTATGCATGCGCATGTCGAAATTACCTGATGGTGCAAGTATCTGTCGGTTCCTGAGTGCTTTTTGGTGCATATGTACATAACTATTAAAAACTAATAACAAAGTATATTCGACAACAAAAAGACCGTTTTGGATCAAATAAAACAATTTGCAAAAAGAGAAAATATCACGATTATGCATGTTCCTGTTTACATGATGGTGCAAGCACCTGAGAGTTTCTGGCCATTTTCTTGGTCCATGCAAACAATTAGAAACTAAGACCCAAGTGGTGGGAAGAATATCCTAATCATGCTAGGAAAGTTAATGCTATTTAGATTAGCTTAAAATGTCAAAATTGAAGGCATCCATAGTTTTTAAAATGTTGCTGCTTTCTACTATTACAGGGAACATAGACGACCCCTTACAAATTGGGGAAGCACAGAAAAACTCTTCACGGCTCCAAGCTCATGAGTTTCCAAGGAATGATATTAGAATGCACAATAGGTAGGTTGAACTTAAAAAGTTCATTAAATTGGACATCCAAAATTGGAAGTACTTTCATTCAAAAAGACATAGATGGACGCCAAACTATGTGTTGTTTCCCTTATTCAGTACTTACTTTCAAAGACCTTCTCAAGAACTGATAGTTTACATTGAGTCCTTTCGTCAAACTCACACTTGATAATTGACAAAAAACTTTTGTCAACTATCATCATCATAAATTATTACTATTATTATCATCATTATTATTATCAACTTACCAATAGGTTACATAATGTATTACCCTTTGTTAGTTAGGAATCTAGTTTATATACATAGGAGCCCTTCCTCTTTTTAGCTCTGCACTTAGTTCCCTTGGGGGAGAAGAAAAATTATCCACGGCACACGAGGCTACAGCCTCCGCCTCGAAACATGTGGGGTGGGGTGCCCTTTATAAGGTGCATGACTCAGTAAGCCTCATATTGAGACCCGTGCTCATTTGAGGCGTCCCTCATGCATATTGTTGCTTTATGTTTCCTTCTATATGTTTCTTTACTAACCAAAAAAAATCCCCTGAGTTGGGACTAAAGTTGGATGTGACAGTTAATCTCTCTTGGAAACTGAAAAGTCTCTTAAGATCAAAAGGAGACAAAAAGCCCTAACTCTCGTAAGCTTCCCAACTCAATAGATCAAAAGGAAAAGAAAAAGCCCACATGATTAGTCATGCCTAATAACCACTTGGCAAGTCCACTTTCAATATCTATTACATATAGTCGTTCATACTTTAAAAAACATTATTTAATTTTTTTTTAATAAATGTTCGTCTTGCTTTCATGAGGCTCGTACCTTCGTCTCACGCCTTTGGTCCTTTAGACCCTTTGCGCCGCGAAGCATCTTGCGCCTCTAATAACTTTCGGGAGAAGGTGGCTACAGTGATTTACTTCACAGTGCATACTTACTCCTTGCTTTCACGTGATTGAGTAGTTTCTGACACAATTTGTTCTTCCAACCATTTCATAGTAGTTAGATTTATGTAACAAATAATTTAAGTAATGTGCCTTTGTTGCATGTGGTTTGGACAGAATTTATTTTTTTCTACCAATAAGTTAGCATTTTGTTAGTCTTCTTAGAAGCCAGAAGCGGGAGCGGAGAATGCGACTACTTAAAAGAGTCTAAAGTTAGAAACGTGATGGTAGCGTGCGCTAATAAAAAAAATTATGTTTAGTAATTATTGTTATCAAATTTTACAAATATCTTAATATTTATTAGAATTTATAAAGTTCAGTATAGAGAGATCATTAGCTTGGTGATTTGTATGATGTCAAGGTAAGAAATCCTTAGTTTCTTGTTATTTTGATGAACATGTATTAAATTCTTCAACTTTTTTTCCCAAAAATTCTGTTATCTTTTAAAATTATGGTCATGTTATGGAAAACACTCATATCGCTCATGTCGTCGGGGAAAATGTTCATGCTGCCGGGGAAACGAGCTCCCAAGTAAGAACTGCATAATCGAGATTCTTACTGAGATTCGTTGATCTCCTAGAAGTTTCTGGTTTCTAAGGTCTTCTTTGTCTTCCTTGGGCTACATCATTGCTTCTTGGTTAGTTTAGACATTTTGCTAGGTTTGTATGGTTACTTGTGTTTTTCACTTGGTTTACATAAAAGCTTACCATTTATCTCCAGTTTCCTACAGATTTATCAAATCTTTTATTTTAAGTTAGATGGGTGCTCTCTTAGGTTTCCATGGTTAATAGTTGTGATTTTCCTAATTTAATTATGGTTGGTGGTTATTAGTATATCTTTAATCATCTAGGGTTGGCCTTTTGTTGCATGTAAGGTATGATGTATCCAAGTATTTTACAACTTGAGTATTTGGTGCTTGCTTATGTATTCTTTGGTGCATGCGGGGGGTGTTTTGTGTCTACCTATATTACTTTATTTGGCCTACGTGGTTAGTTGTGTTAGTCCCCTTAATTAGTATGCTGCTTAATGATTTCTAGATTGGGTAGCTTCATTGTCTGAAATGAACTAAACCTTTGTCTTTCTTTTGATGATATATGGTAATCATTTGCATTTCCTGGATTAAAAACTTTCGTTCTTATCTTATTTAGATACCTACGTAGACTTCCATGTTTGGCAGTAGTTATTATGTTCCCTCTATTATGGTTGATGACTACTATTATATTTAATACATGTGTTAAAAGAGATCCTTCATTTGCATGTATATTTACTGTTCCTAGTTAGGTCATTATTTGGTTACCATATATGTTTGCTAAGTTTGATTCAGATAGCCATCTGGTTCTCTAAACCGATATATGCCTGGTTTATGGGTGTACATACTTATTTTCATGGTAGTCTGCTTGGTTTGTAATTGTATTCTACCTTATGATCCTTGGTATAGTATTCCTAGCTTTTACAATTGACCCTCTGTTGCACAGTGATTTAGGTTTATTTGTCACTAAGCAAGTAGGTACTGCTAGCTCTCTCTATGATTCCCTAAATTCTTTTAGAAGATTTAAGCACGAGGAATGCTTGATACTTGAGAGTGGGGTTCCTTGTTTTCTTTCACCATCCATCCCTTTAGAAAACCGAATTATTTACACTGCCTGAACAATTTCCCATGCCCAAGTCTAAATTATGTACATTTATTGTTTAACTATTTGTGTGCTCCTAACTTTTGTTGTCACTATTCTGACATGGCATTCTGTGTTTGTCCGTGCACAACTGGATATTTCTCTAAGGTAGTTTAGACTTCTACAGAAGAGAAAAATCGCGGTCAGAATAGGCATGCTTCTTCTACTTTGCGCATGGTTTAGTTTGGGGAGTGGTTGACGGTTAGGATAGGCATGCTATGATTTGTGCCCTGCTCTCATCATCAGACTACTCTTTATCTTCTAACATTTGCATAGTTTTCCTGAATTTGTTTATTTCCCTTTGCTAGAGTTGCATGTCCATTTCTTCCTCACTCATTTTACCACTCTAAATAACAGATCCTATATTTACTGGTGTAAACAGGGTTGATCACTGTATCTCATGCTCTCTTTTTTACTGTCATATCTGGGTTTAAGTGCATTTCCATGATACTAGCCTGACAGAGCACGGAAACAACGATTGCTGAAACCAACGGCCGAAGATATAAGGGAATGACACCTCAATTCTCAAACACAAGAATCAACAAGACTCAAGATCAATAATAAATCAATATCATTCAACTTGTCTAAAACCTTACAATGTCTTACATTATTTATAGGTAGAAATATTAAATAAATAAGGAAACATCGTACCACGAGAATCATAAATTAAAGCATACTAAATATAAGGAATCGAATTAAGGGAGCAAATAAATCAAGGAAATAAATAAGGAAATCATGAGTTGCAGTAGAAATCCTAATTTAGGAAATTAGAAGATGTAGTAGAAATCATAAATTAAGGAATCGTGTCCACATCAGACCCCTCCTCTTGAAGAGAATTCGATCCGAGTTCTTTGTGCCTCGTCGTTGGCCACCGTAAAGCTCATCAAAGCCTCCTCCCTCCAACTAAACTTTCTTTTCTTCCACACTTCAAACAATCCCAATCTCCTCAAAGGAAGTTTGTTGTAATTCCTAACCAATAGTTTCTCCTTCCAAAAACACACTATGATGTCGCCACCAACGTTAAAAACCTAACGCATACATTGCATGTAAGAAATTGTAGCAACTTACACCATTTGTACTAGCCTTTTGCAGTTGCTCTTGCACCTCCTCGTGAACTCCATGGATTTGGTTCGCCAAATTCTTCAGTGTTAAACTCTTATTTGACACCTTTGGCAAAATACACAAATCCAAGATATGATCAAGCGGATTCAAATATAGAATAGTAAATGGGGACCTTTTTTTATAGACAATCGAATCACGCTATCACAAAAACCGGAATTCTGGTTTGGCCTTACCTAAATTCCGACAAAAAATTGAAAATTTTCGGTAAGGACATGAATTTTGGTCAGTACCGTCTCGAGCCAATCGTGTCCTCATTATACTCCATCTCTTGCAGAGAACTCGACCCGAGTTATTTGTGTCGCAGTCTGGATAAAGTGTCTTATCATCAATCTCCGCAAAGCTCGTCGAGGCCTCCTCCCCCAATTAAGCTTTCTTTTCTATAGCACTTTGAACGACCTCAATCTCTGTAGAAGCATGAAAAATCATGCAGGCCGCATAGAGGTCATGTCCTCCATCAAAAACGAAACTAAGCCGTAAAGAAGCCACATGCGGCCTGAACAACCAAGCCGCAGAGAAGCCATATGCGGCCTGAACAACCAAGCCGTAGAGAAGCCACATGCGGCCTGATCAACCAAAGATCTAGAAGCCGCATAGTATACTTTATGCGGCCTGAACAACCACAGAGCAGGGAGGCCGCATAAAATCTCCCTGACACAGCATTCGATGACTGTCAGACTCTGACACATCACTCATCACACTGAGATACTTCGAGATTCGTGAAGACGACGGCTCAAAAAAAATAGAAAGTCACGTCAACTCATTTGATTGTCTCGACAGACGTGTCATATCACGTGCTTGCTCGTATGCGGCCACATACCCATGCGGCATCGTCATCATGCGGCCAGAGTGTCCATCCGACCAAGGCCAGACGGCAAGCTTGCATGCTACATACCCATGCGGCCCCGTCATCATGCGGCCAGAGTGTCCATCCGACCAAGACCAGACGAGAGCTTGCATGCGGCTATATACCCATGCGGTCTCGTCATCATGCGGCCAGAGTGTCCATCCGACCAAGGCCAAATGAGAGCACGTATGTTGCGGCCTTCAAACTTGCAAGATCTTTTTCGTTGCAACCGAAGAGATCCTCACGCAATTAGTACAGACCACGTGTTCAGCTGACCAGGTCGCGCACATAATGGGTCAATAACGACCACACCCCCTTCATCGATATTGTATCAACCGCATATCCCAACCAAGGCTATGTGGCAGTACGTTCGTAGTATGCGGCCCAGTTACAACCGCATTCTGTTGAATGAGCCTCCATGTGACCACCAAACAGAGGCATATGCGACATCTATAGCCCGTCAGCCTGATGGCTATAAATAGCAAGAGTAGAGAGACGAGCAATAGGCACAGGAGAGAGAGAGCATAAAAGAGCTTCCTCACGTCCGTATCGGACCGTCAACGGAGTAAAAGAGTCACTGCAGCACTCGATCTCCATCGTCACATCCCAGAATCAAAAATTGTACTTAGATTGTATGTCTAGGACCTCTTTGTACTTTCTTTAGTTTGTTATTAAAGCAAGTTCTTTTAGACTCTCAATTTAATGGCGAACAAAGTGGCGACTCTGCTGGGGACGTCCTTCTCCTCAGATGAGAAGGTTGTGACGCACTCTGATGCGGCCAAGCTGAGTCCAACCCAGAGGATGCTGGTAGTACGCTTCGACCAGCAAGCCTATGAGGAAATGCTCTCTGAGGGCGACGCTTCTCCAAGGCTGACAAAACCTAGATCTCCTATATGGCTCGAGTAAGCCATGCGGCATGATGGGTCATGCGGCTTGGCCACCTATGCAGACGGGTTATTCATGCGGCCAAGTTGTCCATACGGCTGGGCTACCCATACAGCAATGAGAAGTTGGCACTTAGACGAATTCAAGCGTCCAACTGTGCATATGTGTCTCTGTGTTCAAGAACTCCAGTTCGTCTTCTCCGGCGAGCTTACCCCTAATCGACGGCTGAACGTCGTCGGGAAGCAGGGAGGGGACAGCCTCGACAGCACGGCCCTTCCCCTTGGTCTTGGCCTTGCCCTTAGGGGCCTTCTTGGCAGCAGCTGCAGAGGAGGATGCTTTGGGAGCCATGACAGCAAGGAGGAAGAAGAGAAGAAAGACTTGAGGGTTCGTAAAGAACATCTCTCCTCTACCCCCTTTATATAGGCTCGGATATGCGGCTATGGATAATAATGGCAGCTGTTCGAATCTCGATCCGCCTCGATCCACGTAACAAGAAGAAAACGACGGCGACTCTTCGTTGGTTGTGACACTTTATCTTCAGACGGTGCGAAATTCTAAGAGATCCGCTCGAAGACCAAAGCAAATCTCCTCATTTAATGAAGATCTAACAGCCTAGAGAAGTCATCTATGCGGCTATGAGACTATGCGGCATGCCCTTCATATGCGGCCAATAGCGCTCGGCCATGCTTCTTTCAAAGTATTCCAAACTTGTCATTTTGGAAACTTTGAAGGGGGTCTTGTAGAAGCATAAAAAATCATGAAGGCCGCATAGAGGTCATGCCCCTATCAAAAATAAAATCAAGCCGCAGAGAAGCCATATGTGGCCTGAATAACCAAGCCACAGAGAAGTCATATGCGGTCTGAACAACCAAGTTGCGGCCTGAACAACCAAGTTGCAGAGAAACCACATACGGCTGATCAGCCAAAGATCTAGAAGCCACATAGTATACTCTATATGGCCTGAACAACCACAGAGCAAGGAGGCCGCATAAAACTCCCCTGACACAGCATTCGATGACTGTCAGACTCTGACACATCACTCACCACATTGAGATGCTTCGAGATTCGTGAAGACGACGGCTCAAAAAAAGACAAAAAGCCACATCAACTCATTTGATGGCCTCGACAGACGTGACATGCCACGTGCTTGCTAGTATGCGGCCACATACCCATGCAGCATCGTCATCATGCGGCCAGAGTGTCCATCCGACCAAGGCCATACGGCAAGCTTGTATGCGGCTACATACCCATGCGGCCTCGTCATCATGCTGCCAGAGTGTCCATCCGACCAAGGCCAGACGAGAGCTTGCATGCGGCTATATATCCATGCGGCCTCGTCATCATGCGGTCGGAGTGTCCATCCGATCAAGGCCAAACGAGAGCACATATGTGGCAACAATGTCGTGCGGCCAGAGTGTCCATACGACCAAGGCCAAACGAGAGCACGTATGCGGCCAGGAGGACTATGCGGCCAAGAAGTTATGCGGCCTTCAAACTTGCAAGATCTTTTCCGTTGCAACCGAAGAGATCCTCACGCAATTAGTGCAGACCACGTGTCCAGCTGACCAGGTCGCGCACATAATGGATCAATAACGACCACACCCCTTCACCGAGATTGTATCAACCGCATATCCCAACCAAGGCTATGTGGCAGCACGCCCGTAGTATGCGGCCAAGTTACAACCGCATTCTATTGAAGGAGCCCCCATGCGGCCACCAAACAGAGGCATATGCGACATCTATAGTCCGTCAGCCTGATGGCTATAAATAGTAAGGGTAGCATACCCACAAGGAAAGGCGAGCAACAGGCACAGGAGAGCATAAAAGAGCTTCCTCACGTCCGCATCGGACCGTCAACGGAGTAAAAGAGTCACTGCAGCACTCGATCTCCATCGTCACGTCCCAGAATCAAAAATTGTACTTAGATTGTCTGTCTATGACCTCTTTGTACTTTTTTTAGTTTGTTATTAAAGCAAGTTCTTTTAGACTCCCAATTTAATGGCGAACAATCTCCTTGGTTGAAGTTTATCGTAATGTCTAATCGAAATCATCTACTTCCTAAAGCACATCATGAACTCACTACCAGCGTTGAAAACCTTACGCTTAGAGTGCTCGTAAGGAAATTTTGTAGCAACTTGCACCATTTCGAACTAGCCTTTTACAGTCTCTCGCAAACCCCTTCGTGAACTCTAAAGATTTTGGTTCGCCAAATTCTTCAATGCTACACTCTTACGTGACCCTTTTGGCAAAGTACAAAAATACAAAATATGATAAGTGATTTGGAATGTACAATAGCAAACAGGGAGTTCCCTTTAGATGGTTGAATAGCACTATTATACGAAAATTTTGCTTGCGTCAAGGCAAAGTCCTACTGCTTCGACTTCTCACTCAAAGATGTACAAGGAACGCAAAGCCGATCCCCTTTATCAAAAATCCGTCGGGGATGTAAAAGTCGTCGACGACCTATTTTTGACAAAGTTGCTCCTTAATATACTCCAATCTGACAATATCCTGGATGAGCGTAGCCATCAACGCTCTCCTATCAAGTGTCAATTAGTCCAAACATCATTACCAACCATCAATACTCCACCATGCATCCTAAACGCCATCTTCCACTTGTCTCCCGATCGGATGCGTAGTTGGTAGTAGTCGCTTCAAAGATCGAACTTGGAAAAGACTTTGACCCCACTCAGCATTATACCACGTGTCATTTAGTCGTGGTATCGAAAACTTATAGTCAACTGTAACTTTTTAATCGCACGGTTGTCTACACATTATCCGCTAGTTGTCATTCTTCTTCAGTATGAATAGGGTAGTAACCGGCCATGGGCTCATGTTCTCCCTGTTACTCACATTCTCTTCTAGATACGTAAATTATGATGTAATAAGTCCTCTACCTTCTCCCAAATTGTCTCATCCTCCCGTGCACGCATGCAGTAGTATGGAAAGTTCCACAAACTCACCCCGGAACGAGATCATTACAGTGTCGAATGTTGTACATGAGCGGTAGCCCTGTGGGAAGTTCCTACGAAAAATGTCCAAACTCATTTACCAATCGTACCTCTGTTGGAATCACTTCTCCCTTCGTTGATTCTTCAATCTCTATGCTTCGCTTTGCTACCAAGTCATACACCTCACGAGTCTCCTTGAAGTTCAACCTCGCTTCCTTCGTAGAGATCGTCAAAGACAAAAATCATTTCCCTCCTCTTGTAAAGATTTGTTTAGAATACTCTTTCGCAAGGGCTTAAGGGTATACTTGGTTCAATCATTCACCAACCGATACATGTTGCATACGTCGAGCTTTGCACCTACATCAATCTGCTACGGCATCCCAAGCAAAAGCAACATGTGACAACGTCGAGCTTGTTCATCATGATGCAATAGGTATCTCCTTTATAGGCTTCGATAAAGAAGGAAACTCTACAACGCTCGATCACTCTGGCGCTCGGCACTTTCAGACCCCACTAGTGGAATATTGGTCCAAGTGTTCCTCCAACGCCAACCATGTATCTTCGACCAATTGTCAGATGAGACATTTCTTTGGATGTAGCTATCGATCACAATCTCAAATCTTATGTCGTTGTTGGTACTTCGGGTTCGGAATACCTTGTTCCTCTACGAGGAATCACCGTAACCAGGGTTAGACTTCTACATAAAAGCAAAGAAAACTCATTGATGGTCAGGATAGGCATGTTACTTCTACTTTGTGCATGGTTTAGTTTGAGGAGTGGTTGACGGTTAGGATAGGCATGCTACTTCGCTTTGTTCCCCGTTCTCATCAACCAACTACTATTTATCCTCTAACATTTCCATAGTTTCCCTGAATTTGTTTACTGCCCTTTGCTAGAGTTGCATGTCCATCTTTTGTTTCCTCACTCATTGTACCACTCTAAATAACAAAGTGTACATATTAGTGAAATAGGGTTGATCATTGTATCTCATGTTTTTTTTTCATGCATGGGTTTAAGTGCAGTTTGATGATACTTGTCTAACATAGCATGGAAACCTTGATCGCTGAAACCAACGACCCAAGATAAGGTACGGGGACTCACATCTTCATTCTCAAACACGAGAATCAACACACGACGGGCTAAAGATCAATAAGAAATCAATATCATTCAACTTGTCCAAAATCTTACAATGTCTTGCACTATTTATAGGTATAAACCCTAAATACATAAGAAAACATCATAACTAGAGAATCCTAAATTAAAGGAAACAAATAAATCAAGGGAACAAATAAGGAAAATAGGAGATACAATCATACAATAGAAATCCTAAATAAAAAAATAGAAAGTGTAGTAGAAATCCTAAATTAAGAAATCGCGCCCACGTCATTGCCCTTTTCGCTTCCACCGGTTTATTCAACAATTCTTCCTTGGAGATTCTTAGCAAAAGAAAAATAGTGAGAAAGAAAAAAAAAAAAAAAAAAAGGTTGCCAGGTTGGAAAGTTTATCCTTTTATTTCACGGTATTATATTCTTTAGCTTCCTTATTACTAATACTTACCACATTCTTTTTCTAAATGTGGACCTACACAATTGTATTATATTGATGGTTATCGGTAGCTTATCAACAACATACTAGTTGGTCTTCCAATGCCACGATCCTCTCACAGATGTGTGATCTAGGATCTCTTTTCCAGATCTGGATCTCGCAATCCCACGATGGAGACACAAACAATGTCCAATGTACTTCTTCTCATTTTCTTGGCGGCTACATTCAATATGCTCGGTGGATGGTCATTAGGTTCTTCAATAGCATTTCGGATATATTATCTCGTATGTACACCATGTAAAATGCTCGCTTGGGCCTAGTTTTTTGCATTTCAGATGGACAACTCTTTGTTTCAAATGGAAAATGTCAAATGGTGCTCTCACAAGCGTTTAACGTTTTCCATTTTTGGTCATTTTTGTATGGTGAAAATGTGGAAAACACATATTTCAGTTGCCGTTTCGACCAAGCTACCGATGAAAGCGGCAAATGCTCCATTTCAAATGGGAACCATACTAGCCCTTGGTGTGGAGTTGTGGGTTCAGTATGTTTGGTGTTCCCTTTTAGAATTCAGGAATTCTTCTTAAGATAATGTTTTCTTAAGATTGTACTTCAACCATTTGTTTATGGAATTATTTCTTGGTGATTTTTTGCATGTTGCAGTCTCCCGGGTCGCTTCCACCAATCTTATCTTCAACTCCACATAATAACATACAAACAACTCCGGTTTTTTCAGTAAAATACAGTTATTTCTAATACATAACATTCAAAACCATATACTTCTCACAAATTAGTACCCAAAGGTATGGCACTTCCATAAATTGCATTTGAAAACACAATTTCAATAGTTATACTTGATCACTAAATTCCATCATCGACATGAAGTCGCATTCTCAAAACGTAGTCTCTTTAAACAAAATAGCATCTTGTTTTCCTTCTCAAAATGCAACTCATCTACTGAAATTGCAATTTCCAAAAAAACAAATGCAACTATACCAAAGTATGGCACCTCCATAAATTGCATTTGAAAACACAATTTCACTAGTTACTAGCTTGATCAATAAATTCCGTCATCAACATGAAGTCGCATTCTCAAAACAGGTCTCTTTAAACAAAATAACATCTTTTTTCTTCTCAAAATGCAACTCATCTACTGAAATTGCAATTTCCAAAAAAAAAATTGCAACTTTACCGAAGTGCCATATTTTCGTAATATTTTTTGAAAGATTAGAGCATCCACAATGGGAACACTCTGTACCATACTACAAATATTGTAAATACTTTTGGAGTGTTCCCTTCATATTGGCACACAATGAAACACTCAAAATAGCACACCAAATCCATATTCCAAATTAACCTCCTTTTTTCCACTTTCTTTCTTCTCCTTCTTTTTTCTTCCTTCTTTTCCCTTTTGGTGGCCCAGTTGGATTATTATTCACTTGCTATGGCACACTTGAAATTTGGAGTGTCCCTTGGCTTGCCAAGTGCTACAAAGTTTGACTAAAGCAAAAAAATGTAGCACTTGAAACCACTCCCACTGCGGATGCTCTTATTACTCAAGAAAACCCTAAAAATCTAAGGGTGCAATTGATTGCAAGGTGGAAAATATGTGGAAAAGAAATTAATTCCACGGAATTATTTTCCTAGGAAAAAAATTCCATGGAATTTGAAATTTTCTCATGGATAAACTTAATTTAGTGTTTGATTGCCATTATTTTCCTATGGATAGGGTAAGTTTCATTTTCCACCATTTTGGAGAAAAATATAGAAAATTATAGTTTTTTGGAAAATAATTCCATAAAAAATATAAGCTATAAAAACACTACAATTGGCGGAAAATAACTGAAGAATGAAAATGAATCCGAGATCCGAAACACTGACCAGAAAATTGTGGTAGACGAAGGCCCTCGGCTCCCACGCCGACAGAACCTCCATCCACTGCTGCCCTTCTCCTTCCCCTCCTCTCTTCTCCGCCGCTCCGTTCCTGAAATCTCCCAAAAGTCAAGATCTTGCGAATAAAAAAAATCGAGAAAAAAAAGGAAATTGGATCGGCACGTACGTCTCGTTGGCAGACCGGTCGAGCCGGTGGTCGACCTTGGGGGACTCGTCGGAGTTGATCGGGAGGGAGAAGACCCCGAGCGCGAGGAGCATCAGGAACGCCACGGAGAGCATGAGGAGCACGGTCAGGGCCAGCGCGTACGGAGAAGTTCTCCTGCTCGAGAAAATCCGGGGGTTCCGTGGTTTCGCCATGCGCATTGAGTACAAAGAAGTGACGACGAAGAAGAAGAAAAGGAGGCAAATTTCTAGTGAAGTTGCTAATTTGTTTTCGTTTAATTGAAAGTGGCAAAATGGAAAAAATTTGTACAAGAATATAAATATTAAAATAATAGGCGTAGAGTAAAAAAAATTTAGTAATAAACAAATTTTGAAGGCAGTACATTTTTTTTTCTTAGCACATTCCAAATTTTTCTCAGTTTATTTACAAGTTTGTCATTCAATCTTTTTGCTTGAGGGCATCCAAAATTTGGTATAAAAGCCAATAACTTTTTAATTTTTCTATGTTCTCTCCTCTCCCTATGCTCTCTTCTTCCTCTGCTTCTTTCTTCTTCCAAAATCTAATTTCTTCCAATAATCAAAATCCTTCATTCTAATCCTAAAATAGTTACATAAATTAGTTTGAAACTAATTTAGGGGTTGATATATGAACCGATGAACTCTAAAAATCAAACTTAGGAGTTCAAAAAATTGAACAGAGTCGACAGTCGGACTTCAAACCTACAGGACTGTAAACAAATTCTACAGTCATATAGTATATATAGTACTGTAGGAAAGCATATAGTCCTATAGTATATGTAGGACTGTAGAAAATCATATAGTCATGTATTATATATAGACTGTAGGAAAGCCTATGGTCCTATAATATATGTAGAACTGTAGGAAATCCTATAGTCATGTATTATATATTGACTGTATGAAAGCCTATAGTCCTATAATATATGTAGAACTGTAGGAAATCCTATAGTCCTATAGTATATGTAGGACTGTATGAAAGCCTATAGTCCTATAGTGTACCAAGATCCAACGTACTCCAACAACATTGGGTCTTGGTAGACTATGGGACTATAGGCTTTCCTACAGTTCTACATATACTATAGGACTATAGGTTTTCCTACAATCCATATAATAATACAGGACTATAGCTTTCCTACAGTTCTGCATATACTATAGGACTATAGGCATTCCAACAGTCCATATATAATACAGGACTATAGGATTACTACAATCCTACATATACTATAGGACTATAGGCTTTTCTACGGTCCAATATATACTATAGGACTGTAGAATTTGCCTACAGTCGTGTAGAATTGAAGTCCGACTATCGACTCTGTTCGGTTTTTTGAAACCCCAAGTTTGATTTTTAGAGTTCATCAGTTCGTATATCAACCATAAATTAGTTTAATCTAACTATTTTAGGCATTAGAATGAAGGATTTTGAAAATTGAAAGAAATTAGGTTTTGGAAAAATAAAAGGAATGTGGGTTGGAGGGAGAAGAGAGAACATAGGAGGGTTAAAAATTTGGAGGAGAGACTAGAAATTTAGAATGAAGGATTTTGGAAAAGTTTGGAGGGATTGGATTGTCCCGAGTAAATTTTGGGCTGTCATAAGTAAAAGTTACAAAAATTTGGGTTGTCCTGAAGTAATGGACCGTCCTAAGCCTTAGCAAATTTAGCTGTAGAGAACAAAAACGCACATAGTAAGTGTGTTTTCAATTTTTTAAAATTAAATTTTTTTTAAACGCACTTACTAAGGGAGTTTTCAAATTTTTTTAAATTTTTATTTTTAAATTTTTTTTAAATTTTTTAAATTTTTTATCGAAAAGAGAAAGGTAATTTTTCCCAGAAAAGAGAAAGACGAAAAAAATAATGAACGTTCTCATTATAAAGTAAAAAAACTAATATAAAAATAAAAAAGTAAGAAAAGTAATATATATATATATATATATATATATATATATATATAGTGCGTATTCACTTTGTTTTTTCGGAAAATTTCATACAGAGCATCGAAAATATAACAAATCTCACTCAAAGCACAGAAGTTTGAAAATTTACAAATAAAGCATCATAACGCATATCCGAAGGCGTTTCACAAGTTCCCAATTTTTATTTTTATTTTTTTCGTTTGGGGTCATCTCTTTCCATTATATATATATATATATATATATATATATATATATATATATATATATATATATATATATATATATATATATACATATAATAGAAAACGTTCATAGGAAGGACGTTTTCTCAAGAGAAAATGCCCTTCCTAAGGGCGTTTTCTATTATATTTTCTCTCTCTCATTATATTTTCTACGCTCTCTCTCTCTCTCTCTCTCTCTCTCTCTCTCTCTCACTCACTCTCTACTCTCTCTCTCTCTCTCTCTCACTCACTCTATGTGCTCTCTCTCTCTCTCTCTCTTACTCTCGTTCCCGCTCGTCTCTCTCTCCCTCTCTGTCTCTCGTCTCTCTCATTGTCCCTCTTTGTCTCACCGATCGATTGTAAGTTATTTCATGTATAAGAAAAATATGGTAAAGGGAGTAAGAGTGAATGAGTTATACAAAACATGCATGAGTCATATATATAAGCTAAATTTAATCGTTGAAATATAAACATTACAAATTGAACGTTACCTATTGTACAGAGACTAGTATTACATAGTATACTACCATACAGAAAAAATAGATGACAGAGGAAAGAGTGACAGGGAGAGAGTAAAGAGAGAGTAAAGAAAGAGAGTAAAGAGAGGAAAAGAGGGTGAGAGTGACAGGTTGGGAGAGGGGGGAAGAGAGAGAGGGACAGAGAGAGAGGAAAGAGAATGAGAGTGAGAGAGAGAGAGAGAGAGAGAGAGAGAGAGAGAGAGAGAGGTTATTAGCTAAATTTAATCGATTAAATTTAAACGTTACAAATTTAACGTTACAAAATTGAACGTTACCTAGTGTACAGATAAACGTTACCTAGTGTGCATGTATTAGCTTAGTGTAGATAGCGTATAGAAAAAAAGAGAGAAAAAGTGACAGAGGAAAGAGTGACAGGGAGAGAGAGTAAAGAGAGGGAGAGAGGGAGGAGATGTTGGGGTATTTGGTAAATTTTGGAGCCCAAATATGGCCAAAGATTTGATTTGATATAATTTGAAAATCTACATTAAATGTAAGATTTGATTAGATTTTAAATTTGTATCAAATATTAATCTGTCATATTTGGACGTCCATAATTGGTGTTGGGCTATTTTAGGTGTAATAGGATTATTATCTTAGGGTTTCCTATTTAGGAAATCCTATTATGACCTAAAATAGGTTTCTCATCCTATAAATAGGGAGAAGCGTGGAGGCACAAAGAATAAGCACAAGTTGAAAATTCAGGATACTCGTCCAAGGGAAATCAAAGAGAAAACCCGTGCTTTACTCTTAGGACTTCGCCATCCAAGACAGAAGGAAGAAGGAGATCTAATCGAGGAGTCGTCAACTTCGGTTAGGAAGATTGCTATCGGGTGGTGAGTGATTTCAATTATAATCTTATGTCTTTCGTCTTGAGTGTGTGGGGGGGTTGAACCTATTACGACAAAGGGTTTCAATATTAGTTTTTTGCAATCTTGTAATTTTATCTGAGTTACAAAGGTTGGGATTTGTCCAGGTGACATAGTCACCGCCATATACTTGTCTTCATCTGTGCTTGGTGTTCGTAGATTGGTTTAATCATCTCAGGTGGGTTGGAAAAATGCTTTCGCGATGCACCTGACATGTGGTATCAGAGCGCACGTGTTCTTCTCGAGAGGAAAGGTGCAACTATGTTTACGGAGCAGATAAACACTCGTATGATCACCCTCACAGGAAAAAACTGGATGATTTGGAAGCCAAGGATGGAGGATCTACTCTGGTGCAGGGACTTGCATGGTCCGTTGGAGGGCGACAACGCAAAGCCGACAGACAAAGGTGCTGATGACTGGAAACGACTGGATCGGAAGGCTGTTGGATTCATCCGCCAATGGCTGGATGACTCGGTGTTTCACCACGTGTCCATGGAGAATTCTGCAAAAGCATTGTGGAGAAGCTACATTCGTTGTACGAAAGGAAGACGGCTGGCAACAAGGCGTTTCTAATTCGCTAATTCGTCAACTCAAAATACACAGAGGGTGCACCGGTGGCACAATATCTGAACGAGGTTCAGGGCATCATCAATCAACTATCTGCGATAAAGATGGTGATTGAGGATGAGCTTCAGGCCCTTCTGCTTTTGAGTTCTCTGTCGGAAAGTTGTGAGACGTTGGTGGTGCCGGTGAGCAACTCCGCTCCTGATGGAGTTGTCACGATGGAGGCAGGCAAAAGCAGCTCGTTGAACGAGGAGATCTGGCGTAAGCAAGTGGAATCGTCGCAGGAGTCCGCTCCGGTGGCTTCCTACGGGAAGGGAAGACCCAAGTCACAGGCGAGAACAGGAGAGAGTTTCGAGATCTTGCGATTGTGGACCGCCAGGAGGGCTGCTATCACTGTGAAAAAATGGGTCATATCAAGAGAAACTGCATCAAGCTCAAAGCATAGAAGGCCAAAGGCAAGGAAGATCAGGAGGATCTCATTGCTATGGAAGATCTCATCATCGCAGCAACCGACACAGAGAAACCTTGTGGCATGTGTCATGATGACGACTGGGTCATGGACACGGGGGCATCGTACACGCCACTCCATATAGGAGGATCTTCACGTCATACTGCGGTGGCAGGTTTGGACGTGTGAAGATGGACAACAAGGGGACAGTTGCAGTTGTAGGTATTAGTGATGTGCACTTGACAACAGAGCTTGGTGAGAAGCTCGTTCTCAAGAATGTGCGACATGTACTGAGTTTGCGCTACAACTTGGTTTTGGTAGGGAGGCTGGCGGATGATGGTTGTCGCAGTTTGTTTGGGAAAAAAGATTGGATGCTTACGAAGGGTTCCCAACAGGTGGCTCGATGAGATTTATGTTGTGGCATGTACAGGCTCAAGCCGTTGAGGTGTACATGCAGGCAACAGACACCGGATGGAGGCTCGAGGGGTATTCGACAGGAGGTGGATCATCGGAAACTTGTCTTGGAGGGGCTTCAAGATACTTTGAGGGATACAGAGGATTCGGTTCGTCGAGACAAAGCGACGAATGGTGATGAGTCAAAGATTGAGGGTCAGTCTGTCGGTCCCATGACAGTTGGTCGGTCTCCAGGTGGGAGTTGTTCCACTGATCCGGTTTTGGCAACTGGTGGTTTGCCAAGACTTCACGGAGAGACATTGGTTTTAGCAGTTCGATGCCATGGAGGAGATCAAGGTTTGCAGCAAACTCAATCTGAGGCAGGAGCATTATCATTCACACAGTTCAGGGGAAGTTATGGGTCATCGATGACATGCACAGTACGGGATATTCTGCTCAAGGATGCATGTGTCTGGGGGAGCTTCAAGTTCGGACACGAAGGTGGGCAGATTCAGGAGTTCGAATCTTGGAAGAATCGCACCGTCCGCTTGGTTGGGCCAGCCAAGGGTGAAGAAGCTCGTCGGAACGTTAACACGTTCCGGTAGAAGACGAAAGTCGAAGACATACAACCAAGACTCACTGTGAGGTTGATCGTCAGGGACTTCGGTATTGGCTGTGTCATCGATATCGGCAGGATCCCAGTAGTGCATGAGGTGCTACGTATGGCAGTTAGCGTCGACGTGACGGTCGAGGAGCTGAAGACGAAGGAAGATACAAAGCAACTTGGGGATCGGAGATCAGTGACATAGGGGAGCAGGATTTCTGTCGCAAAATGACAGGCATGGAGTCCAATTGAGGAGCCATGGGGTCAACACCCTCTTATCAGACTGGAGGGGGAGATTGTTGGGGTCCAGTCTAGATTTGGTAAATTTTGGAGCCCAAATATGGTCAAAGATTTAATTTGATATAATTTAGAAATCTACATTAAATGTAAGATTTAATTAGATTTTAAATTTGTATCAAATATTTAATCTACCATATTTGGACATCCATAATTAGTGTTGGGCTATTTTAGGTATAATAGGATTATTATTTTAGGGTTTCCTATTTAGAAAATCCTATTATGACCTAAAATAGGTTTTTCATCCTATAAATAAGGAGGAGGGTGGAGGCACAAAGAATAAGCACAAGTTGGAGATTCGGGGTGCTCGTCCACAGAAAATCTAACAGAAAGTTCGTGCTTTGCTCTTAGGACTTCGCTATCCAAGACAGAAGGAAGAAGAAGATCTAATCGAGGAGTCATCAACTTCGGTTAGGGAGATTGCTACGGGCTGGTGAGTGATTTCAATTGTAATATTCTGTCTTTCTTCTTGAGTGCAGTGAGGGGGTTGAACCTATTAGGACAAATAGTTTCAATATTAGTTTTTTGCAATCTTGTAATTTTATCTGAGTTATAAATGTTGGGATTTGTCCAGGTGACATAGTCACCACCATATACTTGTCTTCATCTGTGCTTGGTGTTCGTAGATTAGTTTAGTCATCTCAGGTGGTTGGCAAAATGCTTTTGCGATGCGCCTAACACGTGGTATCAAAGCGCACGTGTTTTCAACAGGAGAGTGGGAGAGGGTTGAGAGTAACAGAGAGGGAGAGAGGGATGAGAGTAAGAGAGGGTTGAGAGAGAGAGAGGGAGTTGACAAAGAGAGAGAGAGAGAAAATTGTTAGAGAGAGAGGGATGAGAGTGAGAGAGGGTTGAGAGTGAGGGAGTTGAGAGAGAGAGAGAGAGAGAGAGAGAGTTGTTAGAGAGAGCTAGAGAGAGAGACAGAGTTGAAAGAGACAAAGAGATAGAGAGAGAGACAGTTGAGAGAGAGTGTAAGAGATGTGAGGGAGAGTGTTAGGGAGAGAGAGGGGGAACGTGGGAGAGAGAGTTGAAAATAATAGAAGGGCATTTTCTCTGGAAAAAAAACGTCATTCCAAGGTGTGTTTTCTTTTTTCTATTTTTTTTAGTTAACGACGTTACAATGTAAAGAAAGTAAACCAAAAATAATATTAAAAAATAAAAAATGTCCATCTGATAGGCGTTTTGATGTTCTGAATGAATTTTTTTAAATTTGATTCTCTGTATGAAATTAAGGTAAACTATAATACTCTGTGTGAAATTTTTCGTTTTTTTCATTGATTTTTGCCTATAAGTCCCTCCAAATGTGTATTTATTATTTTATTATTTTTTTTAATACGAAATCAACAATAAAATAAATTTGAAAACACACTTACTAAGTGAAACACAAATTTGAAAACAAAATTTAAAAAATATTTTTTTAATTTATAAAAAATTGTAAAAAATATATATTAAAAAAATTAAAAATTTGAAAACACACTTATTATGCTCATTTTCAAAAAAATAGGAAATTAATAAAAAATAAAAAATAGGAAAAAACTAAAATACAAAAACGCACATAGTAAGTGCATTTTCAAAAAAAAAAATTAGAATTATTTCTTAATGTAAACAAAAAAATAATAATAAAATATTAAAAACGCACTTACTATGTACGTTTTTGTTCTCTACAACTAATTTTGCTAAACATTTTTTTCTACACCTAATTTTTAAATATTTCTATTCCTCTGTACACAAATTTCTGATAGTTTTCTCTTCACTTATTTCCCTTTTTCCCAAAATAAAAATATGGCTAATTTTGGTTAAGATACCTCTAGTTTTTCTTTTTGTTTGTTTGAATCCCTAAGGTTGTGTTTGGGAACTTTTGAAGGGAGGGGAAGAAAAATGAAGGTAAAGTTAATTTTTTCTTCTCTTGTTTGGATGAATAAAAAGTAGAGGAAGGAAAAGTGTAAAAAAAAAATTTATATGGATAGATATATAATTACTATTTAGTCCTTGGGATTCTCATATCATAATTTATATGATTAGTAGTTGGGTAAATTATTCCATTTTTCTCCCATCTCTCTCTCCATTTTTTTTCCATTTTTTGGGAGAATTTTTTTTAGTAGGACCCACATAATTTTTTTTCTCATTTTTTTTCTTCTCCACTTCCCCCCCCCCCCTTCCCAAACACCTTCACTTATAATTTTTCTCTCACTTTTCCCTCAACTTTTTCCTTCCTCCCACTTTTTCCCCTCCCCAAACACAACCTAAAGCCAAAATATGTAAAAACTAATCTATAGTTAAACCTCTACAAAATAATAGTATTAGGACTAGGGCTCAGCATTATTCGATTTTTGACCGAAAATTGAACTGAACCATTTTGGTTCGATTTCTGTTTTGAAAATACTAAAATTATTTATTTGATTTTGGATTTTGGTTTCGGACAAAAACCAAAAACCGAACAAGTCTTACGCAATTAGGTAGTACCTTCAATCCTATACATGTTTTATAATAAAAATGTGTATATTTTGAAAACAACAATTCTATAATTATATATATGTGTTTTGAAATATAATTTTGATAATTTAACAACTAGTCAAACCTTGAACGCAACTTTGAAATACAACAAACGTGTGTATAGAAATTATAATTTTTAATATAATTTAACCACGATCCCAACTTTGTGTCCGACCCATTAAACAATGAAAATAGCCCAACCGAATAAATTGAATCGATTATTCAATTCGGTTCAATTTTGGTTTTTGATCTTTAGAATTTCAGTTTATTCAGTTTTGATTATTTCGGTTGAAACCAGATAAACCGAACGCTCACCCTTATTCGGGACAAAAATAATTTTTATCTATGCAGCGTGTAGTAAATAATCAATAAATTTATTAATTTATCGATTAATTAATAACTTCATAATTTATCAAAGTATTTTTATTTGTTTTAGATATTTTATTTCTAGTTTTACAAATTAACAATTATATGTATTTGTTTAATCAAGAAAAATTTTAAATTTTATTTATTTATTAAAATATATTGTACATTGTTCAATATAGTACATTATTTCATTGTATTAAATTTAACCAAGCAAAAGCTCTACATAGTTTCTCGTTTTACAAACAATTCTATGTATTGCTTAACAAAGTAAAATATTAAATCTATTTTTTAAATGATTGTACATTGAATACATAACCAAGCAAGATTTCTACTTAAATAAACAAAAGCCATAGTAACACCACACTTCATGCATACTATTGGGGTCCAATCTGGATTTGGTAAATTTTGGAGCCCAAATATGGTCAAAGATTTGATTTGATATAATTTGGAAACCTACATTAAATGTAAGATTTGATTAGAATTCAAATTTGTATCAAATATTTAATCTGCCATATTTGGACGTCCATAATTGGTGTTGGGCTATTTTAGGTGTAATAGGATTATTATTTTAGGGTTTCCTATTTAGGAAATTCTATTATGACCTAAAATAGGTTTCTCATCCTATAAATAGGGATGAGGGTGGAGGCACAAAGAATAAGCACAAGTTGAAGATGCGGGGTGCTCGTGTAGCGCCCCGTTCCTCCTATTCGGGGAGCGCGACTAAGAAACACAAAACGATATTGTTCAATCGGGATAGATTGAAACAAGAACTCGTCCTCGGTATGGATTTGCTTATTTGGAATCGATTCCCATATTCAGTGAACCGTGCCCCCGGGATCGACTTAGCGGACCTCTCCACTGTTATCTTTGTTGCCTCGAATTTCGATGTCACTTGTTGCTTTCGTGCTTTGAGTTGGTTTTCGGATTTGTTTGGGTTTTCTTGAACAGTTTCGATGGATTTCATTCTTTTCGTTCATTGCACTGCATTCCAATCCCAAGTATGGAAAGAGAGGAAGAGGTATTGATCGAGCTGTTCGTGATACAGGTGAACGAGCAGTAGGCGGCTTACGAGCGGAGTCAAGAAGCGCCTGTTGTCACGACCCGATTCCGTAGAATCGTTAAAGGCGTCCCCCGAATCGTGACCGCCGTACGTGCCTGGAGTTGCGCCCGCACAAGGCTTTAATGATTTGCATAGCAAGCACATATTCAGAGTACGCAGATAAATTGAAACACAGATTTGAAACATAGAAAAGTTCTCTTTATTGATAATGAACATCTATTACAAACTCCTGAACGAGTCAGCTAATATGCCGAACGGCTTACAAAAGAGATGACTCAAAATAAGATAGCAGTCATGTACATTACATCCCTTTATAAACTCAAAACGATAAAGACCTCCAAGCTGGAGGATAGCTTTGCCACGGAGCTGCATTTGTGTATGAAGAGTTGCAGCTTCGGACTTCAAAAGGCTTCAAGGGCGCGGTGAAGGTGCGCCAACAGCTGGACTGGATCGGGAAGACGACTTCGGCTCCTCGCTCGGTTCGCCTTAGTGCGGAGAACCTGTTTCAACGAGGGTCAGCATATCGAACTATACCAATCAACACGTTGTTTTTAATGAAGCATGCATATTTGTGGGTTACTATCTTGCCTTAGTTCATTTACAGGTAAGCAGCATATAGAATTTACTGAAATGAACGTGCCACCGTTCGGTGGATTTTACCTGCCCGTCTGAATTACCTGTACAATACTTACCATGCCTTCCCTGCCACGAAGATACAAGTTAGTTTGCAACAGGTTTAAATATACACGATGATCACTGGCATGATTGCCATAGTGGACGTAGCCGGGGACAAGGATAGCATGCTACGAGAGAACACGATTGCGCTACAAGCTATCCGGTCCCGAACACGAAGACTACACACGAGTTCCGCCCGGATCAGATCGGTGCCAGTGCCCCAGCGACCGTCCGCAGAACCAATACCTTGTGCACAAGTTGTCCATGATCGAACACGATGAACAAGTTAACAGTCATGCATTTGAGGCAACACGAGTGCAAGAACACGAGTACACGACAAGCAGTATTGTATGATTTATTTAGCATAGCCTCCCTGAACAATTTTGCATATACAAGATGTGTTCTATACTTAGCACGTTTTATAGAACATTTGCACGAACAAGCATACATAGATAACAGTTTACATGTTCGGTTGACAAGCATAATAACCAAGTCTATTCTCTTTTATCTTGGTTTCTTTTATTATTACTTGGTATCGTTTGATCGGGGCAAAGGAGATTGCAGATTATTAGATGTGAAGCTTGGAAGCAGGGCTAGCTAATCGGGTTGGTAGCCACTCACTTAGATTTTGGAAGGGAGAAGGAAAGAGGTGCTTCACGACTCCGCTCGTAAGCCGCCTACTACTCGTTCACCTGCACACGAACAGCTCGATTAATACTTCTTTCTCTCTTTCTAATCTCGGAATAGAAGTGCAAGTCAATGAACGAAAACAATGAAGATATCAAAACCGTTCAAGGAAAACAAGCAAATCCCAAAACCAACTCAAAGCACGAAAGCAACAAGCGACATCGAAAACCGAGGCAATAAAAGATAGCAGCGGAGAGGTCCCTCCTGACTCTGCCGCTAAGCCGATCCTTGGGGCGCGGTCCACTGAATATGGGAATCGATTCCGAAGAAATAAATCCATAACGAGGACGAGTTCTTAATTCAATCTATCCCGATCGAACGATACCGTCTTGTGTTTCTTAGCCGCGATCTCCGCACCGGGAGAACGGAGCGCTACATCCTACCCAACTAATTGAAAGTTTCGTCCCAAAACTTAGGGTAGAACCTACCGTTAGGGAGCATTTCGTTGGGGACGACGATCAGGAAGGTTCGGGCAGGAACTAATGGCATGGCCTGATCGTCCACAAGCTAGACATAACCCAAGTCTCAAGCGGCAGTCCTTCTTGTCGTGTCCAGTCTTTTTACAGAACCGACACGTAATGTTCCAATGCTTTATTTGTTGACTACCATCGTTCCGACGCTTTGCATCGTTGTTTCCTCTCTCGTTGCTTTGGCGTTTGTGATTGGATGTATGCACAGCGCCAGCAGGAACGTGAGGATAGAGTGGTTCGAGAGATAGGACGTGATTTATGACTTCACGCATTGTACGATACTGATGAACGGCTACGTGCGAATAGATGGCAAGGCGTAGACCACCTTCAAACCTTCTAGCTTGACTCGCTGCATCAGGTAAATAGGCCCTAGCGAATTTGGAGAGTCGGTTGAATTCGGCGGAGTACTCCTTAACTGTCATGCTGCCTTGCCGCAGCTGCACGAACTCGTTTTCCATTTGACGTTGTACTGGAGGGGGTACAAACTCCTCTTCGAACGCGGCACGAAAGGTCATCCACGAGATCGCCTCCTCTCCGTGGTCAAATTGGAGAGATCGTCGATGCACGTCCCACCAATCGTGTGCGTTGAGACAGAGCTGTAGTTGTGCGCAGGCGACGCGCTTCTCTTCGGGGACCTCTAGCAGAGCGAAGTGATCTTCAAGTTCGGCCAACCAATCTAGAGCTACGACTGGGTCCTCAGTCCCGTTGAATGGGGTATTGCAGACTTTCTTGAAGTGGCCAAAGTCGAAGGCAGTCACGTCCCTCGCCCTTGGAATTTGTGGCGTCTCTACTTCAAGCACGGGCTGTTCCACCGGAGTCGCTGGCGTTGCCGCGGACTGGTTGGATGCCAAAGTCTGAACGATCTGCTGCAGGGTATCTACCTGCTTCTGTTGGACTGAGAATCGTGCTTCTATATTGTCTTGAAACTTGAGCTGACTCTCTTCTGCTCGCTTCTCGGCCCGTTCATAGCGAGCCTCGTCCCTTTGTTGGTTTGCCTCCAACATCTGCAACATTCGTTGGATGGGATCGATGCTTGGCACGGCTCGCTGGCTCTTTGAACTTCCCGAAGTATCCGAACTACTTTCTTGGCCTTGCGTTTCGTCTGGGGTTTGCGCTGCAGATTGCGCTGGAGCCATTCCTTCAAAAGAAGGTAAATTACATTAGGATCATAATGTATTATGGACTTATTGCATGAACGTATCTCATTTTGGCCTAGCGAGTTCAAGAGTTCGCACAGGAATTTGATCGTTAAAGGAACTTTTCCAATACGAAGTCTAAGGAACTTTGAATCTGTGCTCTGATACTACTATGTCACGACCCGATTCCGTAGAATCGTTTGAGGCGTCCCCCGAATCGTGACCGCCGTGCGTGCCTGGAGTTGCGCCCGCACAAGGCTTTAATGATTTGCATAGCAAGCACATATTCAGAGTACGCAGATAAATTGAAACACAGATTTGAAACATAGAAAAGTTCTCTTTATTGATAATGAACATCTATTACAAACTCCTGAACGAGTCAGCTAATATGCCAAACGGCTTACAAAAGAGATAACTCAAAATGAGATAGCAGTCCTGTACATTACATCCCTTTATAAACTCAAAATGATAAAGACCTCCAGGCTGGAGGATAGCTTTGCCACGGAGCTGCATTTGTGTATGAAGAGTTGCAGCTTCGGACTTCAAAAGGCTTCAAGGGCGCGGTGAAGGTGCGCCAACAGCTGGACTGGATCGGGAAGACGACTTCGGCTCCTCGCTCGGTTCGCCTTAGTGCGGAGAACCTGTTTCAACGAGGGTCAGCATATCGAAACATGCTGGTGAAGGCGAGCTAGCCGAACTATACCAATCAACATATTATTTTTAATGAAGCATGCATATTTGTGGGTTACTATCTTGCCTTAGTTCATTTATAGGTAAGCAGCATATAGAATTTACTGAAATGAACGTGCCACCGTTCGGTGGATTTTACCTGCCCGTCTGAATTACCTGCACAATACTTACCATGCCTTCCCTGCCACGAAGACACAAGTTAGTTTGCAACAGGTTTAAATATACACGATGATCACTGGCATGATTGCCATAGTGGACGTAGCCGGGGACAAGGATAGCATGCTACGAGAGAACATGATTGTGCTACAAGCTATCCGGTCTCGAACACGAAGACTACACACGAGTTCCGCCCGGATCGGATCGGTGCCAGTGCCCCAGCGACCGTCCGCAGAACCAATACCTTGTGCACAAGTTGTCCATGATCGAACACGATGAACAAGTTAACAGTCATGCATTTGAGGCAACACGAGTGCAAGAACACGAGTACACGACAAGCAGTATTGCATGATTTATTTAGCATAGCCTCCCTGAACAATTTTGCATATACAAGATGTGTTCTATACTTAGCACGTTTTATAGAACATTTGCACGAACAAGCATACATAGATAACAGTTCACATGTTCGGTTGACAAGCATAATAACCAAGTCTATTCTCTTTTATCTTGGTTTCTTTTATTATTATTTGGTATCGTTTGATCGGGGCAAAGGAGATTGCAGATTATTAGATGTGAAGCTTGGAAGCAGGGCTAGCTAATCGGGTTGGTAGCCACTCACTTAGATTTTAGAAGGGAGAAGGAAAGAGGCGCTTCACGACTCCGCTCGCAAGCCGCCTACTGCTCATTCACCTGCACACGAATAGCTCGATTAATACTTCTTTCTCTCTTTCCAATCTCGAAATAGAAGTGCAAGTCAATGAACAAAAATAATGAAGACATCGAAACCGTTCAAGGAAAACAAGCAAATCCCAAAACCAACTCAAAGCACGAAAGCAACAAGCGACATCGAAAACTGAGGCAATAAAAGATAGCAGCGGAGAGGTCCCTCCTGACTCTGCCGCTAAGCCGATCCTTGGGGCGCGGTCCACTGAATATGGGAATCGATTCCGAAGAAACAAATCCATAACGAGGACGAGTTCTTAATTCAATCTATCCCGATCGAACGATACCGTCTTGTGTTTCTTAGCCGCGATCTCCGCACCGGGAGAACGGGGCGCTACACCTGTAAACCCCCTCAATTAAATCTATAGATGGTCAGGTATGGATTGGAAAATTTTGGTTTAGCAGCAGATGTTTGAGGTTTAGAGTAGAGTTGCATATGTCTGTTATTTATTAATTAGACCCTTGGCGTGCCCTACCATTGTTGATTTATTCGGAGCCCAATATCAGCCCATAAATTCTATCGGACTATTGTACTTCTGACTTGACTCGTCAATTTAGGCACTGGACTTTTCTGTCACACAAAATCAAATCTGTTGTGCCCTAAATTAATTGCACAACTTCCCGTATCCAAAATCCCATAATTTAATTCCGTATCGGACACCTGTGTCGTTACCCTCAATTTTAAGATACCAACTTAACCCGTTGAGCCAGACCAACTAAAGGGTCCAAGACTGACTCCAAGCTCCCACCATTTTTGACCTTGCGTCATTTCCAAATTTTGACCCCAAGTGCCCCTATTTAATTTAAAAGCGCGAGACACTTTAATTCTAATTAAATCAGGAAAACCAATTTTGACTAATCCTATTTTAATCCCCAATTAATCCCAATGCCCATTTAATTAAGCTCATGCCAAACACACAACACCCCCTCACCCTACAAAATACCAATTCTCCCACAATTTTTGTATTATTTCATGTGTTCGTGCAATTACCCAAATTTAAGGGGCTTAGTTACAATTATTGAATTAGGTGTCCTCACCTCATTGGCCAAGGCCAAATGGAGAGGCTACTCCTTCTTTGACCGTAGTCAACCCTCTCCCCCTTCCTTTGCATGAAGAAAACCTAACCCCTTTATGTAAAATCCCCACCCTCCATTTGAATTGGGAGCATCACAACCATCCATCCTCCACACAACCCCCTATAAAATATTCTTTCCCCCTCTCCCCAATGCAGGCCCTAATCCCTAGGCATTGGAAACCACCCTCTCCTCTCTCTCTCCTCCCTCCTCCACCTAGAAAATTGAGCCCCCTACATACATATTCATTTTATTCTTCCTTATTCTTCTTCTTCCTTTCTTCTTCTTCATGGGGAGCCTCCGGCCAACTGACCGCTGACTCCGGCCAGCTTCCCGGCCAGCGTAGCTCCGGCGACTGACCTCTTCTCCGACCCAACCACGGCTAGGTCCGATGGCCCTCAGCGCACCCCTCAGCTCAGCCGCTGCAACCAGCCCCGCCTGCTGTCCCGACGTCGAGCCCCCCGACTTCACTGCACTCCGACCCAGCCACGGCGAGCCTTTCGCAGCTCAACTCCGGCGCCGCTGCAACCCACTTCACTCTGACCAAACAATTATTCTCCAGCCCCGAGTCCCCGTGACTCCGGCCTGTTGCACCCGCAACGAGACCCCCGGCCGGGATCCCCTCCGGCCAGACGAGCCCGCACCCCGCGGCTCCGGCATTGTCACCCTCAGCTCCTCAGTCCAACCACCACCATTGCATCACCTCCACCGCCACCTTAGCCGACCTTCACCTCCACCTCCACCATTGCATCACCCCATCCGACCTCTACCACCACCATTGCACCCCCGCAGCCACCTCCACCTGCTGTTCTCCGGCCAACCCCGGTCGACGCCGCCTCGCCTAGGTATATCTCTCCCCCTCTTTTAATTTTATTCATGTGTTATTGTTTTATTAGGGTTTCGTTTATATATATTCAAGTGAGTATATTATTAGGGTTTTATTTTTAGGGCATGTTGATGATGATGTAGGGATGATAAAGGACATAGGAAAAGGCTTGTTGTAGGTTGAAGAGGTATAATGTGATAGGGTTAATATAGGTTAGGGATTGCCTTTTTCATGAAATAAAATATTTTATTTAAATTGTTTTGCATGGAGATTTAGGTTTAGGGTTGCATATAAATTAGAAAATATGATAAAGGACTTTTCATGGAGATTTAGGTTTTGATTTTTAAATAAATATTCAGGATATATTACATGGTGGTAAAATGCTAATTAATTTAATGAGGATTAAATTGAGGAGAAATAAGATTCTGATTTATTTGAACGTTGATGAACACCGAGGAGCACGTGATTGATTGAGGACTAATGTGTAGTGTAAAACCACTAATCGGTATTTTGGGGACTGGAAATTAAAAGTGGTTAATTAGTAGTACTTTGTGATTGGTAACAACGATATGAAATGAAGGATTAATAATCGTTAACTGTGTTTGGAGGATGGTTGATGATGTGGTACTGATGACTAGATGATTTAACGTATCGTACCGATAGTCAACTGTGGTCAACCCCCCTAGCGTCTTGTCCCTGTGAGTCGTAGCTGAGACTGAGCTTAGGTATAGATGTGTGTCGCATCTCTGTTTGACGTGGAATAGATTATTGATTTTGGTTTGTATCTCATCTCTAGGTACTACGGGACCTGAGGACTTGGACGTGGTACCGGATCCCCGTCATCAGCAGCTGCACGCAGGCAAGTGTACCTTACCACCCTGTATTTCAGATTATAGATATTTATTATTTCTTTATGTATATTGTGCACGTATTTATGTTGACGTTCGATACTTCGTGTCCAGATCACAACCGAGTGCAGACGTTCGTCGTAATGTCTTAGAATGAATATTAGATATTCATAACACCTCGATGTACATACCTGAGTATATCGATACCCCAGGACACACTCATACATTGTGATCGTGCCAGATTCCTGTATCCTGATACTGACATCATGACCAGAGACTGGGACAACCTTAGGGTCGCATCTGTTGAGTTATTTATGTGTGTTGAGACTGTTAGATAGAGGTTCATGTTCAGCGCACCATCGTTGACCGCTTAGGAAGGAGAAGACAGTTACTTGACGTTTGGGCTCCTCTGCACGCGCTTATATATGTTTATGTAGTGATCATGTATTATAAAGTAGTATATCACCCGTGTGACTCTGTGCTCGGAGCTACGGTACGCCCCGTGTGTCTCTGTGTTCGGAGCTACGATTTTATTTTGGACAGCCCACGCGTCGAACATTGTCTTTAAACTGTGTCACACTTGTTTGGTTATGATAGATTACCCCCTTCGTTGCACTTGTACTTTCTGTTTACTTGGCATACTGTATTTTTGTACCTTGTTACGTCCCTCTGAGGACCTGGTTCCCTTCCAGGTTTAGGCGACGAGGATTACCCGGAGGAGTACGGTCCGGGTATGTATCCAGCAGCAGGACCCACTGCCGAGGACGAGGTCATTCCTGAGGACTTTGCCTGATCACTGGTAGTGACTCTTTCCTTGGGACGGTATTACTATCTAGTTACCTGATGCTGTTCCAAGTTATCTTATTGCTTACTTTCATTCCAGTATTTTGTACTAGCGGATTTGTTCTCGTGTGACTACTCTAGTATTTGTACTTGATACTTTATCTTGGATATTTCCTTTCTGCACATTAGTTGTTGTGATTACCTCTATGTGCTCTTATATTTGTTGCCTGTGGATGAGATTTAGATTGACTATTTATGTGTTATGTTATGGGTTATTCATTGTACTTTACAGCTTAGGTGCACTCCGACGGGCCCATTAGATTGGGATGCCCGTCGAAGTGCGCTGCTGGCCATTGCCATATGACTAGGTTCCTTATCCATGGAACTGGGGCGTGACAACGCCTCTTTCCTTCTCCCTTCCAACCAACTAAGTGAGTGGCTACCATCCCGATTAGCTAGCCCTGCTTCCAAGTCTTCACACCTAATAATCTTGCATCCTTGTTTGCCCCGATCAAGCGATACCAAATAATAACTAAAAGATGTCAAGATAAAAAGGGAATAGACTTGGATTATATTGCTTGTCAACCAAACATGTGAACTGTTATCTTATTGTATGCTAGTTCATTGCAAATGTTCTATAAATTGTGCTAAGTATGGAACACACCTTGTATGCGCATAATTGTTCATGGAGGCTATGCAAAATGAATCATGTGATACTGCTTGTCCTGTACTCGTGTTGCCTCAACTGCATGAACTGTTAACTTAGTAAACATATCGTTCGATCACGGACAACTTGTGCACAAGGTCATTGGTTCCTGCGGACGGTCGCTGGGACACTGGCACCGATCCGGTCCGGACGAAACTCTACTGTATAGTCTACTGTACTGGACGAGATGGCTTGTAGCGCCCACTGTAATTTCGCTACAAACCATTCTCGTCTATGACTAGTGTCCATTATGGCATACGCCAGTGATCATCTTGTATATTTAAACCTATTGCAAACTGACTTGTATCTTCGTGGCAGGGAAGGCATGGTAAGTATTGTGCAGGTGGTTCAGACGGACAGGTAGAAGCCACCGAACGGTGGCAAGTTTATTCAGTATTTTATATATATATACTGCTGCTTGTAAAATGAACTAAGATAAGATAGAAAGACCACAACAAAATATGCATGCTTCATTAAAATAACGTGTTGATTGGTATTGTTGGTTTAGCTTGCATTCACCAGTATGTTTCGACATACTGACCCTCGTTGAAACAGGTTCCCCGCACTAAGGAGAACCGAGCGAGGAGCTGAAGTCGTCTTCCCGATCCAGTCCAGCTGTTGGTGTAAACCCCCTCACCAAAAATAGATATTTTGTGTGTATTTTATATTATTATATTTATTATAGATATTAAATTTCTTTAGAGTATTCTCTTAGTTAATTAGAAAATAAATTTCTTGATATAGTTACTTATATAAATATTTATTTAGAATTATTTTAGGTTATTTTAGATTTTTGGAGATTTTTCTAGAATTTTTGGTAATTAAAATTTAGGAAACATAAATTTCTAGGACTTCTATGATTTACTATACGACCAAACTTGCATGTTGTACCTACCAAATATTTATTTTAGTTTAAAATATTTAATTATATTTTTCTATAATTTATTTAGAATTTTAAGAAATTTATTTATATTTTTATAATTATTTAGGATTTATTTGGATATATATAGTCTTAATATTAGATAGATGCTAATTTAGTGTTAATAGATATTAATAAGATTTTATAAATTATTTGTATTATCTTTAATTATATTTAAGATTATAAATTATTGAGATAAATTCAAACTCTATTTTAAATTAATTCAAATCCTGAACCTACTAGGAAAGCAACTTCATGCATATCCTATCCTTATTTAAATTCATCATAATCCTATCCAAATTAACCAATCATAGTCGTATTTAATTAAGTAGTGTCCACCATTATAAATACCTCATCCTTCATATTTTTCTTCCCCAAATTCCTCTCTTTTTCGTCCAAAAATAGTCAAAATTCGTCATAAATTCAGCCTCATTTTTAAAAAGACGATATCTCCTAGCTCCGGACTCCAAACGCACTCCAGTTTTTTTGTTAGAACTATATCAAGGTTAGTTTTCTGATTATATAATTTATTTTAATAATTTATGAACCTATTTTTTCAGAAAATTCTAAAAATGCCAGTTGTCCAAAATCAGACGCGTTTTGGTATTTTCGAGATTTTGGGAGATCTCGAACTCGGAATTACGAACCGTTTAAAGTTTCGAAAAGATGATATGATGAACTTCCAGAAAAGTATTTTTTAAGAATTTAAAATATAAGTTTATTCTACTGTAAAATTTGTGCAACGTAGACCTAAATAGAAAACCACCAAAAACTGTCATCTGTGCGCCCTTGTGGCCATAACTCTTTATCTACTTATGATTTTATGAAATTGTCGATTCCAGTGTTCATGTAGCATTAAAATATATAGGATTCCACACACAAATCCAGGATTTGAGTCAATTAACTTTTTGGTCAACGGATTGCCTCGATTTGCGTGCCACGGATCACAAATCCTTAAAGTTGACTTTCTTTGGACCAAAATTAGAGCTTAACAATAAAATCAGATTATAGTAAGATTAAAATACTATTTTAGGTTATTTTATTCAGAATTAAAATAGATTAAAATGGAGGAACCTATTTACCCACTTTTGTAACTTAACTTGTTTAATTTATGTGACGGGTAGATCGGACGACGCCTTGAGTTGGGACTTCATTCTTTTCAGACCAGGCAAGATATCTTGCCAAATTGCTTACAATATTTTGCATGCTTAGTATATTTCTGTATATTTATTGCATTTCTGTATATTTCTTGCATGTGTAGTTTTCTTTCAGTCATTACTATGTATTAGATATGTTGACACACACATGGCACTTAGTATCATCGAGGACAATCATTAGGCGTATGGGCTTTTAACCACTCTGGTAAACCATAGTAACTAGCACGCACTATGGTGGTCGTGTCCGATGGTCGCTACCCCTGAGGTATGTCGATTAATGGAGTCCGAGGGTCGCTACCCCCGAGGTATGTCGGCTGATGATGTCCACTGACGAGTGTGTGAGTGTGAGATTTAGATCGAGTAGCCTACCCTTGCCCATATATCGAAAAGTTGTCCTTATTTGTATTCATATAGATTGTCTTGTACAGCGTACTTACATATTTTCTACCTATTATGCATGTTTGCTATATTCAAATTGGCTTGCTGTTCTGTATCTTGTTACGTCCCTCTGAGGACCTGGTCCCCTTCCAGGTGTATCTGTTCTTGAGTATTTACAGGAGCGCGGATTCGAATGGTTATATATGTTTCGTGGATGTCTTCTCTTCGAGATGTGGTCGTTAGCTGGTATTCTTATATTGTGTTTATTGTGTTGTACCTTTACATTCGAGTTGGTAGTGGATTTGTTTCCATCCAACTATCATCCTTAGATACTTATATTAAGATCTAGTTTTATAGACATTGGTTATTTATTTATATTTAATTTTTGTGGATGAGATTTAGATTGTACCCTGTGACTTGTGATACATTTTATACCACTTGTGGATTTGATATTCATATTACAGCGTACGTATGGGTTATGGTTTCCATATATTGGAGTTGCCATATCCATGCGGCTGGCATGCTTACGTGTCCTAGTCCTACGTATTTTGGGACTAGGGCGTAACATGTTTTTGTGGTATCCCATGCAGGTCGAGAGCATATTATCTCGGTTACGTTACTGTACCGAGCAAGCCTGCGAATATGATTAGAATATAGGATCTCATCCACTTATTTAATCACCGTCCTTGATTTTATTTCGCATTCTCATTTGATTGCTTGCATTGCATCTTGCTTGATCCTTTCTCAACGTCAATCTCCTCTCGTACTTGATAGGGGTTAGGAAGATGACTTGTACTAGGTATATACACTCTAGTATTCAATAACACTATTAGTTAATTTTTTGTAAGTTTGGTAGTATGCCTCATAATCTAGTATCACATAGTCCTTCTGACCAATTAATGAAATATAAATGAATGACACCAACTATAGGCTTGCATAAGAAGATAGTGTTTATCTAGACTATAGAACTTTAGTGTTTATCTAGACTGTAGAACTTAGAGGCTTATGCACCCATTTGGTTGACTTTAGACTTAGACAAGAAATTAGTATGGCAATTGTAGAGGCACAACACCGATCTTCTTAGTGAACTTAGATTATTCTGTACCTTCCTCCATCATAATCAAGCGTACTTATATTTTTACTACCTCGACTTATGCTGCTATTATAGCCTAGTTTTGCAAGCTTATTCTTTTATTGAGCTTGTTCATGACATATGTATTATTGGGGGCCCACACTAATACATTGTCTAAATCAGAATCGGTGTATTATGGTCTGATCAATCGTAGTGCACTTGGTTCGATCTTTGTATCACTACCTTACGTGGATTGAGATATAGTTGACTCAACTTGTTAGACAAATATACTTGCCCTCTAGATTGGTCAGAGCATATCATGTCAGGTACATAACTGTTCTGATGTGAACATGAGAATATGAATTTACCAAAATAAGGTTTCAATCCACAACTGCCTTGGCAACTCCCTTTCGAATTCTCTAATCCCTTTGAATCCCGTACTTGTATTCTATCACCTCCTCCTTGAACTCTTTATTATTGTTCTCCGTCTTCCCCTATTTCGGAAAGACGAACGTTCGTGCTTACTATAAGTTGATACACAGATAGTACCAGATATACCCCATAGGCCAAGCACTCATGATGACAAATAAGAAGCGCGGGCACAGAAAGTCGTAGATATAGGTACGACCTTAGCTATATGTGTCAATTCATACTCATGACCCCCATTGTGACACGAGATCTTAGGTGCATAATAGTCGTAGAATTATATATAAGGTAGTTTAGCAGTTGTGAGGATATGTTGATATCCTAACTAGATGGCATATCCACGAAGCTAATGGATGACACGTATAGCAGTAGTAGTATTCTTTTTCTATCACTACCTCGCCCCCTTGGGTGGCTTATCTTCTCTTCTCTATCCATTCATTATCTCGTGCTTAATTCTCCCTATCGTAGTTACGTCTTTTTCGTGCCAACATGAATTGTTGGTCTACTTCGACCCCATTCTTAGTTTTGTTAGTTAAAACGTAAATGGTTTAGTAGATGATTAATAACTAAAGGATGAGTTCTTAATAATAACCCTTATATATATGACCTATAGCAATATATGTATCCTCTTATTATTTTAAAAACCATGTATAGCATCCCTTCGGCTAATAGGAATTTGTTAGACTGTTTGAACTAGTTTATACTTTTAATCGTTTTATAAGTTAGTCAAGACTTTAACTGTTGCCCAAAAACTTAGACTATGCCTAGGAAAGAATTGAAGGCACTTGTTACGAACTGACAACTATGACAAATCGCTGGCAAAGTAGCGACAGCTGCAGCTAAATCGTTGTAGTAAAGTAGTCAAAGTATTTGCAGACATATTGGTCAGGTGGCATGGCAGTATTAGATTACGATACTTGACGGTTACAAAGAAAAATTATGGTTGTGAGATTTAAGACAAGTACCCCAAGATTCTTGACCTAATAAATATATTCGTCTTACAACCTAGACAATAGCCTCAAGAGACTGTGACTACTAGTAGAACTTTTGTATGTTGGGTAGTGTAGACGAGTTAGAGGATAATAGGGTAGTGTATGGACAATAAATGAGAAGTGTTAGAATGACAGACCATGACTTTTAGGAAGCACTGCTAGATAGCTATGTAGTGTAATAGCTATAGTGATTATTATGAATATGGGTTAGTGTCAATTTCGAGGACGAAATTTTTGTAAGTTGGGTAGATTGTAAACCCCCTCACCAAAAATAGATATTTTGTGTATATTTTATATTATTATATTTATTATAGATATTAAATTTCTTTAGAGTATTCTCTTAGTTAATTAGAAAATAAATTTCTTGATATAGTTACTTATATAAATATTTATTTAGAATTATTTTAGGTTATTTTATATTTTTGGACATTTTTCTAGAATTTTTGGTAATTAAAACTTTGGAAACATAAATTTTTAGGACTTCTATGATTTACTATACGACCATACTTGCATGTTGTACTTACCAAATATTTATTTTAGTTTAAAATATTTAATTATATTTTTTTGTAATTTATTTAGAATTTTAAGAATTTTTTTTAGATTTTTAAAATTATTTAGGATTTATTTGGATATATATAGTCTTAATATTAGATAGATGCTAATTTAGTGTTAATAGATATTAATAAGATTTTATAAATTATTTGTATTATATTTAATTATATTTAAGATAATAAATTATTGAGATAAATTCAAACTCTATTTTAAATTAATTCAAATCCTGAACCTACTAGGAAAGCAACTTCATGCATATCCTATCCTTATTTAAATTCATCATAATCCTATCCACATTAACCAATCATAGTCGTATTTAATTAAGTAGTGTCCACCATTATAAATACCTCATCCTTCATATTTTTCTTCCCCAAATTCCTCTCTTTTTCGTCCAAAAATAGTCAAAATTCGTCATAAATTCAGCCTCATTTTTAAAAAGACGATATCTCCTAGCTCCGGACTCCAAACGCGCTCCAGTTTTTTTTGTTAGAACTATATCAAGGTTAGTTTTCTGATTATATAATTTATTTTAATAATTTATGAACCTATTTTTTCAGAAAATTTTAAAAATGCCAGTTGTCCGAAATCAGACGCGTTTTGGTATTTTCGAGATTTCGGGAGATCTTGAACTCGGAATTACGAACCGTTTAAAGTTTCGGAAAGCTGACATGATGAACTTCCAGAAAAGTATTTTTTTTAGAATTTAAAATATAAGTTTATTCTACTGTAAAATTTGTGCAACGTAAACGTAAATAGAAAACCACCAAAAATTGTCATCTGTGCGCCCTTGTGGCCATAACTCCTTACCGACTTGTAATTTTATGAAATTGTCGATTCCAGTGTTCATGTAGCATTGAAATATATAGGATTCCACACACAAATCCAGAATTTGAGTCGGTTGACTTTTTGGTCAACGGATTGTCTCGATTTGCGTGTCACGGATCACAAATCCTTAAAGTTGACTTTCTTTGGACCAAAATTAGAGCTTAACAATAAAATCAGATTATAATAAGATTAAAATACTATTTTAGGTTATTTTATTCAGAATTAAAATAGATTAAAATGGAGGAACCTATTTATCCACTTTTGTAACCTAACTTGTTTAATTTATGTGACGGGTAGATCGGACGACGCCTTGAGTTGGAACTTCATCCTTTTCAGACCAGGCAAGATACCTTGCCAAATTGCTTACAGTATTTTGCATGCTTAGTATATTTTTGTATATTATTGTATTTCTGTATATTTCTTGCATGTATAGTTTTCTTTCAGTCATTACTATGTATTAGATATGTTGACACACACATGGCACTTAGTATCATCGAGGACAATCATTAGGTGTATGGGCTTTTAACCACTCTGGTAAACCATAGTAACTAGCACGCACTATGGTGGTCGTGTTCGATGGTCGCTACCCCCGAGGTATGTCGATTGATGGAGTCCGAGGGTCGCTACCCCCGAGGTATGTCGGCTGATGATGTCCACTGACGAGTGTGTGAGTGTGAGATTTAGATCGAGTAGCCTACCCTTGCCCATACGTCGAAAAGTTGTCCTTATTTGCATTCATATAGATTATCTTGTACAGCGTACTTACATATTTTCTACCTATTATGCATGTTTACTGTATTCAAATTGGCTTGATGTTCTGTATCTTGTTACGTCCCTCTGAGGATCTGGTCCCCTTCCAGGTGTATCTGTTCTTGAGTATTTGCAGGAGCTCAGATTCGGATGGTTATATATGTTTCGTGGATGTCTTCTCTTCGAGCCGTGGTCGTTAGCTGATATTCTTATATTGTGTTTATTATGTTATACCTTTACATTCGAGTTGGTAGTAGATTTATTTCCATCTAACTATCATCCTTAGATACTTATATTGAGATCTATTTTCATAGACACTGGTTATTTATTTATATTTAATTTTCGTGGATGAGATTTAGATTGTACCCTGTGACTTGTGATACATTTTATACCACGTGTGGATTTGATATTCATATTACAACGTACGTATGGGTTATGGTTTCCATATATTGGAGTTGCCATATCCATGCGGCTGGCATGCTTATGTGTCCTAGTCCTACGTATTTTGGGACTGGGGCGTGACAGTTGGCGTATTCAGATCGCGCCACCCTTGAAGCATTTTGAAGCAGGAGCTTGCAACTCTATACACAATGCAGCTCCATGGGAAAGCCGTCCTCCAGCCCGGAGGTCTTTATCATTTTGAAGTTTAGTAAAGGGATATAATGTATAAGACTGCTATCTCATTTTGTGTCAACACTTTTGTAAGCCCGTGCGGCAAATTAGCTGACTCGTCCAAGAGTTTGTAATAGATGTTCATATATCAATAAAGAGAACTTTTCCATGTTTCAATCTGTGCTTCAATTTATCTGCGTACTCTGAATATGTGCTCGCTATGCGAAAGTAAAATACTCTAGCCTTGTGCTGGCGCAACTCCAGGCCCGCACGACGGTCACGCTCGGGGGACGCCCCTACGATCGCTCAGAATCGGGGCGTGATAGCTCGTCCACAGAAAATCTAAGAAAAAACCCGTGCTTTGCTCTTAGGACTTTGCCATCCAAGACAGAAGGAAGAAGGGGATCTAATCGAGGAGTCGTCAACTTCGGTTAGGGAGATTGCTATGGGTTGGTGAGTGATTTCAATTGTAATCTTCTATTTTTTTTTGAGTGTGGTGGGGGGGTTGAACCTATTAGGGCAAATATTTTAATATTAGTTTTTTTGTAATCTTGTAATTTCATCTGAGTTATAAATGTTGGGATTTGTCCAGGTGACGTAGTCACCGTCATATACTTATCTTTATATGTGTTTGGTGTTCATAGATTGGTTGGTCATCTCAGGTGGGTTGGCAAAACGCTTCTGCAATGCGGCTAACACGTGGTATCAGAGCGCACGTATTTTCAACATGTGGTATCAGAGCCAGGTTCTTCTCGAGAAGGAAGGTGCAACTATGTCTATGGAGTAGATGAACACTCGTATGATCACCCTCATAGAGGAAACTGGGCGATTTAGAAGCCAAGGATAGAGGATCTACTCTGGTGCAAGGACTTGCATGGTCCGTTGGAGGGCGACAACGCAAAGCCGACGGACAAAGGTGCTGATGATTGGAAATGACTGGATCGAAAGGCTGTTGGATTCATCCGCCAATGGCTGGACGACTCGGTGTTTCACCACGTATCCATGGAGAGTTCTGCAAAAGCATTGTAGGAGAAGCTGCATTCGTTGTACGAAAGGAAGACGGCTGGCAACAAGGCATTTCTGATTTGCCAACTCGTCAACTCGAAATACGCGGAGGGTGCACCGGTGGCACAACATCTGAATGTGGTTCAAGGCATCATCAATCAGCTGTCTGCGATGAAGATGGTGATTAAGGATGAGCTTCAGGCCCTTCTGCTTTTGAGTTCTCTGCCGGAAAGCTGGGAGACGTTGGTGGTGTCGGTGAGTAACTCCGCTCCTGATGGAGTTGTCACGATGGAGGTAGTCAGAAACAGCTTGTTGAACGTGGAGATCCGGCGTAAGCAAGTGGAATCGTCGCAGAAGTCCTCTCTGGTAGCTTCCTACGGGAAGGGAAGACCCAAGTCACATGCGAGGACATGAGGGAGTTCTCGGGATCTTACAATTATGGACCGCAAGGAGGGCTGCTATCACTGTGGCAAAATGGGTCATATCAAGAGGTACTGCATGAAGCTCAAAGCTGAGAAGGCCAAAGGCAAGGATGATCAGGAGGATCTCACGGCTATGGGAGATCTCATTATCGCAACAACCGACGCAGAGGAACCTTGTAGCATGTGTCATGATGACGACTGGGTCATGGACACGGGGGCATCGTATCATGCCACTCCATATAGGAGGATCTTTACGTCATACCGCAGTAGCAGGTTTGGACGTGTAAAGATGGAAAGCAAGGGGACGGCTGCAGTTATAGGCATCGGTGATGTGCACTTGACAACGGAGCTTGGTGAAAAGCTTGTTCTCAAGAATGTGCGACATGTACCGAGTTTACGCTACAACTTGGTTTCGGTAGGGAGGTTGGCGGATTATGGCTGTCGCAGTTTGTTTGGGGACAAAGATTGGATGCTTATGAAGGGTTCCCAACAGCTAGCTCGAGGAGATTTATGTTGTGGCATGTACAGGCTCAAGCCGCTGAGGTGTACAGGCAGGCCACAGACACCAGATGGAGGCTTGAGAGTTATTCGACAGGAGGTAGATCATCGAAAACTTGTCTTGGAGGGGCTTCGAGATACTTTGAGGGATACAGATGATTCGGTTCGTCGAGACAAAGTGATAAATGGTGATGAGTCAAAGATTGAGGGTCAGTCTGTCGGTCCTATAACAGCTGGTCGGTCTCCAGGTGGGGGTTGCTTTACGGATCCTGTTTTGGCGACGAGTGGTTTGCCAAAGCTTCACGGAGCGATATTGGTTTCAGCAGTTCGAGGCCAAGGAGGAGATCAAGGTTTGCAGAAAACTCAATCTGAGGCGGGAGCATCATCATTCACACAGTTCGGGGGAAGCTGTGGATCATCGACGACATGCACAGTGCGTGATATTCTGCTCGAGGATGCATGTGCATGGGGGAGTTTCAAGTTCGGACACGAAGGTGGGTAGATTCAGGAGTTCGAATCTCGAAAGAATTGCTCCGTCCGCTTGGTCGGGCCAGCCAAGGGTGAAGAAGCTCATCGGAACGTTAACACGTTCCGGTGGAAGACAAAAGTCGGGGACATGCATCCAAGACTCACGGTGAGGGTGATCGTCAGGGACTTCGGTCTTGGCTGTGTCATCGATATCGGCAGGATCCCAGTAGTGCAGGAGGTACTATGCATGGCAGCTAGCGTCGACGTGACAGTCGAGGAGCTAGAGACGACGGAAGATGCAAAGCAACTCGGGAGATCGGAGATCAGTGGCATGGGGGAGCAGGATTTCTGTCGCAAAATGACAGGCATAGAGTCCAGTTGAGGAGCCATGGGGTCAACACCCTCTCATCAGACTGGAGGGGAAGATTGTTGGGGTTCAGTCTGAATTTGGTAAATTTTGTAGCCCAAATATAGTCAAAGATTTGATTTGATATAATTTGAAAACCTACATTAAATGTAAGATTTGATTAGATTTCAAATTTGTATTAAATATTTAATCTGCCATATTTGGACATCCATAATTGATGTTGGGCTATTTTAGGTGTAATAGGATTATTATTTTAGGATTTCCTATTTAGGAATCCTATTATGACCTAAAATAGGTTTTTCATCCTATAAATAGGGAGGAGGGTGGCGGCACAAAGAATAAGTACAAGTTGGAGATTCGGGATGCTCGTCCACATGAAATATAAGAGAAAGCTCGTGCTTTGCTCTTAGGACTTCGCCATCCAAGACAGAAGAAAGAAGGAGATCTAATTGAGGAGTCGTCAACTTCGGTTAGGAAGATTGCTATGGGTTGGTGAGTGATTTCAATTGTAATCTTCTATTTTTCTTCTTGAGTGTGGTGAGGGGGTTGAACCTATTAGGGTGAATGGTTTCAACATTAGTTTTTGACAATCTTGTAATTTTATCTGAGCTATAAAGGTTGGAATTTGTCCAGGTGACGTAGTCACCGTCATATACTTGTCTTCATCTGTGCTTGGTGTTCGTAGATTGGTTGGTCATCTCAGGTGGGTTGGCAAAATGCTTCCGCACGCGCCTAACACGTGGTATCAGAGCGCACGTATTTTCAACAATAATGGCTTCTCATATCAAAGAATGGATGTCAATGACCCCTTAAACTACCTTGGAGAAATAACACAACTTCAAAGATATTGATTGACGAAAAAGCATCATAAAAAAATGATCAAGATAATAAAATTAAAGATGATAACTCTACTGTGAAGTCCATTTTGCGAAAAGGTTCTCCACCAACATGACATTGATCTGCATTTTTTATTATCAATAACTTTTATTTATTTAAAGTTTCAATGTCTTTAGACTTTTATTCCTTGTTATGTATAACTATTGTTTTAGGATATATGTTTTGTAAACAATATTTTATAATTTATTAATAATCGATTGGGATTTATGTTCATTTTTAAATCTCATTTTGCTTATTAAATTTATTTGAGATCCCTTGACATAAGATATCTTTACCACAAATTTTATATAATGTCACTTTGATAAAGACAATATTTTCGTCATTAGGGAAGATAAAAGAAGAAGAAGAATGCCTTGTTCCAAAAGAACGTCGTGAATTATTGTGGCATACTCCCGCTAACTCTCATCTCAACCGTAGAACCCCAAATATGGACAATAAATTTAGAGAATAATCTATTGCAAATGAATTACCCGATGCATTCAATAATTCTGCAAGTCATATATACAAGCTATGAATGTATCTACTAGAATAGAAGTACCAAAATAACTAAATAAATGAATCAGTTTCGAATCAAGAACGTGGAAGACCTAAAGGCTCTAAAAATTCATCTTCCTGGAAAAATAGACATATAACACAATCTAATGCTCCTAAAGAAGTAGCTAGCTCATGAAGTAGCAACTCCTGAAGAAGCAGCTCGTAAAGTAGCATATCCTGTAGAGAAAAGTTCATGGCGGTCCTAAATATGTCGTGAGCCAAAGATCCAATTTTTTTAAAATAAAGAATATCGCTCCGGTCGAGGATATGCCTCAGACTCTAGAAGAGACTGAGAAAGAGATACCGGTACCCAACAATAATGATAAATATTTTATGCATACTCATAAGAAATTTGGAATCAAAAATAATTTGTCAAGGATAACATTAGCAAATAAGAAAAAAAACGATAATGAAAATAAAGATAACACTAAATCACAAATAATCTTTAAATGTCGAAAAAAAGACAAGATTAACTAAAATAAAAATACGTGGCTCAAAGGAAACTAGATTCTCTCACAAAACGTGGAGTATTTGGTCATATAATACATAATCCAAAAAGAATAAACCCAATTGGTTTTAAATGAGTGTTTGTAATAAAACAAATTAAAAGAATGATATCCAAAGGTTAAAGCATGGTTAGCCGCTCAATGATTCTCACAAAGACTATGAATAGATTATGAAGGAACATATTCCACGATCATGGTAACCTAAACAATAATATATACATGAAAATTTCTGAAGGATTTAAACTACCCTAAACTAAGTATAGGGATACATAATGTATTAGATTACAACAGGCCATAAATGGGCTAAAATCATCCGAAAGAATGTGGTACAATAGGCTCGGTGTATCTGTTTAGGAAAGGATATAATGATGATCGTAAATATCCATGCGTATTCATTAAAAAAAATAATGGATTCGTCATAGCAGCCGTCTATGTACACGGTATAAACTTGATAGGATTTTCTGAAGAGATTGAAAAAAGCACTATCTTAAGTAATTGAAATGAAAGACTTGGATAAAACACAAATGTGTCTCGACCTGTAAATCAGGCATAGTAAAAATGAAATTTTACTACATCAAGCCGAATATGTTAAAAATATCTTGAAGAGATTTAATACGAGTAATTGTCATTCACTCAATACACCTTATCGACCATGTTATTGGAAACTATTTCGACCAAAAGAAGAAAAATGAACTGTTCTGGGCCATGGAGTACCCAATTTAAGTACAGTAAGTGCACTTCTTTATTTAGCATGATGTACTACCTCACATATCTTTTCTGTGACACTGGAATAACATAAAGCAAAATTTTAGATGTATCAAAGAAACCATTGTTCTTGATTCAATTCATATGAATGTGCTGACCTAGTTGGATATACAAATGTAGATTATTTATCTGATCCCTATAAGGGGAGATCACAAACAAGACATATTTTTATTAATAGTGTTGTAGCTATTTTGGAGATCACTCAAACAAACCATTGCGACAACATCAACCAATCATTCAAAAATCTTGTCACTTCATAAACCAAACAGAGAATGCGTATGACTAAGGTTATTAGTTCAACATGTCATGGGGGTTTCGAGCTTCCATAAGTCACAAATAAGTCTACAACCTTTTACGAGGATAATGCTGCCTGTATAGAGCAAATGCAAGAAAGCTTCATCAAAGAGACATGCATACAAACATATATACTAATAAAAATATTTGGGGTGAGATGTAATAATTAAATGCATTAATTGGGTGGAGGGGTGACCCTTTAAAACTAAATGTAATATTTTTAAACTAATTTTGAAGGGGAGCATCATGTAGATGCAATCATCTTGAAGATGCTAAATGGAGATATTTTGAAGAATACCTTTGCGCATTGTATCTTTTCCTTCAATGAGATTTTTTATTGAATTTTTTTTCCTTCAAATGATATTTAACTAGGCAGTGTGTTAGCACCATTTGAATTTTTGAAGATTCATATTCCTGAAGAATATGTTGTATCTTTACTAACTATAATTTTTTCTTAAAGATGATTTTTTTTCTTATAAAATAGTATGTTATACTCTTTTCTTTCACTATAGGTTTTTGTTAAAGATGAAATTTTCTTATAAAAGTTTTTAATGAGCCAATAATTAAAGTGTATCCAAGAAGAAATGTTATAAACCATATATTTGGATAGCCACAAATAATTGATCACTGCCCATATCCATATACACATAAATTATAATCATTTCATCCTCAATATATCTATATCTATACAACTATATAATAGGAAATGTTCAGTTTAACCGTGGAACTTTTCTTTCAAAATATATCCTTGCATATGTTTACTAATTTAATTATTCATTAAAGTTAATAGAGACAACTAGGTAATTACGAAAGTTATCATTTTGTCTTCCTAAATAGTCTTACATTCATCTGTATAATAATATAGTTCAACTACATAAACTCAAATAAGAACTCATGAGTTGAACTTGCAATAAGGATATGACTAGTGGACATTTTTTTTCAGTTTAGTTCTTTATATTTTTGCATTTAGACATTTGAAAAAGTCAAAAAATAAGATGAATGTAATCTAACGGTTGTAAATTGCACGAGTTTCAAAAATTAAGAACTCATGAGTTCCTTTAGGAATTTTGGTAATAATATATATATAATAAATTTAGAATAATTAAGATGGTTGTCTTTTAGTCTTTTTAAGTAGTAATAAAGATTAAAATAATTGCAATAAACTTTTAGTCTTACTAATAATAATTTATAAAATACGTGCAAAGCGGATGCATTGGCCCAGGGCCCACGGGACGGTAAGGCAAAAAAAAAAAAAAAAAAAAAATTTAAATATAAATATATTAATAATCTTGTAAAATAGAATTAGTATGTACCATGGATCCTCCTTAACACAAAATAATTGTGGTATAGTGGTTATTATGTTGGACTTACATTCTAGAGGTCCTTATTCAATTTTTGGTGGTTATTTATTTTAGTTTTTTGGTATTTTTTATATTATGTACGAAGGGCTATTTAGAAAGTTCTTATCGGACCTCCATGAGCTCAACGTTGACCTGTATGTGCATATATACTAGTATTATTAATAAAAGGAGTCAGAAATCCAATCTATTGTATTCTGCTACAAAATATGCTTTGCTCTCCTTTAGTTTTGATACCAAAAAGCACACAATTCCAACGTTACAATACAATTATCAAACTAAAATACAAAATCTAAAAATCCAAAAGAAAATATTGTTGCGTAGGTATAGTTCCTGCTGACGTGTTGAACCACGAAGCTTCGTGTAACAGTGTCATAGTAGACAGCTAGGGTTCAAATAAAGTAACATTTCTTTCCTCTTGCTGACATTGATGAACCGCATCGAACTCGACCACTCTTCAGAAGATGGCGGACCGCTTCTTCCCGAACGACATACCGGACTTCCTCCCCGAAACCGACCTCCCCGAAACCGACTCCTCCACCGACTCCTTCCACAGACTCCTCCGCCTCCCCTACCCCAACTCCGCTGAGAGGTTCATGAGAGCTGCGCTCGAGCTCAAGGACAAGGTGCCCCCCTTCCCCTCTCGCCACTCCTCTGACGCATTTCGTCAAACACTTTGAGCGCACCCACATAAGCAACAAAATTCTTCGCACTGCAGGTGGTGAAGGAGACTTGGTTCGACTACGGGCGCCGCGCGAGCGACCCGACGCTCTACACCGGCGCTCTCGGCACCGCGTTATTGCTGTTCAAGTCGTACTGCGTGACCAACGGCGTGAAGGATCTGAGGCTATGCGCGGATATCGTGGCTTCTTGCGATAGCGCGTCGAAAGGATCGCCGTGAGTTGGCTTACATTGCTCTGTTTGATTCTTCTTGATTGTTCTTAAAAGGATTTTGCTTATATACTCTGTAGAGGTAGACCTAACAACTAACACTTAACAACAATAGCACCGACAGAGGGCGATGATGAAGATGCCTGTGCGGACGGTGGCCCACGGGCGAGCGGGATCCCACAAATGTCTGAGAAATGATGACAGGCACACTCTGAGCTCGAGGGAAATAAACGTCGACCGGATCCGAGGACGACGCCACTCGCCTAGTGCGAGCTGTCGAGGGGATCGGCCACGATGACGCCACTCGCCTCGTGCTAGCGGCTGAGGGGACCCGGTGGTGACGAGGAAAGCAATGATGAAGGTGCCTGTGTGGATGTGCGGACGGGGCTCCCACAATCCCATAACCATCAGAGACCTGATGAATATGACATTACTCTGAACTGAAAAATAAAGAAACAAAAAATAGCACCGACAGACGAACAATCACTAGCAGTAGAATCAACCTATGTAGCACAACGATCGAGACTTGACCCAAGAGAGAGCATCAGAAATAGTCTTAGTGACCGGGAAGAGAGGGAACGTGAAGAGCAGCAACACCGAGATTGAGAGAACATGAAGAGAAGCGACTCGGAGATGGGGAGACAACGAAGGAATAGAGAGATGGGTTAGAGATTGGTACCAAATTATGTCTTAACAATCCCTCTCGATTTGGACATATCAAATTTGTTCAATTTGCATACAAAAGACTTTTATCCGGAAATAGGTTTAGAGTGGAGATTGACATCAGAACCGAGAAATTTGCAAAGGGAAAAAAGAACCATTGCTAGCCGTAGAATTGGGTTGAACTTGTTGACTCTGCTCTAAAAGGCGGCCGCCTAGGCGCTAGGCGCCCGATGTCCGCCTCGGCGTCCGCCTAGTCCCCCTAATGTTCAACTATACATATTTTAGGGTTTTGTGGACTTTTTCTGCAATTTTCAGTAGTTTTTTATATATTATATATATATATATATATATATATATATATATATATATATTTTTTTTTTTTTTTTTTGAATCATCTAGATCTAAGCGGCCTCCTGGGCAGCCGCCTAGGCGGACTAGGCACTAGGCGGCGGCTACCCGCCCGCCTAGCGTCTAGCGCTTTTCACAACCTTGCTTGTAGACGAGGGAATTGCCGAGGTTGGAGTTGAGGAAGGAAGAGTGTCGGTTTGTTCAGGAAGAGCTCTGCGGAGAATGTAGAGGCGACATGACCAATGAGGACGATGAAGGTAACGACGAGAGAAGAGCTTGTAGGAATGCGAGGGCGAGGATGAGGAGGCTGCGGAAAGACTCAAGGAAGTGAGGGGGTGCTGTCGGGGCGGATCAGGTGGAGGACGGGGCTGCTTTTGTTGTCTCAGCATTATATCGAACACCTGGGGGCAGGCGGTGATGGAGTTTTTGAAGCTCCAATCCATCTACCAAGTCTCACACTTCCATTTTTGAAGGGAATACAGCTTAGTGTCCCGGAAGATTCATACAAATCTTTTAACAAATTAACAATTCCTTCTTACAGTAACCGTGTAACCATCGCTCCACCAGCACAAGCATGAAATGACTTGCATACCAAGTTCATTGGGTAACTATATTTATACAAAACAAGACGTCAGGCAAGTCACTCCATCCTATTACAAATGAGGTACCCGCCCATTTTAGTAGCCTACTCACGAAAATGAATTTTGGAGGTTCAACCCCTCTTTAGGTGGCAAGGTTTCGACATCGATATAATGGGCAAATGGCTGCAACTAATGCCTTCCCCAACCGTTCCCCACCATTCAACTGGTAATAGTTCCGCAACCACAGCTTCCCCTTGTGAGTACTCCTCGCTTGCTGACACTTTGTGGGATAAATGGGTCTTCCATCCTTCCCTTTTGTGGGATGAGAAATTGACTGACACGAAATAACCCAATGTCGGCAAATATACTTAAAATTTGTTTTTTTTGCATGTAGAAAAGCTACATTAGTAACATTGAAATATTTTTCATGGAATGGTTTGGATTCATATATTTAGAGGAGGGTAATTTTCCTCATACAAGTCTATCCATTGTGGGACTAAAGCAACTACTTGGACCCAACAACTCATCAGAACGAAGAAGAAACAACACAATATCACCAACGGTAATCAGCCATGGTCACATAATAATATGAATAATATATGTAAATAATAATATCCATTACTGATTGAAACCTTAAAGAGATTTTTTCATGTCTAGTTGCCTAGTTGGTCTTAGACTGTACTAAAACCAAGATGGATGTATAAATGTTCAAAGATACTCATAGCAAGGGCATCAATTAAAAAAGAGAGAATTTTTTAAGTATATACACATGCAATTAGAAGTTTGACAGGGGTATATATAAAATCGACATTTTAGAGTCTCTAGATGCGCATAGACCCTACTTCTTTGAGGTTCTTAGCTGTGTGTATATTGGATGCTCTTGTAGGCATGTGACTTTCATATGTGGGAGAGCTGGTGTTTGTGCTCTTGGTGCAGTGGTGGCCAAGCACTTGGGGGATGAGCGGCTGCTCGACTACTATTTGAGCTCATTTAAGCAGGTGTTTTCTCGTTTTCTTGTGGAATTATCTTTTCTTTTTATAGTATTCTTACATGTTCATAATGTTGTCGGGTTCAGAGTTGTAATTTTTAAGTTTGGAAAATATGAGATGGTTTAAAAAAATTGCAGCCAGAATTTTGTTATTTGCTCGTTATCTCTAAATTTTTATTTGTCTAAGAGAAGTGAATAGTTCCCTTGTTAATGACAAATGTCATGTCTTTGTGCTCTCTGTCTTGTGTTGCCGTAGATATGAATGCACTTTTCTGCAGCAAATTGTGCAAATTGTATCTTCTTCTTGACTTTTTAATAGTCTGGGGGACCATAGATGGTTATCCTCAGTTCATGATCACCATCCAAGCCTTCTCCTATCAGAATGAGATCAACTATGGAGCATAAGAAAGCTCCATAAAAGATTTGACAAATTTTTTATGACGACATGACGTCAATCCTCTATGTTGGTGTCAAATTTCTAGCTATGACCATGTGAGGACTATGCCATAAAACCTAGGCGCTAGTTGGCAGGTAGGTATACCTATTTTATGGATATGCAATTTTTGCTGATGCAACCAAGGAGCACCGTCTAAGTTCTCCAAGACTACAAGGAAGAATTTGGACAAGGAGGTAGGATCATACAATTTTCTGTAAGGAATTAGATTCGTCTCTTGACAAATTAAGCCAAAGAGTGAAAAGCAATGACAATCCACATGATGCTTAGCTAGGTTACACGAGTACGAACACGGATACCGATAAGGACACGATACAGTTACGAGATACGTGGATTTTCAAATAGGTTCAACTTAATCACGTATTTTACATGGATAGGGACACAAATACGACTACGGCACCATTTTGCTGTGTCGGTGCAACATAGATGCTCAGTTAATCGATCTTGAACCCCTTCACCAGAAAGTTCGGCTGCCTACCGCCAATCGACTTTCTGAGTTTTATGATGTTTCAGGATCTTTATAAAGTTTGCTTTGAGTTTTGGCCTATTTTAGACTCAAACAAAATCGGAAACTAGCCAAAAAAAACTTGATTGTAGGCTAGTAGGTGTTATTTTCAACTGATGATTGTTTCCTTCAGTTCCTGGTCAGGATGCTGAAACCCAGTGGATGATCATACCCCCATCAGATGTGGTTGATACATATTGGTATCTAGTGATATGTTAGACCTCAAAGGAAACAATAACAAGGTAATCATTGTACGTTGTCTACCCAATGCTAGACATACAGACTGTCCAATTTTGTCAATTTTGTTGAAGTAGCAGCACAATCAGACCCATCTTGTTTTCTTTTGTGCTTGATAGAGACTCCTCAGTCCTCACCTTATCCTTAAGGTTATGCTGCAACTCAGTAGATTTTATTTCATTAGAGCCACAAGAAAAATGCACAATCTACTTAATAGAACTTTTGACTGTATTCTGTATGGAAATTGATAGGTGAAAGGATAGTGAAGACCAACCAAGAAGGTGGTGCAGTGGTAACACTGGTATGGGAGGGGATGAGTGGGTGTGGGTCCGAATCCCTACTCGGGAAACAAAAATGGAATGGGGGAGGGTGGTCCTGGTACAAGTAGTTCATGACAGGGACGGTATTCATGACTGGCCTTATCTAAAAGAAAAAAAACGGATAGTGAAGAGCAAAAAGAGAGAGGAAGGTGAGAAACTAAAGCTTTAGAAATTTGATGGTAACTAATTTTTTTTTTTGTATTGGGTTTGTGTGTTGGAGGAGGGTGGTGGTGGTGTGTGTGTGTTCACTGTGTTTTTTTGTTTTTTTGGTGTGTGTGGGTGGGGGTGGGGGGTATTTAGCTAAGCAGTAAAAAACGGTTATATAACCGATATATAATGGTATCGGTCCTGGACCGATATTTTTTTGCAGAAATATCGGAACCGATATTATCGGCCTATATGGCTGATATTGTTCGAAATATCGGTTTACAAAAAAACCGATTTATCACGGTTTTGGTTTTGCTACAGAAAAATCAATATTGAATGATATGACATTCACATCAATGGAGAATGGAGATTACATCTTCTGCCATCAAAATTTTCATGCATCAAACTTATTCAGAGATGTAGTTCCTCAAGTGATCTTTATCTTGGATCTCTTGGATTTCTCGACGATATGTATACTTTCTGCATATTTTATAATAGAAAACTATTAAGTGTATTGTTCATATATAAAAATTGTGTTAAAAATGCAAACTGATATTTACCGTTATAAAACCGATATATCGGTGATATATCTATAACTCTACTGGACCGTTATCATGAAAAAACCGTTATTAACTGCATAGGTATTTAGATCAATTTTTTCACTTTACTACCTACATACTGGGACTATTTGTTATGGCTTGTCAGAAGGTTAAAAAAAAAGATATTTTCAATCACTTACTTTATATGTGACATCAATTTCTTGATTCACTCTTCCGGGAACTAAACACTGCCTTGTAACTTCTAGAGCAACTTTGTTGTTTTGCTATTAGTGTTATTTATTAAGTTAGATATTTTTCTGATTTCTCTTAGCAGAAAACCAATTTCTTGTTTTCACTACTAAGAAAATGTTGCCGGGTCTTTCCTTCCAGCAGAGGATTCACTCATTCCCCCTTCTCTCTTGTGTAATATTGTTGGGACTATAAACATGAAAAGCTACTTTTTTTTAATGATATTCACATTTGTAAGGATGTCATAACCAGTTCCATAATTAGTTTACAGTAATCAAATTTGATTTTTTTTTCTTGTAGCGGACTTCGTTTTGTCCTTTGATTGTCGGTTTTTTGAAATAATCTTTCGATTTCAGTAGTTCTTGTGATGTGGAAAAAGGGATATCTCAACTAATCATGACCTCAATAATTAGTTGTCATCCCAGAGATTTTTATGTTAGTATAGTTACAAATCCTTCATGCCCTATTTTTCTGATAAGGGCAAGATCAATGTCATATCAAACCTTTTCAAATCCTTCGTCACACGGCCCTACCATGTAAAATTAGGCCTTCCTCTTTTCTTTTCTAGCCCTTCAACACAAAAGCAAACACCTCTTCCATGCAGAGACCATGCTGGCTCTTCATTCTACATGTCTACACCATCTTGCTTTGTTCGTAATCATCATGTCTTGCAATATACTAAGTAGTACAATTCCCCACCTTTTGCAATATTCTTGTTCTGCATCTCATTCATCTGGTTTTATATTATATTTCTCTCATCATGTAGAGTTAATATGTCTATGTATAACAAGCACTCAATACTTTAATTAAGCCATTGATAATCTTATGGAGGGTTCTATAGAATATTTTGGAGTAATTGTTATATTTTTTATTGATAATCTCTTGGCTATTTATAGTCTTACAATCCTTCATCTTACATTAATACCCCATTAAACCCCCTTAAGAATATTCTAAATCCCAACAAATATATCGAGAATATTCTAATATACCAACAAATATACCAAGAATATTCTAATATACCAACACTCCTCAAGATGGGCGAAAGATATTCACTAAGCCCATATTGTCACATCCTCTAATCATATATGCAGAGCTAAGTCCCTTGGTTATACTGTCTGCTACCTGCTCCTTAGTTGGAACATGACCTAGCTCCAGTAGTCCATGGTCCAGCTTCTCCTTGATGAAGAACCTATCGATCTCGATGTGTTTGGTCCTGTCATGCTGCACTGGATTGTTTGCGATACTGATGGCTGACTGGTTGTCACACCACAGCTTTATCTTGGCTCCTTGATCCAGCTTCAGCTCCACCAGCATACTCTTCAGCCATAGCAGCTCTGCAACTCCCAAGGCCATAGCTCTGTATTCCGTTTCAGCTGTCGATGTGGCCACCACGGACTGCTTCTTACTCCTCTAAGAGACCAAGTTGCCTCCTACAAATATGCAATAGTCCGAGGTAGACCTCCTGTCATCAGTACAACTAGTCCAGTCAGAGTCACAGTAGCCCTCGATGCTCAAGTGATTATTCTTCCTGAATATCAACCCCTTTCCGGGGGCACCCTTCAAGTATCTCAGAATCTGGTACACTGCGTCCATATGACCCTTTCTTGGGTCATGCATGTAGCGGCTCACCACACTCACTGCAAAGTAGATATCAGGACGTGTGTGGCTCAAATAGATCAACTTGCCCACCAGTCTTTGGTATTTGTTTCGGTCAACTGGTTCTCCAGCCTCAGCACACAGCTTGAACCCCTGGTTGATCGGCGTCGCTGCAGGTCTGCATTCCAACATCTCTGTCTCTGTGAGAAGGTCCAACACATACTTCCTCTGAGAAAGAACAATCCTCTCTGCTTCTCGAGCAATCTCAATCCTAAGGAAGTACCGAAGAAGGCCAAGGTCCTTCATCTCGAACTCCTTGCCAAGCTTCCCCTTGAGTCGGATAATCTCCTGCTCATCATCTCCTGTGATAATCATATCGTCCACAAACACCGCAAGCATGGTGATGTGGCCTCCACTCCGACGGAAGAAAACAGTATGATCAGCATTGATCTGCTGATATCCCATCCCTATCATCGCCCTCCTGAATCTGTCAAAGCACGCTTGAGGAGACTGCTTCAGTCCATAGAGGGACTTCTTCAACCTGCAGACTTTGCCCATTGTCTTATCGGTGCAGAATCCTGGTGATATCTCTATGTACACTTCCTCCACTAGATCTCCATAAAGAAACACATTCTTCACATCCAGTTGGTGTAGCTTCCATCCACCATTCGCTGCCAAAGAAATCAGGGTCCTGACAGTGCTCGTCTTCGCCGCTGGTGCAAATGTCTTATCATAGTCAATGCCGTACGTCTGACTGTATCCTTTTGCCACCAGTTGAGCCTTGTAGCGCTCTACTTTTCCATCTGGGTTCTGCTTCACAGTAAAGACCCACTTGCATCCGACTGCCCTCTTCCCTTCTAGCAGTTTTACCAATTCCCAAATGTGATTTTTCTCAAGAGCGTCTAACTCTTCGTGCATCGCCGCTTTCCACTTTGGATTGTTCTTGGCAACCTGCCAATTGTTAGGTACAGTAATACTATCCAAAGATGTAATGAATGCTCCATGAGAAGAAGATATGTTATTATATGAAACAAACTGAGTAAGGTTCCAACCATATCTATCAGGAGGATTTCTCGCATTGTTGCGAGTGGTCCTCCGTACTGATAATGGTGTGGGAGGAGTAGGAAGAATGATATCACCTGAAGGGGAATCTGGTGGTGGTGGTGTAGGTGTCTCAGGAGTTGAGACGGACGCAGGCAAGGGACTTGGCACTGGCACTGGCACTATAGGTACTGGTCCTGCAGTTTTTTTTCCTTTCTTGCTGTAGGTAAGTAACTCCCCTGAGCCGTGGGCCTAACACCTCTCATCGCCTCCCCCTGTTCCTCTTCACTCTCTTGTTCCTCCTCAAACGTTCCTCCATGCCATACTCCTAAATCGGTCACCACACTCTCACCAATCTCCCTCTCTCGTCTCATACTCTCGGTATCAGGTGAGTTGCTCATGGATGAGGTTCCCTCCCGACGGTAGTATGGCTCAAACTCCCTGAAGTGAACATCCATGCTTACAAACTTCTTCTCTACTGGACTCCAACACACGTACCCCTTCTGAGTCACCGAATAGCCCACGAATACACACTTGACTGCTCTGGGGTCAAGTTTTCCAACAGACGGTCTGTTGTCCTTCACAAAACATACGCTGCCAAACACCATTAGTGGGAGTATCCCACTATTATTTTCTTGCAATATCTCACATGGAGACTTTCATCCCAGTACCTTCGAGGGTATCCTGTTGATCAATCGAGCTGCTGTCAACACTGCATGCCCCCATATACTGTGGGACATTCATGGCGATCATCATGCTCCTTGCCACCTCCAGAAGGTGTCTGTTCTTCCTTTCTATCACTCCATTCTGTGTTGATGTGTATGCACAGGTGGTCTGATGCTGTATCCCTTGGGCTGACTGGTATTCCTCAAGTGCTTTGTTGGTATACTCTGTTCCATTGTCAGACCTTAGTACCTTCACCACTGCTCTGTACTGAGTCTGGACATGTTTATGAAAGTTCCGAAAACTGGCAAAGACCTCACTCTTATTCTTCATCAAATACAGTCATGTGACACGAGAGGAACAATCAATAAAAGAGATAAAATACTTGTAACCATTCATAGTAGTTGTAGCGTACGGCCCCCAGATATCAGAATGTATAATATAAAAAACAGAAGAGCTCCTATGGCCCGCACCAACATATGAGCTCCTAATAAGTTTGCCTAAATCACATGCATCACATACTAGTTTCTCCTTATTTGTCTTCTCATAAATAGATGGATATAATCCACTCAAAATACCAAAAGAGGAGTGCCCCAACCGCTTGTGATGGAGTATCAGTATATCCTCAACACTCATCTTTGGTCCTCCCATTCCTGTCCTTTCTGCCACAGACACCAATGTCGAATCCAGTCCTTCCTGATCCAGGTACCACAGTCCATCTTGCCAAGTGTCAGTCCCAAGTCTTCGTCCCGTCTCCTTCTCCTGGAAGATCACCTTAGGAATATCAAAAGAGACAATGCATTTTAGTTGGAGGATTATAGAACTAATGGACAAAAGACTGACTGAAAAGGAGCATGTAAAACATTGATAATTTTACTGAACCTGTACAATCGACAATACCCTTACCGACCACTGGCTGGAAAGTACCATCGGCTGTTTGAATGCTGTCTGCAGATGCTAAGTGAGTGTAGAAAGAGAACTCACTAGCATTCCATCACATGTCGAGACGCACCCGAATCGACAATCCAGTCCGACGATCTAAGGGAAGACATAGATGCAAGGGCGAGTGAGTCATAAGTACCTTCTGATGGATGGCATACATCGCAGCGTTGCCTCTGACGAAGACTGAGGTGGACGCCGCCTCAGTCCCACTCCTCCTGTCTCCATCGCTTGACGCTCTCTGCTTTCTCCTGAGTACTTCCAACATGCCCAGTAGTGTCTGATCCTCCTCATTATAGGCATCATTAGCTCCCTTCTCGCCTTCTGCTACCAGCAGGTTCGCCCGATAACCTCCTCGACCATCCCGTCGACCCCCACGACCACGGCCATGTCCTCCAAACTGTCCACGTCTGCCACCTGAATCTCCCTTCCTGGGTAGTTTGGTGCAAGCATACCTCAGATGGCCCACCTTCCCGCAGTTGTAACACAGTCGGGGGTCTCCCTTAGGTCTTGTGCCGCATGAATTGGCAACTGCCAGTGCTGTCTTCACTTCAGGAGGATCACCTGTCCCTGCCTATAGCTTGATACGAGTCTCCTCCTGGATCATGGCCGAGATAGCCTTCTCAAGTGTAGGAATTTTCGGTTGGACTAGAAGTAGTGCTGTCCTCTGAGCAAAAACTGCGGCCAGCCCCTTAAGAAACTTTATCGTCCTCTCCTGCAGACATACCTCTCTCTCCTTACACTTCGGGTTCTCGCAGCTCGTCCGATCTGAGAAGTGATCATAATCCAACCACAGATGCTCCAACTCCGTGGAATACTCCTGTACCGTCTTCTCTCCCTGTACGGTGTCGTCGATCTCTCCCTTGATCTGGAAAACCTTCAAGTTATTCTCCACACTATCGTAGGTTCTCCTCAACTTCTCCCACACGTCTTTCACCATCTCAAGGCCATCCACTGTGGCGGCGATCGACTGGACTAAAGAATTGAGGAGCAAAATGTATACCACCATATGAGTAGACTTCCATTCGTTGCGTCCTGCCGAGCCCTCATCCGGCTTTGTCTTCTCTCATGACAAGAAATCCTCCAGTTTCTTCCCTGCGAGGGTTCTCCTCACCCGTCGTGACCAACTCAGGTAGGTGGCCTGTCCATCAAGCTTCAGATCGATGGATGGAAGCTGTAACTTCGCCAATATCCGTGGCGCGCTCTCACCAGCTGACAGTTTCATCAGCTTCATCAACGTTGTGACCTCTGCAGAGTCAAACTTCTTGATGATCTCCTCCATCGATCCTACTATTTTTCGATCACCTCACACCCGTCCCACAATTCACGTTCGCCTTCATCGTCCTCTCCTAGACCCGATCATGTCTCTCCCCCATTAGATCTAGGCCTTCGATGTCAACGTCTGAAACGACCCGCGGGAGACGCCAGGAACCGCGACAAAAGGCTCCGCGGGAGTCGCGGCTTCGCGGTGGTGGTGACGGGCGAGCGGCGACGGTGGTGGCGGGCGAACGGTGTGGTAGCGGTGGTGGCGGGCGGTGTGGCAGCGGTGACGTCTAGGGTTTGGGAGGTGGTGGCTAGGGTTTGGGTCTGATAACATGTAGAATATTTTGGAGTAATTATATTTTTTATTGATAATCTCTTGGCTATTTATAGCCTTACAATCCTTCATCTTACATTAATATTCCATTAAAAACCCCTGTAGAATATTCTAATATCCCAACAAATATACCAAAAATATTCTAATAAACCAACAAATATACCAACAATATTCTAATATACCAACATGTTCAAAGGCATAAAATGAGCCTGCAAATTCTGCTTGCACTCGAGATTTAAATGGAAGGAAATTGACGATAATAATGAGAAGAAACAACAGCCGCTAGCGTAGTAGGCTCAACTGGATTATAGTGACAATGTAGTCTTTTGATGTTGGTCACGGAGTGGAGTGGAGTGGAGTGGAGTGAAGTGTTGAGACGTGTTTAGGTTAGAGTGATAACCTTGGCACAATTTTTATGCCTATACCATTATAGTGGTATACTAAACAATGTGTTTTCTATGTGTATCGTCTAGTGCTCCTTACAGTTGTCTGTTGCTTTGTCATCCATTGCTCTGTAACCGCTAGTATCAAAAAGGATCCTCCAGATGCCTATGGCAAACATCCTGTACTGATAGAATAAGTGAATCTCATTTCATTTGTTTGATAAAGAATTTTGGGCTAGGAAATTGCTTTTCTTTATCCTTAAATCTAAGAGAGTTGGAGATAATTAGTTAGTCTAAAAGGTGCACAGAGGAATGTTTTGCACAATGGATCACTGGCTTCCTTAAGTTCCGGAAACAGAAATTCCAGTCTATTTTTTTCTAGCAAGTTAGCCTAGAAAAAAGTGTAGCTTCAAAGTGACTACTCCTAAAGCGCCATGGACCATGGTTTGCATGGGAACTATTGTATTATCGGTCACTGGCTTCTTCAGTTTCAGAAGACAAATTCCAGTGTATATAGTTTCAAAGTGAGCCTGCAGTTTTGGAAGCTCCGAAGATCAAGTATTTTTTTACTTAAATATGTTCAATAATAAACAGAATTGTTAAACCTTTGGTAGCATTTAGATGTATGAAAAACCAATGATAAGGCTTACCGGAAAAAGAAAAGATAATACATTTGTTACAGTTAAGTTGCAGGACTTGATTATTTTTACGCAAAGATGATTTAATTGTAGCCTTCAATAGAGCCCTTTCTAGGTCAATGAGATATTCCTTGATATTGTTACTTGATGACACAACTTGTCATTTTTATTATAGTAATTAATGATTTTCCTTTTGTTTTAACAGATTAAAATGTCTGAGAAAGTTCCAAATGAGCTTTTGTATGGAAGAGCTGGTTACTTGTGGGCATGTTCTTTCATAAATAAGCATATTGGAATGGGAGCAATATCTTCCATTCACACAGTGAGCTTTCTTCATTGTCACTCTCCTGCCTGTATATATACAATGTTTCATTATGAATATAACTGAATTTTTTCAGAGTTCTATAGCAAAGGAAATATTCACTAAGGGGAAGAAATTATCCAACAAAAGCAGCTGCCCCTTGATGTACGAGTGGCATGGGAAAATGTACTGGGGCGCCGCTCATGGTCTTGCAGGAATCATGCATGTTCTTATGGACACGGAACTGAAACCAGAAGAACAGGAATTGGTAAAGGGCACTCTCCGCTACCTGATCCAGCACCGATTCCCCGGTGGGAACTACCCCTCAAGCGAGGGGTCCGAAGCTGATCGGCTCGTGCACTGGTGCCATGGTGCCCCCGGTGTGTCTCTTACCCTCACCAAGGCTGCTCAGGTGATTATTTATCTTTGTGATATATTGAAATAGTATAAAACAGAACCTACGACCCTCGTCACAACTCGAGAATTTTGGTGCAGCAAGATATCAGAGCAACCCATTCTCAAATTTTGCCTCTTGTATATTTTAAGCAGATTTTGCAAAAATTATACAGCTATGTGAATCCAGATCTCTGACCGTAAAATGCGGCATCCAACCTGTGGGGACTTAATAATACAAATATATATGCCTCAACCCTGACAACAGCTATGGAGTTCTTTGTAGTCTCAGCTTGTCTGTCTTTATTTGCGGTCTCGGTTCTTTCAGGTATTCGGGGAGGAGGAGTTCCTGAGAGCAGCAGCAGATGCAGCGGAGGTGGTATGGAACAGAGGGCTGCTTAAGAGGGTCGGAATCTGTCACGGTGTCAGTGGGAATGCTTACACATTTCTGTCACTTTACCGCATAACCGGGAAAGTGGAATATCTGTACCGAGCTAAGGCGTTCTCTTGTTTCCTGATGGACAAAGCCGAGCAGCTGATTGCAGATGGCCAAATGCACGGCGGTGATCATCCCTACTCCCTGTTTGAAGGCCAGGGTGGAATGGCGTATCTGCTCCTCGACATGGTCAAGCCTTCGGAGTCCGGGTTTCCAGCTTATGAACTCTGAAACCAATCATGTTCCGAGTATATCGATATGTCGATTTTGTATATCTTGTTTGGAGTCAGTAAGAGAGACTTTCGAGCATACTGCAAGTTATCGTGCAGCTTGCTACCCGTCGGTTTGTGTTGAGCAGTGGTTGTCGGAACTTGTTCATAAGTAGTATATGTGGAATATGGTTCTTTCAGCAAACTTAATGTATCTTTGAACTCAAGTATATGTTTGTTATTTGACGGTATAATCTTTGAAAGGTGAAATTGGAAGAGAAAGTGAATCCTTAGACAGAATGTGGAATCTTGGGATAGCTGAACTATTTTTGTTCCTTTTTTTTCTTTGTTTTTTCTTTAGGGTCTGTTTGGCAACCGTGTTGTCACCGGTTTGGAAAGTTTTTGAGTTGGACCGTTTATATAGTGTTTTAAAAATTTATGTTTGGTAATTTTTTTTGAGACTGTTTTTGGTTCTCTCAAAACTCTTCCAAAATCGGTGGTGTAATTTTGGGTGTCTTTATAAACACCAAAAATCGATAAGTTTTAATTTTTTTTTTTATTCTATTTATATTCTTATTAAAAATATATAATTATAACTACTAATTATAATTCTATTCTATTTTATTCGTTTATTATTTTATTCTATTTAAATTTTATTTTTCTTTATTTTTGTGTTTCTTCTACTTCCTCTAAACTATGGAGGTCCGAACCGATTGATGTTGAAGAAACAACGGAGGAGTTGTGGTTATGGGTGAAATGCAACTCAGACCCAGAGCTAGTTAGTTCTTTTTGAATTGATTTTAGAGTACTCCAAATTTTTTTTACTTGCTTGTCGCAAAAAAAAAAACTTTTTGAATACCCAGTAGAAATTGATTTAGCTAAAGAAATTTTTTTACTGCAGCAAAATATTCATTTTTCTTTCAAATATTTCTACGAATACGTTTTTTTTATATATAAGTACGTTTTATTGGAACTGCCATTCAAAAAGAGTTGCTCATTTTTATGGTTGTATGTGAAAGACATATACTGTAGCAAGGGTTGTGTTTGATCTGTGGGGCTTCAGGCCACCGAGTGGAGTCTTGCCCCCTAAGAGCTAGTCCTTCCTCATTTCAGTCAGCTTCATCGTCTACCTCGGCAGAACCACAACATAGGGCTCCTGTACCAGTTCAGCAGTATCAAGATCCGAGGCCTTTGCCGACCAGGTCTCAGACTTTTCAGCAGCAGAGGTCGCAACAGTATGCGCAGGCTCAGGTTCAAGTCAGGCATAGAGGCTAGCAACAGAGGGGACCAGCACCCAGAGCTCAGGGTCAACAGCAATTCAGAGCAGCAGTTTCGAGGCATGTGCACAGAGAGTTTGGCATCATGGAGCAGGTGTTGACCGAGGGCGATCTGGTTGTTGGTACGTCCTGAGTTTTTCTCATTCTTATATATTTTCTTGGGTTCACATATATCCTAAGAGTGAATCTTGAGTCACTCTTCTGCCTGCGTAGTCGGGATAAATGATATCTATCACGTCTTTGACTACGAAGGTATGTCCTGGGCAGAGTCATGTCTTTGACTGAGTCGTTTGTACTGACTTACCTCGAGACTTGACCTTTGTCCATTTTTGGGAATCAGCGTAGGCTAGCGAGGACGAATTCCTACTTAGTTGATTCAGGAGACATATTTATTCATGTGCCTCCAGCTCTTCTTCCTGGTAGTATAGTTGCTTGTGCATTTATTTATATTGTTGACTGTTTCATTTTCTGTCTATATGTCATGTTTTATTTTATTGAGATAGTTGTATTTTCTGGAGTTTGGTTTTGGTTCCAGCTCGGCTAGCCTTATTAAAATTTCGAGAACGAAATTTTTCTATGGAGAGGAGAGTTGTGAGACTCGTCTCACAGTATCTGTATTGGTATATGGATACGTATTTTGTATTATATATATATAATTTATTGGATCTGGTGCAATCTCAGAATTTTCTCAAATTTGGAACTTCACTACTTGACCGGTATACCGACGATATACTCTGGCATACCGACGACATACCGTTAGGCAGATATTTGTTTTACTTTCGAGTTTTTTTTAGATATTTTCGTGAATAGTATTCGATATTTTCTATTATCCATTAGTTTCTTGTTTTTGTTTTGAGTGGTCGAGATTGATTTAATCTCGTAACTTGGATCGCTGATGAGGCAGATCGGACGATCACGATTAAATCATCTCTTCTATATATAGATGGATTTTTTCTCTCCTCTCACTTTTCTTTCTTTCTTCACTTCTTCATTTCCTCTCCATTTTTTGCGGGAGCTAGGAGCTTGGTCTTGAGACCTAAGAGTGTGGTTTCTGAACTCCTTTTGGTGGTGGAGTTAAAGGTTAAGGCTGAGAGCTTGACTTGAGGCAAGTACATCTTGCCAAAATCTTGAACGACTATACTTTGCTGCATTTTTTGATTGCCATGAGACTTAGTATATATGCTATACGAGGCTTACCATTAGACTTAACATCTTACCAGACCAGTTTCTGTTAAGTTTTAGAATGTGATTTCGGTTTCGAAATACTAGTCATGATTAGACTTTTTCTAGAATTGCCTATGGGAATTGGCATACCGACGGTATACTGGTGTATACCGACGGTATACTGTTTTGGTCCGACTTGGAATCTAGAAAACTGTTGTGTTGCAAACCGACATATCGACAGTATACTGGTGTATACCGACGGTATACCGATTTGTTGGAATCAAAAACTTGTTGTGTTTTTGCTATCTCTAGACCGCCATATCGATGGTATACTGGTGTATACCAACGGTATACCGGTGATGCACCCTTTTTCATATGCTTCATTTTTTATTGTGTTTTCTTTTGTTTTCTTGCGTGGCACCTTGGTGCATATACTTTTAGTATGTTTAATTGTGACTAGTAGAACCTAGACTTGACCTAGGTGTACCATGATTTTCGTGACCAGTCTGTTGTATGCTAGGGGATGACTACTACCCTAGATACATTTGACCGTGATTTTTGTGACCAGTTTCTTGTTTAGTTTGGGGATGACTTACACCCTAGATGCATTTGACCAGGTGACCTTGTATGTTAGGGGATTGATTTACACCCTATATACTTGTGATAGTGACTCATAACAGTTCACCCGTAGTCATTGTATATGACATGCGTGATAGTGACTCGTAGCAGTGCACTCGTGTTCATTGTCCCTTACATGCGTGACATTGACTCGTAGTAGTGCACTCGTGATACTTTACCATTATACTGTATGTTGTGGCTTGTTATAGCGCACGCTAGTCGTGTCTATAATCATATGGTTGTATTCTTCTTACTCGGTGTGTGTTTGTTAAAACACCGTCTGGTCTTGCATATCCCTGCGGGGAGCATTATGTCTAGGATGGATTCTGCGGAATGCCACACCCAGAATCCTAAACGAAAATGTTGAGGATTAAAACAACTACATTAAATAATTAGATCATTGGGGAAGGATCTCCAAGTTGCATGCAAGTCCCGTGTCCCGACAATATTTACGTGTTATATGGATTTGAAGCATGCCGTCGTATATGACACATTTTCAGCTTACCGTCGAGTGATGCATTATATATGACTACTCCGGTTCACCGTTGTGTGACTTGGCTTAGGTGCACATCTCTTTTTTGAGGTGGTGTATCCACTATTATTTACTTTTCTACTGTCCGATATTTGGGTAGCTTGGATAGTTTGCAGGGCATGCAACCGTACGAAAATCATAAGTTGCATTAGTTAGTAATTAGGTTTTGTGATAACCCTAGTTTTCTAATGTTAGCAATTTGTAGACATTGCTTGGTCGTGTTTTATTGATTGTTACTATTGCTTGCCTAGTGTTGTAGAAGCATAAAAAGTATGGATCCATGCGTTCAACAACCATGCTCCCCAAAGCCAAACTCAGAAGAAATTGGGCCACAGAGTCACTATGCGGCCCAGAAAAACTACGTCCATGCGTCCCAGGTGTCACGCCCCAGTCCCAAAAGTACATAGGACTAGGACACGTAAGCATGCCAGCCGTATGGATATGACAACTCCAATATATGGAAACCAAATCCACACGTACGCTGTAATATGAATATCAAATCCACAAGTGGTATAAAACATAAGTCACAAGTCACAGGGTACAATCTAAATCTCATCCACGAAAATCACGTATAAATAATTACCAGTATCTATGAAGCTAGATCTCAATAAGAAGTATCTAAGGATGATAGTTAGATGGAAACAAATCCACTACCAACTCGAATATAAGAGCAAATACAATATGAATACAACACAATAAATACTATACAAGAGTACCAGCTATCAACCACGGCTCGAAGAGAAGACATCCTTGAAACATATATAACCGTACGAATCTGCGCTCCTGCGAATACTCAAGAACAGATACCCTGGCAGGGGACCAGGTTCTCAGAGGGACATAACAAGATACTTAAACACATGCCAATAAAGTACTGAAATAAATATCCAAAGGGGTCGCCTAACCGTCTAAGTGAATGCAGTTAAGAACAACTTTCTCAACGCGTGGGCTATCTGGCTAAAATGGGATTGGCATGGTTCTCTTGGAGGTCCAGGGGCCTACAAAGGCACGTCGTCTTTCGAACGCCGGAGGCCCGCCTGATAATAATATAATATATAGTGGTCATCATGACCGCGCATCTCCGGCGGAGCATACAGGTTACACAAGGAAAGTGCAACGGAGCCCACACGCCTTGCTTGTTGTTCTCCCCACCCCATGCTCTAAGCATGTCACATCCATGACACGATAATACCTCTAATAACTGCCAAGTCTACTAGCATGCAAAGTTTCTAATAGCAGTTATTCCTAACGTACGACCCACACGTACAGGAGGCCAAATCCTGCATGCAAGTCCGTGATCTACATGAGACTCACAACTCGTGTATCAACTGTGTCATGGCCAATGAACCTAATAATGCTACATGATAATGGGGTAATCTCATAAACAAGGTCAATGCAAATACATAAATAAAAATATATCGCGACGTCACCATCGCGCGCATTTTATATAACAGTTAAAATATATGAACTAAAGACAGAAAATAAAGATGCATGCAATCATATGGAATAAGAATAACAGTACAATGGCAAGGTATACTTACCTGGCAAGGAAGCTGCGATGTACCAATAACCTGCTCCAAAAGTCGTACAGAATAAATCCAACATCCTATGTACATATAATATAATACAATAAATTATTAGTCATTAGACTAGTACACACACAATAATATTTATACTGGACTCGGGGTACACTAGGGGTGGCACTAGTTATCTACCATGGTCAATTATGCGTTGAATTACGCAAGGTCACATCTTCAATTATTGTACACAATCAGACAGTCGATTGACAGGTGTCTAAGCCTGTACGTTAAGGTACGCAAGGCAGGCAATTTGTAAGTTCTTAGGGTCAACATGGTCAGTGTAAGTATGGGACAATCCACGGTGTCCTAGGGTCGTACAGTCTAAATATATATAGTCATAATTATAAATTAGCATAGTATTTAATTACTTATAATTTATGTACATACCATATATTTATATATTCTATATATAACACCCAAATATACATACCAATTGAATACATGTACTAAATATCTATATAAATATATATACCAATGAATAATATACGTGTACGCGTACATATACGTACACGCATTTGGGTTCACCGACTCAGGGCCTGATGCCAACTAACAGTCAATAAGCAATACTAATATCCTACTGGCACACACACAAACTCACATAACAAGGAGAAGACGGGACAGGTTCATACCTCGGAGTACGCGTACGGGTACGATGGTGAGGTTGACGACGATGATGACGATGGTGTCGACTATAACGACGATGATGGTGAGGACAATAAATAAATGATTAGGGTTGGTGTTGGCAGTGATGATGAGGTGTTCATGTTGAGATTGGTGATGGGTTGATGGCTGCTGATACACTGGTGATTAAGGGTGAGATGGTGACGATGATAATAACGACGATGACGATACTGGGTTGATGATAATGGTGTGATGATAATGTGATGATTTTGATGATTGGATGATGATGAAGATTATCAGGTGATGATGATGTGTTGATGGTTGGGTTTTATGGTGAAGATGATGATGTGTATGATGATGATGGTAGTTATGGTAGGGTTTTATGGTGGAGATGATGATGTGTTGATGCTGGTGGTGGCTGCTGGACTCCGGCCAGCAAGGGGAAGGGAGGTCCGGCCAGGGGGTCTGGTTATGGAGGGGCTATGGTCGAGGAGGAGGGGCAGGGACACATGGAGGAGGAGGCAAATGTTGGTGGTGGTGGTGTTGGAGGGTGCTGTTCTCAGCCATGGGGAGACTGAGCAGGGAGAAGGAGGAGGCGGTGGTGAACACAGATAAAGTCGGAGAAGAAGTCGAAGAGGGTGGTAGTGTTGGTGTTTGCAGGGAAGAGAGGGGCAGTGCAGGTGGGCTCCGGTCGACTCCGGTGGGGGTCGTGTGCTCGAGGTAAAGTCGGGGCAGGCCATGGTGGGGGTTATTGTGGTGATGAAGTCGTCGTGGACGGTGGCTGGGATGTCCGACGGGGTGTCGGCCATTGTCGAACGGAGGAGAGGAATGTAGGGGTGATAATGGTGGTTCAGTTGATCGTCGGGGGAGGCCGGTGCTGGCGGTGGGCAGCGAGGCAAAGTTAGTGGGGATGGTGATGTTTCAGTCGGCTCGGAATCAGGCTCGGCGGTCTCCGGCCAGTTCCGCGGTGGTGGGAGGAAGGTCGAAGGGTTCGCCAGGGATGGGGAAGGCGAGAGGAGGTGAACTCGGGGAGGGGCCGGCGGAGCTCCGGCGAATAAGGATGGCCGGGGTCGGTGCTGAACCAGATTGGGGGAGGGGATGAGCAGTGTTTGGTTTTTTTGGTAAAAAAATAAAAAGGAAAAGAGAGGAATAAACTTGTATTTTTATACATAGGAAACTAGGGTTTTGTGTTGACCTAGGAATTTGTGGGCTTGGTCAACTATCCTTGGGGTTGGGCCTTGGGCTTACATGAGTGTGTTGGGGCTTTAAATTACATGGTTTAAAATATAAGGATGGGATTTAAAATAAATGGGGGCGATGTGCGCGTTGCACATGCTGAAAATTACGAAAAAATCTACGTGAAGGGAAAAATAGATTTCCTTATGAATTATCCACTGGTGGGGACACCTCAATGCATTTTTGCATAAAAGCCCCCAACAATTGGAAAATTACACAAATACGGAAATTAGATTTAATTAATTAAATCGAAACGCGCACGATGTTCTAGAATTAATTAGGAGTACATGGGATTAAATTTAGGCAGGCCACAAGTGTTAGGGATGTAGGGGGTACAATGTAGAATATTAATAAAATTCGGTTTGCACAAAATGGTCAAGATTGTGTCCCCAATTTCGATTGGGACGCACAAGGGTACAAAATTGGAATTTATTTCAAATTAAGAAATAACGTCCGCGACGTTTATTGTGCGGCTAAAATATAGCATCAGAGAGCAATATTACAAGTTGCACAAGGGTCAGAATAGTAGGCGGACATGTCTAGGATGAGATCGTGAAGTTTGTAGATAGGCAATGGCTAGTGAGGTACTCCAATTATCTAAGCAACGGTAAGGTGCGCTACACGATATTTAATTATTGCATAATTAAATAAAAGTCGTATTCTAATTCTAATTGGGTTCAAACTAGCCCTAATTTTGGGTGAGGGGGTTTACAATCTACCCAACTTAAAACAATTTTGTCCTCGAAATTAAACTACGGTAGGTTTCTCTATCTAACCTCACTTGATTACAGTCTAAAGAATTCTCCTTAAGTTAACATTGCAGTTTCTACCCAACTTAGAATTTATCCATCTATCATCTAAGGCTATACATCTAAGAAGGCTATGTCCCAAATTATTTAATCATGCTATTGAATCATCAAAGTCTTTAACACCACACCTATCATCTATGATATGCCCTTAATCATTTATAACAGAGAGTCACCAAGTCATCTGATTAGCCTATGGGGTGTACCTAGTACTATCAGTGTATCACCTATTTCCAAGCACGAGGTTTCGTCTTTCCGAAATAAGGGAAGACGGAAAACAATGGTAAAGAGTTCAAGGAGGGGTAATAGAATAGAAGTATGGGAATCAAAGCGTTTAAAGGATTCAGATGGAAATTGTCAAGGCAGTTGTGGATTGAAACACTATTTTGGTAATTCTTTGTTCGTATGCTCATATTAGTACAGTTATGTAGCCGATACGATACGCTCAGACATGTCTAGAGGGCAAGTACATTTGTCTACTAATCACTATATATCTCAATCCACGTAAAGTAGTTATGCGAAGGGCGAATCAAGCGCACTATGGTTAGCTAGACCTTAATACAATGATTCTGAAATGTATTAGTGTGTATACCCAATAATACATATGTCATGAAAAGCTCGATAAAGAATAAGCTTGCAAAAACTAGGCTATAATAGCAGCATAATTCGAGGTAGCACAGAAAATATAACGCTGGATTATGATGAGAGAAGTTACAAAATAATTCAAGTTTGCAAAAACAAAAACAACATAAGAATAATAACAAAAGATTCTACAATCTCTACAGTTATTATACAACCTCCTTGTCTAAGTCGCTAGTCGACCAAATAGGGCATGGACCTCTAAATTCTACCGTCTGAATAAACACTGTCGTCTAATGCTAGCATACAATTAATGTCATTCAGTTACACTACCTCGATGGGTCAAGTGGACTATGTGATACTAGGTTGTGAGACATACTACCCAACTTAAAAGAATTAAACTAGTACTGTGACAGTCTTAAGAGGATCTTACCAAAAATAATCTTGCATATGTACATAGAACAGAAACTCTTATTAGGGTATATGAGGAAAGATCTTGGTACTTATTAGGACCTCCTATTGTATTATATAGGTAAGGGTCACCTTAAGTCTTAATCATAGTGCTCATAGAACATGTATCAATCGTAGGGATAGAAGAGTTACTAGCCGTTAAGGGAAAAGGGATCTAACTGGTATCGAGGTGGGGGTACAAATTACGTGGTCTACAACTAGGGATAATCATCACAATTTAATTGAAAAACTCAACTATCAGGTTCTAGCTACAAGGTACACAATCCAAAATTCAAGATTACAACTATGACTATAGCAAACTATATATCCTATCGTAGAGTATAATCACTTGGTCCATGATCAGGGGTGGCAGGTGGCACGAGTTAAAAGATGAAGAAGAGAAAACATGATTAGTCGTCGCACAAATAGCGAGCGCTAGGGTTTTACAGGAACAAATATATGAAATTAAATGGAGGACTCTAGATAGCATCATGGTTTTCCAAGGGAAAGGGGTATGCTAGTCTCTGTGTTTGAGGTATGATTAGGAAAATATTCTATGCATTGCTCTTGGCTTTCTAAGGTACTGTCTGCTTATCCCAAGACAAGAATCTAAATTTATAGTTCTCCAATACTTATCTAACTGTGAATGTTAGGTTCAGTCCTAATATTCAATTTTGGTTTTCTATTGGTTCCTCAGTACTATGGCCAAACATTATGGTAAGACTTCTAACTAACTCTAGTAGTGTCTATACTACTCTCAAGTCCTCATAATACATCAGGGGGTAATGGTAAACCAATTCTAGAGATAAGAAATTCTAGGATTCACTAGATGTTCTAAACTTAGTGGTGTGTCTATGTTCTCGTTGTATTCTTAATAGGTGTACTACCCTAATTATCATCCTAATAACATGGGTTCCTATATCCTAGCAGAAGGCTATACTCAAAGAACTATTAGGGAAGTATAGGAATTAAGCAGGATACAATTGTTTCAAAGAGAACAGATAGGAGGAAGATGAATCATAGTCAATTGTGGATGAGATCCTATACTCTAGTCCTAGGTACAGGCTTGTTCGGTACAGTAACGTAACCGAGACAATATGCTCTCGACCTGCATGGGCCACCACAAAAATATGTCACGCCCCAGTCCCAAAAGTACGTAGGACTAGGACATGTAAGCATGCCAGCCGTATGGATATGGCAACTCCAATATATGGAAACCAAATCCACACGTACGCTGTAATATGAATATCAAATCCACAAGTGGTATAAAACATAAGTCACAAGTCACAGGGTACAATCTAAATCTCATCCACGAAAATCACGTATAAATAATTACCAGTATCTATGAAGCTAGATCTCAATAAGAAGTATCTAAGGATGATAGTTGGATGGAAACAAATCCACTACCAACTCGAATATAAGAGCAAATACAATATGAATACAACACAATAAACACTATACAAGAGTACCAGCTATCAACCACGGCTCGAAGAGAAGACATCCTTGAAACATATATAACCGTACGAATCTGCGCTCCTGCGAATACTCAAGAACAGATACCCTGGCAGGGGACCAGGTTCTCAGAGGGACATAACAAGATACTTAAACACATGCCAATAAAGTACTGAAATAAATATCCAAAGGGGTCGCCTAACCGTCTAAGTGAATGCAGTTAAGAACAACTTTCTCAACGCGTGGGCTATCTGGCTAAAATAGGATTGGCATGGTTCTCTTGGAGGTCCAGGGGCCTACAAAGGCACGTCGTCTTTCGAACGCCGGAGGCCCGCCTGATAATAATATAATATATAGTGGTCATCATGACCGTGCATCTCCGGCGGAGCATACAGGTTACACAAGGAAAGTGCAACGGAGCCCACACGCCTTGCTTGTTGTTCTCCCCACCCCATGCTCTAAGCATGTCACATCCATGACACGATAATACCTCTAATAACTGCCAAGTCTACTAGCATGCAAAGTTTCTAATAGCAGTTATTCCTAACGTACGACCCACACGTACAGGAGGCCAAATCCTGCATGCAAGTCCGTGATCTACATGAGACTCACAACTCGTGTATCAACTGTGTCATGGCCAATGAACCTAATAATGCTACATGATAATGGGGTAGTCTCATAAACAAGATCAATGCAAATACATAAATAAAAATATATCGCGACGTCACCATCGCGCGCATTTTATATAACAGTTAAAATATATGAACTAAAGACAAAAAATAAAGATGCATGCAATCATATGGAATAAGAATAACAGTACAATGGCAAGGTATACTTACCTGGCAAGGAAGCTGCGATGTACCAATAACCTGCTCCAAAAGTCGTGCAGAATAAATCCAACATCCTATGTACATATAATATAATACAATAAATTATTAGTCATTAGACTAGTACACACACAATAATATTTATACTGGACTCGGGGTACACTAGGGGTGGCACTAGTTATCTACCATGGTCAATTATGCGTTGAATTACGCAAGGTCATATCTTCAATTATTGTACACAATCAGACAGTCGATTGACAGGTGTCTAAGCCTGTACGTTAAGGTACGCAAGGCAGGCAATTTGTAAGTTCTTAGGGTCAACATGGTCAGTGTAAGTATGGGACAATCCACGGTGTCCTAGGGTCGTACAGTCTAAATATATATAGTCATAATTATAAATTAGCATAGTATTTAATTACTTATAATTTATGTACATACCATATATTTATATATTCTATATATAACACCCAAATATACATACCAATTGAATACATGTACTAAATATCTATATAAATATATATACCAATGAATAATATACGTGTACGCGTACATATACGTACACGCATTTGGGTTCACCGACTCAGGGCCTGATGCCAACTAACAGTCAATAAGCAATACTAATATCCTACTGGCACACACACAAACTCACATAACAAGGAGAAGACGGGACAGGTTCATACCTCGGAGTACGCGTACGGGTACGATGGTGAGGTTGACGACGATGATGACGATGGTGTCGACTATAACGACGATGATGGTGAGGACAATAAATAAATGATTAGGGTTGGTGTTGGCAGTGATGATGAGGTGTTCATGTTAAGATTGGTGATGGGTTGATGGCTGCTGATACACTGGTGATTAAGGGTGAGATGGTGACGATGATAATAACGACGATGACGATACTGGGTTAATGATAATGGTGTGATGATAATGTGATGATTTTGATGATTGGATGATGATGAAGATTATCAGGTGATGATGATGTGTTGATTGTTGGTTTTTATGGTGAAGATGATGATGTGTATGATGATGATGGTAGTTATGGTAGGGTTTTATGGTGGAGATGATGATGATGTGTTGATGCTGGTGGTGGCTGCTGGACTCCAACCAGCAAGGGGGAGGGAGGTCCGGCCAGGGGGTCCGGTTATGGAGGGGCTGTGGTCGAGGAGGAGGGGCAGGAACACAGGGAGGAGGAGGCGAATGTTGGTGGTGGTGGTGTTGGAGGGTGCTGTTCTCAGCCATGGGAAGACTGAGCAGGGAGGAGGAGGAGGCGGTGGTGAACGGAGATGAAGTCGAAGAGGGTGGTGGTGTTGGTGTTTGCAGGGAAAAGAGGGGCAGTGCAGGCGGGCTCCGATCGACTCCGGTGGGGGTCGTGTGCTCGGGGTGAAGTCGGGGCAGGCCATGGTGGGGGTCGTTGTGGTGATGAAGTCGTCGGGAACGGTGGCTGGGATGTCCGGCGGGGTGTCGACCATTATCGAACGGAGAAGAGGAACGTAGGGGTGATAATGGTGGTTCAGTTGATCGTCGGGGGAGGCCGGTGCTGGCGGTGGGCAGTGAGGCAAAGTCAGCGGGGGTGGTGATGTTTCAGTCGGCTCGTAATCAGGCCCGGCGGTCTCCTGCCAGTTTCGTGGTGGTGGGAGGAAGGTCGAAGGGTTCGCCAGGGATGGGGAAGGCAAGAGGAGGTGAACTCGGGGAGGGGCCGGCGGAGCTCCGGCGGAACTCGGGGGTGGTGAACGACGCCACGCATCTCTGGCCACATGCGTCCCAAACTCCCTGCGTCCCATGCGTCTCTAGTCACAAGCATCCCAGACTCCATGCATCCTATGCGTCTATGGCCACATGCGTCCCAAACTCCATGCGTCCTATGCGTCTCTGGCCACACGCATCCCAGATTCTATGAATGTGGCAGTGCTCCATAAGAAGAAGTCTTAATGTTTCAATTAAAGAGATTCTCTCGAACTAAGTGTGGGCCACGTGTCAAACTGACAAAGTCGCGCGCACAAAAGACGAGAACATCCCAGATCTTCAACAACAGTAAATCGCAACAAATGTTCACGTAGCAGCTCGGCCTGGACTCGCTCTAACAATTACAACTGTATCCTGTTAAGGATGTACACGTGGCTACTCCCAACATCTATGAGCCCACGGTACATGCGCGCGCATGGTCATGTAATATGATGGTTATAAATATCAGGGTGGTGTACCCACACACAGACACACGAAGAGATAGACAGAGACACATACAAGAGAGAGAGCATTTTCTCTTCCTCAGTCAGATCGTCAACGGAGTAAAGGAGCCGCTGCAGTGTTCGATCTCCATCGTCCCACTCCTAGAATTAAAAAATATTATACTTAGATTTTTTGCCTAGGATCTCTTTGTATTTTTTTATTTGTTATTAACCTAAGTTCATTCGAAAACTTGTAATGGCAAACATGATGGTGACTCTGTTAGGGACGTCCTTCTCCTCTGATGAGAAGGCAGTAACGCAGTTTAATGCGACGAAGCTGGGGTCCACCCAGAAGATGCTGGTTGTAAGCTTCGACCAACAAGCTTTTGAGAATATGCTCTCTGAGGGCAGTGCGAGTCCTTCGCCAAGTCTAGCAAAGCCTAAGAAGACCCACAAGATGTGGGTAGCAAAGATCGCTGTGCCTCACCCAACTACGGAGCACACTCTCCCTATCTCTCTCTCCCTGTTGCTGAAGACGCGCATCATGCGTCCACGCAGACTGTTTCCACCCATGCGGCAGCCTCGTTATAGCAGGAAGGTGCTCAACACCCAAACTCTGGCAGAGAAAAATACTACGATGCCAAAAGTTTGGGGGTTGAGGCACAGTCCATGCGTCCACAATATAGGGCGCAAAGAAAGAATTGCCATGCGGCATCCAGCTCCAACCGCAGAAAGATAGCTGCATGCGCCCCTGATGGCAACAGAAACTCTGTCATCGACAGAATCTCATGCGGTCCTGACTCCATGCGCCACCCTGACGAAGGGACAAACTTGGATTCTTCGTACTATGCACCAGTGCGTACTAGCTCGAGGAAGTCTAGGGCAGTGCGAGCTCGCCAAGCTCAAACAACTGCTTACTCGGCTAACCGTCAGTATGCACCGCTAACTGTAATGCGTGCTCATGACGAGAAATCGTACATGACCGGCCCATGCGTCCAGCCCACAGTAGCACAGGGACAAGGCCCATCTCAAAAGTCTTCCACTTGTGACTTGGGGAAAGTTCTGGTACGAACCCTAGGTCAAGCAGCAAAGACAATACCTACGCACCAATGTGCTCGGTCTATCCGAGCCAACAAAGAGGGTGTAAAGGTGAGTCGTCCCTCGTTTGACCTGCGCAACATGATTAACCATAAGCGCAAGGCAAGGAAAACAGATATGACACGCGTGGTTTCCTCTCTAGGGTATCACTGTGCCAACATCATCATTAATTGCTACTGTGCTAAAGTAGCGGTACCAACAAATAGGCAATCAGCATTTCAGGGACTACAGTCAGAAGCACCCATCCGACGGTGTCCCTAAAAACAGGTGCAAGAACCAGAGGAGGAGGAGATGCCATTCGCCTCATGCTGTTCGGCTTAGAAATCTCCCTTTACAAGGGGAGGACGGAAGACCAGTAGCTCCAACCCTCCACTCTCGACCAGCATATCGAGAAAGCGTATCCAAAGGAGGCAAGCAGCTTTACCTACAGAAGGAGTGTTCCTGGGCCCTGCTCCAAGACAAAGTTATCGTCAACTGTGGGTAGTGTCTCCTCGAGACCCCAGATGACTCTGTAAGCTGGGGGTAGCAATCCTCCAGAACTCTATAATAATCCGTCGTTCCGAGAAGACGAAGATTCTCAAGGAACAAATATTGTGTTTCCTGGGGGTAGTGACTTCCACCAAAATGAAGCACCTTCCGACGCTGGGGTAGTGTCCCCACCGATTCAAAAGAGGACGTAGCGCTGCCTACTTTTCCTGAGGACTACCGCTCTGAGACAGAATATGCGAGGTCCACCGTCCCATCCATCTTTTCCCATGTAAGGACTGTGTACATGGCAGAGGATAACCATGAAGGCGCCAGCGATCAACAATGCCTCGAGACACTCGAGGCCATGATGCAGACTATGAGTGTGTCGATGCAGGCTTTGACCAAGAAAATGCTGGAGATCAAGGCAAATATGGCCTCCCAATAACCAAGGACCTCGGGTCAAGCGAGCCAAGATCTTGGGACCAATGGAGACTCGAAAGAAACTGCTCCGCCCACTGACGACAATTATATTATGCCCGAATCTTCTGCTCCTTCCACGGTAGATGAAGCCTGGGAAGCAATGTGGGAAGTATGAGAGCTTCGAGCCCGTCTGGACTCAATAGGAAATCGGGATACGCTATGTGAGCTCAGAATATGACAACTATATCCCCTCGAGTGGAGAGATATATCATACCTGCCCAAATACAAGCCCTTCTCTATGACTCCGTTTGATGAAAAAAATCTCCTCGTCAATACATGAGTTATTTTGAGACAACGATGGAACATCTGCCTTACAACGACGCCCTTCTCACCAAGCTCTTCATTAGGGCATTGTCTGGAGTTGCCTTCGACTGGTTCTGCAGCCTCCAGGACAATTGTATCTCGTCATTTGACGATCTCAAAAGTCTCTTCCTCGTCCGATTCTATGATGGAGGAAACAACATGACGATGTCCTATCTGATGGATACCATACAAAGAAAAAAGAGCATGTACGGGAATACATAGAGCGATACAGGAAAGCTGCACTAAAATTACCTTTTGGTAATCCTGAGTCCATGCTGGTAGACACATGCTGGAGGAATCTACTTCCAGTCGTTAGGCTCTGGATGGGCGACACTAAGTTCAAAGACTGGATGACATTCATCATAAATGTCATTGGTGCTGAGAATAAGGTAAATGATGCCCGATTACTTAGAATACAAATCTCTGTCACTGATGATAGGGGAAAACGTCCTTACAATAACAACAACAACAACAATAACAACAATAAGTAGGACCATTTGTCACGACCCGCACTTGGTGAAGGGGCACGAGTACGTGGGTACGTCTAGCCTACGTCGCAGCATCGGCGATAGAACGCTGTTTAGGACAACTATACTATCTAAACATCTCACAATAATAGATAAACTGCCAATAATATCTCAACTCCAAGAAGGAGGTAACTAAACTTAATGCAATACAATACTCAATCACAATTCTATAGTACGATAAGATATCAAAGAAGTCTAACATAACTAAGCAGTTAAAAATATAACAACAACAAAAAGAAATAATATCCAAATCTCAAATATACGCCGAAAATAAATTCGGTACCAAAATGCTAAAGAAAACTAACTATGCTAACTAGTGATCCGGATAAATCTTCCGGCAATCACTCCTAAACTAGTGGGTCCATGTCTGCACCATCTATAGGCTGAGGTCCGTAGTATGTCGGACACCGGATCCTCTGAAAAATATTATCCAGTCAGGAATGGAGCAAAGTACAACCCAATAACAGTTCCAATTAATTGACAAAAACTATAAAACAGTAAAATAGAGGATGCTATCTATGATGAGAATATAAACTGATGATCAAGAGCAATGAAATAATAGGCAATACTAGCAATTAAAATATAATCAACGTGTACAAGAATAAAGGAATAAACTATAATGTCAAAAATATAACAGGGTAATCAATGAACTGAATATGAAATCTACAATATACTAGGTGTTTGAGATACTAACTAAATATGTGATCGGCCTCGGAGATTCAATGATTACACTAAGGAGCTAACTCAACCATACGTGAATTACATGATTAGTTAGTAGCCAATGATTACACTACTAGCCGATAGTTCTTGATCACATATTTAATTGGTATTTTCTCCGCCCTAACTGATACGATAGATCAAGTCATGACACGTTACTAGCCAATGTATCCAATATTTAACCTACAATATTCAATGTTATCCAATACCAACAAGGACAATATCCGATACCATCTCAATAATCATGGTAACATCTCATGACTGACGATCCAATAACAATACCAATCCGTGTACCATCGTGTCAAGAATTATAAGTAACATTTCTAAATACTTGGGTTATAGTAGTAATCAAATAATAAAAACTACCAGAGAATGTACTCGCCTGTGGTCCAGAGCAAATAATGTAAATCGGTGTCCGAACTGGTGTCACACAGACCTATATATGGAATATTGCATTAATACAAGATTTAGAATAAAAATAAGTTAAACTAGTCAACTTCTAGGTCAAAAAGCATTTTCTAAGTCAAAACAGTTAAACTAGGTTAACTCTAGGTCAAACTAGTCAAACTTGGTCAAACTTGGTCAAACTAGCTATTTTTAGGTTGTATGAGTCTATCTCTAGGATATTGGATTCATACACTATGTAACTAGGCCACACTAGCTATACTAAGATACCATGAAACCAATAGGATACCGTATCCTAAGATACGCAAACAATTAGATATGAGAATATCGTAATATGTATATAAAATCAACAATAATTAATATTCCTAACTAAACTAATGCTAAGTGGATACCTTGGCTTTGAACAAATACGGTAACACAACTACATATACCATCTTGATACCCAACCGAATACCTTGAGTATCAACCCAATACCATGAGTATCCATCAATACCTTGACATTACCTTGGTATCTCAAGGTAATATGATATCTACATATACTTAAACTACTCAATATACTAACTATAAACTAACAACTATTAATAATACACTACTACTAACTATACTAACTACTAATATACTAAAACCTATATACATATATACAACTACATATCACTACTAATACACAAGTATATATATACATCTAACTACTACTAATCAATATGTATACATATATCTATATAACTATATAACAAGACTACTAATAACTATACATCAAGATACTAGCTAACTAGACTTCTAGTTAAACTAATTAACTACTAATTAACTAGTTAAACTACTAACTAATACTAATAATCTCCCTAGTGTTATATACATACCTCCAACTACATATATATATAACTACTAACTACTATGAACTAAATACACTTATCAATAAACTAGCTAATCCCCTCCTTACCTTGCTGCTGCTACAGAAAGCTGATTGTGCTACTACAGGCTCATGCCTTGCTGTTGCTGCTGCCTGCTCATACTAATACTGCTGCTAATTAAACTGCACATGCTGCTCGAAGCTGTTGCTGCTGCTGGGGCTTGCTGCATTGCTGGCTGCTGCTGCTGCGCTCGTTGCTACTACCTCTGCAGATGCTGCTACACGCACTGAAGCGCTCGCTGCACAAGTTGCTGCTGCTGCTGCAGCTCACTGCTGTTGCATTCGCTGCTGCTGTATGAGCTGCAGCGCTCGCTGCTGCTGCGTTTGCTGCTGCTGCACGCGCTGCTAATGCTGCAACTCGCTGCTGCTGCGTTCGCTGCTGCTGCACGAGCTGTAGCGCTTGCTGCTGCTGTAGTGCCTTGCTCGTGCAGTTGCACTTGTCACGATCCAATTCCGAAGAATCACTTGAGGCGTCCCCCGAATCGTGACCGCCGTACGGGCCTGGGGTTGCGTCCGCACAAGGCTTTAATGATTTGCATAGCAAGCACATATTCAGAGTACGCAGATAAATTGAAACACATATTTGAAATGGAAAAGTTCTCTTTATTAATAATGAACATCTATTACAAACTCTTGAACGAGTCAGCTAATATGTCGAACGGCTTACAAAAGGGTTGACTCAAAATGAGATAGCAGTCCTGTACATTACATCCCTTTATAAACTCAAAATGATAAAGACCTCATGGCTGGAGGATAGCTTTGCCACGGAGCTGCATTTGTGTATGAAGAGTTGCAGCTCCTGTCTTCTAATGCTTCAGGGGGCGCGGTGAAGATGCGCCAACAGTTGGACTGGATCGGGTAGACAACTTCGGCTCCTCGCTCGGTTCACCTTGGTGCGGAGAACCTGTTTCAACGAGGGTCAGCATATCGAAACATGCTGGTGAAGGCGAGCTAGCCTGACTATACCAATCAACACGTTGTTTAGTGAAGCATGCATATTTTTGTGGGTTTCTATCTTGCCTTAGTTCATTTACAAGTAAGCAGCATATTAAATTTACTGAAATGAACGTGCCACCGTTAGGTGGATTTTACCTGACCGTCTGAATTATCTACACAATACTTACCATGCCTTCCCTGCCACGAAGACACAAGTTAGTATGCAACAGGTTTAAATATACACGATGATCACTGGCATGGTTGCCATAATGGACTAGTCCGAGACAAGGATAGCATGCAACGATAGTACACGAGGCGTTGCAAGCCATCTTATCCCGTACACGATGACTATACACGAGTTTCGCCCGGATCGGATCGGTGCCAGTGCCCCAGCGACCGTCCGCAGAACTATACCTTGTGCACAAGTTATCCATGATCGAACACGATTAACAAGTTAACAATTCATGCAGTTGAGGCAACACGAGTGCAAGAACACGAGTACACGACAAGCAGTATTGCATAATTTATTTTGCATAGCCTCCCTGAACAATTATGCATATACAAGATGTGTTCTATACTTAGCACGTTTTATAGAACATTTGCACGAACAAGCATACGATAAGGCAGCAGTTCCCAGGTTTGATTGACAAGCAGTATTAACCAAGTCTATTCTCTTTTATCTTGGTTTCTTTTATTATTACTTGGTATCGTTTGATCAGGGCGAAGGAGTGAAGCTTGAAAGCAGGGCTAGCTAATCAGGTTGGTAGCCACTCACTTAGATTTTGGAAAGAAGAAGGAAAGAGGCGCTTCACGACTCCGCTCGCAAGCCGCCTACTGCTCGTTCACCTGCACACGAACAGCTCGATTAATACTTCTTCCTCTCTTTCCAATCTCGAAATAGAAGTGCAGTTCAATGAACGAAAACAATGAAAACCATCAAAACCGTTCAAGGAAAACAAGAAAATCCCAAAACCAACTCAAAGCACGAAAGCAACAAGCGACATCGAAAACCGAGGCAATAAAAGATAGCAGCGGAGAGGTCCCTCCTGACTCTGCCGCTAAGCCGATCCTTGGGGCGCAGTCCACTAAATATGGGAATCGATTCCGAAGAAACAAATCCATAACGAAGACGAGTTCTTAATTCAATCTATCCCGATAGAACGATACCGACTTGTGTTTCTTAGCCGCGCTCTCCGCATCGGAAGAACGGGGCGCTACAGCACTGATGGTGATGCTGCTCTCTTCATCTCCCTGCACACACACACTCTTACTCACTCAGTCAGTCAGTCAGTCAGTCAGTCACTCACTCACTCACACTCACACTCATATATAACTACAACTATGAACACACACACACAGACACCTATGCACATAAACACATAATATATATATATATATATATATATATATATATATATATATATATATATATATATATATATATATATATATAGCACAATAATCTCTCTCTCACACACACACAAGACACACAAGTATATATAAATATATAACTACACATATACACATGTACATATCAATATCTCTCTATATGTATACATAAAAACACCAACATATATATATATATATATATATATATATATATATATATATATATATATATCTCACATACATACCAATATACATATATATAAGTATATAATAGAGATACCTATACATATATACACAATCATCTACATATATATATATATATATATATATATATATATATATATATATATATATATATATATATATATATATATATATATAAACCACCACTCATCATACTTATATATACATATCTATATAATACTATAATAGCTATAAACAATTATTGAAATACAAGAAAATAAACACGTGGAGTGCATCACACCCGTATCACACTGGATCTATGATACGCTTGCGATACTTCCACCACACAACCAAACGTACCCCGAAGGATACGAGCAAGTCTAAAATAACAATTATGAACAATACAAAGAGTTAATTATACATATACATTTTTGTGTCAAAATATGACATGCACAAACCCCCGTGTCGAAAGAAAAACTCCCAAATCAACCCGTATCTCCAAATTCTTGGAATATGGCCTACACGTATCCAATTGTGGTTGTGACACTAGATACACACAATCAAACACATGTCAATTTGGTATAACTGACCAATTGACAAACACAAGATATGTCAATCTCAAAATTCTCCCAAAATTGACACAAAATACACCATAACTTTCTCCATAGGTCTCCTATGAACCTAATTCCAATTCCTATGGGTAGCCTTAGCATATGGGGTGGTTCCTAATAATTAAATCATAAATTTAGAGTCTAAATAAAGAAAAAAAACTAAATTGTACCTATTGGGAGATAGATTCCTAATAAAATCCCTAAATTGGGTGAAAATAGCCTCCAACTTGTAAATCATTGCTCCTCCTTGAAGATCATTGCTTACTTCTTATAGATCCTTGCTCTAATAACCTCCAATGATGATTTGGAAAGGAATTGAAATTTTTTTTTGTAGGAATTTGATGGAATTTGGTTGAGGGAAATTCTAAATCTAAATTTGGAATGAAAAATAAAGAGAGAGAAAATTTTTACCCCCTTATATAGGCCTCCCTTTCCCCCTCCCTTAAGCTACTATGTAAAGTCTAAAATACCCCTTGGGGCCTCTCATAAAGAAATTAATTAAGAAAAAATGTTATAGTCTAATGGGTTTAACTTAATTAATCCTCCTCCTAATGAATGGGCTTCTAACTGGGCTCAATTCTAACTAGATTTAAATGTTGGTCCACTAACACAAGTCCAAAATAAAATCTAACATGCTACCAATAAATAAATAATAAAATAAATAAATATTCAACATGCATAATATTTAATTAATTATAAAATGATCGAAATATTCTTTCCTAGAAAATATGGTAGTGATAAGTCTATCCCCCTTAAAATAATTTTGTCCTCAAAATTTAAGGGTGATCGTACTCCTTCTAGGTCAAACCCCCAACAATCATAGTCCAAGAAGGTCTTATCTAAATCACACAAAGAATAGTCCTATGCAAAGAACAACATGCATGGTCATGGTCTCCGCCTGTCTTATTACTGTTGTCTCTGTCAGGGTATTCTATACTAACTATATAACACAAGCATCCAAAAGGTACTGAAGAAGCAATCAATCAAAATAGATAGAAGGAACAGAAAGAAAGAACAAAACTCGCTAGCCCATCACCTGTAGTATCGATCTCCTCAACCGTCATCACAAATGCTCCGTCCTGCCGAGGTAGCTCCCTCTGCGGGTGATGAGAAATCTACGGTGCTACAAGTGGCCTAACTTCACCTCTCTGCCCTCGATCTGCACCCTAATCTGGACGATGAAGGGTCCATAGACAATCCTTCATCATATGCTCCGTTAATCCACAATATAAGCATGCTCCAAGTCTCTTTCGACATATCTCTAAGTATGCCGAGTCTTCTTACAATAGGTGCATTGAGGAGTCTGTCGCACCTGTCTCTGAGGCTGCTGTGGTATCTGCTGTACTGGAGCAACAATTAGTTCTTGCATCTGATATTACTGCTGATAAGCTCCGAACTGTACTGGAAACTGCTATTGCTGAAACTGCGGCCTCTTCGCCGATCCCGCACTGCTACTGGCACCACCAAACATATCACGGTCCCTCTTCGGCTTTAAGTTCCACTCCCGCTCGACCTTGCGTGCCTCCGAAAGTATCTCAAAATATATCTCATAAAAAGATGGAATGAGGATCTTCACTTCCCAATTCAGACCCTCGCAAAAACGAATAGCTCAAACTTCTGGCTCCCTCACCAAGTACTCCGTAAATTGGCTCAGCCTTTCAAACTCTGCGGCGTACTCCTCTACGGACATACTCCCCTGTGTAAGGCTCTCAAACTGCCTTCCTAAGTCCAATCTGTCTGCCCGAGCAAAGAACTTCTTAAAAAGGTCCTTGAATACCTCCCAAGACTGCCTCGCATCAGTAAGAAATGGCTCATTCCTGAACTAAGTGCGGGCAATGTCGAACAGTTAAAGTCCTACCGTGTTGACCTTCAAATCCTCCGCAAGACGAGACATTCTCATGAGATGCTCGATATCCTTGAGCCAATCATCATCATAGACTATACCCTCTGTCCCCTTGAAAACCCGAGACTCTAGCTTCTTAAAATTTTGAATGTTGCCTGGCTCGAGCTGAACATCCTGTGGCTGTGGAGGAGCCTCTCTCTGAACTGCTACAATAGCTACCTGATGGATATTTTCCATACTCTGTTGCATCATATCTGAATGTCTGTGCTGGGCCTCTATCTGTGCCCTCTATACCTCCATCATCTCTCTAAATAGTACAACCATCGGCATGACATCTCCTGACAATAGAGGTGGTAGAAGTCCTTCCGAAGCAAATGGGCTAGTCTTCGAAACAGGTAGAGGAGAACCCCCGAAGGCAGTCGAGACTCCTATGTAAACTGATGTCATAGGAGGTACAACCCCTGCTTCATGAGTGGAAGATTGAGAGGTGGCAGACCTCGCAGAAACTGCTCCCGATCGATGAGATCTGGTCTTCGACGACATCCTGAAGACAGATCAAAACAAAAGAGATCAATTCGACACAAGATAAGATATTATCAAGGAAGGACATCAATATTCAAAGTATTCAGAAGGAATCAGAAGTAGTAATTTCAAATCAGATTGGAGTTCCTAGTTGTGATTGAGTATCCCTCTCTCATCCTAGTATCTTATGTCCTATATCCTATCGCAGGCTCGCAGTAGTACAACTAAGTCGTCGTACTACCACGACATCGCATAACTTACGAAGCCAGACCTGCATGGGCTACCACAAAAACGTGTCACGATCCGCACCCGGTAAAGGGGAACGAGTACGTGGGTACGTCCAGCCTACACCGTGGCATCGACAGTAGAACGCTGTCTAGGTCGACTATACTATCTAAACATCTCACAATAATAGATAAACTGCCAATAATATCTCAACTCCAAGAAGGAGGGCACTAAACTTAATGTAATACAATACTCAATCATAATTCTATAGCACTATAAGATATCAAAGAAGTCTAACATAACTAAGCAAATAAAAATATAACAACAACAAATAGAAATAATATTCAAATCTCAAATATATGCCGAAAATAAATTCGGTATCAAAATGCTAAAGAAAACTAACTATGCTAACTAGTGATCCAGATAAACCTCCCGATAATCACTCATGAACTAGTAGGACCACGTCTGTACCATCTATAGGCTGAGGTCCGTAGTATGTCGAACACCAATCTCCCGGATCCTCTAAAAAATATTATCCAGTCAGGAATGGAATGAAGTACAATCCAATAGCGGTTCCAATTAATTGACAAAAACTATAAAACAGTAAAATAGAGGATGCTATCTATGATGAGAATATAAACTGATGATCAAGAGAAATGAAAGAATAGGCAATACTAGCAATAGAAATATAATCAATGTGTATAAGAATGAAGGAATGAACTATAATGTCAGAAATAGAACAATTAATCAATAAACTGAATATAAAATCTATAATACACTAGGTGTTTGAGATACTAACTAAATATGTGATCGGCCTCGGAGATTCAATGATTACACTAAGGAGCTAACTCAACTATACGCGAATTGCCTGATTAGTTAGTAGCCAATGATTATACTACTAGCTGATAGTTCTTGATCACATATTTAATTAGTATTTTTTCTGCCCCGACTGATACGATAGATCAAGTTATGACGTTTTACTAGCCAATATATCCAATGTTTAACCTACAATATTCAATGTTATCCAATACCAAAAAGGACAGTATCCGATACTATCTCAATAATCAAGGTAACATATCATGACTGACGATCCAATAACAATACCAATCCGTGTGCCATCGTGTCAAGAATCATAAGTAATATTTTTAAATACTTGAGTTATAGTAGTAATCAAATAATAGAAACTATCAGAGAATGTACTCTCCTGTGATCCAGAGCAAATAATGTAAATTAGTGTCCGAACTGGTATCACACAGACCTATATATGGAATATTATATTAATACAAGGTTTGGAATAAAAATAAGCTAAACTAGTCAACTTCTAGGTCAAAAAGCCATTTCTAAGTCAAAACAGTTAAACTAGGTTAACTCTAGGTCAAACTAGTCAAACTTGGTCAAACTAGCTATTTCTAGGTTGTATGAGTCCATCTCTAATATTGGGTTCATACGCTATGTAACTAGGCCACACTAGCTATACTAAGATACCATGAAACCAATAGGATACCGTATCCTAAGATATGCAAACAATTAGATATGGGAATATCGTAATATGTATATAAAATCAACAATAATTAATATTCTTAACTAGACTAATGCTAAGTGGGTACCTTGGCTTTGAATCAATGCGGTATCATACCACTACACACCCATCTTGATACCCAAACCCAATACCTTGAGTATCAACCTAATACCTTGAGTATCCATCAATACCTTGATATTACCTTGGTATCTCAACGTAATGTGATATCAATATATACTTAACTACCCAATATACTAACTATAAACTAACAACTATAAATAATACACTACTACTAACTATACTAACTACTAACATACTAAAACATATATACATATATACAACTACATATCACTACTAATACACAAGTATATATATACATCTAACTACTACTAATCAATATGTATACATATATCTATATAACTATATAACTATATAACAAGACTAGTAATAACTATACATCAAGATTCTAGCTAACTACACTACTAGTTAACTAATTAACTACTAATTAACTAGTTAAACTACTAACTAATACTAACAATCTCCCTAATGTTATATACATACCTCTACACACACACACACACACACACACACACACACACACACACACACACACACACACATATATATATATATATATATATATATATATATATATATATATATATATATATATATATATACTATGAAGTAAATACACTTATTAATAAACTAGCTAAAACCCTTCTTACCTTGCTGCTGCTACTGAAAGCTGATTGTGCTACTGCAGGCTCATGCCTTGCTGTTGCTGCTGCCTGCTCATGCTAACTCTGCTGCTAGTTAAACTGCACACGCTGTTCGAAGCTGCTGCTGCTGCTGCTGGGGTTTGCTGCGTTGCTGGCTGTTGCTGCTGCGGTCGCTGCTACTACCTCTGCAGCAGCTGTTGCTACTGCGTTCGCTGCTGCTGCTGCATGCGTTGCAGTACCTTGCTCGTACAGTTGCACTGATGGTGATGCTGCTCTCTTTATCTCCCTGCACACACTCACTCTCACTCACTCACGCACTCTTACTCACTCACTCACTCACACTCACTCATATATAACTACAACTATGAACACACACACACACATACAAATACCTATGCACATAAACACATAACTTTAAGTTGATATCAATATATATATATATATATATATATATATATATATATATATATATATATATATATATATATATATAACACAACACTCTCTCTCACACACACAAGTATATATAAATACATAACTACAAATATACACATGTACATATAAACATCTCTCTATATGTATACATAAAAACACCAACATATATATATATATATATATATATATATATATATATATATATATATATATATATATATATATATATATATATATATATATATCACATACATACCAATATACACATATCTAAGTATATAATAGAGATGCCTATACATACATACACAATATATATATCACATACATACCAATATACACATATCTAAGTATATAATAGAGATACCTATACATATATACATAATATATACATATATACATAATATATATATATATATATACATATATATATATATATATATATATATATATATATATATATATATATATATATATATATATATAAACCACCACTCATCATACATATATATACATATCTATATAATACTATAATAGCTATAAACAATTATTGAAATACAAGAAAACAAACACGTTGAGTGTATCACACCCGTATCACAATAGATCTATGATACGCTTGCGATACGAATCCACCACACAACCAAATGTACCCCAAAGGACACGAGCAAATCTAAAATAATAATTATGAATAATACAAAGAGTTTATTATACATCTACGTTTCCGTGTCAAAATATGACATGCACAAACCCCCGTGTCGAAAAAAAACCCTCATCAACCCGTATCTCCAAATTATTGGGATACAGCCTACACGTATCCAATTATGGATACGACACTAGCTACACACAATTAAACACATGTCAATTTGGTATAATTGACTAATTGACAAACACAAGATGTGTCAATCTCAAAATTCTCCCAAAATTGACATAAAACACACCATAACTTTCTCCATAGGCCTCTTATGAACCTAATTCCAATTCCTATGGGTAGTCTTAGCATATATGGTAGTTTCTAATGATTAAATCATAGATTTAGAGTCTAAATAAAGGGGAAAAACTAAATTATAACCTATTGGAAGATGTATTCCTAATAAAATCTCTAAATTGGATGAAAATAGCCTCCAACTTGTAAATCATTGCTCCTCCTTGTAGATCATTGCTTACTTCTTATAGATCCTTGCTCTAATAACCTCCAATGATGATTTAGAAAGGAATTGAAATTTTTTTTTTGTAGGAATTTGATGGAATTTGGTTGAGGAAAATTCTAAATCTAGATTTGAAATGAAAAATAAAGAGAGAGAAAATTTTTACCCCCTTATATAGGCCTCCCTTTCTCCCTCCCTCAAGCTACTATGTAAAGTCTAAAATACCCCTTGGGGCCTCTCATGAAGAAATTAATTAAGGAAAAAGGTTATAGTCTAATGGGTTTAACTTAATTAATCCTCCTCCTAATGAATGGGCTTCTAACTGGGCTCAATTCTAACTAGATTTAAATGTTGGTCCACTAACACAAGTCCAAAATAAAATCTAACATGCTACCAATAAATAAATAATAAAATAAATAAATATTCAACATGCATAATATTTAATTAATTATAAAATGACCAAAATATCTTTTCCTAGAAAATGTGGTAGTGACAAGTCTACCCCTCTTAAAATAATTTTGTCCTCAAAATTTAAGGGTGATCGTACTCCTTCTAGATCAAACCCCCAACAATCATACTCCAAGAAGGTCTTATCTAAAATCACACAAAGAACAGTCCTATGCAATGAACAACATGCATGGTCATGGTCTCCGCCTTCTTATTACTGTTGTCTCTGTCAGGGTATTTTATACTAAATATATAACATAAACATCCCAAAGGTACTGAAGAAGCAATCAAACAAAATAAATGGAAGAAACAGAAAGAAAGAACAAAACTCGCTAACTTATCACCTATAGTATCGGTCTCCTCGACCGTCATCACAAATGCTCCGCCCTGCCGAGGTAGCTCCCTCTGCGGGTGATGAGCAATCTGCTGTGCTACAGGTGGCCTAACTCCATATCTCTGTCCTCGATCTGCACCCTGATCTGGACGATGAAGGGTCCAGAGAAAATCCTTTACCATATGCTCCATTGATCCACAATGTAAGCACGCTCTAAGTCTCTTCCGGCACATCTCCTAAGTGTACCCAGTCTTCTTACAATAGGTGCATTGAGGAGTCTGTCGCACCTGCCTCTGTGGCTGCTGTGGTATCTGCTGTACTGGAGCTTGTACTGGAGCAATAATTGGTTCTTGCATCTGATATTGCTGCTGATAAGCTCCGAACTGTACTGGAAACTACTGTACCTATTGGGAGATAGATTCTCAATGAAATTCCCAAATTGGGTGAAAAGAGCCTCCAACTTGTAGATTCTTGCTTCTTCTTGTAGATCCTTGCTTCTTTCTTGTAGATCCTTGCTCTAATAACCTCCAATGATTATTTGGGAAGGAATTGGAAAGAAATTTGGTCAGAATTTGATGGAATTTGGTTGAGAAAAATTATAGATCTAGATTTAGAATAACAAATAAAGAGTAAGAAAGTTTTTACCACCTTATATAGGCCTCCCTTGCCCCCTCCCTCAAGCTACTATGTAAAGTCTAAAATACCTCTTGGGGCCTCTCATGAAGAAATTAATTAAGGAAGGAAGGTTCTAGTCTAATGGGTTTAACTTAATTAATCCTCCTCCTAATGAATGGGCTTCTAATTGGGCTCAATTCTAACTAGATTTAAATATTTGTCCACTAACACAAGTCCAAAATAAAATCTAACATGCTAACAATAAATAAATAATACAATAAATAAATATTCAAAATGCATAATATTTAATTAATTATAAAATGACCAAAATATCCTTTCCTAGAAAATGTGGTAGTGACACCGTTAGGGCAACTCTAGAGGAGGGGGAGGGTGAATATAGTGCGCGTGTACAGCAAAAATAATAAACCCCGATTAAAAAATTAAGTTATGTAAAGACAATATATGTACCAACAAATATATCAATTATGAATATGCAGTAAAGTAAGAGTTGAGAAGAGCAAACAGAAACACCATAATTTTATCCTGGTTTTCCTTTGAGAGGACTAGTCCAAGCCCGAGAACTCTTGCTCGGAGTTGTATTTACTATAATCACCAATAGTGAATTACAAGCTTTGATCCGAAGGCTTGCAAACTTCTTACATCGAGGTTTGATCCGAAGGTTCAAAATACTTCACACGTGCGTTTGATCTGAAGGGCACACCAACTTCAAACACTAGAGATCTTGACAAACTAAGCTTTTGCAACTATGTCAGACTTCTAAATCGAAATCACACTTGGCACTAGAAGGCTGGAAGTTGATCTTGGGAATATGAAAGGTTTATAGCTCAGGAAGATAGAGATATGAAAGTGAGTGAATCAGTTGTGTTGAAATATAAAAATTCTTCTCTATTTATAGGATTTTTCTAAGCCGAGTTCGGACAAAGTTCGGATGCCCAACGTTCAGAAATTCGAACGTTAGAATCCTGGTCTCACGGAGTAACATTGCAAACTGGGTCTTAGGGTGACCGAGTTCGGCCCGAGTTCGGTCCGAACTCTATTGGTTTATTTCCAGAATATTGGGTCAAGGTTTGGTTTGGTTCAGGCTGTTTTGAGTGGACTAGGTTCTGGTTTAATATGGGTTTGAGCTTCCTAGTGCAAATTATGAACCCGATGTGCATTTGGTCCTATAAACAAAATGTAAAGTACATAATAAAAGATAAAAGACCAAGAGCACTATATGACTCAAATCTTCTGAAGCATCCACCGACTTGAAGACGTCTTTTTTCCTTGACGAGAGTTGTCCAAAGATAGCCAGATCTAAAAATCTGAATACCATTCAGGGACTTCGTCCCCGAACCCCCACGCGGGGCACTGCCCCCTTGACCCCCGTCCTCTGACCAGGCAGCAGAACCCCCCGAGTGCGAGGCTCCGGATAAGTCGTAGGCGGTTGGATAAAATCTTCTAGTATAACGCCGTCTCTAGCTCATCATCTTTTCTTCACTGCATATGTCCATTACTTTTCTGCAAATACATGTTAGACGAACAAAGAAATATACAAAGCAAATATGATAACATTTAAGATCATATATGGATAATACTGAGTTTAAGTAGAAGTTACTAGTTACTATAGTGATTGCACGATTATCATAATGTTAAACTTAATCGATTAGCCATATCAAAAACTTAACTTAAAGATTGGACCAATAAACAGTGGTAATAGCGGTCGTGATGGCAAAGGGAAGCATGCCCTTGTCACCAATCTAGCCAAAAACCCGAAGCAGAGGCAGAAGATAACCGAGGCTCCAAAGCCTACGGAGACTTACTCTTTCGAGAATGATGATGTCATAGCAATTTTTGACGTACTGATAAAGGGGAACAAACTCTGGCTCTCCGACGTCAAACGTCCTGATGAGGCAGCCGACGTGAACAATCCCAAGTACTGCTACTACCATCGGTACGTCCACTATTCGATATGGGATTGCTACACATTGAAGCGATACATCCAGCGTCTGCTTGATTCCAAGGCCCTCACCTTGGACTTCAAGGACAAGACAGTTGTCGCTAATATGGTATCCCTCCAGTTTGGTGACTTTCCGGTGACGGAGGCCCAAGACGGCGTGGTCCCTATTCCGAAGACAACAATGGAGGTTATCAACCTCCCACTAGCTCGCGACCAAATAATCGGACTGGTACCTCTCAACATGTCACGCCCAATCCCAAAATACCGAGGGACTAGACACGTGGCAATGGCCAGCAACACACACCAATGGGCAAACCCAATTTAATGGACCCATTAGAGTGTACTTAAGCTGTAAAACAACAATAAAGGTCTATGATACTAACCTCATCCACAGAAGATAAATACAATCAATATCAGAATCATCAAGATAAAATAATAATCAACAAGTCTCAATAAATATATCGGGAAACAACCCAATAATGAGTTTAATACATTATTCCACGAGACATAAAATAAAGTATCAAGAGCATAAATGACTGAGTATATAAAGCAAATACTCAGGAGAAATCTTCTGGCATCACCTCGTCCTCTGGTACTGGTACTGCTCCAATATCTACTCCTGTCCCGTATACCTCGGGGTAGATCTCCTCTGTTAAATCTGGGGACATAATCCGGATCCAGGTCCTCAGGAGACATAGCAAGGTACAAGAATAACTCAAGCCAAATAAATGCAGTATAAGAAATGTATTAATAGGACAAACTATGTAACCAACTATGTGATATACAAAATGAGAGCATCACTAGAACTCAGGCTGAGACTACTACAAGCTCTATGTCGGAGAGCCGGTAGCAGTAATATTATGTAGTTATACTATGTAATTATACTATGTAGTTATACTATGTATATATATAATCAGCTTGTAGCCTCTGTGTCTCTCCCCACCCAATATAATCACATGTCTCATGTCCATGATATCTCATATCCATAACACGCAAGATCATGACCTCTAACTAATGCAGTGAGTCATAATAATAGCTATGCATATGTAATATCTATGTCACGAATCCTGTAATCCTATACAGAATCACCATGAATGACTCAGAAAGATTCTGTCTCATGATTAGTGTCAGGTGTCCTATGGTATGCCGTACTTGATAATGCAAGCACGAAAATATATAGGTTCACATTATCAATTCTCTAAGTGATGTTATACGATTTCGCGTACGGCATCGACACCAGAATATTATTTGGACGCTAAGCAACATCACACGGTCCTAGGTTGAACAGATACATCACATAAATAAATCAAGAGTATAATATGAAGCAAGTACTACAAGTTTGGCAAGGTACATTTGCCTGGGGTTTGAATTCCTCCAATTGCTTCTGTCACAGCATGATCTTCAAGTACTCCTTTGGATGCTAAAATAAACATTACCATCACCCCTAGAAGATATGAAATTGCTAGGATTGCCTACCCATAAGTCCAATTTGGACACAGGAGCAAAATTGACAGTTTCTGGTCAAGGCGGGGTCCACATGTGGCCCACTTCGCACCGAAAAATGTGCCAGAGACAAAGTTCTCCAAATTCATAAAACTTAGTGTCTACAAGTCCATAACAACGATACGAACCCAACAGAATGTCCAGAACTGGATTTCGATGAGCCGATCACAAAATTGCCCGTCAAGTGGAGCCGTTGGGCCCACGATACGGGATTTTATCAATGTTCTCAGAATCGAACCAAACTTGGGTCACAGGACCAGCAAAATACTACGAATCCGATGGCACAAGTTTTATTATGAAACGACGAGCACACACAAAGTTACAATGAGTTTCAGAACATGGCCGATATGGGGCAATTTCGACGGATACGCGTTGATTTCGGTGTGCACGTACATCTAAATTAACTTTCGTGAAATCCCACACGTCCGTATTGATGATGCGCACCTTTCAGTGAAATTTGCACACGACAAAGTCACCTCATTTTGCGGGACGAACCCAGTTTCAGAAGAATTCAGGTGTTAAAAACGAAAATTTTTGTCGATTTTACCCTCGAACAAAATACAATCTATAACACATAAAATAAACTAATTATAGGGTTTAAAACTCAGTTATATTATCTAATTTACTTTTCAAGTGAATTTCAGAATTAGTTAACAGGTTGCACGCAAAACGGCTGTGAACTTGTGAGTTCGAAACAATTTCTGAATTTCAGAAATAGGAATAAATTTTCCTGTTTTTGCGTCACGATTTACGATTGACACAGGACATGATACCCCAGTCTAATGGCACGGGGTTCGAGAGGGTCACGTAGCGAACATGCCGCAGCAGACCGTTCAAAAAATGATGCGACAAGGAGAGAGAAATACTTACCGGAACGAGGAGTCAGAATCGACTAAACTTCTTGTACACGGGGCGGCGCGGCGCTCTTCGGCGGTGGATGGCGACACTGCTGTGGCTGCTGTGGCTGCTGGTCGGCGTCGGGGTCAGCGTCGAGTCACAGTGGAGGCTCGGGGCGGAGCTGAAGATCGTGGTGGTAGTCGTCGGAGAGGACGGGGTCGGCCGGAGGTCGGGGTAGCCGGAGTGGCGGACGACGGTGGCTAGGGAGTCGACAGCGGTTGCAGGGGGGTTATATAGGGAGAGCGGGGAGGTGGAACGGCGGGGCCGTTGGAACGTCAGCGGCGTGGAGGAACCAGCGGGGAGGAGAAGGGGCACGGCAGTTGTGGGAGGTGGTCGGTTAGGGGAGGCGACGAGGCTGCGGCCGGTGAACGGCGGAGAGGGGATGCAGAGAGGCAGCGACAGAAACGGCCGGAGGAGAGGAGCGGCCGACGTCGGTTCGAATTCGAGTGGTTACTGTAGCAGTATCCTAGCGGGTCGTTTAGGCGGGTTCGGGTAGATCGGTGTGGATCCGAATCCGACCCGATAGGAGTTTGGGTTGGATTGGTTTATATGGGTTGGGTCCGGTTCAGTTCAAGTGGGTTTAGTCTGGTTCATTTTGGTTTAATTAAAACTTATGTTTTTAGCTATTTAAAAATAATTTTTTTGGGTCCAATAAATTCCAGAAAAATTATACTATGACTAATTATTTATTTTATACTCAAAAATATTATTTTTATAATATTTTAATATTTAATTTAATACTAAAAAATATTTAATTCTAGAAAACATTTATTTTAATTAGTTAAAAATCACAAAAAAATTCCAAAAATTGGTTTTTAATTTCTGAAAAATCCGGGTGTTTACAATCTACCATCTTTAAAAGAATTACGTCCTCGTAATTAAGAAAAATAAAACATAATCGGTCAGAAGAGATGACACGGTTGTAAGACATATTTGTAGCACGACACAAGGGAATACGAATCATGAATAAGGAGAAATCGAGAGAAAGTGTGAGGGTTAAGCAGAATATGAAGGGAAGGAATAAAAATATTTTCCTAGGCAATGAGATATAAGTAATTCAAGAGTAAAAAAAATCTGGATAGAGCAAGGAAATCTACAGCTTATGAAAACTTGGGTATCAAGTTCAAAATACTAGGGTTGGGCTAGGAAATGAACTAACATGCACGTGTTAAGGCGTTACTAGGAATATATAGCTTTGATAAAACTTAAATCTTATACGTATTCGCTACTCCACGAGTCTGTGCGTCCTCTATTGTCATCGCAAAAGCTTGTTCGCGTCCTTGTGGTGGTGTCCTTTGCTGTTGTTGGACCTCTTGATAAACCTGTTGTTGGGCTTGCATTATTGTATAGAACATTTGGAATATCTGCTGACCATCCATAAGCTGTCCTAGTGGAAAAACGGATATTGGTGGAGTAAACTGCGACAGTATCGTCTTGCCGAAATCTTGAGGCTTGCTGATATGCTTGATTGCTTTGTTGAGTTGATTGACCTCCACCCACTGGTGTCACTTCATCGTCGTAGGTGACAACTGCAACTTATGGTATTCCTGCGGGAGTCTCGTTGCTTGCTTGTGGATTCATTACTCTGCATCCAAAATAAACTATAAAAGGCGCATAGGGGAATCAAGGCAGGATGCAAGTCAAGAAATTATTTGAAGTCAATATAGATGTCAAGAACGAATCAATCAAGTGGATGAGATCCTATAACTTATCCTATCCTTATCGCAGGCTTGCTCGGTCCCTTAGTTGAAACCAAAATAATTTAGTTGTTAGACCTGCATGGGCCACCAAAAAAACTATGTCACGTCCTAGTCCCAAAATACCGAGGGACTAGACACGTGGCAATGGCCAGCAGCACACACAAATGGGCAAACCTAGTTTAATAGACCCATTAGAGTGTACTTAAGCTGAAAACAACAACAAAGGTCTATGATACTAATCTCATTCACAGAAGATAAATACAATAAATATCAGAATCATCAAGATGAAATAATAATCAACAAGTCTCAATAAATATCTCGGGGAACAACCCGATAATGAGTTTAATACATTATTCCACGAGACATGAAATAGAGTATCAAGAACAGAAATGACTGAGTATATAAAGCAAATACTCAGGAGAAATCTTCTGGCATCACCTCGTCCTCTGGTACTGGTACTGCTCCAATGTCTGCTCCTGTCCCATATAACTCGAGGTAGATCTCCTCTGCTAAATCTGGGGACATAATCCGGATCCAGGTCCTTATGGGACATAGCAAGGTACAAGAATAACTCAAGATAAATAAATACAGTATATGAAATGTATCAATAGTGCAAATTATGTAACCAACTATGTGATATACAAAATGAGAGCATCACTAGAACTCATGCTGAGACTACTACAAGCTCTGTGTCAGGGAGCCGGTAGCAGTAATACTATATAGTTATACTATGTAGTTATACTATGTAGTTATATAATCAGCCTGTATCCTGTGTGTCTCTTCCCACCCAATATAATCATACGTCTCATGTCCATTACATGCAAGATTATGACCTCTAACTAATGCAGCGAGTCATAATAATAGCTATGCATATGTAATATCTATGTCACGAATCTTGTAATCCTATACAGAATCACCATAAATGACTCAGAAAGATTCTGTCTCATGATTAGTGTCAGGTGTCCTATGGTATGACGTACTTGATAATGCAAGCACGAAAATATATAGGTTCACATTATCAATTCTCTAAGTGACGTTACACGACTCTGCGTACGGTGTCGACACCCGAATATTATTCGAACGCTAAGCAATGTCACACGGTCCTAGGTTGAACAAATATATCACAAAAATATATCAAGAGTATAATATAAAGCAAGTATTGTAAGTTTGGCAATGTACACTTGCCTGGGATTTGAATTCCTCCAATTGCTCCTGTAACAGCAGGATCTTCAGGTACTCCTTCGGATGCTGAAATAAACATTACCATCACCCCAGAAGATATAAAATAGCTAGGATTGCCTATCCATAAGTCCAATTTGGACACAGGAGAAAAATTGACAGTTTTTGGTTAAAGCGGGGTCCATATATGGCCCACTTCGCACCGAAAAATATGCCAGAGACAAAGTTCTTCAAATTCATCAAACTTAGTGTCTACAAGTTCAAAACGACGATACGAACCCAACAGAATATCCAAAACTAGATTTCGATAAGCCGATCACAAAATTGCCCGTCAAGTGGAGCCGTGGGGCCCACGATACGAGATTTTGTCAATTTTCTCAGAATCGAACCAAACTTGGGTCACAGGACCAGCAAAATGCTACGAATTCGATGGCATAAGTTTCATTATGAAACGACGAGCACACACAAAGTTATAATAAGTTTCAGAACATGGCCAATACGGGGCAATTTTGACGGATACGAGTTAATTCCGGTGTGCACGCACATCCAAATCAACTTTCGCGAAATCCCATACGTCCGTATTGACGATGCGCACCTTTCGGTAAAATTCATACACGACGAAGTCACCTCATTTAGCGGGACGCACCTAGTTTCGGGAGAATTCAGGTGTTAAAAACCAAAATTTTGGTCGATTTCACCCTCGAACAAAATACCATCTACAACACATAAAATAAACTAATTACAGGGTTTAAAACTCAGTTATATTATCTAATTTACTGTTCAAGTAAATTCTAGAATTAGTTAACAGGTTGCACGCAAAATGGCTGTGAACTTGTGAGTTCGGAACAAATTTTGAATTTCAGAAATAGGGACAAATTTTCTTATTTTTGCGTCACGATTTACGATCGACACAGGACACGATACCCCAGTCTAATGGCACAGGATTCGAGAGGGTCACGTAGCGAACATGTCACAATAGACCGTTCAAAAAATGACGCGACGAGGAGAGAGAAATACTTATCGGAACGAGGAGTCAAAATTGACTAAACTTCGCGTACACGGGTTGGCGCGGCGCTCGTCGGTGGTGGATGGCGGCGCTGTTGTGGCTGCTCTGGCTACTGGTCGGCGGCGGGGTCAGCGTCGAGTCACGGCGGAGGATCGGGCAAAGCTAAAGATCGTGGTGGTGGTCGTCAGAGAGGACGGGGTCGGCCGGAGGTCGGGGTGGCCGGAGTGGCGGATGACGGTGGCTGGGGAGTCGACAGCGGCTGCGGGGGGGGGGGAGGGTTATATAGGGAGAGCGGGGAGGTGGAACGACGGGGCCGTTGGAACGTCAGCGGCGGAGAGGAACCGGCGGGAAGGAGAAGGGGCACGACGGTTTTGGTAGGTGGTCGGTTGGGGGAGGCGACGAGGCTACGACCGGTGAACGGCGGAGAGGGGAGGCAGAGAGGCGACGGAGGAAACGACCGGGGGAGAGGAACGGTCGGCGTCGGTTCAAATTCGAGTGGTTACTGTAACAGGGTCCTAGCGTGTCGGTTAGGCGGGTTCGGGTAGATGGGTACGGATCCGAATCTGACCCAATAGGAGTTTGGGTTGGATTGCTTTATATGGGTTGGGTCTGCTTCAGTTCAAGTGGGTTTAGTCTGGTTTATTTTGGTTTAATTAAAACTTTTATTTTTAGGTATTTAAAAATAGTTTTTTTTGGTCCAATAAATTCTAGAAAAATTACACTATGACTAATTATTTATTTTACACTCAAAAATATTATTTTTATAATATTATAATATTTAATTTAATACTTAAAAATATTTAATACTTAAAAACATTTAATTCTAGAAAATATTTATTTTAATTAGTTAAAAATTACAGAAAAATATCGAAAATTGATTTTTAATTTCTGAAAAATCTGGGTGTTTACACAACACGCTACGGGGCGAGATATATGGGTTCACCCAGACCTTGGTCTAGACTTGATGCAGCATGCAATGCCTTCCACCATCAAGTCTAAAGGAAAGAGATCCAAGTCCTGCTACACTGTTTCTCTCCCCACCGAAGAAGCTATAGCAGGAATAACCAGGTCATTTCTCGCCTACCAGCGTGACTATAATGCTACCAAAGATGATGTTCCATCAGCTGTTGTTCCCGTCGCACATACCATATCTGATCTGGGCCCATCTCAGCCTTCGGCAGTGGACAAGTCCAAGCAGAAAGAAACCCGCTTTGATAAACCGTTGCGCAGAGATACAATCTTATGGGCTGGAGAAGTCCTATAACTTCGACATCTTGGCATAACTTGCCAATATTTCGGTAAAGTTGTCATTGTTCAAGCTTCTCTGGCTTTCCAAAGACACTCAGGATGCTCTGAGCAAGGCATTACAGAATGCCGATACTTACCTGGAGCAGGTCAAGCAGCCAGCTGAGAACCCCGATGCATGCCCCCACTGCAATAATGTGATGGAGGCAATACCCAATATTACGTTCTTGCAACAGAAAATATTGTTGAAAAATAATAGGCGTGATTGCCTTCTGTATTACACAGGGTACATCATTGCTATCAAGGTGGACCGGATGTACATCAACCCCGATTCATCCATCAACATCATCCCATAGAGTATGTTTAAGATCATGGGCATCCCAATGCATCACCTGACAACAACCAATACTGCCATCAATGGCTTCAATATAGAAAGGAGCTACCCTCTGGGCAAGATCCGCTAGAAGTGTCAGATCGGCGACTTACGAACATATGTCAAATGCTATGTCATAGACGTAGATGTATCCTACAATGTCTTGCTAGGACATCCATGGATACACGAATACATGATCATGCCGTCAACCCTACACCAGTGCCTAAAGTACGTTGACGAATACGTCATTGTCAAAACAGAGTTTGCCAATATCGATCCGTTCAAGGGGGTTGAGGCCTATTACCCTGACTCGATCCTCTACAAGCAAGTCCACCAAGACGAGGGTGGCAACGAGGCCGATGATGAAGCAAAAATTGGCATAATATCGGACAAGCCCTTGAGGGTCTATCTCAAAGGACGTGCCCCTGACACAGCTCCTTCCCTCGTGGTGAAGCTGAATAAAAAAGTGCCAGAACCTTTGGTCGCTCCCCGCAGAGATCGACTCGACCACCTAAAGAGGATCCAACTTCTTCCAAACTCTTGGTGGTAAAACTTCACATGAGACCTCCGAAGCTGAACTAGAAGAGTACGTGGCTACTCATGTTGATGTCCCTTCTTTCGATGATGTAATCCCCCCAGAAAAGATTTCTTACTTCATGAATAAAGGGTTATCTTTGAACTACTCTGATGTTGCACATCTAAGCACATTGTACTCCTTAGAGCACGGTCTAGGCCTGCAACTGCATACACAGGTAACCACCACCTATGTAGTAAACCAATTTTTCCCTAGCCAGAACTCTTACTTCATAGTTCCAGCAAGGAGGAGGGAAGACAAATACATCATTTTTGGCAGAGTATAATGTCCCCAGTCCTTCATCCTAGAGGAACAAGAGCCAGACCCAGATACCGACAAACTGTAACTTTACTAGTACAGTTATCAAGCCAAACACCTCATCCAGAAGATGGGCTATGATCTTAAAAATGATCAAGGTCTGAATTATGGCAAAGGTCGACGGCTGCCCTTGCGTCTCACCGTTCTGACAGAAAATTTTGAGGATTACTACCACAAGACTCAACGTAGTCTGGGGTACGTAACACCTACGTCAACTCCTGAAGCCTTAGAGGAAGAATAAGAGTTGCAATTACACCCTTCAAAATCCTCTGCTTGGGACTCCGATACCAGTATCGAAGATATCTTTAAAAAAATATTGTCTGTCAACATGGTATCAGCTGACCTTGAGAAAGACAGCAAGGAATCACCTGAATTCTTTGAAGTAGAACCGTGGAATCAACGCTTAGACTCACAATGGGATATATATTTCAAGCAACGAGAACCTCACACTAAAGACGGAGTCGTACAAGTTGATTTGGGTGATGAATCCACCCCTAAACCTGCCATCATCAGCAAAAGTCTGTCCAGTGAAGATCGTGAATCCCTGCTACAACTTGTAAGGGAGTATATCGATGTGTTTGCCTGGAGATATAAAGACATGTCTGGATTGGACCCCCAAATCACGGTCCAAAAATTTAACATCTTGCCAAATGCTAAGCCTGTAAAATAGCAACAATGACGCTTTCCCCCAAACATCAGGGATTGGCCATCCCCGCTAGGCACGAATCACCGTGCCAATGCTCCCGCATGATAATTATTTCTATCAGTACATGATATCGCACAAGCACAAGCTACCCCCGTGCCAGGCCATAATCTGAACAGGCAAAAAAATAACTAAGCCACAGAGTCGCACAAATAGTCTCCAATACAGCAAAAATTTAAACAATATGAGTAAAAGGCCGTTCGATAACTAGTTCACCAAGTTTGTATAGTGAAAGCATAAAATAAACATAATTATGATACATAAATAAGCTCTTTATTGATAATGAATAAGTTTACAAGCGGCGCTAGGCCGAGATTATAAGTCGTACAAGCTCTCTCCCTCTCTCTCTTACAATAAAGGTGTGCCAAGCGGCTTACAACATGGGATGATACGTAGGCGATGTTCCAACATTATATCTTGTATATTTGCTTCAGCTCCGAATGCAACACTCCAAGGCTCTAGAGTGAACTTCACGCCTTAGCATGCACTAGGGGATACTCCGTACCGAACGAGGTTCTTCCACACCCTGCTAGCAATCTGGTAGATTATCAGTACATAAATGCACTAGTGGGGAGGCTTCTCGACCGTTCGATAAATCCAAACATGTTATATTAGTTCCGTGTGCCATCTATTATGTTGTCTTTCTAGTCTTGCCTTAGGATCGGTTTCATGGCATAAGATATAAAGCCTAACTCGGGTGGCAGTGCGCTGTGCGATATAAAAGAAACACGACGATGCTTACCAACTTACCGTTTGTCCTTCCCCGTCTATGGATAAAACCAAGTTAAACCAAGCACGAATATATATATATATATATTATAATAATAATAATAATAATAATAATAATAATAAAATCTAAGGAATTGCATAAGCAAATACACGTGTAACACATGTTTTTCTGATTCAGGTGCACGAGTTACTCATATTTCCCATATTATGATACTCAGGTGGTTCAGACATGTTATACATATATTCGAGTTGATTCAGACATATTATTCACATATTTAAGTTGATTCAGACATATTATTCACAGATTCAGTTGATTCAGATGTGTTATTCACAGATTCAGTTGATCCAGACGTGTTATTTACAGATTCATGTTGATTCAGAAATGTTACTTAGATTCAGATTCATGTTGGGCATAATGTAATGACTCGCACGTGGATTGTCCCAATCGAGCCAAACTTAGTCTATATGAATGGTCACTGACGCTACAAGCCATTTGGATGATAGTCGGGTAGACGGTGAGAGTTGTAGACGCAGGTAGTGAACCCGCTACAAGCTCTCTCGCTATACCCTTGCTAGGCTATTAGCATGACTATCCAGAATGTTCTGTCCGGACCCCCAGTTCGACCAACGTACCATCCACAGGAATCCTATCCTTGTGCACAAGTTGTCCATGACCATACGAGTCTTTTGATCTTATCTTGTTATCTTATCTTATCTTTTGATCTGCATGAGCAGCGATGGTTGTAGACGCAGGATCGAACCCACTACAAGATATCCCGAATAAACGGTGATGATTGTAGACGCAGGAACAAACCCGCTACAAGCTACCCTGAACCTTGATTCTTGATTCATCTTTTCCTTATCAGTATAATTCAGTTCATTTACTTGATACTTTCATTTCTTTCTTATAGTTTCTTCAAATATTTTATTATGCCATTTTTATATAAAAAATCATCTTGGCGACCTTATGGTTTCGAAGCCTTTCGATGTTTTCCATTACTTGGCTTGGAACGGCTATCTTGATAGCCTTTATGCCTCAACTGAGCGAACCATAAGTAGTAAAGTTCAGTGATTCGCGACATACATTTAAGGGACGAACATAGCGAATATGTAAAGCAGACAAGTATTGAAACAATATGAATATAACTTTAAGGAAACATGCGACAAAGCCATACTTTAGAATATAAGCCGTTTACGCTAGCACGGGTCTAAGGGATAGCACGAGGAACTAACAATAAACCAAGTTTCCTTTCCATGTTCTATGCAAGCAGTATAAGATGGGATTACTCCCTTAGCTAAGTGTATTATATTCTTATTAGCATGCAATGGGTTATCGCCTAACGATCTAGCATGTATGTTCTAAATTCTTAGGTGTGTTGGCCAAGCAAAGACAGGTTTATCGTAGTCACCCACCTTAGCGATGTTTCGCTTCGGCCGAGCGATACTTCGAGCGCGTCTAAGTCTAAGTTCGAACTCCTGAAGGGCCAAGTTTGAATCATTTTCCTCAAGCGAGTCTTCTCGTAGAGCAAAGCGGGTTGGGTCATAGCATTTGTGCCGTTTGAATCGGCTGTCCGTATTAATACAAAATGGGTCATTATATTATACACCACTCAGAACAAGTCTCGTCCTCAAGACTTCCTAAGTACAAACTGTTCTATCGTATACTATCGGATCTATCTCAAGCGTATTACTTTGTATCCTTAGACCCCTTCGAACACAAGTTTCTACTCGTTTTTCTCATTCCGTGTTGCATGCGTGCTGGATTTGTTTTATTGAATGACTCTATTACTCAATCCAAGTTGGATATATTACTCGAACGTCATATTCTCTGACTCGGTCTCTACGTGCCTTAGCGCGGAATATATATTACTTAACGCAGGATACTTTATAATCCATTGCATACGCGGGTCTTAGGCTTGGGCCAACTTATCCAAATTACTATACTCGTCCACGCAAATCTAACATATTAACTTGCACTAGCATTCAAGATCAGCATACCGCGAGTCTAGATCGTGCACATATTTACGGTGTCCCCCAAACATATGAATGTCAACCAACTTAGTGATAGCCAAGTCTTTGCACTCGAGTTTAACATATCATTGAGTCTTGGATCATGCACACGTTCAAGGAGTCCCTTAAACATATGCATTCAACCAAACTCAACGATAGCCAAGTCGGACAAGCTACTAGCAAAAATCTCAAGGGTTCTAGTTTATGGTTCACCATGATTTCTTAAGCGGGGTCAATCAAAATCTAAGTTATTTCCAATTCAACTCAAAACCAAGAATTTTACTGCCGTCAAACATGATCTATCTAATTACCGACTAGCGTACAAGTCCCACCATCCATTTCGCTCGTGTCAAACACAGTGTAAACTTATCAACCCAAGCCTAAATCTAAGTTGTTGCCCCAGTTCTATGGCTTGCTCAAGCAATACTCTGAAGTCGGTCACACAAGTTCTTTCACTCGGCATAGGCTCGTCTGCCTAACTGCTAGGTCAGCTCACAAAGTCATAGGTACAATTCATGTTCACGATTCTCATCGTGCAAACTAATTGCATGATACCCTCTCAAATTCCTAAGGTTAAACCATTGTTCTTTCGTATGGGGTATTCTACTAAGCTAGTTTCACTCAGATTTCTAAACATCGAGCACATATCCTCTTATCCACATTAATATATTCATTGTACATGATCCAAGTCCGTTTAGCAAAATCGTTCCTAAGACACGTTCGTTCAATCAAATCGATGATATGTCCACGTTGCATGTCAAATCTAACGATTCGCATAATCGATCTCCTCAAATACATTTGTGATAGAATCCACATATCCAATCTTTCTATGTCCAGACCACCAGTCATGATTAAATTTTCAATCAAGAATCTTAATCATAAACTCTAAGTTGTCCAACATAATTTACGTACCCGTTCACGAAACCAAAAGCATAACTTACTTCACATCCTAGACTAATTCATCCTCGAAATACTTTTTGATTTACTTGTATCCTGAAACTCGTCTTATCATGTAGAACCACAAGTCAAGACAATCATTCAATTATCACACTCTGGTCTCCCACAAGTTCGATTATCCCCACTAGACGTGAGATCACCACGGTAACGCTCCCACATGATAATCGTCCTAATTCGGGCGTGATGAATGTGCAAGCAAGGAGTTGCGCTCGCACAAGATATAACGTCAATGTTATGGTTATTATCGAACAAACAGACACCTTATCGTTATACTTTATTTCATCCAAGTTATACATTGATCTATCAAGCCATGCTCATCTAATAACCGTTCATGCCGTGATCATAATTTTTCTAGCCAAATTATCCAACTTCAATGTTATCGTTTGATCAATCCGTAGTCTACTGCTAGCATTCCTCAAACAGCTAAGTTCAAATCCCAAGCCAAAATTTATTCATTTTTGATACGTTCTATTTTATCGAGTTTGTCTGAATAATCATTAGACATGTTCCTGCGAGTTCGATCATCCCCGTTGGACGTAAAATTACCATGCCAGTGCTCCCGCGGGATAATCATTCTCAACTGGGCCTGTTGTCGAGTGTTATCTCATTCAAATCAAGATTAAGTTCGTTATCGCCTATCTCAATCATTGAACCATAAATTTGCTAACTTGCATCAATCCATGCTATCTTTCAACTTATCGATATCGTATCAAGTCTTATTCAAATCCGAACCACAACATCTATACTCAAGCTAAATTCTAGCGATTGATATCCTACTCATTCCTAAATTTTCCATGTGCACTGTCTTCCATCGCGCTAACTCCGATTGTATCATCGATTATTCTATCTCAAACTCAAGTTTTAATTCGTTTGATTCAATTTAAAATTACTCGTACGATCCACTAAGTTTCTCACGACCCATATATTGATTACATTACCTTGAATCCCTATTCGATATAAGCCTTATCACTTATTCAACACATTCTAACTCGTCCAAATCAAAGCTCGCACAATTTATTTTGAATTTGATTACTTGCTAGATATTTTGTCACGACCCGCACCCGGTATAGGTGCACGAGTACGTGGGTACATCTAACCTACGCCGCAGCATCGACGGTAGAATGCTGTCTAGGTCAACAATTCTATCTAACATCTCACACAATATATATATATATATATATATATATATATATATATATATATATATATATATATATATATAAGGTACCTGTTGTAGAAGCATGAAAAATACGCTGGGAGGATCTACGCAGCCTCTTGATACAGAGCAGCGTAAACAGAGGCCTTCAGAGCCATCAGGCGTACAACAGAGCTTTTTCCGCTAAAATACAGTGTGAAGAATAAAGCTCAAAGGACCATCCGCGTAAGTGTAGTACGTCCGGGCCACTCCAGCGTAAACAGAGTTCTTCATCGCCTCCATAGCGTAAAACTCATCCGCTCTCAAAGCAGCGTTAAAGCGTACGAGGAACGCTTCGTCTTCCCCGAAATGAACCTGTCAAGTCACGCAGTGAATCTGACCTCTGACTCCTGACAAAAAGTGCTGTACGGCTACCCAGACGACGGCTGGAAACGATGGCAGACCCCTCGGGACGCGCCCCACAGTATGATGGCGGATCTCTGCATTTAATGCCGAGAATTTGGTTAAAACATCACCGAACCGTCGTTTACTGAAGTTCCCTCAGCCTAAACCGCTCTTTCGCGTACAAGAAAATACACTGCCTTGTTTTATACAGGCAAATATGAGCTGTTTTACGCTCCGCAGCAGACAAACCGCCTGCCACGTCAAAAGCTGCACTTCGTACGGGACTCGAGGCATGTCTCCACGTCTAATTGCACAGAGCGGTGACAGTTTCTCTCAAGGCACGTCTCTGTGACGGGTGCACAGAAGGGCTGCAGACCTTCAAAACACGCCTCCGTATTTAATGCATAAGATGGTGGCAAATCTCTGCAAGAGATTTGATTATATCTTTATAAGCCGTAATTCCGGCTGAGACGTCCACATCAACACTCTGGCATGAAATACAGCGGCTTCTACGCCCATTCAGGATCTATGCTCACGCGGCTTCTACGCCCATTCAGGATCTGTACGCAGCGGCTTCTACGCCCATTCAGGATATGTACGCAGCGGCTTCTACGCCCATTCAGGATCTGTGCTCCCGCGGCTTCTACGCCCATTTAGGATCTGTACGCAGCGGCTTCTACGCCCACTCAGTCTCTACGACCACTCAGTCTCTACGACCACTCGGCTTCTATGCCTATTCGGCTTCTACGCCTGTTCGGCTTCTACGCCTGTTCGGCTTCTATGCCTACTTGGCTTCTACGCCAGGGTGACAGTCATTTGGCTTCTACGCCAACCTCTTCTACACGAGAGATACCCACCTACGTGGCTTCTACGACGGGATCTTCGCAGCAAATATACGCGTTTTGTCCCCTTAGTTGGACACACGTCACATGCTCACTCAAAAGGTCATCTATACGCAGGCATTGGTTATCTTAACCGTTGTATAAAGGGGTACTGTACTTCCCACTCCTCGGTTTCTACACCGACGGAGTGGTCACTGTCACCAAAACTCTATAAATAGAGACCCCTATCAATGGGGAACAAGGTCGAAAACTTGGAAAGAAGAATCGAACAACAGGGTCGAAAAACTTCAAACTTGAAGATCGAACAAGGTCGAACTTCCAAGAAAGATCGAACCGGAGATCGAGAGAGGGAGAGAGAGAGAGAGAGAGAGCACGGAGCTCAGGCAAAGAGCAGGGATCGACGACTTCGGCATCGTGCATCCATCCTCTCCTACAACCTTCGAAGCTGCTACCTGTCTTCCACGGCACTTCTTCAACATCGCGTGGTCCAAGGGCTAAAGTGATCGACTGAAGATCAGACACCTATAGTAATTTATACCCAGATTAAATAAATTGTACTCCCACATCCTCGTATAGGATTACATTGTACAAGTTTGTTTGTAAACCAAAGGGCGCAGGTTTCGCATAAACCCTGTCATTGAAATACATTTTCATTCTTTCGTTTAATACCACAAACAAGATGGTGACTCTGCTGGGGACGTCTTTCTCTTCTGACGAGGAAGTAATTGCTCAATGCGATGCGGTATCCGTGGGATCCGTGAAGAAGACACTGGTCGTCCAGTTCGACCAGTCTGTCTACGAAAATATGCTTCGAACCGGGGGTAGCTCTCACTCTCTCTCCGTCCAAGACAATAGGAAGCTGCGCAAAGTGTGGATGCCCAAGACATCCTCTACCATTCCTGTGGACTCTCCGATCTCTCCGATCTCTCCGATCTCTCCGACCAATGAGGTGGTAGCATTGCTCCCTCCGTGCCCTACACGTAAAACTCAGTCTCCCGCTACGCGCGGTACAGACAAAACTCCGGGCAAAGCCTCAGCGCTAACCCAGGAGTATCCACTGCGCTTTATGCGCAGAAATCAGTCTCCCGCTACGCACGGTACAGACAAAACTCTGGGCAAAGCCTCAGCGCTAACCCAGGAGTATCCACTGCGCTTTACACGCAGAAATCAGTCTCCCGCTACGCGCGGTACAGACAAAACTTCCGACGGTGCCTCAACGCCAAATCGGAGGTACAGATCATGCTCCACGCGCAAGATAACATCTGACCTCTACGGTAAACCAGATGAGCGCTGTGATCTCCATGAGGGGAAGCAAGCAGGCGAATACTCAGCTTCTCGGCCTTTACGCTAGCAAGAGAACAATCTGCCTACCCTCCAGATTATGCGAGAAGCCGATGGCCGACTGAGGGCCTCTCCAGCTTTACGCCAGACTGAGCGAATCTCCAAATTATGCCAGGCACAGTCCCTCGGCGTAAAACAAGCTCAGATTACGGAAGGACACCCTCCTAGGGGATTATTCGCTACCCAGATGGCCAATCTGTTGTACACACGTGGCGTAGGGAAAACCGGGGTGCCAAATCTCCGCATACCCAATGATGGGAACAGAAGAAATAAGCCTTCATCTTCTTCCTCTACTCCTCCTGACTTGCGCGTATATCTCATCCAGAAGCGTAAGGAAAGGGGACCTTCCAACATGTCTATTATGCCCCCTAGCGAGCAATGTTGTAATAGTCATAAAATTGTGATTGATTGCTGCTGTTCTAAAACAAAACGATCGATTTTCGACCGATTGAGCTACTCTCAGTCTTTCCAGGAAAAGGAACCCGCGCATGCATCTGTGAACATGGCTTCACACATACGTAGAGGAGGGTCGAGCTCAAGACGTCATCCCTCCCGGCCCCCAAGCCGAAGGAGGTTCAGTGAGCTCCTCAGAAACGCTGAAGCCGGAGTGTTCCAAAATACTCGCGCTAGGTTACGACAACCAGCTTCGTCCTCTTCTGATTTCGACCCTGGGGGTCACCAAGCCCCTGAATCCGAGGCAGAAAGTATAGAGTCGACTTCTACAGCGACCTATACTAATCCTTCAATGACACCCAGGGAGATGGGAGTTTACGCCGTTGAAGATGATTGCGAGGAAGCTTCACCGTCAGGGAACGCGGAACAACGCATCACTATACTGAAGACATCTCTGAAACAAATGCAATCCATGATGGAGAACATGCACCAGATGATGCAAACTCAGCATGCAACTGCCATGGCTCAAGCATCAGTCCCGCCAACTCAGATACGTGTGGGGGTAGACTTACCACCATCCAACCCGAGCCAAGAGCCTGCGCTAGATCAAGAGTCAGCAGTTCCTCCGCTTCCTCACTCAGAGAATGCCTTACCTCCCGCTGGAGTTACGATACAACCAACTCCGCACCACTCTGTGGCCCCGCTTCTGACTGAAAATCTGATACAGGCAGTACGGGAGTTGAAAGCCCAGTTCGACGCCTTGAAGCACAAAGATCAGCTCAAGAAACTGGGAATCAACCAGCCCTACCCAGCTATCTGGAGGAGGTCCCTTTCCCGCCGAGGTACAAACCTCAGACTATGGCCCTGCTCGAGGGAAAAACATCACCAAGCCATTACATGAACTATTTTAGTATGATGACGGTGTTGCTACAAGGAAACGACGCCCTCCTCACTCGGGTGTTCAAAGGCTGTCTCTCAGGAGTAGCCTATCAGTGGTACCGTAGCTTGGCGGACAACTGCATTACTTCCTTCGAGGACTTCAGAGCTTTATTCTTCATGCGATTCTATAAGGGAGGAATGGACGTGTCTATGTCCTCTCTCATCGAAGTCAAGCAGAAGGAAAAGGAGGACGTTCGCATCTTCATCGAACATTTTCGTCAGGCCACCTTACAGATGCCTCCAGGAGTTCCCGACTCCGCATTAGTAGACATTTGCAGGAAGAACCTCCTTCCCGTGGTCTCGGTGTTCACAGGACCTTATCAGTTCCATGATTGGCCCTCGTTCATCATCTCGGCAGTAGCCGCCGAAGACAACGGTCGCAAGGTGCGCGACAATGGCATCATGATCTCCGCCTTTGACAGAGGCAAGAGGTCATCTCCTAGCAGTGACCATCCTCGTGGTCCCAAAGGGAAAGAAGCCCTGGCAATCAACACGGCCAGACCAAAGATTGCGGCAACCATGCAAACAAAACCCGGGACTTCCAGGCCCGTCGAAGTCTACTCTTTCGACGACGACGATATCCCAAGTATATTTGAGTGTCTCGTCAAAAGCGGCAAGATCACCCTTCCAGAGCTAAGGCGGCCCCAGGAAGTCGGCAATACTAACGACCCCAAATACTGCATCTTCCACAGATACGTACACCACCCAACAAAGGTGTGTTACATACTGAAAAGGAAGATCCAGGGGTTAATCAATGCTAAAGCCATCACTCTGCACAACATCGAGAAGACGGTCACGGCCAACATGATCTCTCTGCAGTTTGGCAATCGGCCTGCCCCAAGGATGAATTCCCTCTTCCCATCACGGACATCATGATCGACAACACCTGCGACTTTGAACGCATGTCTTTCATGGACGGGTTCTCAGGATACAATCAGATCAAGATGCATCCTAGAGACGAGAAGCACACTGCCTTTCGGACGCCATTGGGGGTATATTGCTATACGGTCATGCCCTTCGGATTGAAGAACGTCGGGGCTACATACCAACGGGCTATGAGTAACATATTCCATGAGCATTTATGCAAAACAGTGGAATGTTACGTAGACGACATAGCCGTCAAGAGTCGCCTCACGGGTGATCACATTCAAGACTTGAGGACGGTATTCGAGCTAATGCGCCAACATCAACTCAAGATGAACCCTACGAAGTCCTTTCTGGGTGTATCTAGTGGCAAGTTCCTAGGATTTGTCATCACCGCCAAAGGCATCCAGGTTGTCACGACCCGATTCCGTAGAATCGTTTGAGGCGTCCCCCGAATTGTGACCGCCATGCAGGCCTGGAGTTGCGCCCGCACAAGGCTTTAATGATTTGCATAGCAAGCACATATTCATAGTACGTAGATGAATTGAAACACAGATTTAAAACATGAAAAAGTTCTCTTTATTAATAATGAACATCTATTCCAAACTCCTGAACGAGTCAGCTAATATGCCGAACGGCTTACAAAAGAGATGACTCAAAATGAGATAGCAGTCCTGTACATTATATCCCTTTACTAAACTTCAAAAGATATAGACCTCCTGACTGGAGGATAGCTTTGCCACGGAGCTACATTTGTGTATGAAGAGTTGCAAGCTCCGGTCTTCAAAATGCTTCAAGGGCGCGGTGAAGGTGCGCTAACAGCTGGACTGGATCGGGAAGACGACTTCGGCTCCTCCCTCGGTTCGCCTTAGTGTGGAGAACCTGTTTCAACGAGGGTCAGCATATCGAAACATGCTGGTGAAGGCGAGCTAGCCGAACTATACCAATCAACACGTTGTTTTAAATGAAGCATGCTTATTTGTGGCTTTCTATCTTGTCTTAGTTCATTTACAAGTAAGCAGTATATAGAATTATACTAAAATGAACATGCCACCGTTCGGTGGATTTTACCTGCCCGTCTGAATCACCTGTACAATACTTACCATGCCTTCCCTGCCACGAAGACACAAGTTAGTATGCAACAGGTTTAAATATACACGTTGTGATCACTGGCCAGAAGCCGTTATGGACAATAGTCATTGGCGAGGATGTTTGCAACGAAAGCACGTGGTGCGCTGCAAGCATCCCGTCAATCACGTGAGACTAAACGTTGAGTTCCTCCCGGACCGGATCGGTGCCAGTGCCCCAGCGACCGTCCGCAGAACCATTTACCTTGTGCACAAGTTGTCCGTGATCATTCGTTCATAACACGTTAAACATTTATGCAGTTGAGGCAACACGTTGAACATGACAAGTAACATTGCATGATTTATTTTGTATAGCCTCCTTGAATAATTTGTGCTTAACTCAATTATAGAAGAAGATAAATTCTAACTAAAATTAAAGCATATATAGAATATTCCAAGCGAACAAGCATGCAAGTAAGTAACCGTTCACGAGTTTGATTGACAAGCAGTATTAACCAAGTCTATTCCCTTTTTATCTTGGTTTCTTTTATATTACTTGGTATCGTTTGATCGGGACAAGGAGTGAAGCTTGGAAGCAGGGCTAGCTAATCGGGTTGGTAGCCACTCACTTGGTTGGAAGGAAAGGAAAAGGAAAGAGGCGCTTCACCACTCCGCTCGCAAGCTGCCTACTGCTCGTTCACCTGCACACGAACAGCTCGATTAATACTTCTTCCTCTCTTTTCAATCTTGAAATAGAAGTGCAAGTCAATGAACGAAAACAATGAAGACCATCGAAACCGTTCAAGAAAAACAAGCAATTCCCAAAACTAACTCAAAGCACGAAAGCAACAAGCGACATCGAAAACTGAGGCAATAAAAGATAGCAGCGGAGAGGTCCCTCCTGACTCTGCCGCTAAGCCGATCCTTGGGGCGCAGTCTACTGAATATGGGAATCGATTCCGAAGAAACAAATCCATAACGAGCACGAGTTCTTAATTCAATCTATCCCGATCGAACGATACCGTCTTGTGTTTCATAACTGCGCTCTCCGCACTGGGAGAACGGGGCGCTATACAGGTGGACCCTGACAAAGTCCAGGCAATCGTAGAAATGCGACCGCCCCGTAATCTGAGGGAACTCCGGGGATTTCAAGGCCGCCTGGCTTACATCCGGCGATTCATATCCAACCTCTCGGGGAGATGTCAGCCCTTTTCTCATCTCATGAAGAAAGGTGTATCCTTCGTATGGGACGAAGCCTGTCAGCAAGCGTTCGAAGATATCAAGCGCTACCTCACCAGTCCGCCAGTTCTGGTGCCTTCCGTCATGGGAAAGCCATTCTTGCTGTACGTTCGAGCGATGGATCATTCGCTAGGAGCTCTTCTCGCACAGAAGAACGACATGGGTTATGAACAGGCTATCTACTACCTCAGCAGGATGATGGCTGGAGCCGAACACCGGTACAACCCAGTGGAGAAAGAATGCTTGGTCCTGATGTTCGCTATCCAGAAGACGTGGCACTATGTCACCGGCCAGACTATCCACATCATCTCCAGGATCAACCCTCTTCGAGTACTGATGAGCAAGCCAAGTGTTCTTAATTCCCGACTCGCGACTTGGGCGATGCTATTAATACCATATGACGTGGTATACATATCGCAGAAGTCCATCAAGGGCCAAGCGCTGGCTGACTTCCTAGCTGCTCATCCGATCCCGGAGGCCTCCAAATTATACGAGGACATTCCCGACGAAATTGCAGAATGTAATTCCGTGATGGAAAGTGACGCGTGGCAACTCTTCTTCGATGGTGCCTCCAGAACCGGTCCGAGGGGAAACGTTGTTTCAGGAGTGGGAGTCGTCCTGGTCACTCCTGATCAGCTCATAATCTACCGAGCATATTCTCTTAGTGAGCCCTGCTCCAACAATGTGGCAGAGTACAACGCTCTGCTAATTGGGCTCCAAGTCGCCAAAGAGCAGGGGGTCGAATCCCTGGAAGCTTTCGGTGATTCTCTGCTTATCGTCAATCAAGTCAGAGGGATATATGAAGTCCGGAATCCAGACATCATCCCCTATCACCGGGCGACGGTCGAGATAGCCATGAAATTCAAAGGGTTCTTCTTAGAGCATGTACCTCGATCTCAGAATCTGGAAGCTGATGCCCTAGCCAGTCTAGCTGCAGATTTAGCCATTCCTATAAGAAGGCAGGATTCGGTAATCCTTCTTAACAGAGATTTATTCTATGTGAAGAACAACTTTCACATAGAATGCAGCCACGCTGTGAACGCAGATCCCTCCAGAAGAGACTGGAGAAGTCCCTTCATAGATTTTATCGCGTACGAAATCTTGCCGGAGGACCCCAAAGAAGCAATATCCGTCAAAAGACGATCATTACGCTTCTACTACGATGCATCCTCACAATGCCTGTATCGCCGGACCTACGACGGACTGCTATTGAGATGTCTATCCGAAGACGAAGCACAGCAGATTATCCGAGAAGCTCACGATGGTGTATGTGGAGCGCATCAACCCGGTCCTAAGCTACAGGATCGCATAAGGAGAATGGGCTATTACTGGCCTACTATGATCGCAGATGCAATACGGTATGCAAGACAATGCAGAGCCTGTCAGGTTCATGCAGACTTCATACATCAACTGTCTGAATATCTACATCCTACGATTGCATCCTGGCCTTTCGAAGCATGGGGCATGGATATCATTTGTCCTATTCACCCGTCTTCTTCCAGCGGTCACCAGTTCATACTGGCCATCACGGATTACTTCTCCAAATGGGCAGAGACGATCCCCCTCGCTGAGGTGAAGGCGTCTAATGTAATCAGCTTCATCAAGCATCACGTCATTTATTGCTTCGGGGTACCCCGGAGGATAATTCACGACAATGGGCCTCAGTTCATCAGCCAAGCATTTTATCGATTTTGCGATAAAAATTGGATACACAATATTGCCTCTACGGCATATTATCCAGCTGCTAATGGTTTGGCGGAAGCTTTCAACAAAACCATTATCAAACTCTTAAAGAAATTTGTCTCTTCAAACAAGAGAGATTGGAATGAGAAGCTGGGCGAATGCCTCTGGGCATACCGCACAACGGTACGAACACCGACAGGTTGTACCCCATTCTCGCTGGTCTACGGGAGCGAAGCAGTTTTCTCCATTGAAATCTAGATCCCGTCACTCAGGATAGCCGTGACTAGTGAGCTGACTCGAGAAAAGAATAACCTGTTAAGGCTCCAAGAGCTAGAAGGATTAGACGAGAAACGCCTACAAGCTCAGCAGCGCATCGCGCTCTACCAAGTATGTATTTCCAAAGCTTTCAATCATAAAGTAAAGGAAATAGTGTTCAAAGTCGGCGAGCTAGTTCTAGCCGTAAGAAGGCCGATGATTCTTACTCACAGAAGTAAAGGCAAATTCCAGACCAAGTGGGAAGGCCCTTATGTGATCGAGACAACGTTCTCGAACGGCGCCTACAGGATAGCCCAGCCTAATGGAGACCTGTTAATGGCTCCTATCAACGACAAATTCCTGAAAAGGTACTATGCTTAATCTCCCCTGCTCGAGTGGAATATAGCAAGGATCTCGATTCTGACAAAACTACTTCCAGAACGCATTTAGTTGGGTTATATTCTATCATGTCCGTATGACCTCTGAACAGATGTGTCCCGCTAAAAGTTTATCGAGAGTTTATCATTAGATATCACTCTCGCCTAAAAAACTGTCATTTACATTCCGAAATGATGGGTCCACAAAAGTCAGAAAAGAGTCACTTTTATTTATTCCCAAAAGAAAGCAGAATTACATCTGGGGAAGCAGAAAGAGAAAGGATACATCATGATGGCGGAGTAGTCAGATTGCGAATCAGCCGCTCCAGTGCAGCTATCCTCTTGTTCCTAAGAACCAAGGCATCGGCGCGAGCCCGCTCCAGCCGTGCCTCAGGGGTATTCATACAGGACAGCTCAGCCCTTGCCCGAAGGCAGTCTGCGCGGGCAGCTTCTGCACGGTCCAAATCCTGTCGTACTGCGCTCAATCGACCGGTCGCTACGTCTAGACCCTCCAACGATTGAGAAGCCTACTCCTCTGCCCGAGCGAGTTTTTCCCTCAGCTTGGAGACCCTCGCTGCATTCCCGTCATGCTCGGATCGGCACTTCGTCTCAAGAGCGAAAGCCTCTGCCACGACAGTTTTTCTTCTATCCATCTCCAGCTCATGTGTCTTGATGGAGTTGTCTAGGCTTTCCAGCTTGGTAGTGAGCTGCGCAGTCATGTGGTCGTACCTGGTCTGGACCTCAGCATCGAAGCCGCCCCGAGTCAGCTGTAAGTATTCGTTAATGGGTTGCTCTAAACCATTAACCACCGCCTCCAGGGCGTCAGCTGCCCCAGGATCGCCGAGCTCCCTGATAACCCCGATCGAGAACTGAGAAGTCTTCTTCAGGCGCTCGAAATCTAGACTCTTCGCCAACACCATTGATATCACCGTTTTCAAACCGGTGTAGAAGAGGCTGATATGTTGCTCGGTCAACGCGACTAGATCCGACTGAACGCCGGAAGGGGCCGCAATATCAGCAAGTCCCTCTCCAGGGATAATTGCAGACGAGGTGGCCACAGCCGCCGCCTCGACGCGTAGCGCGACCGAAGAGGGTGCGACGGCAACAATCGAAGTCATCGGCATACTCGCGAGGGGCGAGATCACGATGACGGGTTCGTCCTCCTCTTGAGACGACGAAACCACTCTGGGCGAGCTAACCCCCGAGGACATTTCCTCCTCGAAGTCGGGCGCCTCCACATCATCGCCAGAAGCCGGAGCAGAGCCAGAAGGCGCTTCAACGCTGTGCTCTCCGTAGACGCCATCCCCTGAGAAAAAGACAAGAAAGTTGATATCAGTATGATGGTAATCTTTCTAAAGGGAGACATAAAGACGACATTTACCCGGAGCCAACGGCATATACGACGCATCTGCAGCCGATGTAGCTAAACCACGTCTTAATGACGCAATACGAACTGTCATACCTGGAGAAGGAGGTGGGCCGACCGACATCGCCAAGAGTTCTGTCAAGCCTTCACCAAGACGCGGTCGAGGTTCATCAGCTGGAATCTCGACAAACGTACTCGCTGACACGGCGGGAGCTTTACCCGCTGCTGACCTCGGAAAAGATTCTCCCATCTGCCTCGGCCACACAGGCAATCTCGCTCCGCTACCTGGAGTAGTAGCCACAATAGCAACCTCTAGCGAGGATTCTCCGGCGCCGCCGGCCGGAACTGTAGAAGGTCCCTCTCTAAAAGGCGAGGAACCTCCAGCCAAAGAATCATCCCTGATATGGGGAGATGCAGGCTCACTCCCGGGAGCCTCAACACCAAGAATACGGAGAGGACGAGCAACCGTCTCCTTCCTCCTCTTACGAAGAGAAGCTTCCTTCGGAGCAGAAGCCCGTCGCTTCCCAGAAGAGACTACCAAAGCCCCCGCAGGCGGAGGCACTTCACACCTCGGCACCGGCACCAGAGGCTCATCTGGAGTACCAGACTCCTCACCCTCGTCCGAAGAAACCGAGGGGACGTCAACTCTTCCCCCAGGCTTGGGAGAAGGCACCCTGAAGCTTCTACGCGTGTCAAAATCACGATGGAAGGTGTTAATCGCCACATAGAACTGGGCGTAAGAATGGAGAATGCGGAGCTCCGTGGAGGTTGTAACGACCGGCACAATGAAGGTTGCTTCCGTACAACCCATGATAAAATATCGCCACCCTTTGGCTCCATCAATGAGCCCGCCCCTGGACCTAAAGCTGGTGACGGCATTGCCCACGTGCAACTGATCGTACCCAAACTGCCGGGCAAACCGACTAGGCAAGTAGGGCTCGAAGAAGCAATGGTCTTCGCTCCTGTACAGCAGATGGGAGGGTCTAATGCAGACCAACCAATTAAAAGCTTCCGGAGAAAGATCGGTTTTCTCTCCACCTGAATCCTCAAGCCTCATCCCTGATTGATTGCGATGTACAGGAGGGGGAGTACAGAGGAGCTTCCAGCCGTGGCTGAGGTTCAACACCAGCCGACAGTCTAAAACTGTGCTCATATTCCAGGGAGAGTCCTTGTAATTCAGCAAGAATATACCCCCCGACCTGCTACCGGAGCCAGGAGACATCACCCAGGGATTGTGAAGAATTAACCATCCCATCAAATACAGGTATGGTAATTCCACCCGAGGAAAACTCTCACGCCGAGCTTCATCGACGAGCAACCCATCAGTCATGGCTCTCAAGCCAGCCTGTATACGGCATACCATGGCAGGAAGCAAGCCCAGTCTTGCCCCGAACACCAGGCGCACTGCCGGCCATAGGATGTTTCGGTGAATGCGGTCCACGGACGCAGTACCGGGCACTACTCGACGCAGCCATATGGAGAGGAAACCAGCCAGCTGGGCTTTCTTAGACAGAGGCCGGCGATAGCGTCTCAAGTAACTACAGGCCTTAGTGCCTTCGGAGTACTTTTCTACCCCCTCGACGAGAATCTGATCCGGAGCTTCTCTCTCCTCCATAAGATCCTCCACGACCTGGGCACTAAGCACACCCAAACAGTTCACGGGCTCATTCTTGCCCCCCGAGGCTTTCTCTGACTTGGCGGCCCTGGCTCGGTGGAAGAAAAGGTAGGACATCCACTTGGTGGTGTGAGCCAAATCAGAAGGCTCGTTATAAAAAGTGGTACACGCGAAGTATTGACACATCAGCTCCTGATACACTTCCGCCACCCGAGGGTCCAAGTCCACCAATTCCCGGTTGGTGGGGACATACTCTTCATATGGGGTATCCCCCATCGGCAGTCTCGAGACAACCGCCATCTCATGAAGGGCCAATCCCAGCTCCCCCAGTGGAGTGACGAAGGTGCCAGTGAGCGAAATGTATCGCTCTATCAGTGCCAAGAATAAATTAGGATTGGGAGGCAACCCGACGCTCGTCGCACTCACAGCGGCATACAGTCCAATGCCCTCCAGCTCTCTCCGGAAGTGCTTCAAGGCCCAGTCAACTAGACATGTCCATCGGGAGTTTGTTGGGGCAATCCACCCATTGCACCAAGGATTCTCCTTGGGATATACCCTGCCTCGTCCCATAAAGTCATTGCAGAAGGTCGGCAATTGGACCGGCTGGATCACTGAGCTGTCTTCACTCGGGACACTGCCCGGGCACAGTCCCCTGAACAACGTCACAACGCCGGAAGGGCAACTGACAAATGACCCCTGGTCAGCTCCTTTCAGATAAAAAATCTTCCCCGGCTTGCCGTGAAGATCTGGAGTCAGCATCCACGACATCTTCCTGGGATGCGTCGCATGGAAGAAAGCCGAGATAGGATAATCCCTCGGCATCGTTGGCAGGTACAAAACCAAATTCCCGGCAGGGAAAACCCAGGGCTCCCTCTTGGGCTTCGTCTGGGACTATTTGTCGATCGTGTCCCCAAAGAGGAAAGCCGACTTTATGTACTGCTCCCCGTCTACATATGTCAGGGGCTCCCCGTTGATCATGCTCAGCAACATTCGCTCGCCCTGAGCCGATATCAAGATCCTCCTTCCTTCAGGGTACTGGGGTCCGGAGATAGGAAATGCTACGTGGGACAGATCCTCCAGGTAGTTCGAGTGCAGCATCCCAGCAGCGGAGCCCATCACCTCGGCCAGTGGAGACTCACCCAAATCAACTGCAAAAGTGCAAGGAAAATATGTCATTGCAAGTCTTGCACAAACATACAGACCAAAGAAACGACAGTCTGTGCTCTACGCAAGATTATGCAAATCTGGCTATTTTACGCCGGCAGTCCCCTCCACAAGCGTAAAACTCAAATTTTACGATATACGCCAATTTTCGGTAGCCAGAGCTTTTACGCTCAGAACTACGAAAATATGGAGTATTTACGCTGGCACATTAGAAATGTGGGCGTAAAAGATGAAAATATCTCCGTGCATCATCTTCCTCAAAAGAGGCTATCAGCACAGAAGACGACCTAGCGCGGTCACGTTCAACGTGTGCGAAGGATTTTTTGTCGTTTTTGTCACCCCAAAGGCTCTACCTCTAAGACCGGGTGCGCTGCTCGTTGGCGAGATACTTCGCTCAGAAGGAAGTTCGCCTTGCCCGACCAAAGACTCCCTCGCTGGGGCAGAGGAATGAGAAGAGGAACCTATAATCTTTCCCTTAGTGGAGGGGGTTTGTTTCGGCGCCATTTCTGAAGACTCGAGGTGCTCGGAGAAGGAACGAAGAAAAACTCGAACAGTCGAAAGCTCTCTTTCGCAGAAGACAGATAAAAAGTTTTTCTCTCAAAAGCTTGGGATATATATAGAGTTCGGGCCGACTCCTCGAATCCTCGGACGGACTCCTCGAGACCCTAACCAAATCTCGCCATTAATGGTGGGTTATGATTGGATGCTACGTCAGCCCACTACCCTTGAAAGACGGACAGTCAGCAAATTCGAAAAGTTTTTCGTGCAAGACGGTTCAGCAGGTCCTACGCTAAAGGAGCTTTCTACGCTCGACAGCAACAGATCTACGGTTTTACGCTCACAAGCTATAAGTCTATGGTTTTACGTCCGGATGCCTTTGTGCTCGGTAGCTTTTATGCTCGAGAGGCCACAAACCTACGACTTTACGCTCAGCAGATACCAAATCGATGATCTCACGCTCGGTGGCACTCAGTTTACGCACAGAAGCAACAGATCCGCAAACTTCACGCTCGAAGAAATTTTTTTTTCAGGAGCTACAGATATACAGTTCTACGCTAAAGGAGCTTTCTACGCTCGACATCTACGAATCTACAGCTTTACGTTCGACAGCTATAAGTCTATGGTTTTATGCCCGGATGCCTTTGTGCTCGGTAGCTTTTATGCTCGAGAGGCTACAAACCTACGACTTCACGCTCAGGAACCACAAGTCTACGATTTCACGCTCGATGGTGTTCTACGCTCACAGGCTACAGATCTTCAGTCCTACGCTAAAGGAGCTTTCTACGCTCGACAGCTACGAATCTACAGCTTTACGTTCGACAGCTATAAGTCTATGGTTTTATGCCCGGATGCCTTTGTGCTCGGTAGCTTTTATGCTCGAGAGGCTACAAACCTACGACTTTACGCTCAGGAACCACAAGTCTACGATTTCACGCTCGATGGTATTTTACGTCCGGAGGCTACAGACTGATGATTTCACGCTCCACGACTTTTCGCATATTCGAAACAGTCCCCAAAGCGGTCAATTGCCAAGAGTTCACACAGAAGATACTCGTTCTTGACCTAGAGCATCCTAAGTACCCGAAGCATACAGAGTTCAAACATTGAGAAATTACTCTTCTCGGGTCCAAAATTGGAGGTTCATCCAGACTCCAGTCTGAATATCTCGTCTATCAAGATGGCAAACTCAGTTTGACAGCCAAAACCTCGACCCTGTTCTAAGGGAGTTTCGAGAGATCATTCTTGAAGACGAAGTCTGAACAAAGTTCTGTTCATCAGAAGCAGCAGTTCAGAGCTCTACGCGGTCCCTCAGTCCTAACAGCAGGACAGTTCTAAATGTTCAAGATGCTCAACAGCGTTCTATGGACAATTCGCTATGCGTAAAGGACAGGGCCTAATACTCTTTCTATCAGAGTCGGCGTAAAGATTCAGACGTGTTGAAGCTACACATATTCAGACTTCACAGCAACATATGGCAAGATGATCATATGAAGAAGCAAGACGATTTTATTAAAGATTAAAGTCATGATTACATATGAGAAAAATCCAACCTACAAGGGTTTTCTTTTCGTTTTCATGATTACAACTGAGGGAAACTCCGTCGACAGGAGGGTTTCCCCATCATCGTCTGAAGACCACACCGAGAAGCCGTTCTGACTGGGTCTCGCGCCTGTGATGGTCTGCCTCTTCTTCCGAGAAGATGATCAGTGGCAGGAGGATACAAAACTGGGCAGATGACCCATCCTCCAACAGAAGGAAGGCAGGGTAAATATGATTTCCTACAGACCACCGCCACTCTAGCCGGTCTGTCTGCCTCTCGTCACCGGAGGCAACGAGAGAAGACAGCACTTGCAAGCTGTGTGGTCAAAAATGACCCTTCCTCTCTCCTGGGGCAACGCCATATAAAGTTGTTGATTATCCCGAGCAAGGGAGGCTAAGATATCCTTCCATGATCCATCATTGCAGTGGACACTTGCTCGAAGACGCCGTCTTATTCGGCTCCCTACATGCTGAAAGAACATGATCTCCTTCTTCCTCAGGTCGACCCGACGAACTCCGGCGATCATCTTTGCATGGTGATGGGAATGTGGGGAGAACAGGTTAACTCCCCCAGCCTTTTTATAGGCGAAAGAGATCACAACGGTCCCCAATAAATCTGCCATAAAGTCAGCATCGACCATTTTAATGCTCCATTCAGAAATATTTCGAGTTACGAGGGGCCGTTCATGCTTCATTCAAAGCATTTCAAATTTCGAGGAATTTAAAAGCTTTGAAGGGGGTCTTGTAGAAGCATGAAAAATATGCTGGGAGGATCTACGCAGCCTCTTGATGCAGAGTAGCGTAAACAGAGGCCTTCAGAGCCATCAGGCGTACAACAGAGCTTTTTCCGCTAAAACACAGCATGAAGAATAAAGCTCAAAGGACCATCCGCGTAAGTGCAGTACGTCCGGGCCGCTCCAGCGTAAACAGAGTTCTTCATCGCCTCCAAAGCGTAAAACTCATCCGCTCTCAAAGCAGCGTTAAAGCGTACGAGGAACGCTTCATCTTCCCCGAAATGAACCTGTCAAGTCACGCAGTGAATCTGACCTCTGACTCCTGACAAAAAGTGCTGCACGGCTACCCAGACGACGGCTGGAAACGATGGCAGACCCCTCGGGATGCGCCCCACAGTATGATGGCGGATCTCTGCATTTAATGCAGAGAATTTGGTTAAAACATCACCGAACCGTCGTTTACTGAAGTCCCCTCAGAATAAACCGCTCTTTCGCGTACAAGGGAATACGCTGCCTTGTTTTACACAGGCAAACATGAGCTGTTTTACGCTCCGCAGCAGACAAACCGCCTGCCACATCAAAAGCTGCACTTCGTACGGGAATCGAGGCACGTCTCCACGTCTAATTGCACAGAGCAGTGACAGTTTCTCTCAAGGCACGTCTCTGCGACGGGAGCACAGAAGGGCTACAGACCTTCAAAATATGCCTCCACATTTAATGCATAAGATGGTGGCAAATCTCTGCAAGAGATTTGATTATATCTTCAAAAGCCGTAATTCCGGCTAAGACGTCCACATCAGCACACTCTGACACGGAACACAACAGCTTCTACGCCCATTCAGGATTTGTGCTCACGTGGCTTCTACGCCCATTCAGGATCTGTACGCAGCGGCTTCTACGCCCATTTAGGATCTGTGCTCACGTGGCTTCTACGCCCATTCAGGATCTGTACGCAGCGGCTTCTACGTCCATTCAGGATCTGTGCTCACGCGGCTTCTACGCCCACTCAGTCTCTACGACCACTCAGTCTCTACGACCACTCGGCTTCTATGCCTATTCGACTTCTACGCCTGTTCGGCTTCTATGCCTGTTCGGCTTCTATGCCTACTTGGCTTATACGCCAGGGTGACAGTCATTTATCTTCTACGCCAACCTCTTCTACACGAGGGATACCCACCTACATGGCTTCTACGCCGTGATCTTCGCACCAAATATACGCGTTTTGTCCCCTTAGTTGGACACGCGTCACATGCTCACTCAAAAGGTCATCTATACGCAGGCATTGGTTATCTTAACCGTTGTGTAAAGGGGTGCTGTACTTCCCACTCCTCGGTTTCTACACCGACAGAGTGGTCACTGTCACCAAAATTCTATAAATAGAGACCCCTATCAATGGGGAACAAGGTCAAAAACTTAGAAAGAAGAATCGAACAACAGGGTCAAAAAACTTCAAACTTGAAGATCGAACAAGGTCGAACTTCCAAGAAAGATCGAATCGGAGATCGAGAGAGAGAGAGAGAGAGAGAGAGAGAGAGAGAGAGAGAGAGAGAGCACGGAGCTCAGGCAAAGAGCAGGGATCGACGACTTCGGCATCGTGCATCCACCCTCTCCTGCAACCTTCGAAGCTGCTACCTGTCTTCCACGGCACTTCTTCAACATCGCGTGGTCCAAGGGCTAAAGTGATCGACTGCAGATCAGACACCTATAGCAATTTATACCCAGATTAAATAAATTGTACTCCCACATCCTCGTATAGGATTATATTGTACAAGTTTGTTTGTAAACCAAAGGGCACGGGTTTCGCATAAACCCTGTCATTGAAATACACTTTCATTCTTTCGTTTAATACCACAAACACCTGTCATGCCATCTCAACTCCAAGTGGAGGACAATGATATATGATAATGATAATCAATACTCAATCACAATATAAAACTAGAGAAAGATATGACACGATATGGAATAGAGAAAAAGAAATACAGAAGTGTCATACATCACAAGTCCAAGTCTAATAGTTAATCTCAACTCAAAGATCTCAAATATAGTACATGTCATAAAGTCCTGCTAAGATCAAATACAACATCATAAAGAATGATCTAAAACTCTCCAACTGGTGGTACTATATCAAGATCTTTATGGTACAATTTTAATGGTCTCGCCATCCTGTTGCCCATGGGACACATTGGCTCTAACCAATAATCTAAAAAATATATCCAGTCAAGATTGGAGAGAAGTACAATCCAATAGCAGTTCCAATTAATTGATAATGATTATAAATAGAAATAGAGAATGTAATACAAGACAAAAAACCATAAAACAATATCAAACTATGAAAGGAAAGAGACAGATAATCTAAAGCAATATGATAAACACTGATCTCAATGCAATGGAATCAATACAAGGAACTAGAATATAGTAAAACTGTAACTATACTAAGTGTTTGAATACTATATTTGAAATACTAGTTGAATATGTGATCGAGGCTTTTTAATGTTAACATGATTAGCCGATATCTACAATGTTTGCCAATGTCTATGATGTTTGCCAATGTCTATAATATTTGCCAATGTCTACTATGTTTGCCAATGTCTACAATATTGGAAATATCTTGATCACATATCTAGCTATCACTTTCCCCATCCCCGACTAGTACAATGGATCCATATCATGATATATCATGACACGATAATCACTATGCAAGATCTATAATACAAGCACGATAATTACGGTCTATATAATCATGAGAAATATCACGATAATTACTAAGTAATCATGAAGAACGACACGATCATCACTGAGTAATCATGAACAATAATATCTCATGATAGTGATCCACGTATACCAATTCGTGTAACAATGTGTCAAAAATCAAGTAAGACATTTCTTAATACCTGTGTTGTCACACCCCAGTCCAAAAATACCAAGGGACTAGGGACGTGGCAATGGCCAGCAGCACAACTCCAATGGACAAACCCAATTTAATGGACCCGTTAGAGTGCACTTAAGCTGTAATACATATAAAATGGTCTATAAATATCTGTCACAGTTTATATATCTAATCTCATATACAATAAGTAATAAAATCACAAAGAGACAAGTCCAGTCATAATAATATAAAATGATCTGTCCAACCAAAGCAATATAAATAATGTCACGGGAAACAACCCGTCATCAAAATGGAAAGGAAAATAACTCCAAGTACAATATCCAGAAGTCACTACAAGATCAAATATCTAAGAACACTAAGCATAATAAATGAATGTTAAGAATACTGTGTGCTCAAGAGAAGTTCTCCAGAACAACCTCGTCCTTTGTAACCTGTACGTCTCCAATAGCATCACTTGCCCCATAAACCTCAGGATAGCTCTCATCGTCTACACCTAGGGACATAATCCGGATCCATGTCCTCAGGGGACATAGCAAGGTATAATAAACACTCAAGCCAAATAAAATACAGTAAGTAAAAACAAATCCTCAGGGCAAGTTATGTGACCAGATAAGTAAAATACAAATGAGAGCATAACTAGTACTCATGCTAAGACCACTACAGGCTCTATGTCGGAAAGTCCATAGCAGCAAGTAGTATCTCGCAGGGTCAATAAATGTGCCAAGCTCTAGTACAGAGACTAAAGCCTAAAGCACCTCCAGTAACATAGTATATATATATATATATATATATATATATATATATATATATATATATAATCAGCCTGTAGCACGTGTATCTCTCCCCACCTAATGTAACCTCATGTCTCATGTCCACAATGTCTCATGTCCATAACACGCAAGGTCATGACCCCTAGCTAGTACAACAAGTCATAATGATATCTATATAATAATGCAAGTCTCATATCATGAATCATATAAGCCTATACAGAATCACCATGAATAACTCAAGAATGATTCTGTCACATAAAATAGTGTCAAATATCCTATGGTATGGCGTACTTTGTAAAGTGTCACGCCCCAGTCCCAAAATACGTAGGACTAGGACACGTAAGCATGCCAGACGCATGGATATGGCAACTCCAATATATGAAAACCATAACACATGCGTACGCTGTATTATGAACAATAATTCACAAGTGGTATAACTATCACAAGTCACAGGGTATAACTAAATCTCATCCACGAAAATCAAATATAAATAAATAACCAATATCTACAAAACTAGATCTCAATACAAAGTATCTAAAGATGATAGTTGGATGGAAAAAAATCCACTACCAAACTAGAATATAAAAGTGCAACACAACAAACACAATATAAGAATATCAACTAACAATCATGGGGCTCGAAGGGAAGACATCCTCAAAATATAAATAACCAGTCTGGATCTGCGCTCCTACGAATACTCATGAACATCTACACCTGGAAAGGGACCAGGTCCTCAGAGGGACATAACATGATACATAGAAGCATGCCAATAAAGTACTAAAATAAATATCCAATGGGGTTGGCTAACCGTCTAAGTGAATGCAGTTTAAGAATAACTTTCTAACACGTGGGCTATCTGGTAATAAATGGGATTGACATGATTCTCTAGGAGAATCAGGGGCCTCAAAGCATGTCATCTTTTGGACGGCAGAGGCCGCCTGTAATATATGGGGTCATCACCACCCGTCGCTCCGGCGGAGCGTCCGGGCGAACAAAAGGAAAGTGCAAAGGAGCCCAAACGCCTTACTTGTTGTTCTTCCCACCCCATACTCTAAGCATCTCACATCCATGACACAATTTGGTTCATAGCCTATCTTTAGTACAATAGCCCAACCCTGCAACCAAACAAGGACAAGGATTGGACCACCGTACTACAATAGGCTATGTCCCTGGACTACTAATAACTGCTAAGTCTTCTAGCATACAAAGTTTCTATCAGCAGTTATTCCCTAACGCACGGCCATACGTACATGAGGCCAACCCAATACGCAGTCCGTGATCTATATGAGACTCACAACTCGTGTAACAACTGTGTCACGACCAATAAAACCTAATGATGCTTCATGATAATGGGGCGGTCTCATAAACAAGGTCAATGCATATACATAATAAAAATAATTCACGACGACACCGTCGTTGCACCCAAGTTTCCTTGGACGCGCATTTTATATAGTAGTTAAAATACATAAACTAATGATAGAAAATAAAGATGCATGCAACATATGAAATATGAATAACAGTACAATGGCAAGGTATACTTGCCTGGCAAGAGAGCTGTAAAATGTAACGTCCAGATGTCAAACACCAAGAGTCAGAAACTACGGCTTCAGAATGAACGTCTCCAGATGCTAAAATAAACATCACCAACATTCCCAGAATAAGAGAGATAACTAGAAAAAACTACTTAACCACTGAGATTGTAGAGCAGGTACTAATATTGCTGATTGGTGCATTTCAGTTGAAAGACCTGATGTGGCGAACCCTTGCCTTTCGTCCAATTTGGACACAGGGGCAAAACAATAATTTTGGATCAAAGTGGGGTCCACGTATGGCCCACTTTGTACCGAAAAGCGTGCCAGGGGTAACGGTCTCTAAATGGGACAAATTATAGGTCAAACAAATTTTAAATGTCAGTACGAACTCAACGGTATGTCCAAATATGGATTTCGGTGAGCCGAACACAATTTTGTCCGATAAGTCAACAGTGGAACACAATTTTGTCCGATAAGTCAACAGTGGGGCCCGTAAATAGGCGACTTGGTCAACTATCTCAGAATTGTGTGAAAATTGGGTCACAGGACCAGCGCGATACCACGAGTCCAATGACGCAAGTTTTGTCGCATTCTGACGAGCGTACAATAAATGACGCAGAGTTTTGCAAAAGTCGCGATACAGGGAATTTTTACGGACACGGGCTGATTTTACCGCGCACACGCGTCCGAATCAGTTTTTGCGAAAGTCTACACGTCTGAGTATACCGTGCGCGTATTTCGGTTGACTCGGTACGCGACGGGGCGGTCCCGTTTGGCGGGGTACGCTCTGTATCACAAAATTTAGAAATTAAAAAAAGTAGATTTTTATAATTTTCAATCTGATTAAATTCTACATACATCAATAATTAAAACATTATATTTGACAAAAATTAATCTCGGTTAAGTGGTCTTTGCATAGCAAGAAGAAAAACTAGATTCGGATCTCTGTGGTGAGAGATACGAGTCCGTAAACATGGGTGGTCACCGCAGTTTGCTGCGATCTAAAAGTTATCTTTTTCACCAACTTGGTCTTTATTTTTGCCTAGGTTTACACGCTGTTCGCAGGAAACTAATATACAGTATTGGAAGGGGGATAGGTCGTAATCATACCGATGAAGACGGGGTCGAGTTTGGTCGAGCGATGGCGCGAGAATCGAAGCCTGAACAGGGGTACGCTGCAGTGTATTCCTGTTTCAGTATGATGACGGTGTTGCTACAAGGGAACGACGCCCTCCTCACTCGGGTGTTCAAAGGCTGTCTCTCAGGAGTAGCCTATCAGTGGTACCGTAGCTTGGCGGACAACTGCATTACTTCCTTCGAGGACTTCAGAGCTTTATTCTTTACGCGATTCTACGAGGGAGGAATGGACATGTCTATGTCCTCTCTCATCGAAGTCAAGCAGAAGGAAAAGGAGGACGTTCGCATCTTCATCGAACATTTTCGTCAGGCCACCTTACAGATGCCTCCAGGAGTTCTCGACTCCGCATTAGTATACATTTGCAGGAAGAACCTCCTTCCCGTGGTCTCGGTGTTCACAGGACCATATCAGTTCCATGATTGGCCCTCGTTCATCATCTCAGCAGTAGCCACCGAAGACAATGGTCGCAAGGTGCGCGACAATGGCATCATGATCTCCGCCTTTGACAGAGGCAAGAGATCATCTCCTAGCAGTGACCATCCTCGTGGTCCCAAAGGAAAAGAAGCCCTGGCAATCAACACGGCCAGACCAAAGATTGCGGCAACCACACAAACGAAACCCGGGACTTCCAGGCCCGTCGAAGTCTACTCTTTCGACGACGATGATATCCCAAGTATATTTGAGTGTCTCGTCAAAAGCAGCAAGATCACCCTTCCAGAGGTAAGGCAGCCCCAGGAAGTCGGCAATACTAATGACCCCAAATACTGTATCTTCCACAGATACGTACACCACCCAACAAAGGTGTGTTACATACTGAAAAGGAAGATCCAGGGGTTAATCAATGCTAAAGCCATCACTCTGCACAACATCAAAAAGACGGTCACGGCCAACATGATCTCTCTGCAGTTTGGCAATCGGCCTGCCCCAAGGATGAATTCCCTCTTCCCATTACGGATATCATGATCGACAACACCTGCGGCTTTGAACGCATGTCTTTCATGGACGGGTTCTCAGGATACAATCAGATCAAGATGCATCCTAGAGACGAGAAGCACACTGCCTTCCGGACGCCATTGTGGGTATATTGTTATACGGTCATGCCTTTCGGATTGAAGAACGCGGGGGCTACATACCAACGGGCTATGAGTAACATATTCCATGAGCATTTATGCAAAATAGTGGAATATTGCGTAGACGACATAGCCGTCAAGAGTTGCCTCAAGGGTGATCACATTCAAGACTTGAGGACGGTATTCGAGCTAATGCGCCAACATCAACTCAAGATGAACCCTACGAAGTCCTTTCTGAGTGTATCTAGTGGCAAGTTCCTAGGATTTGTCATCACCGCCAAAGGCATCCAGGTTGTCACGACCCGATTTCGTAGAATCGTTTGAGGCATCCCCCGAACCGTGACCGCCATGCAGGCCTGGAGTTGCGCCCGCACAAGGCATTAATGATTTGCATAGCAAGCACATATTCATAGTACGCATATGAATTGAAACACAGATTTGAAACATGGAGAAGTTCTCTTTATTGATAATGAATATCTATTACAAACTCCTGAACGAGTCAGCTAATATGCCGAACGGCTTACAAAAGAGATGACTCAAAATGAGATAGCAGTCCTGTACATTATATCCCTTTACTAAACTTCAAAAGATATAGACCTCCTGAATGGAGGATAGCTTTGCCACGGAGCTGCATTTATGTATGAAGAGTTGCAAGCTCCGGTCTTCAAAATGCTTCAAGGGCGCGGTGAAGGTGCGCTAACAGTGATCGAGGCTTTTTAATGTTAACACGATTAGCCGATATCTACAATGTTTGCCAATGTCTATGATGTTTGCCAATGTCTATAATATTTGCCAATGTCTACGATGTTTGCCAATGTCTACAATATTGGAAATATCTTGATCACATATCTAGCTATCACTTCCCCCATCCCCGACTAGTACAATGGATCCATATCATGATATATCATGACACGATAATCACTATGCAAGATCTATAATACAAGCACGATAATTACGGTCTATATAATCACGAGTAATATCACGATAATTACTAAGTAATCATGAAGAACGACACGATCATCACTGAGTAATCATGAACAATAATATCTCATGATAGTGATCCACGTATACCAATTCGTGTAACAATGTATCAAAAATCAAGTAAGATATTTCTTAATACCTGTGTTGTCACACCCCAGTCCCAAAATACCAAGGGACTAGGGACGTGGCAATGGCCAGCAGCACAACTCCAATGGACAAACCCAATTTAATGGACCCGTTAGAGTGCACTTAAGCTGTAATACATATAAAATGGTCTATAAATATCTGTCACAGTTTATATATCTAATCTCATCTACAATAAGTAATAAAATCACAAAGAGATAAGTCCAGTCATAATAATATAAAATGATTTGTCCAACCAAAGCAATATAAATAATGTCACGGGAAATAATCCGTCATCAAAATGGAAAGGAAAATAACTCCAAGTACAATATCCAGAAGTCACTACAAGATCAAATATCTAAGAACACTAAGCATAATAAATAAATGTTAAGAATACTGTGTGCTCAAGAGAAGTTCTCCAGAACAACCTCATCCTTTGTAACTTGTACATCTCTAATAGCATCACTTGCCCCATAAACCTCAGGATAGCTCTCATCGTCTACACATAGGGACATAATCCGGATCCATGTCCTCAGGGGACATAGCAAGGTATAATAAACACTCAAGCCAAATAAAATACAGTAAGTAAAAATAAATCCTCAGGGCAAGTTATGTGACCAGATAAGTAAAATACAAATGAGAGCATAACTAGTACTCATGCTAAGACCACTACAGGCTCTGTGTCGGAAAGTCCATAGCAGCAAGTAGTATCTCGTAGGGTCAATAAATGTGCCAAGCTCTAGTACAGAGACTAAAGCCTAAAGCACCTCCAGTAACATAGTATATATATATATATATATATATATATATATATATATAATCAGCCTGTAGCACGGTGTATCTCTCCCCACCTAATGTAACCTCATGTCTCATGTCCACAATGTCTCATATCCATAACACGCAAGGTCATGACCCCTAGCTAGTACAACAAGTCATAATGATATCTATATAATAATGCAAGTCTTATATCATGAATCATGTAAGCCTATACAGAATCACCATGAATAACTCAAGAATGATTCTGTCACATGAAATAGTGTCAAGTGTCCTATGGTATGGCGTACTTTGTAAAGTGTCACGCCCCAGTCCCAAAATACGTAGGACTAGGACACGTAAGCATGCCAGCCGCATGGATATGGCAACTTTAATATATGAAAACCATAACACATGCGTACGCTGTATTATGAACAATAATTCACAAGTGGTATAACTATCACAAGTCACAGGGTATAACTAAATCTCATCCACGAAAATCAAATATAAATAAATAACCAATATCTACAAAACTAGATCTCAATACAAAGTATCTAAAGATGATAGTTGGATGGAAAAAAATCCACTACCAAACTAGAATATATAAGTGCAACACAACAAACACAATATAAGAATATCAACTAACAATCATGGGGCTCGAAGGGAAGACATCCTCAAAATATAAGTAACCAGTCTGGATCTGCGCTCCTGCGAATACTCATGAACATCTACACCTGGAAAGGGACCAGGTCCTCAGAGGGACATAACATGATACATAGAAGCATGCCAATAAAGTACTAAAATAAATATCCAATGGGGTTGGCTAACCGTCTAAGTGAATGCAGTTTGAGAACAACTTTCCAATACGTGGGCTATCTGGTCATAAATGGGATTGGCATGATTCTCTAGGAGAATCAGGGGCCTCAAAGCATGTCATCTTTTGGATGGCAGAGGCCGCCTGTAATATATGGGGTCCTCACCACCCGTCGCTCCGACGGAGCGTCCGGACGAACAAAAGAAAAGTACAAAGGAGCCCAAACGCCTTACTTGTTGTTCTCCCCACCCCATACTCTAAGCATCTCACATCCATGACACAATTTGGTTCATAGCCTATCTTTAGTACAATAGCCCAACCCTGCAACCAAACAAGGACAAGGATTGGACCACCTTACTATAATAGGCTATGTCCCTGGACTACTAATAACTGCTAAGTCTTCTAGCATATAAAGTTTCTATCAGCAGTTATTCCCTAACACACGGCCATACGTACAGGAGGCCAACCCAATACGCAGTCCGTGATCTATATGAGACTCACAACTCGTGTAACAACTATGTCACGACCAATGAAACCTAATGATGCTTCATGATAATGGGGCGGTCTCATAAACAAGGTCAATGCATATACATAATAAAAATAATTCACGACGACACCGTCGTTGCACCCAAGTTTCCTTGGACGCGCATTTTATATAGTAGTTAAAATACATGAAGTAATGATAGAAAATAAAGATGCATGCAACATATGAAATATGAATAACAGTACAATGGCAAGGTATACTTGCCTGGCAAGAGAGCTGCAAAATGTAACGTCCAGATGTCAAACACCAAGAGTCAGAAACTACGGCTTCAGAATGAACGTCTCCAGATGCTAAAATAAACATCACCAACATTCCCAGAATAAAAAATATAGCTAGAAAACACTACTCTTTCGTCCAATTTGGACACAGGGGCAAAACAATAATTTTGGATCAAAGTGGGGTCCACGTATGGCCCACTTTGCACCAAAAAATGTGTCAGGAATAACGGTCTCTAAATGGAACAAATTATAGGTCAAACAAATTTTAAATGTCAGTACGAACTCAACGGCATGTCCAAATATGGATTTCGGTAAGTCGAACGCAATTTTGCCCGATAAGTCAACAGTGGGGCCCGTAAATAGGCGACTTGGTCAACTATCTCAGAATTATGTGAAAATTGGGTCACAGGACCAGCGCGATACCACGAGTCCAATGACGCAAGTTTTGTCGCATTCTGACGAGCGTACAACAAATAACGCAGAGTTTTGCAAAAGTCGCGATACAGGGGATTTTTACGGATACGGGCTAATTTCGACGCGCACACGCGTCCGAATCAGTTTTTGCGAAAGTTCACACATCTGAGTATACCGTGCGCGTATTTCGGTTGACTCGGTACGCGACGGGACGGTCCCGTTTGGCGGGGTACGCTCTGTATCACAAATTTTAGAAATTAAAAAAAGTAGGTTTTCATGATTTTTAATCTGATTAAATTCTACATACGTCAATAATTAAAATATTATATTTGACAAAAATTAATCTCGGTTAAGTGGTCTTTGCATAGCAAGAAGAAAAACTAGATTCGGATCTCTGTGGTGAGAGATACGAGTCCGTAAACATGGGTGGTCACCGCAGTTTGCTGCGATCTAAAAGTTATCTTTTTTACCAACTTGGTCTTTATTTTTGCCTAGGTTTACACGCTGTTCGCAGGAAACTAATATACAGTATTGGAAGGGGGATAGGTCATAATCATACCGATGAAGACGGGGTCAAGTTTGGTCGAGCGATGGCGCGGGAATCGAAGCCTGAACAGGGGTACGCTGCAGTGTATTCCTGTTGCAGCGCGGGGTCGCGGTCACGGACGAGCGGCGGTTATGCGGGGGAACTCCGGCGACTGGCAGCGGCGGACGTGGTGGCTGGCTCTGGGTCGATGCTCTGGTCGAGTGGGTGGAAGGGATTTTAGGGTTAGGGTTCGAGAAGGAGTATATATAGAGAAGAAGAGTGGATGAGGGAATTTTATACACGCGCGCGCGCGCGCGCGCGGGGGGAGGGGGTTGTAAGTTGCGGCTGCTGCTGCTTAGTATCACGCGGGTGCGGGTTAGGGGTCTTTAGGACTAACAGGTATGGGTAGCGTTAGGATATGGGTTTGGGTTTAATAACATTTATTTTCTTTTTCTTTCTCCTTATTCTTTTATTCTTTTTTCCTTTTTCTTTCTATTTTCTATTTCTTTTCATTTCGTCTATTATTCTTTTTAATAAACCTTATATATATATATATATATAGAAAATTCTAGAAATTATATTAATGCATACAATAAATCTATCAACTGTCCACAGGGTCTCCTACATGTAAATAATTATGAAAAAATTATCGTTGCTCCATAAATCCTCTAAATGCACAATCACCTAGAAATAAAATCCAATAAATTCTATTTCTCCTAATTAGCTAATAAATACTATAATTCAATTAAATAATTAATTAAATACTTAATACGATTTTTAGGATTAGGGATTTTACATTCAACCCAACTTACAAAATTTTGTCTTCGAAATTAAAACTAAGCCACGTTAGAAAGTCAAGGATGGTATAAGATAGAGATTTGCAGCTTATTCTGTACCTTCCTCCATCCTTACCTCCATAATTTTTCAATTGTCATGGGGATGTTTGGAGGGCTATAATTTGTATTGTTTAAAATGCAGGGCTAGGTTTAAATGAGGGGGCGATGTTGCGCATTGCACATTCCAAAAATTATGAGAAAAATTTATATAAACAAAAAATGGATTTCTCCATGTGTCATGTCCAATGGTGTGGACACCTCAATGCATTTTTGCATAAAAGCACCAAAAAATTGGAAAAGTGCACAAAGATGGAAATTGAATTAAATTAATTATAATTAATGCGCACGGTGTCCTGGAATTAATTAGAAGTACATGGGGATAAAATTAGGTGGGACACAAGTATCATAGACATAGAGGGCTCAGAGTAGAATTTTATTCTAGATTTGGGTTGCACAAAACGGTCAAGATTGTGTCTCCAATTTTGATTGGAACACACAAGGAAACAAAGTTGATTTTATTTAGAATTTAAATATAAACGTCCGCGACGAATATTGTGCGACTAAAATACAGCACAAGAGAGCATAATTATAAGTTATACCAAGGTCAGAATAGAAGGCGGGCACGTCTAGGACAAGGATATGAAATTTGTAGGAAGACAGTGGCTAGTGAGGTGCTCCAATTATCGAAACAACGGTAAGGTGCACTAAGTAATTTAATTATTATAAAATTAAATAAAATGCTGTGTCTTATTTCCAATTGGATACAAACTAGTCCAGTTTCTCTATCTATGCCAAGTAGGTCTAATTTTGGGTGAGGGTGTTTACAATCTACCCAACTTAAAAATAATTTCATCCTCGAAATTAAAATAAGGCATAATTTATTAATTCCTTCACATTCGCATATAAGGTAAGTCAATCACAATCTCTTCCAAAATTTAAAATATATTCTAATCTATCATAATCACTTTCAAAATTAAGGTAACCTATGTTTAATCAAAATATTATAATCTCTTCTTGATTTTTAAATAATCACATGCAAATTTAAGCCAAATCTATATGACATCTTCAAGATTTAAATAGCCCATATCAAATTTTACATCACGATCTCCAACTATCATAATCTCCTCTAGAAAATATTTCTAATCAAATATTATTCCTATTTTTCACTTAAGAATTTCATACTCTTTAAAATTTTAAATTTAATTTATATCCTCAATATTTCAAATAGGTGATCCAACAATCAGAATTCAATTTTTGATTCAAATCATCAAATTATAAAATTCTAAATCTAATTCGCCAATTATTCAAGTCTAAAATCCTATATTTATCCTCAAAATTCAAATCGATGATTCAATCTTCAATATTTAAAATTTAAATCATGTACTTAAAGTATAAATATTTGGTCCGACATATCAAGATTTCAAAATTTATTAAATACTCATCATCTAACTCCTTCTTCTAAAATTCTCCATATTTAAAATGACTTAATCTCTCAATCTAATCCTACTTGATCACAATCTAAAAAACTTTTACCTCAAATTAATAATACGACTTCTACCTAACTTAGAATTTATCCATCTATCATATAAGGCTATACACTTAAGAAAAATATTCCTCAACTTATTTAATCATATTATTCAATCCTCAAAAGTTTGAACAACAACATATTACCTATGATATGCCCTTAATCACGAAAAATCATCATCAAGTAATGCAGTTGTCCTATGGGGTATATCTAGTACTATCCGTGTATCAACTTATACCAAGCACGAGCGTTCGTCTTTTCGAAATAGGGAAGATGGAGAACAATAATAAAGAGTTTGTAAACCCCCTAGATTTATTCTATAGATAGTCAGGTTAGGATTTGGGAAATTTTAGATTTTTCAGAAGATGATGAGGTTTAGAGTAGAGTTGAGTTTGTCTGTGATTTTATTTTATTTAATTAAAACCCTTGGCGCGTCCTATCGTTGCTAAATTATTCGGAGCCCAATACCAGCCCCTAAATTCTATCGAAATATCGTACTTCTGACTTGATCCACCTAATTAGGCACTGGACTTTTCCGTCCCACAAAATCAGATTTTCGTTGTGCTCTAAATTAATTACACAATTTTCTGAAACCGTAATCCATATTTAATTCTGTGTCGGACACCTGTGTCGTTACCCTCAATTTTGAGATACCAACTTAACCCGTTGAGCCGAACCAACTAAAGGGTCCAAGACTGACTCCAAGCCCCCACCATTTTTGACCTTTGTGTCATTTCTGAATTTTGACCCCAAGTGCCCCCATTTAATTTAAAAGTGCGGGAAACTTTAATTCTATTTTAATCGAGGATACCGATTTTGCCTAATCCTATTTTAATCCCTAATTAATCCCGATGGCCATTAAATTAAACCCGTGCCTCACGCACAATACCCCCTCACCCTGCAAATCACCAAACTCTATTTTTCCCATAATTTTTGCATCATTTTATGTGTTCGTGTAATTTCTCGAATTTAAGGGGCTAAGTTGAAATTTATTAATTTTGGGTGTCCTCACCCCATTGGCCATGACCAAATGGAGAGCCTACCATCCTTTGACCAAGTCAAGCCTCCCCCTCCCTCTCTTTTGGATGAAGAATAAATTTCTTCATATGTTATCTACACCACACGTTTGAAAGGGGTAAATCCTCACCATCCAATCTCCATAAAAATCCCCTATTTAATGTCTCATCAAGCCCACATTCCAAGCAAGCCCTAATCCCTACATTTGGGAAACCCCACCCCCTCTCTCTCTCCTCCCTCATCAATTTTTTTCAGCTGAACCTATTTCTTCTCCTTCTTTTTTCTTCTTCTTCTTCTTCTTCTTCTTCTTTGGAGAACTTCACCCGAGAACTACCCCGGCCAGTCCCCCTCCGGCCACACCCTCTGAATGCTCCGAGCTCCGGCGAGCGGAGAGTTTCCTCCACCCCCGAGCTACTGCCGCGGCGAGCCGGCCACCCACTTCCACTGCTCCGGCGTGGCTGTTCCTCCTCGACAGTTGCCTCGAGCCTGCACTCGACTGTCCCCGGCCGAGAACCACCTGCAGCGGCCGTGCAGTCCCCCGCCGGCCTGTGCCCTCCCTGCTCCGATCCAGTTCCTCCATACAGCCCTCGACTCCGGTAGTGCAGCTCCCTCGCCTACTGCTGCTCGAACCCGACACGACTGTGCGGCATCTCCTCCGGCTCAGGCCGAACGAGCACCCCCGCATCTCCGGCGGCTGACTGCACAGCTCGGCTTTGCAGTTCTTCTTTCCCCCGCGGCGGCCGGTGCAGTTTCCCCTGACCAGCTCCGGTTTGTTGCCTATCCATCGACCTCCTCCGCCTCCAGCTGTGTTTCTCCGGCGGCCAGTCTTCCCCCCGAGCTCCGTACCACCGGACGAGCATACACCCGCGCCTCCAGACTCCTTCGGCTAGTAACTTCCTCGACCACTGGCTCCATCACCTTCGGTCTGGTATTCCCGCCACCAGTCACGGTCACACTCCGGCCAACACTGAATATCGGAGCTCCTCTCCTTGACCAGAGCCGCAGCGGAGATCAGCTTCTTCCGACTTTGAGTGCGAGCCATGGCAAATGTTCCTCCGTCACGAGATCCGCGGGCAAGCTTCGTCGACGCATCTGGTGACCGATCGTATGGAACTCGATGATCAACTGAGCAATCAGTTGCAGCTCGTCGATGACGAACAGCCGAGCAACATCGAGTTCTTCTCCACCACCCGGCCACACCCCGTCGTCCGGCTAGCACCACCTCGCTCCGCCCGCTTTGGTATACTCTTTCCCCTCTCTTTACATTTATATATTGTGTTGTGTTTTAGCTAGAGTTTATATTTAATTAGTGCTGTGTTAATTTAGTGTTGTGTAGTTATTAATGGGTGATTAGGGTTTAAGAGGCTGGACTTGGAGAGTAGGGTTTATAGATGCATGGAAAATCTTAGGGTTATTACATTTGAGTATATACACTTTGATGTTTTGGAGGTATCTATTGATAGGAATGTAGGTTAGGGTTTGTCTTCAACATGAATTAAATCAATTTATTTTGGATATCGGCTTATGGAGATTTAGGTTTTGATCGTTAAATGAAGGATCGGGATATATTTCGTGGTGGTAAATGCTAACTTATTTAATAAGAATTAAATTGATGAAGGATTTATGTATAGTGTAAATGCTCAATTTAAATGTATGAGTAGTAAGGATAGTAGGTGAATGACTGATTGAGGACTAGTATGATCGGTAAATTTAGAACTGGAAATTTAAGGTGATTAACTTAGGGAGGCACCTGGTGATTGGTAACAACGATATTTTTAAACGAAGAAATTAAAATCATAAACTTTGTTTGAGGATGGCTTGATGATATGGTACAGATGATTAGCTGATTTGACCATCGTACCGATAGTCAACTGTGGTCAACCCCCCTAGTGACTTGTTCCTGTGAGTCGTAGCTGAGACTGAGTTTAGTTGTAGATGTGTGTAGCATCCCTGTCTGTCGTAGAATAGATTATTGATTCTGATTTGTATCTCATCTCTAGGTACTGCGGGACTTGAGGGCTTGGACGCGATACCAGGACCCTGACATTAGCAGCCACACGCAGGCAAGTGTACCTTGCCACCCTGTATTTTAGATTACATATATTGTTGTTCTTTATGTACATTGTGCATGTATTTATGTTGACGTTCAATACTTCACGTCCGGATCACAACCGGGTGCTGACGTTCGTCGTAACGTCTTAGAATAATTGTTAGATGCTTTGTAGTACCTCGATGCACGTACCTGAGTACATCGATATCCCAGGACACACTCATACACTGTGATCATGCCAGATTCCTGTATCCTGATACTGACATCATGACTAGAGACTGGGACGACCTTAGGGTCGCGTCTGTTGAGTTATTTTCGTGTGTCGAGACTGTTAGACAGAGGTTCAGGTTTAGCGCACAATCGTTGACCACTTGGGAAGGGGAAGACAGTTACTAGACGTTTGGGCTACTCTCCACGCGCTTATATTTATGTAGTATTTTATAGTGATTCCTGTATCTAGTGTAGTTGTTTCACCCGTGTGACTCCTTGCCCGGAGCTGCGGTATGTGCCGTGTGTTTCCGTGTCCGGAGCTACGATTTTATATTAGAAAGCCCATACGTCGAACATTGTCTTTAAACTGTGTCACACTTGTTTGGTTATGATAGAGTACCCTGTCGTTGTACTTGTACTTTCTGTTTACTTGGTATTGCTGTATTTCTGTACCTTGTTACGTCCCTCTGAGGACCTGGTTCCCTGCCAGTTTTGCAGCATAGATGATTACGGAGTATTTGGAGTTGCTATTGGATTTCCATGTCTTGCGGGCATGGTACCAGGTACTCACATTATATCTACCTGCATTATAGTTATTTTACATTGTTTATTTCATCTGTTGTTGTAGTCTAGTTTTTATAGGCTCATACTTCTTCTCAAGTCTATTCGAGTTAGTGTGTTATGAGGTGGCCGACTCTAGCACATATAGCTCTTTCTTGTATACTGTTGTACATTATGGATTGAGACATAGAGGTTTACATTTATGGGATATCTAGATAGTGCTATTTTATATTACAGCTTATACGTATTCAAGTCAGACCAGAGTCTGGTCGAATGCGTAGCTGTCGTGTCACGTATCCCTAGTCCTACGTATTTTGGGACTGGGGCATGACATGTTTTTATGGTGGCCCATGCAGGTCCAATTTAAATCGTCTTGGTCACCTGACTGTGCCAAGCGAACCTGCAAATTAGGAATAGATGTTATGATTGTTGAATAGGATCTCAATCCATAATCGATTTTAAAACTCTTTGTATGTGATTATCGCCCTTGGACTTCCACTTTGCATTCGTTCAATCTTTGTCGATATCGCTATCCTTGTTTCTCGTCCCCTATTGTTCGGGAAGACGAATATTTGTGATTGATGATTTCCCTCCAGAAGAAGATCGAAGACCAGACGATAGAAGACAGAATTCGTATACCTTTCTCGGAGAAGATTGTTACCTTATCAGGATAGATTGATGGGTTCTTTGAATTCTAGAACTAGTGTGGAAGGTTGCCAAGAGAGTTGGACCCAGTAGTACCCTACCCGTGTTTGAGGTAGCAGTGATCTTGGAAGTACTAAGAGCTGGAAGGATTGTTGATCATGACCTATAATAATTAAGGGAAATGTATAGCCTGATGATGGAAACTAGTGGTTGTATATGATAGCAATACCAGGAATGACATTATGGACTAGGGGAGATAAAATTTCAAGCTCTCACTTGGAAGATGATGATCTAATACCAAAAATTTTAGTATGTTCTTGGGTGACATCATTATTATAATTGTAATTGTGACTTGGAGAGATGAATAACGAAAAGAAGAAATTGGAGGAATAAAATTTTAAGGAAAACCTTGAGGAGAAGAGAAATTTTACATTAGGTAAGGAAATATTTTCTTTTGGGGATTGATGTTGAAAATCGAACAAGAGAATTTATTTTGAGGTTTAGTCTACACTATGACCTTATCCTAGACATGGATTGGTTGAGCCAATACCTCACGATGCGAGATTATCGACGTGATTACATTATTTATGACCACCAGATTACCCTGAGTTTGAGTTACTTCAGGGAGCCCGGGAACATGGTGCCCATCTACCTTAGAGACACACATTACAGAAGGTAAACCAGTGTACCCCCGTATTATATCAGGGTTTGAGGATGTGTTTCTAGAGAATCTTTCGGGCCTGCCACCTGACAAAAATAGTTGTTACAGAGTTGACTCCAAGAGCCGAGCCAGTTATTTTCCCGTCTTCAGAGTAGCACCGATAGAGTTTGTTGAGTTGAAGGTCCATCGTGGAGGATCTCTTAGATAAGAGTTTCGGTCGGGCTAGTATTTTTCCATGAGAAGCAACCATCTTATTATACCAAAGAAGGACGAGATGGTATGTTGCATAACGATTACAGGGCATTAAATGCCGTAGCGATAAAAAGCAAGTACCCTTGACGCGCATCAAAGATTTATTTGAATCAGCTAAGATTTTGAAGATCGATCTCAGATCCAGTTATCATCAGATCAAGGCACGGAGAGAGGACATCCCGAAGACGGCCTTTCCGGACGAAGTATGGCCACTATGAGTTTTTAGTCGTGCCGTTTGGTTTAACCAACTCGCCAACAGTAAGTATGAGCCTAATGAACAGTATTTTCCACTAGTACTTAGATAAGTTCGTGGTGATAATTATCGATGGCATATTGGTATGTTCCAAGAGTCAGGAGGAGCATGAGAGACATCTCAGGATCGTATTAGAGTTATTGAGACAGAAAGGCAGTACGCCAAGCTCCGCAAATATGAGATATGTTCAGATGGAATAGATAGTCTACGCATCAGGACAGCTGAGAGTTCATGAGAAGGACTATTCGATGCATAGTCTAGAGCTAGCTGCAGTGATATTGCACTAAAGCTATGGCGACACTATCCTTATAGAGAGCGTATTGAGATTTATACAGAACACAAAGGTATGAAGTATGCCTACACAAAGAAGGAGCTCAACATGGGACAGAGACACTGGGTGGAATTGATGACAGATTATGAAATCAAGTCGCAGTACCACCCTGGCAAGGCGAATGTAGCTTACGACTCGTCGCCAGATGTTAGAGGATTTTCAGGAACTCAGGATTAAGAATGTATTGCCAGGCATGGATGGACAGATAGTCAGTCTCGAGGTTCATTGAGAGGATCAAGGCAGCATTGCCTACAGATGCGAGATTTCGACTTCTGCGAGAGAGAACAGAGGTCGGCATGCAGACAAGACTCAGGATTCATGAAGACGGAACATTGAGGTGTGGAGATCGCCTATATGTTCCGAGTGGCGAGCTACGCCAAGAGTTGATGCCCTAGACTCATAGCTTGATTTATTCCATTCATCCCGGGGGTACGAAGATGTACCGAGACTTGAAGCAGCATTTCTGGTGGCATGGGATGAAGAGAGAAATTGTAAGATTCGTGGCGAAGTATTTAATTTGTCAGCAAGTCAAGGCTGAACATCAGAGGACTGCAAGATTATTGCAGCCACTTCCCATCCCCGAGTGGAAGTGGGAACACATTACCATGGACTTCGTCACCGGATTCCCGCGAAGCCCTAGCGGAAGGGATGCAGTTTGGGTTGTCGTGGACAGACTCACCAAGTCTGCACATTTCTTGCCCTTCAGAGTTGGGCAATCCCCAGAGATACTAGCTGACATGTATATGAGGCAGATAGTACGATTACATGGAGTGCCTGTCAGCATCGTATCGGATCGTGATTCCAGATTCACGTCATATTTTTGGCGAAGTATGCAGGAGAGCTAGGAACTCGTCTCAAGTTCAACACTGTATATCATCCACAGACTGATGGTCAGTCAGAGCGCACGATACATATATTAGAGGATATGTTGAGAGCGTGCATGATTAATTTTGGAGGATCTTGGGAGGACTACCTACACTTGGTAGAATTCTCCTACAATAACAGTTACCAGGCCAGCATACAGATGGCACCTTATGAGGCACTGTACGGCAGAAAATATAGGTCGCCAGTTTATTGGAGTGACGTGGGAGAGCGTCAAATACTTGGTCCAGAGTTGGTGACACAGACAGTAGAGAAGGTCAAGCAGATTCAGAGCCACCTGCGTGTAGCACAGGACAGACAGAAACACTAGGCAGATGCTCACCGCAGACCATTGGAGTTCACGGAGGGTGACCATGTATTTTTGAGGATATCGCCTACTCATGGTACCACCAGATTTGGAGGCAGAGGCAAGCTGAGTCCGAGGTACATCGGGCCTTTTGACATCTTGGAACGAGTTGGCGAAGTGGCTTACCGTCTTGCATTACCTCCATCATTAGAGGGAGTACATGACTTATTTCACGTATCGCAGCTGAGGAGATATGTCGCAGACCTTAGCCACATACTTGATCATTCGGAGATTACAGTCGGGCCAGTCTGTCTTACGTAGAGCAGCCAGTCGAGATTCTCGACCACAGCGAGAAGACTCTGAGAGGGCAGACTATTCGACTGGTCAGAGTGGCATGGAAGCACCATTCACCAGGCGAGTCTACTTGGGAGTGTGAGGATTCTATTCGGCAGCGATTCCCGTACTTATTTGAGGAGCAAGGTACGAATTTACGTACGTCATTTGATTACTAGTTGTTTTTTTAATTCTCTTAGTTATTATTGTGCTTTATATTTAATTTCGGGGACAAAATTTTTCTAAGTTGGGAAGAATGTAAACCCCCTAGATTTATTCTATAGATAATCAGGTTAGGATTTGGGAAATTTTAGATTTTTCAGAAGATGATGAGGTTTAGAGTAGAGTTGAGTTTGTCTGTGATTTTATTTTATTTAATTAAAACCCTTGGCGCGCCCTATCATTGCTAAATTATTCGGAGCCCAATACCAGCCCCTAAATTCCATCGAAATATCGTACTTCTGACTTGATCCACCAAATTAGGCACTGGACTTTTCCGTCCCTCAAAATCAGATTTTCGTTGTGCTCTAAATTAATTGCATAATTTTCCGAAACCGTAATCCATATTTAATTCCGTGTCGGACACCTGTGTCGTTACCCTCAATTTTGAGATACCAACTTAACCCGTTGAGCCGGACCAACTAAAGGGTCCAAAACTGACTCCAAGCCCCCACCATTTTTGACCTTTGTGTCATTTCTGAATTTTGACCCCAAGTGCCCCCATTTAATTTAAAAGCGCGGCACACTTTAATTCTATTTTAATCGAGGATACCAATTTTGCCTAATCCTATTTTAATTCCCAATTAATCCTGATGGCCATTAAATTAAACCCGTGCCTCACGCACAACACCCCTCACCCTGCAAATCACCAAACTCCATTTTTCCCATAATTTTTGCATCATTTTATGTGTTCGTGTAATTTCTCGAATTTAAGGGGCTAAGTTGAAATTTATTGATTTTGGGTGTCCTCACCCCATTGGCCATGACCAAATGGAGAGCCTACCATCCTTTGACCAAGTCAAGCCTCCCCCTCCTTCTCTTTTGGATGAAGAATAAATTTCTTCATATGTTATCTACACCACACGTTTGAAAGGGGTAAATCCTCACCATCCAATCTCCACAAAAATTCCCTATTTAATGTCTCATCAAGCCCATATCCCAAGCAAGCCCTAATCCCTACATTTGGGAAATCCCACCCCCTCTCTCTCTCCTCCCTCATCAATTTTTTTCAACTGAACCTATTTCTTCTCCTTCTTTCTTCTTCTTCTTCTTCTTCTTCTTTTTTGGAGAACTCCACCCGAGAACTACCCCGGTCAGTCCCCCTCCGGCCACACCCTCTGAATCCCCCGAGCTCCAGCGAGCGGCGAGTTTCCTCCACCCCCGAGCTACTACCGCGGCGAGCCGGCCACCCACTGCCACTGCTCCGACGTGGCTGTTCCTCCTCGACAGTTGCCTCGAGCCTGCGCTTGACTGTCCCCGGCCGAGAACCACCTGCAGCGGCCGTGCAGTCCCCCGCCGGCATGTGCCCTCCCTGCTCTGATCCAGTTCCTCCGCCCAGCCCTCGACTCCGGCAGTGCAGCTCCCTCGCCTACTGCCGCTCGAACCCGACACAACCGGGTGCTGACGTTCGTCGTAACGTCTTAGAATAATTGTTAGATGCTTTGTAGTACCTCGATACACATACCTGAGTACATCAACACCCCAGGACACACTCATACACTGTAATCGTGCCAGATTCCTGTATCCTGATACTGACATCATGACCAGAGACTGGGACGACCTTAGGGTCGCGTCTGTTGAGTTATTTTCGTGTGTCGAGACTTTTAGATAGAGGTTCAGGTTCAGTGCACAATCGTTGACCGCTTGGAAAGGGGAAGACAATTACTAGACGTTTGGGCTACTCTGCACGCGCTTATATTTATGTAGTATTTTGTAGTGATTCCTGTATCTAGTGTAGTTGTTTCACCCGTGTGACTCCTTGCCCGGAGCTGCGGTACGTGTCGTGTGTTTCCATGTCCGAAGCTACGGTTTTATATTAGAAAGTCCATGCGTCGAACATTGTCTTTAAACTGTGTCACACTTGTTTGGTTATGATAGAGTACCCTATCGTTGCACTTGTACTTTCTGTTTACTTGGCATTGCTGTATTTCTGTACCTTGTTACGTCCCTCTGAGGACCTGGTTCCCTGCCAGTTTTGCAGCATAGATAACTACGGAGCATTTGCAGTTGCTGTTGGAGTTGCATGTCTTGCGGGCATGGTACCAGGTACTCACATTATATCTACCGGCATTATAGTTATTTTACATTGTTTATTTTATCTGCTGTTGTAGCCTAGTTTTTATAGACTCATACTTCTTCTCGAGTTTGTTCGAGTTAGTGTGTTATGGGGCGGCCGACTCTAGCACATATAGCTCTTTCTTGTATACTATTGTACATTGTGGATTGAGACATAGAGGTTTATATTTATGGGATATCTAGATAGTGCCCTTTTATATTACAGCTTATACGTATTCGAGTCAGACCAAAGTCTGGTCGAATGCGTAGATGGCGTGTCACGTATCCCTGGTCCTACGTATTTTGGGACTGGGGCGTGACAGAGTTTAAGGGGGAGGTAATAGAATACAAATATGGGGATCAAGGCGTTTAAAGAATTTAAATGGGAATTGTCAAGGTAGTTGTGGATTAAAATCTATTTGGTAAATTCTTATTCGCATGCTCGTATTAGTACAGTTATATAACCGATACGATATGCTCAGACATGTCTAGAGGGCAAGTACATTCGTCTACTAGTCAACTATATATCTCAATCCACGTAAAGTAGACATGCGAAGAGTGAACCAAGCGCACTATGGTTAGCTAGACCATAATACACTGATTCTAAAATATATTAGTGTGGGCCCCCCAATAATACGTATGTCATGAACAAGCTCGATAAAAGAGAAAGCTTGCAAAACTAGGCTATAATAGCAGCATGAGTCAAGGTAGTACAAAAATTATAAGTACGCTAGATTATGATGAGAGAAGTTACAAAATAATTCAAGTTCACAAAGAGATAAGACTCTACAGTCTCTACAGTTGTCATACTAACTCCTTGTCTAAGTCGCTAGTCGACCAATATGAGCTTCTAAATTCTACAGTTTGAATAAACATTATCTTCTTATGCAAGTCTATAGTTGGTGTCATTCAGTTATACTTCATCAATGGATCACAAGGACTATGTGATACTAGGTTATGAGGCATACTACCCAACTTAAAATAATTAACTAATACTATGACAGTCTTAAGGGGATTCTACAAAATAACCTTGCACTTGCAAATAGAGTAGAACTCTTATTGGGGTTTACGAGAAAAATATCTTGGTACTTATTAGGGTATCCTATTGCATTATATAGGTAATGGTCATCTTAAGTCTTAGTCATAGTGTTTGTAGAACATGTGTCAATAGTAAGAATGGAAAAGTTACTGGCATTCAGGGGAAAAGACATAACTTGTATTGAGGTGGGGGTACAAATTACGTGATCTACAACTAGAGGATAATCATCACAATCTAAATGAACAACTCAACTATCAGGTTCTAACTACAAGGCACATAATTCAAAATTTAAGATTACAACTATAACCTTAGCAAACTATATATCCTAACATAGAATAAAATCACTTGGTCTACAATCAGAAGTATCAGATGGCACGAGTTAAAAGAAAGGAAAAGAAAAGCATAATTAGTCGTCGCACAAATAGAGAATACTAAGGTTGTAGAGGAACAAGATATGAAATTAAAAATAGAGAGACTCTAAATAATATCATGATTTCCTAAGGGGAAGGTGGTTTGCTAATATCTGTGTTCGAGGTTTGATCGAGGAAAATGTTATAATCGTTCCTCTTGGCTTCCTAAGGTACTGTCTGCTAGTATCAGGACATGAGCCTAAATTTATAGTTCTATAATACTATCTCACTATAAAAGTTAAGTTTGGTCCTAATATTTAACCTTGGATTTCTATTGGTTCCTCAATACTAGGGTTAAACAATATTGTCAATTTTTTTTAACTAATCCTAGTAGTGTTTATACCATTCTCAAGTCATCCCTAATTATCAAGGGATAATGGTCAATCCATCTACAGGTAAGGGATGCTAGGGTTCATTAAGTATTCTAACTCAGTGATGTGTCAATATCCTAGTTGTACTCTTAATATGAAGGTTACCCTACTTATCATCTAACAACAGGGACTTCTATATTCTAGGAGGGGGCTATACTCAAGGAACTATTAGGAAGTACATAAATCAAGCAGGATGCAATTATTCAAATAGGATAGATGGAAAGAAAGATGAGTCATAGTCAATTATGGATGAGATCCTATACTCTAATCCTATACGCAGGCTTGTTCGGTACAGTAACGTAACCAAAAACAATATATTCTCGACCTGCATGGGCCACCACTAAAAATATATCATGACCCAGTCCCAAAATATGTAGGACTAGGACACGTAAGCATGCCAGCCGTATGGATATGGCAACTCCAATATATGGAAACCATAATACATGCGTACGCTGTATTATGAATAATAATTCACAAGTGGTATAACTATCACAAGTCACAGGGTATAACTAAATCTCATCCACGAAAATCAAATATAAATAAATAACCAATATCTACAAAACTAGATCTTAATATAAAGTATCTAAAGATGATAGTTGGATGAAAACAAATCCACTACCAAACTAGAATATATAAGTGCAATATAAGAATATCAACTAACAATTACGGGGCTCGAAGGGAAGACATCCTCGAAATATAAGTAACCAGTCTGGATCTGCGCTCCTGCAAATACTCAATAACATCTACACCTGGAAAAGGACCAGGTCCTCAGAGAGACATAACAAGATACATAGAAGCATGCCAATAAAGTACTAAAATAAATATCCAATGGGGTTGCCTAACCGTCTAAGTGAATGCAGTTTGAGAACAACTTTCCAACACGTGGGCTATCTGGCCATAAATGGGATTGGCATGATTCTCTCGGAGAATCAGGGGCCTCAAAGCATGTCATCTTTTGGACGGCAGAGGCCGCCTGTAATATATGGGGGCATCACCACCCGTTGCTCCGGCGGAGCGTCCGGGCGAACAAAAGGAAAGTGCAAAGGAGTCCAAATGCCTTACTTGTTGTTCTCCCCACCCCATGCTCTAAGCATGTCACATCCATGACACGATTTGGTTCATAGCCTATCTTTAGTACAATAGCCAAACCCTGCAACCAAACAAGGACAAGAATTGGACCACCGTACTACAATAGGCTATGTCCCTGACTACTAATAACTGCTAAGTCTTCTAGCATGCAAAGTTTCTATCAACAGTTATTCCCTAACGCACGGCCATACGTACAGGAGGCCAACCCAATACGCAGTCCGTGATCTATATTAGACTCACAACTCGTGTAACAATTGTGTCACGGCCAATGAAACCTAATGATGCTTCATGATAATGGGGCAGTCTCATAAACAAGGTCAATGCATATACATAATAAAAATAATTTACGACGACACCGTTGTTGCACCCAAGTTTTCTTGGACGCACATTTTATATAGCAGTTAAAATATATGAACTAATGATAGAAAATAAAGATGCATGCAACATATGGAATATGAATAACAGTACAATGGCAAGGTATACTTGCCTGGCAAGAGAGCTGCAAAATATAACGTCCAGATGTCAAACACCAAGAGTCAGAAACTACGGCCGCAGAATAAACGTCTCCGGATGCTAAAATAAATATCACTAACATTCCCAGAATAAGCGAGATAGCTAGAAAATACCACCCTTTCGTCCAATTTGGACACAGGGGCAAAACGGTAATTTCGGGTCAAAGTAGGGTCCACGTGTGGCCCACTTTGCACCAAAAAGCGTGCCAGAGATAACGGTCTCTAAATGGGACAAATTATAGGTCAAACAAATTCTAAATGTCAGTACGAACTCAACGGTATGTCTAAATGTGGATTCCGATGAGCCGAACACAATTTTACCTAAAAAGTCAGCCGTGGGGCCCGCAAATAGGCGACTTGGTCAACTGTCTCAGAATTGCGTAAAAATTGGGTAAGAGGACCAGCACGATACCATGAGTCCAATGACGCAAGTTTTGTCAAATTCTGACTAGCGTACAATAAATGGCGTAGGGTTTTGCAAAAGTCGTGATATAGGAGATTTTTACGGACACGGGCTGATTTCGACGCGCACACGCTTCCGAATCAGTTTTCGCGAAAGCTCACACGTCTGGGTATACCGTGCGTGCCTTTAGGTGCACACGGTACACGACGGGGTGGTCCCGTTTGGCGGGGCGCACTCCGTATCACAAATTTTAGAAATTAAAAAAGTAGGTTTTCATAATTTTCAATCTGATTAAATTCTACATACAACAATAATTAAAATATTGTATTTAACAGAAATTAATCTCGGTTAAGTGGTCTTTGCATAGCAAGAAAAAGAAACTAGATTCGAATCTCTGTGGTGAGAGATACGAGTCCGTAAACATGGGTGGTCATCGCAGTTTGCTACGATCTAAAAGTTGTCATTTTTTGCCAACTTGATCTCTATTTTTGCCTAGGTTTACGCGCTGTTCGTAGGAAACTAATGTACAGTATTGAAAGGGGGATAGGTCATGAACATACCGGTGAAGACGGGATCGAGTTTGGTTGAGCGATGGCGTGGGAATCGAAGCCTGAACAGGGGTACGCTGCAGTGTATTCCTGTCGCGGTGCGGGGTCGCGGTCACGGACGAGCGGCGGTTATGCGGGGGAATTCCGGCGACTGGCGGCGGCGGAATCGGTGGATGGCTCTGGGTCGGCACTCTGGTTGAGTGGGTGGAAGGGATTTTAGGGTTAGGGTTCGAGAAGGAGTATATATAGAGAAGGAGAGCGGATGAGGGGGTTTTATACGCGCGCGCGCGAGGGGGGGGGGGTTGTAAGTTGCGGCTGCTGCTGCTTAGTATCACGCGGGTGCGGGTTATGGGTCTTTAGGACTAACGGGTGTTGGTAGCGTTAGGATATGGGTTTAGGTTTAATAACATTTATTTTCTTTTTCTTTCTCCTTTTTCTTTTATTCTTTTTCCTTTTTCTTTCTATTTTCTATTTCTTTTCATTTCGTCTATTATTCTTTTTAATAAACCTTATATATATATATATATATATATATATATATATATATATATATATATATATATATATATATATAGAAAATTCTAGAAATTATATTAATGCATACAATAAATCTATCAACTGTCCACAGGGTCTCCTACATGTAAATAATTATGGAAAAATTACGGTTGCTCCATAAATCCTCTAAATGCACAATCACCTAGAAATAAAATCCAATAAATTTTATTTCTCCTAATTAGCTAATAAATACTATAATTCAATTAAATAATTAATTAAATACTTAATACAATTTTTAGGATTAGGGGTTTTACATAAAGCAAGCACATAAAAATAGGATCGTGGAATCAACTCTCTGAGTGACGTTACACGACTCAAACAACATCGACACCCGAATCTTGTTCGGATGCTAAGCAACGTCTCACGGTCCTAGGTTGAGCAGGCACATCACAAGAATATATATATATATATATATATATATATATATATATATATATATAATAAAAGAAATATAAGTAGATAATATAACAGGATCTACTGCAAGTTTGGCAAGGTACACTTGTCTGGGTCTGCAGTATGTAGTTGCAAAGTTGATCCCGCATCCACTCCTCTGGAATCTAATTGACCTAAACAATAAATTTTTCTACTTTAAGTATCTAATCAAGAATCTTGTAACCGCAAATAAATTGTATAATTTATTATAAACCATTAATATCCAAGTTCAACCTCATCCTAACATGTAAATTCTTGACACAATAACTTACACGTTTTACGAGCTATCGGAACCTAGGTTCATGGTTTACGACTTTCAAAATTCACGGTTAAGTCCCCAATCGAAGGACATGAACATAAATTATAATAAATCATGTAATCTTGATTTAAACTTGATTTATATTAATTTTTAACCATTAAATTTTAGAATTGACAAAATAATCATATTTCAAGATTAGGGCTACTTTAAGTTGAATAGTTTTGTCCAAAACTTGTTCGGGGCATTGCCAGTCAATGGGTATGTTTATATTCATGAAAAATTATTTTATATCATTTTTATTATTTTTTAATTTCAAAAAATAATCACCTTTTATTTTTTTCATAATAACCCCTATTTATGGACAAAACTGTGCCACAAAATTACTCGAAACCTAGGCTAGTGACCCTTATTTTTATGATTCAGAATTTTGATAAAAATAACATAAAAATGATTCTAAAATAATTATTTTACAGTAATAAACCACTAATAAATTCAGTTTTAAGAATTAACAATAAGGCCTCCAAGAACCGTGTCACAAAGTCTAAAACTAGCCCTACTGTTGTCCTATCTATCATCAATCTAACATAAAATTTCTCATAGATTTTTATGGTAGAAAAAGATTGTAAGGGAGTATTCTAGGACATTAAACTTACATAAATCTAAGAGAGTCATGCCATGGGGATTTGAGAAGAAAAGTTTAAATCCTTACTCGAAAGCTTTGAAGGTTTGGATGCCGGTGCCTCTTCTTGTTCAAGAACGCACCTTCTTGCTTGTGCTTGCCTTATTTATCTCTTCTTGATGGGTTGATGATGATGGCAATAGATTTTTGATGAGTTTCATGGCAATGGTGGAGCCTTTATGTTTGTCTGGTGGAGATTGGGTGGAAGGATGATAAAATATGGAGCTTTGGAAGATAGGAGAGGGTTTTTGGTGAATGAGATAATGTTGTGAGGGGTAGACGACAAGGGGGATGCTTTTACACATAAAGGAGAGGGCAGGGGTCGGCCAAAAAGGGGAGAGAGTTGTTAGGGTTAGGGTTTTGTGATAAGGGGGTATATATATGGGCTTTTTGGATAGATTTAAACCTAGGAGGGGGTGTTCCTAGGGCTTGGAGGGGTTGGCCAGCAAGGGGGCTGCTCTTGTACAAAATTATAAAGAGAGGATGGGTTGTTATGGTTGGTATTTGGTTGTTATGATCTTGGGTGGTTAGATATTTAGTTTGTTAGGTAGTTTGCCAACTAGGATGCCACCTATGGCCCTTTCTGTAATTAAAACTTTATAAATAAAACCAAATTAATGTATATATATATATATATATATATATATATATATATATATATATATATATATATATATATATATATATATATATAATATGGGGGTATTTGTGTGCACTACATAACTACATATGTTTGGGTTGGGTTTGAGTCAAGTTCTAGTCAAAATAAGACAGTTTTACCGTAACGTGGTTCTAGATGTTTAAAAATATTTTTGAAACATGGTGGAGGTCAAACAAATATAACATCCATGTCCCAAATATATTAGGCACAATCAATATTAGTAATATAAATTTTGTTGGAAGAAAAAATGTTGTGCATTGCTTAAAATATCCAAGCCATGGCAAATAATCATATATATAAAAGAAGGATTTAGAAATTAATACTTTAATCCATTAAATAAAATAAAATAAGTAAAATAAATTAAAAAATACAAAATTAACCCTATTCAAAAATGAGGGGGCTTACAATCTATCCACCTTAAAAGAATTGCGTCCTCGCAATTAAGAAAAACAAAATATAACAGGTCAGGAAAGGTTTGCTCCAGAAGAGATGACGCGGTTGTATGACATATTTGTTGAAGCATGACACAAAGGATAAGGGATCATGAACAAAAAAAAAATTTGAGAGGAAAGGTGAGAATTTTGTTCAAGCAGAACATGTAGGGAAGCAATATATTTTTTTTTCCTAGGCAATGAGAGATGAGTAACTCAAGAGTAAAGGAGTCTGATTAGAACGATGATCAACTACAACTTCTGAAAACTTGGATACCTCTTACATATTACTACTCTAGACTAACAAGTTCATGCTAACATAATACTAGGTATAGACTAGGGAATGGAACTAACAAACACATGTTAAAGTATTACTAGGAATATCCGTTACTATAGCTAGCTATGATAAAACTAAATCTTATCCATATTCGCTACTCCTTCAGTCCTTGCCTCCTCTACTGTCATTGCAAAATCCTAACCATGTCTCTGAGCTGATGTCCTCTGCTGCTGTTGTGCCTGCTGGAAGAGCGTTGCTTGTGGTGCCAAGGATAGCCTCTGCAGATATCCTTCTGGTGCTGACGCCCTCGGTGCTGGAATAACTGGCCCCGGTGGCTGCTGAACTGGCCTCGGTGCTGGTAAAGCTAGTCGGTGAACCATCGATGCTCCTCCTCGATGCTCCGTACAATCTCTGACAGAATGCTGGTCTGAACCGCAAAGCAAACACAATCCCAATCTGTGTCGGTATTCTTTAGCAAGATAGCCTACCTTGCCATAATAACGACAAGTAGTGAGTCTTGGTGCTGGTAAGGCTGGTCGATGAATCATCAGTGCTCCTCATCGTTGTTTCATACAGTCCCGTGCTGAGTGTTGTCCCGATCCGCAAATCAAGCCTAGTCCCAACTTGCGTCTGCACTCGCTCGCGTGATGGCCTTGCTTGATATAATATTAACATATAGATAGTGTCTGTCATGACCCGCACCCGATATAGGGGCACAAGTATGCAGGTACGTCCAGCCTACGTCGCAGCATCGACGGTAGAACTCTGTTTAGGTCACAATACTATCTAATCAATCTCATACGAATATCCAACTCCATAAGGAGACACAGATATATCAATATAATATGAAGTACTCAACCACAGAACTAAAGCACGATAAGATATCGAAAGAAAATAATCAAAATACAACCACAAAGTCTAAACAATAATATAATCTAAACTTCAATAATAGCATCCAAGTCTCAATATATGCCGAAAACATACCGGTACCAAAATTTGAAAAAGAACCAACTAATATAACTAGTGATTCCGGCTATACTCCCGGCAATCACACCTGAGCTACAAGGTCCAAGGCTGCAGCTACTCTCCCTGTGGTCCGTAATATGTCGGACACCAGTCCTCTAAGTCGCAGTCTAAAAAATATATCCAGTCAGGATTGGAGCAAAGTACAACCCAATAGTAGTTTCAATTAATTGACAAGAACTATAAGACAATAAATAGAGGATGCTATATACTGAGAGAAACAATAACTGATGCAATGGCAAATAATAAAGAGAACATGCAATATAAGCAATAAGGTATAGCAGTGCATATATGAAATAAAGAAAAAAGAACTACAATATCATATTCAAGGCAATATGATCTATGGAACTGAAATGGAGAACTGTAACTATTATAAGTATTTGAAATACTAGTTTCGATATGTGATCGGCTTAAGAACTTGTACGATAGCTATATGGCCTGGCTAATCATACGTGAGGTGTATGATTAACACTAACAATATTTTATAATTTATAATAGGAATATGATCACATCTCTTACTAGCAATTTCCTCTGCCCCCAACTAGTAAAGTGGATCCAACCATGACACGTTACGATACACGATCAATATCCAATATAATACCATGTACAATGTCTAATATCAATGTCGTGTAATATCTCATGACTGAAGATCCAAGCTATATACTAGTCCGTGTACCAAAGTGTCAAGAATCAGATGTAACATTTCTAAGTACTTGAATATAGAAATTATCAAATAATAGAAACTATTAGAGAATGTACTCGCCTGTGGTCCGGAACAGGAAACAGTAATCAGTGCACAACTGGAGTCCAATAGTCCTAAAGATGGAGTATCAATATTAATTGGTGAACTAAAAGATAAACATATTTAACTAGCTAAGGATGATATTTCTAGGCCACTTCTAGGTCCATACTAGGGGATACTAGTTAATACTAGGTTAAATCCTTGCTACACTAAGTCTTCTAGGTCGTTTTAAGGTATACAAGTTAATGCTAATTAATACTAGTTATACTATATACTACTAGCATTAGGTTATCTACAGATATATAATTTAATACTTATGAATAATATGTATATAGTTATTACTTAATATTTACAGCATATAGCTACACTGGTACCAAGCTAATACCTTGCTTAACTCTAAGGTAAAACCAAAACCTTGGTATCTACCTTAACCCATAGTATGACCCAATACTTAGTGTTTAATGAACCTAACTTAACACTGACAAACCCCTTAACCAATACCCGCTGATATTCTCAACTGTATATATTAACTTAATTGTCACATTAGTTTATCTTGACTGAAACCTCTACCTAGCACATCCTAAACTACTCACTGCACTTAACATCAGCCTACAATGGTGCATTGACTTAATACCTATACTCAACTACATACCAGAATTCCCCAAGTGCACCTAACCGTACCATACTTGCATCTTCACTCATGCTCATGCATTGGCATCTCACTTAACACCTCCCCCCACAGTCACTAATACATGGTAAGTGTACCCCTGCACCCTTACACCTGCCCCAAGACCACTAGACTATTGCACTTACTATTCATAAGTCCCCTATAACACTAATGTACTCTAACTCAAGAACACGTTCATATCACTAAACATTCTATCTGTCCCTTAGCACCCATGTATTCCTCACTGATACCTGATAACTAAGATACCTAATATCATTATATTTGTAATATTACACTTATACATATGCACATGTGTTCAATACCCAGGTAACACCTATACACTCCCAAAATTGCTACTAGTAGTTACTGTAAAATCCCAGGTCTGAAACAGACCACACCGATGCATCATCATCTATACCTAGATACACGATGCATCAACTCCCCATGATCTGAACTTTGAATATACTCTTCCCCCTCCCCAGTCCAAATATGGACTGATACTCTCAACCCATGTCACTGATACTCCCTTCCCTATCAGGTAATTCGAGTATTACCAATACTCACCACTTCTCTCACCCTTACTCCTACTGTCCCTCAACTGATACATAATGCTTGATTCCTCTTTATACTCACAGGCACTTCACATCTGAGCACAACCCCTATTCAAGTCTGCTAATATTCCAGTCAAGCCCAACTGATATAGACATTTAAACTTCCATACTGAAATATCTCATGTGCACAACTTACTCATCCAATATACACTGCTTGGAAGCAGTGCCTATAGCTGCTGATATCTCTACTTGATACTGTTGAAACTCCCCTTATTTTTCTATAATCGAGTACTACACTCAGACCTTGCACTGCACACAGACAGTCACTTCCTAGCTATTGCAGTCTAATTTAATACCTCATATTCCCCTCTGAACCAACTGTCACCTGCTTACACTGAAATCCTGTTGTTAATAGACTAAATCCCGAGCCCCTTTAAACCCTAATACATACCACACACCACTGTCCTCAATCCTTGCACAACAGTTTGCACTGTGCAGTACAGTATCTGCTGCACACACATGCAGTTTGCACTGCACAGTCCAAGCAATCTGAGTCTCTTAACCTTCCATGCAATCCACCCTCAACACAGGTACATCTGTGCACAATTCTAACAATCACAGGCACACACAAATGATACTGATATATATATATATATATATATATATATATATATATATATATATATATATACACACACACACACTAATGACATATGAATCAAGTTTATGGATATAGATATGTATATTACAACTAATGTATCAATTAGCATATATAATACGTTAGGATACATACATTTCACACGCTATGGCAATATAACAAACACTAGGGGTGCACCACACTAGTATCATACTAGTTCTATGATACTCTTGTGATACACTCAAGATACTCCTTCCAAACATCACCAAACACCACTAAAACTATGAGAACACATCTAAAACATATATAGTATAAATAGCACATTTAATAACTATTATAATATACTATGAAAAAATTGGCATGCTATAACCCAATACACATGGAAAGACCCCTTCTACGACTCTGTATCATGGCGTTTCATGATACAGACTCTCCGTATCCATTTATTGACACATATATCCTCTCAAATCATGCATCACACTCAACAATCCTCTATGAAATATTTCTACAAACACCTAGTGGTCCAAATTTAGAGTTTTCCCTAAATTAGCACAAAACTCTCCAAAGAACCTAGTTATTCTTCCTATGGGTAGTCCTTAGCTATGGGTAAGTTTCTATGGGTTTATTTTACCATTAAAAACTAAAATTACAAGAGGGACAAGCATTTTACCTATTGAGAGATGGATTCCTAATGTCTTCCACCAAGGACACAATCCTCAAGCTAATGCTTGCCTCCTCAAGTGCTTCTCTAGCAATGCCAAGCTCCTTAGCCTCCTTGGAATGAGAATGAGAGGGATAAAATTTGGAAATAGAGAAATTAGGGTTTGCTCTCTAATTTTTGGGGATGAACAAAATAGAAATAAATGGAGGCTACTCATGAATGAAGAGGTTTATATAAACTTCCTCTAGGGTTAGGGTTAGGTTGAGGAATATTTGAATTGACTCAAGTGCCCCTCTCATTCCTTCATGAATAGGATCTACTAAACCATTGGAGGAATATTCTATTCTTGAGTCTAAATAGGGTTAATAGAATTAATCTAGTCATGACAAACTATTTAATTGAGTCAATGGGTCAAGTCAAGTCTAGTATGGTCCTGTCACTACCACATTCCGAAAACAGGGGTATTTTTGAAATTTTACAATATTTAATATTATTGTAGTTATAATTAATTAATTGCCTGATAGTATTTAATTTAATAATTATGTGATGTGTAATTAAATATAATTATATGCAGTATTTATTTATTTTATTTTTTTAGCTAGCAGACTTGACCTAGAAGCCAGCAGATGAACACCTGTCGGAATTATAGAATTCTGGATTTTATTATTTTATCTAGAATTTAATTCTTGGAGTTTATAATTAATTACTGTATTTTATTTAATATTTTGCGCATTGCCTTTGCTTCGATAATTGGAGCAGTATCCTGACTTCTGTCTTCCAACAAATTTCACAATCTTGTCCTAGACATGCCCGCCTTCAATTCTGCTATTTTTGCAACTCATAATTTTGCTCCCTGTGCATTGTTTCTAGCCGCACAAAAATCGTCACGGACGTCTATTTTTAATAAACTCCTATTTTCATCGTTGTGCGTTCCAATCGAAAATTGGAGGCCATCTTGACCTATTTTTCGTGCGACCCAAATTAGGGTAATATCCTGTTCCGAGTCTTCTTCATTATTGGTATTGATGACTTGATCTGATTTTGACCCCAAGTACTCCTAATTAATTGTTGAACACAACTTGCATTTATTTCTATTTAATTTGAGGATACCATTTTAGCTGATTTTAAAATCCCAAATTAATTCCAGTGCCCTGCAAATTCAGCCCATACCCATCTTACAGCGTCCCCTGACCCTACAAAACATTGGACCCCGAATCGCCCGCCAAATTTTCGTCATTACATGCAACTGTACAAATACCCAAATTTAAGGGGGCTAATTTGCAAATTTGCATTTTGTGTCAACACCCATTTGATTAAATCAATGAGGGAGCCTATTAATTTTAATTAAGAACCCTCATCCCCCATGAATAATTTTCTCATGTTCAATCCTAGCCATTCATTTGAAATTGGACCATCATCACCCTACATCATTCCCTCTCTCTTCCTATTTAATGACTTGTACCCTCAAACCCTAATCCCTAGGCAACCTAGAAAACTCCACCTCCTCACAAGCCCCCTCTCTCCAACGTAGGATTCTTCTCCTTCTTCCTTTCTTCTTCTATTTTTCTTCTCTTCTTCTCCTTCTTTCTTCTTCTTCTTCCTCTCTTCATTAGTTTTTTTAAAATTTTAAAAGAGGAAGAAGGGGGGGGGGGGGAATACTGTTCATCCCCCCCCTACTGTTCAGTTCCGGCGGACGGGCCAGCAAGCCGATCAGCCCGGCCCTGCCCCTCATCCCGGCGGCTCCCTGCTGTCGAGCGCCTCCAGCCGACCATTCCCCTGTGCATTCCCCGGCGGCCAACTCCTCTGGCCGGCGCCCCACTGCACCCTACAGCCGACTGCCCCCACTCCCCCGGCGACCGCAGCAGAGTACGGCGCCGGCGCTCCCCTCTTCCCCATTTCTCCCACTGCTCCTCCAGACCTCCCTCCGCCGTAGCCGATCCACCGTCGACTCCATCCCGGCGGCTCCTCCCACTGTGCGTTCTCCCCGGCCGACTGAGCGGCGTCCGGCGGCCGACTGCTCCAGCCGTGCCGAGCGGCTGTGCACTGCCGCTCCGGCCAGTGCGGCCATCCCGAGCCTCCAGCCCGGCGAGCGGCTGCATCCTCCCCTTCCACTGCTTCTTCCCCTCTGCGTCTCCGGCGTCCGGCGGCTCCCCCGTGCTCCGGCCAGTCCCCCACTGTAAGTTTTCCCTTCCTCTCCTCTCTCTCTTTTTATATATATATATATATATCTTTATATATATATATGTATATATATATATACGTATGGGTATATATATATAATAGGTATATGTATGTGTAGGTATGTATAAAGTATTATTTTTATTAAATATTAAATAGTACATATAATATTGGTATACGTATAAATATATATTTCGTATATACTTAATATATTTAAATGTAAAATAGAAATACATGTATAAATGTATATTTTGTAAATGTATGTATTTAAAATAAATATGTATAGTAATTATTTTTATTTAATTGTATGAGTATAGTATGCATTCAAATAAATTGTATAATTAAGGATGTATTAATGTATATATAAAAATGGATAGTATATATTTTAAGGTATGTATATATATGTATATACATGTTTAGATATATTTAATGTGTATAAATATACATGTATGTATATATCTAATTAATATGTATGTTAATATATCTAATGTATATATATATTTAATGTGGATAAATGTACATGTATATATATACAATGTATGCAAGTATGTATTTGCATGGGTATAAATGTGTAATTAGTATATGTATTTAATTTAATTGTATATATATAATTAATGTAAAGTATTTATATTTAATTAATGTGAAATTAGCATATGTATATTATTTATTTAATTTATGCTTAATATGTATATATGTATAATATATAAATACATTGGTAATGCATGTTTTAAAAGAGGTAAATTAGTATATATTTAAATAAACCTATTTTGGTGTATAGTACGTGTATTTCAATTAATAGATATATATGTATTCTGGTATAAAATATATCATGGTTGGTATATGTATATATATATTTGTATATATATATATATACTTAATACATTTTTCACATATTTATTATTAGCATATATGTATATATATATACATATATACTTTGTACATACAATTAAAATATTTTCTATATACATATATATTCTAAAAATGCACTTTTACACATATATGATATGTACGCTTTTTGACATGTGTTAATATATAAATGAACGAATTTTGGAAATGTGCAACTATAGCAAGTAATTTATATTGGTATATATTTTAGATATATTTCATAAATTATGTTGTATATATATACATACAAGTATTATTTTATTATGTTTATATGCAAGTATTATTTATTTTAAAAAGTATATAGTTATACATATATCTATTATCAATATTGATGGAAATTATATGTAATTAATTAAAGATGTTTATTTAAATATGTAGTCCTACTAGATGACCCTAGTTGACTAGTGCCCTGTCTGACATGGCCCTGAGGCCAGTGTTTATAGACTGTGTGTTAGCGTAGCATCTGATGCAAATGTGGTTTGATTGTGTTATGTCTATAGGACTGTGGGTTCACCCAGGGGATACTCTGGAACAGGACATCCATAAATACCAGCTAAGGACCCAAGGCAAGTACATTCTCTGATAATTTCCAATTCTTGATAATTTCTATAAGTTCAATGATCTTGAAATATTACAACTGAATCTTTGACACTGTGCTACACGGACTAGTATATAGCCTGGATCTGCAGTCATGAGATGTTACCTTGATTATCGTATTGACATTGTACACGACATGTATATTAGACCTCGTACATGATAGACTTGACTTGCTCGTGTATCGTGACGTGTCATGGTTGGATCCACAGTACTAGTTGGGGGCGGGGAAGTAGTTAGTAAGAAATGTGATCATAACCTCTTATTGTAGTATATAAAATTGTAAGTGTTAATCATGCTCTTCACCCATGATTAGCCAGGCCCTGTAGCTCACGTACATGTTCCCAAGCCGATCACATTTCGAAACTACTATTTCAAACACTTAGAATAGTTACAGCTCTCTATTTTAGATCATATGCTACATCACCCGTATATGATACTGTCCCTTGTTTCTTCCATTTTTATACATGCACTGACTGTATCATATTGTCTATTGCCTGTCTCTTTACATTGCCTGTCTCTCATAAATTGCCATTACATTTATTTTACTGTCTTCTCAGTAGCTAGCATGACATGTTTTATTGTATTATAGACATTATCAATTAATGGAACTGTTATTTGAGAGTGTTGCTTTGCTCCTTCCTGACTGGAAATATTTTTCCAGACTATGCCTTAGAGGACCGCTGTCCGACACTTATGGTGAGTAGCTGCAGACTTGATAGTAGTTGTGATTCCAGGAGGTCTAGCTGGAAATTACTATTTTAGTGAGTTCTTTTAACAGTCTATTTGGTACCGGATTTGTCTCCGGCTTTTTGATGATTCTTGGATATTGTTCAGTTAAGTTATTTCTTGTGGACTTGTGTTGTGTTTAATTTTAGTTTAATTATTCGAAATCTTATCGTGCTGTAATCCTGTGATTGAGTATGTGTTCACCTTATTTGTGTCATCCGTGCCTCCTAATGGAGATTGGATGCTTGCGTGACAGTAGTTAGATAGTATCAAGACCTTGACAGCGTTCTACCGCCGATGCTGCGGCGTAGGCTGGACGTACCCACGCACTTGTGCCCCTAAACCGGGTGCGGGTCGTGACACGTTTTAGTGGTGGCCCATGCAGGTCAGACTTCGCGAGTTGTGCGATGTCGTAGTAGTGTGGCATCTTTGTTACACTATTGCGTGCCTGCCATAGGATATAGGACATAGTATACTAGGACGAGAGCGAATACTCAATCACAATTCCTTGAGAGATTCCTGGGATGACCCCTGAGAATCTTGTTAAAACTTCCAATTTAAAATCATTCCCTTGTTCTGTCCATTCTCACTTGTTGATATTGATTTGATTGTTGTTAATTAGGTATTAAATTAGGATTTTGGGTTTCATTGTAGAGTTGATTTCATATTAAGATGAATTTATAGACTGATTTATGGTATTATTTGATGATGCCCGTCAATAAGGACAGTGGAAAGGATTAACATTAGAGCTATTAGACTACAAAAGGTGGATTTAAATTTTAATTCGAGGATTGAAAATGAATTTCAAATTTTTGAATTCTGAGAAGATTGAGATTGTTATTAAAATTTATTTTGAAGATTTCAATAAATTGCAAATTTTGAAATATGAGGAGTTGAAATATTGTTATTAAAATTTTATTTTGAGGATTCAGATTCGATTCAATAAATCTAGACAAGTCTGTAAGGATTTTGTGTGATTAAGTTTTATTTCAGTATTTAAATAATTAACCTTGAGGGAAGTGTATGCATTTCTACTTTAAAATTTATTCGAGGAAGTTAACTTTGAGAAATTTTAATTGAGGATAAGATTTTATAGTGGGAGAGATATATTAGTATACAATAGATGAGATGCATGTGTAAGGATCTGTTGGCTTGAGCATGATTGAGATTTCACTGCCAACTGGCTTAGGTGTTCATCTAGGGTTGTATTAGAGAGAGAGCAGTATTTAGTATAGTATGTTGCATTGATATGCACTTGAGTGATAGGAATAACTAGCATCAACTGTTGCAGTAGGTAAGGAAGCTAGCAGTGAGTGTGTTTGTGATAGAACTGTGATCCCTAGGGGATAGAGGTATCAGACTATGGGTGCATCTTTGACCTGTGCAATCATAACTAGGGTTTATTTCCAATCTCTCTATCTTAAATGTTGCTTCTTTAGAATTATACTGTCCTTCCTTGATGATATCGCATTTTGCCTTAATTGATTCTTTGGGATCTGTCTTCAGGATGTCGCCGCAGACACGATCTATGAGAGCGGGAACATCAGCTTTAGAGGGATCTGCCACCCCTCCACCTGAGAGACAGACAGCCGTAGCTCCTCCTACATCTCCGATGCACGTAGGTGATCCTCCTCCACCTGTTAAGAGGATAGCCGCAGCTGTAACAGACGACCTTCCTCCTCCATCAACTCCGATTCCCGGAAGTTTGCCCATTGACGGAACGCAGATGTTTACCTTGATCCAAGGCATGGTAGATGCCCAGAGAGTGACGGCAGACGCTCAGCGAGTTCAAGATGAGGCTCAGAAGATGCAAGCAGAAGCGTACCAGGCACAAACCGAGCTGATGAAAGAAAACATGGAGAATGCTCATCAAGTGACTCTCCAAGCTTTGGAGAGAGTAGCACAGTACCAGCAGATTCCTGGCCAGCAACAGCAGAAATCAGGCACTATAGTGGATTTCAAAAGGATGATGCCTCGAGAGTTCAAAGGCACCGAAGGGATACTCTACGCTGACGACTGGCTAGAGGATATAGAGAGGAGCCTGCGATTGACCCAGATTCCGGAGAACTTGCAGATAGAAGCCGCTGGCAGTCAGATGTTCGATATCGCACTCACGTGGTATCGCACGGAGCCAAGAATTACTGCACAAGGACTTACTTGGGAGACCTTCAAGGAGCTCTTCAAGGAGAAGTTCTTTCCCGACGTGGCATTGGGAACCTTGGAAAGTCAATTTCATGACTTAGTTCAAGGAAACATGTCGGTCGACGAGTACGCTGCAGAATTCTGTAGATTGAGCCGTTTTGCATCGTCTATGATTCGAGACCCAGGAGATCGAGCCCGAAAATTTAGAAAGGGACTGACAAGAGAGATTAAGTCGCGCACTTCTGGTCGTCGTACCGCTACCTTTGAGGCTATCTTGATGGATGCTCAGATTGCAGAAGAGGATCTGGATCTCAGGCCTAAGAGGAATCGCAATACTTTTGAAGATACGAATGATAGCGCAGGACCGGCCAAGCATCCCCGTATTCAGCACCAACAGCAGTACCAAGTACCATTTCATAGTCAGCAACAACCATGGACTTCTCAGCATCCACCGCAGTACCTAGCACCAGTTCCTATCCAGCGACAACCTTGGGCGTATCAGTATCAACAACAGTACCAGACGCCAATTCGTATTCAGCAGGATCAACAGCAGCCTCCAAGAGAGACACAACGGACTTGTCACTTCTGTAAGAAGCCAGGTCACCTTTGGGAGAGCTGTAGAACGAGGCTGGGACTTTGTTTGCACTGTGGCGCTGCGGGACATCCAGTAAGGGATTGTCTTCGAGTCCCTTATCTTCCCAGCCAACACGCAGCTTCAGATTATAGAGATTCAGTTAGGCTACCTGTGGAACCGTACATTGCTCAGCACCTGCAAAGGGAACCACCCCAGCAGGACGGGCATTTGCGATGACGGTCGAGGAGACCAATATTGCAGGTAATGTGTTAGCAGGTTCTGTTCTGTCCTTCCTTCTATTCCTATCTATTTGATTGATTGATTGATTGCTTAGTACCGTAGTTTGTATGCATGATTCTTGTTATAATGTAGTTAGTAGTACCCCTGATACATAGACTGCAATACCATGACCATACATATTCCCTTAGGTTGCATGTTGTATAATTGTAGGAAGTTTTGACCATGACTATCGAGGTTTAACTATGACAAAGATTCACGAAGGAGTTATGACTTGACAAGAGAGGCAAGGTGATTAAAATTTGAGGATAATTATTGATTTAAATAAATGGTTAAGAAATTAACATGGCATAATTGGTGGTTTATTAATTCCAGGAAAGATTTTGACATGTTTAAGTTGGTTATTAAATTGAAAATTTTGGGAGATTGTCAATGTATTTATTTAATTGCAAGTTATGAATTTTAGAATCTTATATTTGGATATCACTTTTGGAGACTCCTTAAATATCATATTGTTGAGTATTTTGAGGAGTGGATATTAAATTCCGGGTATTGAATTATCAACTCAAAACTTTCAAGGAAATTTTGACAAATGGACTTTGATTTTATTCCGAGGAATGAAATAATTACAGAAATTTTATTTGTGAAAAGACATTGTGGATTATTAAAAGATTGCATGGATGATAAACTTAAATTTGAAGGAAATAATAATGTGTATGATTAAATGCTAATATGAGGATTTAAATTTCGAGGACGAAATTCTTTTAAGGTGGGTAGACTTGTCACTACCACATTCCGAAAACAGGGATATTTTCGAAATTTTACAATATTTAATATTATTGTAGTTATAATTAATTAATTGCCTGATAGTATTTAATTTAATAATTATGTGATGTGTAATTAAATATAATTATATGCAGTGTTTATTTATTTTATTTTTTAGCTAGCAGACTTGACCTAGAAGCCAGCAGATGAACACCTGTCGGAATTATAGGATTCTGGATTTTATTATTTTATCTAGAATTTAATTCTTGGAGTTTATAATTAATTACTGTATTTTATTTAATATTTTGCGCATTGCCTTTGCTTCGATAATTGGAGCAGTATCCTGACTTCTGTCTTCCAACAAATTTCACAATCTTGTCCTAGACATGCCCGCCTTCAATTTTGCTATTTTTGCAACTCATAATTTTGCTCCCTGTGCATTGTTTCTAGCCGCACAAAAATCGTCGCGGACGTCTATTTTTAATAAACTCCTATTTTCATCGTTTTGCGTTCCAATCGAAAATTGGAGGCCATCTTGACCTATTTTTCGTGCGACCCAAATTAGGGTAATATCCTGTTCTGAGTCTTCTTCATTATTGGTATTGATGACTTGATCTGATTTTGACCCCAAGTACTCCTAATTAATTGTTGAACACAACTTGCATTTATTTCTATTTAATTTGAGGATACCATTTTAGCTGATTTTAAAATTCCAAATTAATTCCAGTGCCCTGCAAATTCAGCCCATACCCATCTTACAGCGTCCCCTGACCCTATAAAATATCGGACCTCGAATCGCCCGCCAAATTTTCGTCATTTCATGCAACTGTGCAAATACCCAAATTTAAGGGGGCTAATTTGCAAATTTGCATTTTGTGTCAACACCCATTTGATTAAATCAATGAGGGAGCCTATTAATTTTAATTAAGAACCCTCATCCCCCATGAATAATTTTCTCATGTTCAATCCTAGCCATTCATTTGAAATTGGCCCATCATCACCCTACATCATTCCCTCTCTCTTCCTATTTAATGACTTGTACCCTCAAACCCTAATCCCTAGGCAACCTAGAAAACTCCACCTCCTCATAAGCCCTCTCTCTCCAACGTAGGATTCTTCTCCTTCTTCCTTTCTTCTTCTATTTTTCTTCTCTTCTTCTCCTTCTTTCTTCTTCTTCTTCCTCTCTTCATTAGTTTTTTTAAAATTTTAAAAGAGGAAGAAGGGGGGGAATACTGTTCATCCCCCCCCCTACTGTTCAGTTCCGGCGGACGGGCCAGCAAGCCGATCAGCCCGGCCCTGCCCCTCATCCCGGCGGCTCCCTGCTGTCGAGCGCCTCCAGCCGACCATTCCCCTATGCATTCCCCGGCGGCCAACTCCTCTGGCCGGCGCCCCACTGCACCCTACAGCCGACTGCCCCCACTCCCCCGGCGACCGCAGCAGAGTACGGCGCCGGCGCTCCCCTCTTCCCCATTTCTCCCACTGCTCCTCCAGACCTCCCTCCGCCGTAGCCGATCCACCGTTGACTCCATCCCGGTGGCTCCTCCCACTGTGCGTTCTCCCCGGCCGACTGAGAGGCGTCCGGCGGCCGACTGCTCCAGCCGTGCCGAGCGGCTGTGCACTGCCGCTCCGGCCAGTGCGGCCATCCCGAGCCTCCAGCCCGGCGAGCGGCTGCATCCTCCCCTTCCACTGCTTCTTCCCCTCTGCGTCTCCGGCGTCCGGCGGCTCCCCCGTGCTCCGGCCAGTCCCCCACTGTAAGTTTTCCCTTCCTCTCCTCTCTCTCTTTTTATATATATATATATATATCTTTATATATATATGTATATATATATATATATATACGTATGGGTATATATATATAATAGGTATATGTATGTGTAGGTATGTATAAAGTATTATTTTTATTAAATGTTAAATAGTACATATAATATTGGTATACGTATAAATATATATTTCGTATATACTTAATATATTTAAATGTAAAATGGAAATACATGTATAAATGTATATTTTGTAAATGTATGTATTTAAAATAAATATGTATAGTAATTATTTTTATTTAATTGTATGAGTATAGTATGCATTCAAATAAATTGTATAATTAAGGATGTATTAATGTATATATAAAAATGGATAGTATATATTTTAAGGTATGTATATATATGTATATACATGTTTAGATATATTTAATGTGTATAAATATACATGTATGTATATATCTAATTAATATGTATGTTAATATATCTAATGTATATATATATTTAATGTGGATAAATGTACATGTATATATATACAATGTATGCAAGTATGTATTTGCGTGGGTATAAATGTGTAATTAGTATATGTATTTAATTTAATTGTATATATATAATTAATGTAAAGTATTTATATTTAATTAATGTGAAATTAGCATATGTATATTATTTATTTAATTTATGCTTAATATGTATATATGTATAATATATAAATACATTGGTAATGCATGTTTTAAAAGAGGTAAATTAGTATATATTTAAATAAACCTATTTTGGTGTATAGTACGTGTATTTCAATTAATAGATATATATGTATTCTGGTATAAAATATATCATGGTTGGTATATGTATATATATATTTGTATATATATATATATACTTAATACATTTTTCACATATTTATTATTAGCATATATGTATATATATATACATATATACTTTGTACATACAATTAAAATATTTTCTATATACATATATATTCTAAAAATGCACTTTTACACATATATGATATGTACGCTTTTTGACATGTGTTAATATATAAATGAACGAATTTTGGAAATGTGCAACTATAGCAAGTAATTTATATTGGTATATATTTTAGATATATTTCATAAATTATGTTGTATATATATACATACAAGTATTATTTTATTATGTTTAAATGCAAGTATTATTTATTTTAAAAAGTATATAGTTATACATATATCTATTATCAATATTGATGGAAATTATATGTAATTAATTAAAGATGTTTATTTAAATATGTAGTCCTACTAGATGACCCTAGTTGACTAGTGCCCTGTCTGACATGGCCCTGAGGCCAGTGTTTATAGACTGTGTGTTAGCGTAGCATCTGATGCAAATGTGGTTTGATTGTGTTATGTCTATAGGACTGTGGGTTCACCCAGGGGATACTCTGGAACAGGACATCCATAAATACCAGCTAAGGACCCAAGGCAAGTACATTCTCTGATAATTTCCAATTCTTGATAATTTCTATAAGTTCAATGATCTTGAAATATTACAACTGAATCTTTGACACTGTGCTACACGGACTAGTATATAGCCTGGATCTGCAGTCATGAGATGTTACCTTGATTATCGTATTGACATTGTACACGACATGTATATTAGACCTCGTACATGATAGACTTGACTTGCTCGTGTATCGTGACGTGTCATGGTTGGATCCACAGTACTAGTTGGGGGCGGGAAAGTAGTTAGTAAGAAATGTGATCATAACCTCTTATTGTAGTATATAAAATTGTAAGTGTTAATCATGCTCTTCACCCATGATTAGCCAGGCCCTGTAGCTCACGTACATGTTCCCAAGCCGATCACATTTCGAAACTACTATTTCAAACACTTAGAATAGTTATAGCTCTCTATTTTAGATCATATGCTACATCACCCGTATATGATACTGTCCCTTGTTTCTTCCATTTTTATACATGCACTGACTGTATCATATTGTCTATTGCCTGTCTCTTTACATTGCCTGTCTCTCATAAATTGCCATTACATTTATTTCACTGTCTTCTCAGTAGCTAGCATGACATGTTTTATTGTATTATAGACATTATCAATTAATGGAACTGTTATTTGAGAGTGTTGCTTTGCTCCTTCCTGACTGGAAATATTTTTCCAGACTATGCCTTAGAGGACCGCTGTCCGACACTTATGGTGAGTAGCTGCAGACTTGATAGTAGTTGTGATTCCAGGAGGTCTAGCTGAAAATTACTATTTTAGTGAGTTCTTTTAACAGTCTATTTGGTACCGGATTTGTCTCCGGCTTTTTGATGATTCTTGGATATTGTTCAGTTAAGTTATTTCTTGTGGACTTGTGTTGTGTTTAATTTTAGTTTAATTATTCGAAATCTTATCGTGCTGTAATCCTGTGATTGAGTATGTGTTCACCTTATTTGTGTCATCCGTGCCTCCTAATGGAGATTGGATGCTTGCGTGACAGTAGTTAGATAGTATCAAGACCTTGACAGCGTTCTACCGCCGATGCTGCGGCGTAGGCTGGACGTACCCACGCACTTGTGCCCCTAAACCGGGTGCGGGTCGTGACACGTTTTAGTGGTGGCCCATGCAGGTCAGACTTCGCGAGTTGTGCGATGTCGTAGTAGTGTGGCATCTTTGTTACACTATTGCGTGCCTGCTATAGGATATAGGACATTGTATACTAGGACGGGAGCGAATACTCAATCATAATTCCTTGAGAGATTCCTGGGATGACCCCTGAGAATCTTGTTAAAACTTCCAATTTAAAATCATTCCCTTGTTCTGTCCATTCTCACTTGTTGATATTGATTTGATTGTTGTTAATTAGGTATTAAATTAGGATTTTGGGTTTCATTGTAGAGTTGATTTCATATTAAGATGAATTTATAGACTGATTTATGGTATTATTTGATGATGCCCGTCAATAAGGACAGTGGAAAGGATTAACATTAGAGCTATTAGACTACAAAAGGTGGATTTAAATTTTAATTCGAGGATTGAAAATGAATTTCAAATTTTTGAATTCTGAGAAGATTGAGATTGTTATTAAAATTTATTTTGAAGATTTCAATAAATTGCAAATTTTGAAATCTGAGGAGTTGAAATATTGTTATTAAAATTTTATTTTGAGGATTCAGATTCGATTCAATAAATCTAGACAAGTCTGTAAGGATTTTGTGTGATTAAGTTTTATTTCAGTATTTAAATAATTAACCTTGAGGGAAGTGTATGCATTTCTACTTTAAAATTTATTCGAGGAAGTTAACTTTGAGGAATTTTAATTGAGGATAAGATTTTATAGTGGGAGAGATATATTAGTATACAATAGATGAGATGCATGTGTAAGGATCTGTTGGCTTGAGCATGATTGAGATTTTACTGCCAACTGGCTTAGGTGTTCATCTAGGGTTGTATTAGAGAGAGAGCAGTATTTAGTCTAGTGTGTTGCATTGATATGCACTTGAGTGATAGGAATAACTAGCATCAACTGTTGCAGTAGGTAAGGAAGCTAGCAGTGAGTGTGTTTGTGATAGAACTGTGATCCCTAGGGGATAGAGGTATCAGACTATGGGTGCATCTTTGACCTGTGCAATCATAACTAGGGTTTATTTCCAATCTCTCTATCTTAAATGTTGCTTCTTTAGAATTATACTGTCCTTCCTTGATGATATCGCATTTTGCCTTAATTGATTCTTTGGGATCTGTCTTCAGGATGTCGCCGCAGACACGATCTATGAGAGCGGGAACATCAGCTTTAGAGGGATCTGCCACCCCTCCACCTGAGAGACAGACAGCCGTAGCTCCTCCTACATCTCCGATGCACGTAGGTGATCCTCCTCCACCTGTTAAGAGGATAGCCGCAGCTGTAACAGACGACCTTCCTCCTCCATCAACTCCGATTCCCGGAAGTTTGCCCATTGACGGAACGCAGATGTTTACCTTGATCCAAGGCATGGTAGATGCCCAGAGAGTGACGGCAGACGCTCAGCGAGTTCAAGATGAGGCTCAGAAGATGCAAGCAGAAGTGTACCAGGCACAAACCGAGCTGATAAAAGAAAACATGGAGAATGCTCATCAAGTGACTCTCCAAGCTTTGGAGAGAGTAGCACAGTACCAGCAGATTCCTGGCCAGCAACAGCAGAAATCAGGCACTATAGTGGATTTCAAAAGGATGATGCCTCGAGAGTTCAAAGGCACCGAAGGGATACTCTACGCTGACGACTGGCTAGAGGATATAGAGAGGGGCCTGCGATTGACCCAGATTCCGGAGAACTTGCAGATAGAAGCCGCTGGCAGTCAGATGTTCGATATCGCACTCACGTGGTATCGCACGGAGCCGAGAATTACTGCACAAGGACTTACTTGGGAGACCTTCAAGGAGCTCTTAAAGGAGAAGTTCTTTCCCGACGTGGCATTGGGAACCTTGGAAAGTCAATTTCATGACTTAGTTCAAGGAAACATGTCGGTCGACGAGTACGCTGCAGAATTTTGTAGATTGAGCCATTTTGCATCGTCTATGATTCGAGACCCAGGAGATCGAGCCCGAAAATTTAGAAAGGGACTGACAAGAGAGATTAAGTCGCGCACTTCTGGTCGTCGTACCGCTACCTTTGAGGCTATCTTGATGGATGCTCAGATTGCAGAAGAGGATCTGGATCTCAGGCCTAAGAGGAATCGCAATACTTTTGAAGATACGAATGATAGCGCAGGACCGGCCAAGCATCCCCGTATTCAGCACCAACAACAGTACCAAGTACCATTTCATAGTCAGTAACAACCATGGACTTCTCAGCATCCACCGCAGTACCTAGCACCAGTTCCTATCCAGCGACAACCTTGGGCGTATCAGTATCAACAACAGTACCAGACGCCAATTCGTATTCAGCAGGATCAACAGCAGCCTCCAAGAGAGACACAACGGACTTGTCACTTCTGTAAGAAGCCAGGTCACCTTTGGGAGAGCTGTAGAACGAGGCTGGGACTTTGTTTGCACTGTGGCGCTGCGGGACATCCAGTAAGGGATTGTCTTCGAGTCCCTTATCTTCCCAGCCAACACGCAGCTTCAGATTATAGAGATTCAGTTAGGCTACCTGTGGAACCGTACATTGCTCAGCACCTGCAAAGGGAACCACCCCAGCAGGACGGACATTTGCGATGACGGTCGAGGAGACCAATATTGCAGGTAATGTGTTAGCAGGTTCTGTTCTGTCCTTCCTTCTATTTCTATCTATTTGATTGATTGATTGATTGCTTAGTACCGTAGTTTGTATGCATGATTCTTGTTATAATATAGTTAGTAGTACCCCTGATACATAGACTGCAATACCATGACCATACATATTCCCTTAGGTTGCATGTTGTATAATTGTAGGAAGTTTTGACCATGACTATCGAGGTTTAACTATGACAAAGATTCACGAAGGAGTTATGACTTGACAAGAGAGGCAAGGTGATTAAAATTTGAGGATAATTATTGATTTAAATAAATGGTTAAGAAATTAACATGGCATAATTGGTGGTTTATTAATTCCAGGAAAGATTTTGACATGTTTAAGTTGGTTATTAAATTGAAAATTTTGGGAGATTGTCAATGTATTTATTTAATTGCAAGTTATGAATTTTAGAACCTTATATTTGGATATCACTTTTGGAGACTCCTTAAATATCATATTGTTGAGTATTTTGAGGAGTGGATATTAAATTCCGGGTATTGAATTATCAACTCAAAACTTTCAAGGAAATTTTGACAAATGGACTTTGATTTTATTCCGAGGAATGAAATAATTACAGAAATTTTATTTGTGAAAAGACATTGTGGATTATTAAAAGATTGCATGGATGATAAACTTAAATTTGAAGGAAATAATAATGTGTATGATTAAATGCTAATATGAGGATTTAAATTTCGAGGACGAAATTCTTTTAAGGTGGGTAGACTTGTCACTACCACATTCCGAAAACAGGGGTATTTTCGAAATTTTACAATATTTAATATTATTGTAGTTATAATTAATTAATTGCCTGATAGTATTTAATTTAATAATTATGTGATGTGTAATTAAATATAATTATATGCAGTGTTTATTTATTTTATTTTTTAGCTAGCAGACTTGACCTAGAAGCCAGCAGATGAACACCTATCGGAATTATAGGATTCTGGATTTTATTATTTTATCTAGAATTTAATTCTTGGAGTTTATAATTAATTACTGTATTTTATTTAATATTTTGCGCATTGCCTTTGCTTCGATAATTGGAGCAGTATCCTGACTTCTGTCTTCCAACAAATTTCACAATCTTGTCCTAGACATGCCCGCCTTCAATTCTGCTATTTTTGCAACTCATAATTTTGCTCCCTGTGCATTGTTTCTAGCCGCACAAAAATCATCGCGGACGTCTATTTTTAATAAACTCCTATTTTTATCGTTGTGCGTTCCAATCAAAAATTGGAGGCCATCTTGACCTATTTTTCGTGCGACCCAAATTAGGGTAATATCCTGTTCCGAGTCTTCTTCATTATTGGTATTGATGACTTGATCTGATTTTGACCCCAAGTACTCCTAATTAATTGTTGAACACAACTTGCATTTATTTCTATTTAATTTGAGGATACCATTTTAGCTGATTTTAAAATCCCAAATTAATTCCAGTGCCCTGCAAATTCAGCCCATACCCATCTTACAGCGTCCCCTGACCCTACAAAACATCGGACCCCGAATCGCCCGCCAAATTTTCGTCATTTCATGCAACTGTGCAAATACCCAAATTTAAGGGGGCTAATTTGCAAATTTATATTTTGTGTCAACACCCATTTGATTAAATCAATGAGGGAGCCTATTAATTTTAATTAAGAACCCTCATCCCCCATGAATAATTTCCTCATGTTCAATCCTAGCCATTCATTTAAAATTGGCCCATCATCACCCTACATCATTCCCTCTCTCTTCCTATTTAATGACTTGTACCCTCAAACCCTAATCCCTAGGCAACCTAGAAAACTCCACCTCCTCATAAGCCCCCTCTCTCCAACGTAGGATTCTTCTCCTTCTTCCTTTATTCTTCTATTTTTCTTCTCTTCTTCTCCTTCTTTCTTCTTCTTCTTCCTCTCTTCATTAGTTTTTTTAAAATTTTAAAAGAGGAAGAAGGGGGGGGGGGGAATACTGTTCATCCCCCCCTACTGTTCAGTTCCGGCGGACGGGCCAGCAAGCCGATCAGCCCAGCCCTGCCCCTCATCCCGGCGGCTCCCTGCTGTCGAGCGCCTCCAGCCGACCATTCCCCTGTGCATTCCCCGGCGGCCAACTCCTCTGGCCGGCGCCCCACTGCACCCTACAGCCGACTGCCCCCACTCCCCCGGCGACCGCAGCAGAGTACGGCGCCGGCGCTCCCCTCTTCCCCATTTCTCCCACTGCTCCTCCAGACCTCCCTCCGCCGTAGCCGATCCACCGTCGACTCCATCCCGGCGGCTCCTCCCACTGTGCGTTCTCCCCGGCCGACTGAGCGGCGTCCGACGGCCGACTGCTCCAGCCGTGCCGAGCGGCTGTGCACTGCCGCTCCGGCCAGTGCGGCCATCCCGAGCCTCCAGCCCGGCGAGCGACTGCATCCTCCCCTTCCACTGCTTCTTCCCCTCTGCGTCTCCGGCGTCCGGCGGCTCCCCCGTGCTCCGGCCAGTCCCCCACTGTAAGTTTTCCCTTCCTCTCCTCTCTCTCTTTTTATATATATATATATATCTTTATATATATATATGTATATATATATATATATATATATATATACGTATGGGTATATATATATAATAGGTATATGTATGTGTAGGTATGTATAAAGTATTATTTTTATTAAATGTTAAATAGTACATATAATATTGGTATACGTATAAATATATATTTCGTATATACTTAATATATTTAAATATAAAATGGAAATACATGTATAAATGTATATTTTGTAAATGTATGTATTTAAAATAAATATGTATAGTAATTATTTTTATTTAATTGTATGAGTATAGTATGCATTCAAATAAATTGTATAATTAAGGATGTATTAATGTATATATAAAAATGGATAGTATATATTTTAAGGTATGTATATATATGTATATACATGTTTAGATATATTTAATGTGTATAAATATACATGTATGTATATATCTAATTAATATGTATGTTAATATATCTAATGTATATATATATTTAATGTGGATAAATGTATATGTATATATATACAATGTATGCAAGTATGTATTTGCGTGGGTATAAATGTGTAATTAGTATATGTATTTAATTTAATTATATATATATAATTAATGTAAAGTATTTATATTTAATTAATGTGAAATTAGCATATGTATATTATTTATTTAATTTATGCTTAATATGTATATATGTATAATATATAAATACATTGGTAATGCATGTTTTAAAAGAGGTAAATTAGTATATATTTAAATAAACCTATTTTAGTGTATAGTACGTGTATTTCAATTAATAGATATATATGTATTCTGGTATAAAATATATCATGGTTGGTATATGTATATATATATTTGTATATATATATATATACTTAATACATTTTTCACATATTTATTATTAGCATATATGTATATATATATACATATATACTTTGTACATACAATTAAAATATTTTCTATATACATATATATTCTAAAAATGCACTTTTACACATATATGATATGTACGCTTTTTGACATGTGTTAATATATAAATGAACGAATTTTGGAAATGTGCAACTATAGCAAGTAATTTATATTGGTATATATTTTAGATATATTTCATAAATTATGTTGTATATATATACATACAAGTATTATTTTATTATGTTTATATGCAAGTATTATTTATTTTAAAAAGTATATAGTTATATATATATCTATTATCAATATTGATGGAAATTATATGTAATTAATTAAAGATGTTTATTTAAATATGTAGTCCTACTAGATGACCCTAGTTGACTAGTGCCCTGTCTGACATGGCCCTGAGGCCAGTGTTTATAGACTGTGTGTTAGCGTAGCATCTGATGCAAATGTGGTTTGATTGTGTTATGTCTATAGGACTGTGGGTTCACCCAGGGGATACTCTGGAACAGGACATCCATAAATACCAGCTAAGGACCCAAGGCAAGTACATTCTCTGATAATTTCCAATTCTTGATAATTTCTATAAGTTCAATGATCTTGAAATATTACAACTGAATCTTTGACACTGTGCTACACGGACTAGTATATAGCCTGGATCTGCAGTCATGAGATGTTACCTTGATTATCGTATTGACATTGTACACGACATGTATATTAGACCTCGTACATGATAGACTTGACTTGCTCGTGTATCGTGACGTGTCATGGTTGGATCCACAGTACTAGTTGGGGGCGGGAAAGTAGTTAGTAAGAAATGTGATCATAACCTCTTATTGTAGTATATAAAATTGTAAGTGTTAATCATGCTCTTCACCCATGATTAGCCAGGCCCTGTAGCTCACGTACATGTTCCCAAGCCGATCACATTTCGAAACTACTATTTCAAACACTTAGAATAGTTACAGCTCTCTATTTTTGATCATATGCTACATCACCCGTATATGATACTGTCCCTTGTTTCTTCCATTTTTATACATGCACTGACTGTATCATATTGTCTATTGCCTGTCTCTTTACATTGCCTGTCTCTCATAAATTACCATTGCATTTATTTCACTGTCTTCTCAGTAGCTAGCATGACATGTTTTATTGTATTATAGACATTATCAATTAATGGAACTGTTATTTGAGAGTGTTGCTTTGCTCCTTCCTGACTGAAAATATTTTTCCAGACTATGCCTTAGAGGACCGCTGTCCGACACTTATGGTGAGTAGCTGCAGACTTGATAGTAGTTGTGATTCCAGGAGGTCTAGCTGGAAATTACTATTTTAGTGAGTTCTTTTAACAGTCTATTTGGTACCGGATTTGTCTCCGGCTTTTTGATGATTCTTGGATATTGTTCAGTTAAATTATTTCTTGTGGACTTGTGTTGTGTTTAATTTTAGTTTAATTATTCGAAATCTTATCGTGCTGTAATCCTGTGATTGAGTATGTGTTCACCTTATTTGTGTCATCCGTGCCTCCTAATGGAAATTGGATGCTTGCGTGACAGTAGTTAGATAGTATCAAGACCTTGACAGCGTTCTACCGCCGATGCTGCGGCGTAGGCTGGACGTACCCACGCACTTGTGCCCCTAAACCGGGTGCGGGTCGTGACACGTCCATTAATGTCAAGTCTAAATAAAATAGACTAATCAACTAACAAATAATAATAATAGTAACAATATATATAATATGCACATTATAAATAAATAAAATATACACAATATTTATAATAATAAAAATGACAAAAATATTTCTATTCTGAAATATGGTAGTGACAGTATCGGTGGGGTTGCTCTGGGTGGCTGGTGCATGCGAGGTCTCTTTGCAGCTCCTCCCTGTTGTGCTCGGTCTGGTGCTAGTGCATGCGGCCGCTTCTGGCTGGACACTCTCCTGTTGACGCGTTCCATGCGTCGCGCTGCTACAAGGACGTCCGTATAAGAGTAGGTGCAACTGTGCCAATCAATCTTTGTAACTCAAAGCTCAGTCTGTCAAATTTTTTTTTTCGCCTTCTCTTCTTTTGTTAGGATCAGTATAGGGTCGAACAGTTGAATCAAGCATGATACAAGTTAAGAAATTTATTCGAGTCCGATATAGAGGTCAAGAACGTGTCAACATGTGGATGAGATTCTATAAATTTATTCTTATCCTAATCGCAGGCTTGCTCGGTCCCTTAGTTGAAACCAAAGCAATATATTCGTAGATCTACATGGGCCACCACAAAAACTATGTTACGCCCCAGTCCCAAAATACCAAGGGACTAGCCACGTGGCAATGGCTAGCAGCACAACTCCAATGGGCAAATCCAATTTAATGGACCCGTTAGAGTGCACTTAAACTGTAATACATATAAAATGGTCTAAAAATACCTGTCATAGTTTATATATCTAATCTCATCCACAATAAGTAACAAAATCATAAAGAGACAAGTCCAGTCATAATAATATAAAATGATCTGTCCAACCAAAGCAATATAAATAATATCACAGAAAATAATCCGTTATCAAAATGGAAAGGAAAATAACTCCAAGTACAATATCCAAAAGTCACTACAAGATTAAATATCTAAGAACACTAAGAATAATAAATGAATGGTGAGAATACTGTGTGCTCAAGAGAAGTCCTCCGGAATAAACTCATCCTCTGCAACCTGTACGTCTTCAATAGCAACACATGCTCTGTAAATGTCATGCCACAGTCCCAAAAATACGTAGGACTAGGTCACGTAAGCATGCCAGCTATATGGATATGGCAACTCCAATATATGGAAACCAAAATCCACACGTACGCTGTAATATGAATATCAATCCACAAGTGGTATAACATATGTCACAAGTCACAGGGTATAATCTAAATCTCATCCACGAAAATCAAATATAAATAAATAGCCAGTATCTATAAAACTAGATCTCAATACAAAGTATCTAAAGATGATAGTTGGATGGAAACAAATCCACTACCAACTCGAATGGAAAAGTATAATACAATAAACACAATATAAGAATACCAGCTAACAATCACGATCCCGAAGAGAAGACATCCACGAAACATATATAACCATCCGAATCTGCGCTCCTGCGAGTACTCAAGAACAGATACACCTGGAAAGGGACCAGGTCCTCAGAGGGACGTAACAAGATACATAGAAGCAAGCCAATTTGACTACAGTAAACATGCATAATATTTGAAAATAAATAAGTACATTGTACAAGACAACCTATATGAATGTAAATGAGGATAACTTTTCGACGTATGGGCAAGGGTAGGCTACTCGATCTACCTCACAACTCACACACCCGTCAATGGACATCAGAAATCGATATACCGCGGGGGTAGCGACCAGCGAGACTCCAGAAATCGATATACCATGGGGGTAGCGACCAGCGCGACACACGCCCATAGTGCTAGCTATATACTATGGTTTACCAGAGTGGTTAAAAGCCCATACGCCTAATGATTGTCCTTTATGATACTAAGTGTCAAGTGTGTGTTAACATATCTAATATATAGTAATGACTGAAAGAAACTACACATGCAATGAATATATAGAAACGCAATAAATATACAAAAATATACTAAACATGCAAAATACTGTAAGCAATTTGGCAAGGTATCTTGCCTGGCAAGAAAGCTGCAAAGTGTAACGTCAAGAAGTCCAACACACATGATCATAAGCTATGGCCTCAGAACAAATATCTTCGGATGCTGAAATAGATATCACCAACGTTCCCAGAATAACAAAATAGCTAGAAAGTACTTCCCTTTCGTCCAACTTGGATACAGGGGCAAAACGGTAATTTTGGGTCAAGGCGGGTCCACATGTGGCCCACTTTGCACCGAAAAGTGTGCCAAGGGTAAAGATCTCTAAATGGGACAAATTATAGGTCAAATCAATTCTAAATGTCAATACAAACTCAACGGTACGTCCAATTTTGGATTCCAGTGAGCCGAACACAAATTTGCCCAAAAAGTCAACCATGGGGTCCGCCAATTGGCGACTTGGTCAACTATCTCAGAATTGCATAAAAATTGGGTCACAGGACCAGCACGTTACCACGAGTCCAGTGACGTAAGTTTCGTCATAATCTGATGAGCATGCACAAAATGCATGTGACTTTCACAAAAGTTGCGATACAGGGTTTATCTGCGGATACGAGATGATTCTGGCGCGCACACGCGTCCGAATCAGTTTTCGCAAACTCTTACATGTCCGGGTATGCTGTGCGCACCATTTGGTACACTTGGTACATGGCGGGGCGGTCACGTTTGGCGGGATGCGCTCCATTTTACAACTTTTGGAAGTCTGGAAAAAGTGTATTTACGGGATTTTCTAACAAATTTAATTCTACCTACAGCAGTTAATAATCTAGGGTTATTTAATAGAAATTAAATTAGATCAAGTGGTCTACGCATACCAAAAATAATTATCGAATTTGAATCTCTGTGGTGGGAGATACGAATTCGCGAACATGGGTGATCACCGCAGTTTTCTACGATCCCAGAAATTGGTCTATTTCTGCCAACTTTGGTGCTATTTTCGCCTATGGTTATGCGTTGTTCGAGGCCTATTATCACACAGATATGGAAGAGGGTTAAGGGGTAAGCGTACCGGTGAAGACGGGGTGGCGTTTGGTTGAGCGAGGAGGCGGAAAACAACTCTGGAACACATGTAACTCGCTGCGGAAATCTGCAGTGCGCGGGGTGCGCGGGGTCGCGGTCGTCGGGATCGGTTTGGACGGCCTGGCGGGGTTCTCCGGCTGCGGTGGCGGCGCTCTCTAGGTCTAGATGGGAAGAGGAAGAGTTTGGATTGATCTAGGGTTAGAGTTTTAGTTGAAAACTGAATATATATATATATATATAAGAGAGGAGAGAGGGGTCGATAACCGTGGGGGGTCTGCTTAGGCGCGGGGTGGGGTCTGCTTGGGATTTTGCAAGGGGTGGCTGCTTCATAAAGGGAAGGGGGTGCTTATTAGCAGCGGGTGACTCACAAAGGGGATATGGTTCACTAGTCTAGCGGGTAGTTTGGGTAGGATAGTATTAGGGAAATGGGTAGTTTAGTATTAGTTATTAATAGCTTTTTTTTTCTAATCTCTTTATATTTTCTTTTATATATATATATATATATATATATATATATATATATATATATATATATATATATATATATATATATATATATACACGAAAATTCTTATAGAAAAATTCTAGAATTATATGATGCATACCATTAAGCTAGCAACTGTCCAAAGGGTCTCCTACATAAAATAAATTCAAAAAAATTCCTAATGGCCCCATAAATCTCCTAAATGCACCAACACCTAAAATAAAAATTAATAAAAATCTATTTCTCCTAATTAGCCACTAATTACTACAATTAAATTAATAATTAATAATTAAAAATGGTAATTACCGTTTTTAGGATTAGGGGTTTTACATTCTACCCAACTTATAAAAATTTTGTCCTCGAAATTAAACTAAGCCACGATAGAATGTCAAGGATGGTATAAGATTTGTATTGTTTAAAATGCAAAACTAGATTTAAAGGAGTGAGCGATGTTGCGCGACCAAAGTATATTACAAGGGAGCTTAATTATAAGTTGCACAAGGGCAGAGTGGAAGATTGGCACGTCTAGGATAAGGGTGTTGAATTTGTAGGAAGGCAGTGGCTAGTGTAGTGCTCCAATTATCGAGGCACGGTAAGGTGCGCTAAGTGGTACAATATTGCAAAATTAAATAAAAAATATTGTGTTCTATTTCTAACTGGATTCAATCTAGCCTTAGTCTCACTATCTAAGCAAGTAGGTCCAATTTTGTGTGAGGGATTTACAATCTACCCAACTTAAAATTTATTCATCTATCACCTAAGGCTATACATCTAGGAAAACTACTCCTCAATTATTTAACCATATTATTCAATCCTCAAAGTTTTAACACCAAATATATCACCTATGATATGCACTTAATCAATTATAAAATAGAGTCACTAGGTCATGTGATTAGCCTTATGGGGTATATCTAGTACTATCAGTGTGTCAACTTATACCAGTACGAGGTTTCATCTTTCCAAAATAAGGGAAGACGGAGATCAATAATAAAGAATTCAAGGTGAAGGTGATAGAATACAAGTACGAGGTTCAAAGAGATTAAAGAATTCGAAAAGAGAGTTGTAGGGCAGTTGTGGATTGAAATCCTATTTTGGTAATTTTTTATTTATATGCTCGTATCAGTACAGTTATGTAACCGATACGATATGTCAGACATGTCTAGGGGCAAGTATATTCGTCTACTACCATATATCTCAATCCACGTAAAGTAGTCATGCGAAGAGCGAACCAAGCGCACTAAGGTTAGCTAGACCTTAATACACCGATTCTGATTAGGCAATTGTATCATTGTGTGCACCAAATAATACATATGTTATGAGCAAGCTCGATAAAAGAATAAGCTTGCAAAAACTAGGCTATAATAGCAGCATAAGTCAAGGTAGTACAACAAACATAAATACGTTGGATTATGATGAAAGAAGGTACATAATAATTCAAGTTCACAAAAGATAAGACTCCATAATCTCTACAGTTGTCATACTAATTCCTTGTCTAAGTCGATAGTCGACAAAGTAGGGGTATAGTCTCTAAGTTCTACAGTCTAAAAAAAAATACTGTCTTCCTAAGCTAGCATACAGTTAATGTTGTTCAATCATACTTCAATAATAGGTCAAAAGACTATGTGATACTATGTTGTGAGGTATACTACCCAACTTATAACAATAACTAATACTGTAATTGCCTTGAGGAAATTCTTCAGAATAACCTGGTCCTTGTAAATAAAGTATAAACTATTGTTAGGGAAAGATCTTGGTACTTATTAGGGTATCCTCTAACATTACATAGGTCATAGTCGTCCTAAGTCCTAGTCTTAGTGCAAGTGTCAATAGTAAGAATGGAACAGTTACTGGCCTTCAAGGGGAAAGGGGATATAACTCATATCGAGGTGGGGGTACATGTTACGTAATTTAAAACTAAGGGATAAGCACCAGGTCTCAATCTTCAAGAATAGCTTAAACCATCAAGTTCTAACTACTAAGCACACAATTTCAAAATTTTAAAATTACAACTATAATCCTAGCAGGCTATATATCCTAATCATAGAATAAAAATACTTGGTCTATAATCAGAGGTGTCAGGTGGCACAAGTTAAAAGATGAAGAAAAGAAGAACCTAATTTAGTTGTCGCACAATTAACGAACGTTAAGGTCACAGAGGAACCACATATGAAATTAAAATAGGGGCTCTAGATAGCATCATGGTTTTTAAGGGGAAGTGGTATGCTAGTTGCTATGTTCGAGGTATGATCAAGGAAAAGTTTTAATTACATTTCTCTAGTGTCTACTAATAATAACTAGGTTCAGTCCTAATATTCAATTTTGGTTTTCTATTGGTTCCTCAATACTAGGGTCAAACATTATGGTAAAACTTCTAACTAACTCTAGTAGTGTCTATACTACTCTCAAGTTCTCATAATACATCAAGGGGTAATGGTAAACCAATCTATAGATAAGGAATTCTAGGGTTCACTAGATATTCTAAACTTAATGGTGTATCAACACTCTAGTCGTATTCTTAATAGGAAGGTTATTCTACTTATCATCTAGCAACAAGTACTTTTATATTCTAGGGGGCTATACTCAAGTAATTATCAGGGAAGTACAGGAATCAAGCAGGATATAATTATTTGAATAGAATGGACTAGAAGGAGAGAGAATCATAGTCAATTGTGGATGAGATCCTATACTACTCTATTCCTAGGTGCAGGCTTGTTTGGCACAGTAACATAATTGAGACAATATGCTCTCGACCTGCATGGACCACCACAAAAATATGTCACGCCCCAGTCCTAAAAATATGTAGGACTAGGTCACGTAAGCATGCCAGCCATATGGATATGGCAACTCCAATATATAGAAACCAAAATCCACACGTACGCTGTAATATGAATATCAATCCACAAGTGGTATAACATATGTCACAAGTCACAGGGTATAATCTAAATCTCATCCACGAAAATCAAATATAAATAAATAACCAGTATCTATGAAACTAGATCTCAATACAAAGTATCTAAAGATGATAGTTGGATGGAAATAAATCTACTACCAACTCGAATGGAAAAGTACAACACAATAAACAAAATATAAGAATACCAGCTAACAATCACGGGCTCGAAAAGAAGACATCCACGAAATATATATAACCATCCGAATCTGCGCTCCTACGAGTACTCAAGAACAGATACACTTGGAAAGGGATCAGGTCCTCAGAGGGACGTAACAAGATACATAGAAGCAAGCCAATTTGACTACAGTAAACATGCATAATATTTGAAAATAAATAAGTACGCTGTATAAGACAACCTATATGAATACAAATAAGGATAACTTTTCGACATATGGGCAAGGGTAGGCTACTCGATCTACCTCACAACTTAAACACCCGTCAATGGACATCAGAAATCGACATACCGCGGGGGTAGCGACCAGCGAGACTCCAGAAATCGACATACCATGGGGGTAGCGACCAGCATAACACACACCCGTAGTGCAAGCTATATACTACAGTTTACCAGAGTGGTTAAAAGCTCATACGCCTAATGATTGTCCTCTATGATACTAAGTGTCAAGTGTGTGTCAACATATCTAATATATAGTAATGACTGAAAGAAACTACACATGCAATGAATATATAGAAACACAATAAATATACAAAAATATACTAAGCATGCAAAATACTATAAGCAAATTGGCAAGGTATCTTGCCTGGCAAGAAAGCTACAAAGTGTAACGTCAAGAAGTCCAACTCACAGGATCAGAAGCTATGGCCTCAGAATAAATGTCTCCGAATGCTGAAATAGATATCACCAACGTTCCCAGAATAAGCATAATAGCTAAAAAGTACTTCCCTTTCGTCCAATTTGGACACAGGGGCAAAACGGTAATTTTGGGTTAAGGCGGGATCCACATGTGGCCCACTTTGTACCAAAAAGCGTGCCAGGGGTAAAGGTCTCTAAATAGGACAAATTATAGGTCAAACCAATTCTAAATGTTAATACGAACTCAACGGTACGTCCAATTTTGGATTCCGGTAAGCCGAACAAAATTTGTCTAAAAAGTCAACCGTAGGGCCCGCCAATTGGCGACTTAGTCAACTATCTCAGAATTGCGTAAAAATTGGGTCACAGCACCAGCGCGTTACCACGAGTCCAGTGGCGTAAGTTTTGTCACAATCTGACGAGCGTGCACAAAATGCACGCGACTTTCGCAAAAGGTGTGACACGGGGTTTGTCCCCGGATACGGGCTGATTCTGGCGCGCACACGCGTTCGAATCAGTTTCCATGAACTCTCACGTGTCTGGGTATACTGCACGCACCGTTTGGTATACTTGGTACACGGCGGGGGGGTCTCGTTTGGCGGGACGCGCTCTGTTTCACAACTTTTGAAAGTCTAGAAAAAGTATATTTATGGGATTTTCCAACAAATTTAATTCTATATACAACAGTTAATAATCTAGGGTTATTTAACAGAAATTAAACTAGGTTAAGTGGTCTACTCATACAAAAAAGAATCATCGAATTCGGATCTCTGTGGTGGGAGATACGAATTCGCGAACATGGGTGATCATCGTAGTTTTCTGCGATCCCAGAAATTGGTCTATTTCCACCAACTTTGGCGCTGTTTTTGCCTATGGTTACGCGTTGTTCGAGGCCTATTATCACACAGATATGGAAGAGGGTTAAGGGGTGAGCATATCGGTGAAGACGGGGTGATGTTTGGTTGAGCGAGGAGGTGGAAAACAACTCTGGAACACAGGTACCTCGCTGCGGAAATCTGCAGTACGCGGGGTGCGCGTGGTCGCGGTCGTCGGGATCGGTTTGGACGGCCTGGCGGGGTTCTCCGGCTGCGGTGGCGGTGCTCTCTAGGTCTAGATGGGAAGTGGAGGAGTTTGGATTGATCTAGGGTTAGGGTTTTAGTTGAAAACTGAATATATATATAAGTATATATAAGGGAGGAGAGAGGGGTCGATAACCGTGGGGGGTCTGTTTAGGCGCGAGGTGGGGTCTGCTTAGGATTTTCCAAGGGGTGGCTACTTCATAAAGGGAAGGGGGTGCTTATTAGCAGCGGGTGACTCACAAAGGGGCTGTGGTTCACTAGTCCAGCGAGTAGTTTGGGTAGGATAGTATTAGGGAAATGGGTAGTTTAGTATTAGTTATTAATAGCTTTTTTTTCTTTTCTTTTTCTAATCTCTTTATATTTTCTTTTATATATATATATATATATATATATATATATATATATATATATATATATATATATATACATACATACATATATTCTCATAGAAAAATTCTAGAATTATATTGATGCATACCATTAAGTTAGCAACTGTCCAAAGGGTCTCCTACATGAAATAAATTCAGAAAAATTCCTAATGGCCCCATAAATCTCCTAAATGCACCAACACCTAAAATAAAAATTAATAAAAATCTATTTCTCCTAATTAGCCACTAATTACTATAATTAAATTAATAATTAATAATTAAAAAAGGTAATTACGGTTTTTAGGATTAGGAGTTTTACAGTAAACCTCGGGATAACTCTCATCGTCTACACCTGGGGACATAATCCGGATCCAGGTCCTCAGGGGACATAGCATGGTAAAATAAACACTCAAGCCAAATAAAATACAGTATGTAAAAACAGATCCTCAGGGCAAGCTATATGACCAACTAAGTAAAATATAAATAAGAGCATCACTAGTACTCAAGCTGAGACCACTATAGTGTCTGTGTCGGGGAGCCCATAGTAGCAAGTAGTATCTTATAGGGCCAGTAAATATTCCAAGCTCTGTTACAAAGACTAAAGCACCTCCAGTAACATAGTATATATATATATATATATATATATATATATATATATATAATCATCCTGTCGCATGGTGTATCTCTTCCCACCCAATGTAATCTCATGTCTCATGTCCATAACATCTCATGTCCATAACACGCAAGATAATGACCTCTAGCTAGTACAAAGAGTCATAATAATATCTATATACTATGCAAGTCTCATATCACGAATCATGTAAGCCTATACAGAATTACCATAAATAACTCAAGAAAGATTTTGTCACATTAAATAGTGTCAAGTGTCCTACGGTATGGCGTACTTGGTAAAACAAGCATGTAAAAATAAGATCATGGAATCAACTCTCTTAGTGATGTTACACGACTCCGTGTACGTCGTCGACACCTGAATCTTGTTCGGACGCTAAGCAACGTCTCACGGTCCTAGGTTCAGCAGGCACATCACAAATATATATATATATATATATATATATATATATATATAAGAAATACAAGCAGATAATATAATAGGATCTACTGCAAGTTTGGCAAGGTACACTTGTCTGGGTCTGTAGTATGTAGTTGCAAAGTTGTCCCGTATCCACTCCTCCGGAATCCAATTGACCTAAACAATAAATTTTTTACTTTAAGTATCTAATAAAGAATCTTGTATCTGCAAATAAATTATATAATTTATTATAAACCATTAATATCCAAGTCCAACCTCATCATAACATGTAAATTCTTGACACAAAAACTTACACGTTTTACGAGGTATCGGAACCTAGTTTCATGGTTTACGACTTTTAAAATTTACGGTTAAGTCCCCAATCGAAGGACATGAACATAAATCATAATAAATTATGTAATCTTGATTTAAACCTGATTTATATTAATTTTTAACCATTAAATTCTAAAATTGACAAAATAATCATATTTTCAGATTATGGCTACTCTAAGTTGACTAGTTTTGTCCGAAACTTGTTCGGAGCATTGCCAGTCCATGGGTATGGTTTATATTCATAAAAAATTATTTTATATCATATTTTATTTTATTTTAATCTCATAAAATAATCACCTTTTTTCTTCCAAAATAACCCCTATTTATGGGCAAAACTATGCCATAAAATTATCCGAAACCTAGGCTAGTGACCCTTCTTTTTATATTTTAGAATTTTGATAAAAATACCATAAAAATAATTCTAAAATAATTATTTTACAGTAATAAACCACTAATAAATTCAGTTTTAAAAATTAACAATATGGTCTCCAAGAACCGTGTCATAAAGTCTAAAACTAGCCCTACTATTGTTCAATCTATCATCAATCTAACATAATTTTTTTTTATAGATTTTTATGGTGGAAAAAGATTGCAAGGGAGTATTATAAAACATTAAAATTACATAAATCTAAGAGATTCATGCCATGGGAATTTGAGAAGGAAAGTTTGAATCCTTACCCAAAAGCTTTGAAGGTTTGGATGATGGTGCATCTTCTTGTTCAAGAACGCACCTTCTTGCTTCTGCTTGTCTTGCTTCTCTCTTCTTGATGGGTTGATAATGATGGCAATAGGTTCTTGATGGATTAATAATGATGGTAATGGGTTCTTTATGGGTTTGATGGCAATGGTGGAGCCTTTATGGTTGTTTGGTGGAGATTGGGTGGAAGGATGATAAAATACGAAGCTTTGGAAGATAAAAGAGAGTTTTTGGTGAAGAAGATGATGCTATGAGGGGTATATAACAAGGGGGGATACTCTTATACGTGAAAGAGAGGGGAGGGGTCGGCCAAAAAGGGGAGAGAGTTGTTAGGGTTAGGGTTTTGTCATAAGGGGGTATATATATGGGCTTTTTGGATAGATTTAAACCTAGGAGGAGGTGTTCCTAGGGCTTGTAGGGGTCAGCCACCAAGGGTGCTGCTCTTGTACAAAATTATGAAGATGGGGTGGGTTGTTATGGTTGGAATTTGGTTGGTTATGATCTTGTGTGGTTAGGTAGTTAGTTAGTTATGTAGTTTGCCAACTAGGATGCCACCTATGGCCCTTTCTATAATTAGAACTCTATAAATAGAACCAAATTAATATATATATATATATATATATATATATATATATATATATATATATATATATATATATATTTGTGTGCACCACATGACTACATGCGTTTGTGTTGGGTTTGAGTCAAATTCTAGTCAAAATGAGGCAGTTTTACGGTAACCGTGGTTCTAGATGTTTGCCAATATTTTTGTAGCGTGGTGGAGATCAAACAAATGTAACATCCATATCGAAAATATATTAGGCACAATCAATATTAGTAATATAAATTTTGTTGGGAGAAAAAAGGTTGTGCATTGCTTAAAATATCCAAGCCATGACAAAGGGTCATATATATATAAAAGAAGGATTTAGAAATTAATACTTTAATCCATTAAATAAAATAAAATAAGTAAAATAAATAAAAAATACCAAATTAACCCTATTTAAAAATGAGGGATCTTACATGTATTATAGTAATTATCAAATAATGGAAACTATCAGATAATATACTCGCCTAAGGTCCTAAGCAAAAGATGTAACTCGGTATCCGAGCTAGTGTCTCACAACTCTATATATGAATATCATGTCAATGGGATGTAAATAATGATAAATGAGCCATAAATGCCCTAAATATGATATTCTAGGTCTAGACTTGGTCGAACTAAGTCAAACTAGGTGTTATATAGATTTCTAGGTCCAAAACTAGCTTCTAGGTTGATTACTAGTCCATACTAGTAATTACTAGGTGATACTAGGTCACACATAGTTTTCTAGGTTCATAACTAGTTGGTGTTAGCTATACTAGCTAATAACACCTGGTAACGGGTTACCATATACTAATTATCAATATATAATTATGCTATCTCTGAATACTACGTACTAAGTATCTAATCATAAACTAGTTATAACTTTTAATTTCCTTATTATAGATTACCCTGGTGTCTAACATAGATGTAACGCCCCGCTCCGCGCCGGCGTTATGTATCAAGGTGAGTGGGCAGAACTTCGTTCTCTGATTCTTGCACGCCTTAATAATAACCTGAGTTTTTGCTTACAATATTTTCTTACGAGAATGATAGAACCTGCCTTGCATGTTAATGAACGAACTCACCTAGCTTATCTTTGAAACAATGCCTGCTTAATGAGAATCCTGAATCGCCTGCTTAGAGTGCATGAATGTGTTCACTATCGTCTATGCTTCGAGAGAACCATACTGTGCCTGAACGTGTTCAAGTGATAAGTCGGATTGCCCCGCAATAATGAGTGTATTCTGATGGTTCGTCTCGTCTGCATACTAGAGTTTATTTGATAATGTTCCATGCATTCGCACGCGGTCGGACAATGGCTATTGGTGGAGAGCTGAACTGCATGTGTCACGGCTGCTACCATGATAGTGCAAAGCAACCATGAGTCACAACTGCCTCTAGCATCAGATAAAGAGTCATTGGTATGCTGTTCCACCAGCTACCGATCCTGAGATACTCGGGGACCGCCCTGCATATAGCTAAGTCATTGTGTTGGCTTGGATAGTGACTGCCCCTAAGAATATGCATTGTGTGTCTAGCTTTGCATCAAACCCTCGAGTCGCACGAGACACGCTGCGCACACCCTGAAACATGAACGGTTTGCTTGCTTGCATATTCAATATAAAACTCTGTTTCCAAACATGTTTCTAAACAAGTAAATCGACTCTGCTAGAACTGCATGAAACGAACCTAGGTAAAACTAGAAAGATCACTAGTAATATAATATTTTATAACATGATTACTTAGTGCCTGTTTGAGTGAATGCTTGTTTCTGTTCAGTTGATTTATCTCACCAGTACTTGTATAAAGTGCTGACCCACCAACAGTTTACTTGCTTGCAGGTACTGGATCGTCCGAGGAAGCGATAGGCGTGCCACAGTCCCTAAGACCCGGAAATCCTGGTTTCGATTGTTGCCCCGAGAATGCTATCGTATAAGGGGGTATAATGTATGGAACGAACGTGTGCCTTTGCTAAAGGAAACCCAAGTTGCCTCGATCGTCCCGAACACTCAGTTGGCTAATGCATTGCATTGCAACAAGTCCCTTTCCGCTGCTTACTCGATTGATGCGATGATAGCCAACTATCAACTTAAACGATTGGCCTTGCACGGGCGCAACCCCAGGCCCGTGCGGCATCACGTCCCCTGAAAGCTCGAACGGGCCATTCGCTTGGCTCCCTTCCTCCCTCGCACCCGCGGGACGGGCGCGGTGATTCGCGTCCGGCGCGCCGAGGCACGGTGATACGTGTCCGGTTCGTTAATTCTCGGCCGCACGGGTGCGGGGTAGGGCGGAGCGGCGGCCCGGGCGGGACCGGGGCGTGACAATAGATAACTCAATACCCAATATAGTATCTCACTTAACATTCTCTGTAACTCCCTCTCACCCATTACCAACCAATGCACAGATGCCACCAACACATCAAATTACCTGCCCACTAATACCTTGATAGAATGCTAACATACTATGATACTAGTTAAAATTGTACATTGCTGGAACTGCCACATGCTACCAACACTAACAGATTCCCAACTGCCCCCAAACTCCTAGTATCCTAATACCTTATCATCAATTCAACTCAAGATCAATCTTACTAAACTGGCATCAAGTTACTGTTCGCCATTAAATTCAAAAGTTCTAAGAGAGTTTGATTTAATTAACAAATGAAAAGAGAGTACAAAGAGGTCCTATGCAGACAATCTAAGTATAAATTTATTTTCTGAGGAGTGGCGATGGAGGATTAGGAGTGTAGCAACTCTCTTTACTCCGTGGATGATCCGATGCAGGAGGAGGAAGCTGTTCTCTCTTGCTTGACTGTAGGTTCGCCGATATCCCTTTTGTATGGGTGTGGTACCCTACTATTTATAGTCACCCCTGGGCGCATATGTGTTGGGCCGCATGGATACTGGAGGGTGCCACGTGTCCCTTCTTAACATTGTACAGTTGTAACCGAGAGCAGGCCAAGCTGCCAGGCGGGCGCTTGTTAGGTTTTTTGTTACTAAAGATCTAGGTGGTTCTCGTCCTTTGTGGGCGAGACTTGGTCAGCTTAACTCATAGTCTACACTTGGTTGGAGAGAATCACTCTTATTGTAACAGCAAGATTTGGTCTTCATGGAGTCTGAAATACATATGGCGAGAGACGCATGGGACGCACGAAGTCTGGGACACATGGGGCCATAGACGCTTGGACTGCATGGAGCCTAGGACGCATGTGACCCGAGATGTATAGGACGTACGGAGTTTGGGACGTATGGGGCCAGAGATGCATGGATCCTAGGACGCATGGGGCCAGAGACGCATGGAACACATGGAGTCTGGGACGCATAGGACCAGTTGTGTTGTATACATAGTGTTGTACATTCATCGAGAGTGAAGTTCTGTGCTGACGTGAGACTTATGTCATTTTAGTGTGTTCACTTCTTTTGAGGCAATCAAAAAAAATCCTTTTGTCAGGATTTTGTGCCCGAGACGATCTTGTTGACAGGATGTCAAGTCAAGTCTATTTGCGGACTGAATTGTTTTGACTGATTGGGACGCATGGACATCGCCTTATTGGATCGCAGGGAGATTCTACGGCCTAATCCCTTCTGATTTTCATTTTGGGGTGCAGGGTCGCATGGATGCATATTTTTTATGCTTCTACAAGCCCCCATCAAAGTTTTCAAACTGATAAATTTGGAATACTTTGAATAAGAAGCATGAAGGAAGATGCACTTTTGGCTGCATTGCTGGAAGGTCGCATGGACGTTGGATCGCATGGACGTTGGGCTGCATGGGTTTTTGGCGACATAGGCGGGCACTTCCAGGATATCAAATCATCATTAACTAATGAATTTGTTTTGATCATTTAGTGGATCTTCTTTGGGATTCTGTGCCATCTCCTGACGTGGGGCTCGAGAGGCCACCGTTTCAGGGAGATTTAAAGTGGACCCAGTGAATCGAGGTATTAGGTTCATACTCATAACTGCTTGGTTCATTGCCTCAATCTCTTCACGCGGCTTTGAGGCCTATAAAATAGGTGGTGGGAAGGAGAAAGAGAGAGAGAGAGAGAGAGAGAGAGAGAGAAAGAGAGAGAGAGAGAGAGAGAGAGAGAGAGAGAGAGAGAGAGAGCTAGCTTTATCTCTTTGCTTTCTTTCCTTCTCCTGTGAGGGATGCTGAAGGCTGAGGCTTTTTTCGTAGAGGGGTTGATCAAGGGCGGTTTTGATCCATGGCCCCCTGATCTAGGTATTTTGCTTGGAGGTAGGAAAGTATTGTACTTCTCATGCTGGGTTATGGGAGAAGAGACAGAAGTACACCATCCTGCTGTAGGGATGCACGCAGACCCTTCGAAAGATTATGCCACCTGGATGGAGACTCGTCTTGGACATGTGCATACCTCTTCATAGAGTTCTGTCATGTGGACAAGCACTCCTCTATAACATGTGCGCCGAGCTTTGGCGTGGCCGCATAGGTGGGGGGTCGTCTGCTTTCATGCGCGGAGAGATTTATCTCTGGCTCAACCGCATGGATGCGATCTCCTCTTGCTTGTGCGTGCAGGCTCGGTCGTGCATCGCTGCGGCCAAAACAGCCGTATGCGACAGTTTATGCCTTTATGCGATCTTCACTGAGACTGATGCATGTCCTATTTTTTTGCAGATTTTTTCTTCACTCGTGTTGCTCATGATGGAGCATGGAAGGATGTCATAATACCCGTCATTCATAGAGAATGTCACCCTTATGCAACGGTTCCTCGTTAAGAACTAATCCAGGAGACAAGGATTGTTCATCGAGAACCGATCCAGGAGACGAGGACCGTTTGGCTAGGATTGATCCAGAAAATAAGAGTGAATATCTTACTTCACGTGTTGAGTCATCCTTGTTCATGCAGCGTGCTAGCTGCGTTTCTCCCCTTTATGCGGCTTGCTACCGGCTGGGGGCTTATGGCGGCAATGATAAGATTTGGATTAATTTCCATTCCTGTCGTTGGTCTTTCTGCCTGGTTGTAGAGCGTCTGCTCTTGCTCTTCCCTTGTTATCCATCAGTATGGATTTTTTTCCATTTTTTGAGGTTTGCACTGTGGAGTGGTTAGCTATAAAGCATTGAGCTATGCTATTGGTCCCACTTTGTGTCCGTGGCAGAAATAATACGGGGGTGCCTTTTTATCGGTGAGAACCCATAAAAACCCTTAAAAGGGGTTTCCATCATATGTACTCAAGACCTTGAATATTAATGAAAACCCTTGGAATGTAACGGATTTCCATCATATGTACTCGTGATCTTAAATACAAGTTTCTTCTTTTCCGGAACTCCTTTCTTCATTTGTCTTGTTGTGTATTAATTTTATGTGATCTTTGGATATTGTACTAGAGGTAATATAGATGTAGTACAATACCGTGGCATTTTAAGGATATCCCGCTGGAGGATCTTTGGTGGACTTATTACTTTTTACGCACTATAGTACAAGTAATAAATTTAAAAATAATCTCTATCAGAGGTAATATGGACGTGATAGATTTTGTGGACCGATTACTTCTTGCGTGCCTGGGTGTAAGTAATATATTTAGAATAAGCCCTGCCAGAGGTAATATGGACGTGGCAGTTTTTGTGGACTTAACACTGTTGGTGTACCTTGGTGAGTACGGGTGATAAGTGGGGATGACAACCGATATCAGAGGTAATATGGACGTGATTATCGATAGCCAAGACCCGAAAAGTTTGCTCAGAGGTAATATGGACATGGAAAACTCAGCTGGGAAAGAATATTAGGACGATAGTTCAGAGGTAATATGGACGTGAACCGATGTCCGAGAAACTCACTGAGGAGTAATTTGCTGAGTGTGGTTTATCCGAACATGAAGATAGACCAGAGGATTGCTCTGCTGGGAATATTTTGAGGATTCATCATCCGTTGTGTATCTAGGTCTTCTGGATACCGATGGTGGCTTTTACAAGGATTTGTAAATAAGGGAAATTTTTTGCACATAGGCACTTGCTGGGGATGAAGAATCAAGAGAGTAAAGATGCACATCTGGGTTATCTCGACTGGGGATGAGGGGAGTACAAGTCAAGTTTAGATGTAGTACTTTTTTAGAAACTTGCCGTTGATAGGCATCATGAGCAAGTCGCCGTTGGATTTCGTGAGCCGGTAGGCGCCGTTGGAGAATACCGATTTTACGATGAATGTGCCTTCCCATTTGGGCTAGAATTTGTCGGCCGTTTTGTGGGTCATAACCATCGGTCTTCTTATTGTCAAGACGAGATCGTCCACTTAGAATGTTCTCTCATTGACCTGCTTGTTGAAGGCTCTATAGAGACGCACTTGGTACAACTCAATGCGCTGCTGAGCTAAGAGTCATTTTTTGTCGAGTGCTTTCAACTCTTATAGTCGTCGGTGATGGTTGTCGTCCACGGTTAGCTGATTGGAGAGAGCCACTCAGAGTGAAGGGATTTGGATCTCGAGGGGAAGGACCACTTCACTTTTGTAGACCAAAGAGAATAACGTACTTCTTGTAGCTGTCCGGGCCATTATATGGTAGGCCCAGAGACATTCACCCAGCTTCTCGTTCCAATCGCGCTTGTTGGATGATACGAACTTCTTGAGAAGCTTGATGATGGTTTTGTTGAATACCTCAACCAACCCATTTGTCGTTGGGTTGTAGGCAGTTGACGCCACATTCTGAATATAATTTTTATCACAGAACCGATAGAATGCATGACTTATGAAATGTGGACCATTGTTATGAATGATCCTTTGTGGCAAGTCGAAGCGGTATATGACGTAATTCTTGACGAAGCTGATCATGTTGGATATCTTGACTTCTGCGAGTGGTACTATTTTTGCCCACTTGGAGAAGTAGTTAGTGATGGCCAGGATGAACTGGTGCCCCTTAGATGAAGGTAGACTTATTGGTCTGATGATATCCATTCCCCATGCCTCAAACGGTTAGGATGCTACCGTTGGGTGCAGCAATTTCAAGGGCTGGTGGATAAAGTTCGTGTGGATTTGGCACGTCTGGCATTTCTTCGCATAATCAATGGCCTCTGCTACCATCGTCGGCCAGTAATAATCTATTCTACAAGACGGTCCTGTAGCTTTGGGCCGGGTTGGTGTGCGCCACATACACCATCATGGGCTTCCCGAAGAGCCAGTTTGGATTCTGTATTCGATAGGCATCGTAGTAGAACATCGTCGTATGAGCGATGATACATCATTTTAGTAGCCGTATCATAGTAGAACTGGAGGGAACGTCTCCTGATGGATGTGGCTTCTTTTGATTTCTCAAAAAGAATTCCATAGATCGCATAGTCAATGAATGTAAGCCTCCAGTCTTGGACATCAGTGTGTACTTCTGTCGCGTCGATCAAACATAGGCAGAGGTTATTTTTGGGGCATACCAGCTCTTGACCGGTCACCGTGATTAGCTGATGGATGTTGTTTGGAACTGCCAAGAAGGTAGCGAGGCCGGCCAGGGCGTCAGCCTCGATGATCTACTGCCGAGAGACATGCTCAATGAAGAATCCCTCAATGGTTAAGATGATGCCAAGCGCAGCTTGGTGGTACAGAATTAGGTCTTCATTTTAGACTTTATATTCGCCTCAGACTTTGTTGACTATCAGCTTGGAGTCACCATATGCCTCTAAATAGTCCACCCCCACTTGTTTAGCAAGTTAGAGTCCAATAATGAGAGCATTGTATTCTCCCACGTTGTTGGAGCATGGCTCCATGAGGGAATAAGCTCGATTAATGACCGGACTGTAGGGGAAGATTAATACTATCCCAACTCCGACGATGATATTGCCTTTGGGCCTTGCTCTCGAAGCGCCATCGAAGAACACCCATCAGACATCTTTGCACGAAGTCACGTTTGAGTTTGCCACTTCGTCTGGAATCTCATAGTAGAGTTTCAAGGTTTCTGGCACCAGATGTGCTGCCAATAAGTTGGCTAGTGCTTGGCCCTTGATGGCTTCCTGAGGGACGAACACCATGTCATATAGAGACAGTAGTATTGCCCAGGTAGCTAGGCGGGAACTAAGCGCCCCTAGTTTGTTCATGAGAACTCTGAGCGGATTGACTAGCGAGATCACATGAATGGTCTGTCCAGTCACGTAATGGCAAGTTTTTTGGACAATAAATACTCGATCAAGGCATTCTTTTTCAATGGAGGTGTACCTATGCTCTGTGTCGACCATCATTCGATTAAGGTAGTAGATGACCTGCGCCATTATTCTGGGCTAATGGAGCACCGAGGGAGTGATCTATTGCACGTACATAGAGCATGAAGGGCTTTCCCACGATCGGGACTACCAGTACTGGAGGGTTTGATAGGTATCCCTTGATGTCGTCGAACGCGCGTTGGAATTCTTTATTCCAAACAAATGAGACACCTTTCTTCATGAGCTGGGTGAATGGCCGACAACATCCTGAGAGGTTTGATATAAATATCTTGATGTATGCCAGCCTCCCATGAAAGCCGCGGAGCTCCCAGAGGTTCCTCGGCAAGTTCATCTCAAGGATTATTTTAGTTTTGTCGGGGTCTATATGAATACCATGAGAAGTAATAATAAAGCCCAGGAATTTACAGCTGAAGACTCCCAGGAAGGATTTGGTAGGGTTCATCTTGAGCTGGTGAATACGCATGAGGTCGAACACAGTCTTCAAGTCCTCGAGGTGATCATCTTTGGAGTAACTTTTGACGACGATATCATCGACGTAATACTCCATCGTCTTACACAGATGTTTACAAAAAATAATGCTCATAGCTTGTTGGTATATAGCACCAACAATTTTTAGATCGAAGGGCATGACTGTGTAGCAGTATACTCCTATCGGTGTTCAAAATGATATATGCTTCTCGTCTTCAGGATATATCTTGATTTGATTGTAGCCAGAGAATCCGTCCATGAAGGACATGCACTCGAACCCACAAGTGTTGTCGATCATTATATCGGTGATCGGAAAAAGAAAATCATCTTTAGGGCATATCGAATTTAGATCACAAAAATCAATGTAGATCCGGATCTTCCTATTTTTTTACGACGGGCACGAAGTTGGCTACCCAGTCTGTGTGTTGTTCTTCGCGGACAAAACAACTAGCTATCAGTTTGTTGAATTCAGCTTCGATGACGTTCATAATGTCCTGCCGGAACCGTCGTTGCTGCTGCTTGACAGGCTTAGCGTTAGGCAAGATATTTAGCTTGTGGACCATGATTTGGTGGTCCAGTCCTGGCATGTTTTTCTAACTCCAGGAAAAGATATCAATGTATTCCCTAATGAGCTGTAGCAGAGATTCTCGGTCTTTGTCAGACAGACTTTTGTTGACGAAGATAGGCTTAGGGGAGGTCTCGTCGCCAAGATCGACTTGTACAACTTTGTCCTCGGTAGGAGGGTCTCGTCGCTCAAATCGTATATCCCAAAGGGAATCTAGGTGTTGGGCCCACGGCTCTATTTTAAAGAGTTCAGGTGGGTCCCTATTATCTTCGTCAGGGTCAGCTGACACTATGTTGGCGAACAATGTTTGCCTGAGCATGTCCCCGATACTGATGTCAGAGTACCAAGCGGAAGATTCTGAAGAGTGAGAGTGCACTTCGTCTTCTTTATCTGAATTCTTGAGAGTTGTGGGAGGAGTTACATATCCTAAGCCATGCTTGGTCTTATGGTAGTAATCCTAGGACTTGCCTATGGGAGCTGTTAGATACAGGGGCAGCTGTCAGCCCTTACCGTGGTTTAAGCCCTTATTGGCCTTCTGTTCATACCCCATCTTATGGATAAGGTGCTTGGCTTACGAGCTATACCGGTTGAGTGATATTTTGCCGCTATCAGGTTCCGGATCCAGTTCTTCTTGGGCAAAGGATCGGGGACATTCTACTCTGCCGAAGATGATGAGTTTGTATCCCCTCCTTCTGACCGAAACTAGGAAGTAGGAGTTTTGGATGGGGAGGATCTGGTTCACTGCGTAGGTGGTAGTTACCTATATTTGCAGATGAAGGCCCAGACCGTGCTCCATGGAATACAGTGTGCTTATATGTGCACATTCGAAGTAGTTTAAAGATAACCCTTTATTCATAAAATGAGGTATCTTTGCTTTGGGATTACATCATCAAGATAAGGTACGTTAGCATGAGCGTCTATATACTCCTCCAGCTCATCTTTCTCGAGGGCTACCCCCAGTGCGAGCGAAGGCTTCGGTGGATTCCTGTGAAGTTTTACCCCTAAGGGTTCTGAATTTATAAGAGGTACCAGAGCCTCTCTCTGTGGTCTTCGAAGGTGAATGACTATAGGTTCTGAAGGTGTAGACGACGTTGGATCTTCCCTCTGTGATTGATTCGGCCTATGAAGGCAATAAACCAGAGGTTCGAATGTTGTGGACGGTATCAGATCTTTCCTCTGCGGTCGATTCAGCCTATAAAGGCGAACAACCAAAGTTTCAGATGTTTTAGAGAGTGTCGGATCTTCCTTTGGAGGTCAACTCAGTTTATGAAGGCAGACTACCAAAGGTTCGGGTGCCTCTTTGTGCAGTTTTATGACAAAGGAAACTATTGTGTCAGGAGCGCGTGCCTTGAGATGGACCCTCAGGAGCTCATCTGGTGTTGTCGCTGCCTCTGCTTTATCACCGGCCTCGTTGCCCCCCTCCTCTTGAGGGACTTGCTTGTAGAGGATTGCATCAAAGTAGTAGGTCTTGACCCCTTAAATCGGATCTACATTCGCGAATTCTATCTTACCGTGCCATGGTCGTCGACATATTTAGACATTGGTGGAGAGTTGATGGCACGATCATGTATTGGTGTATCCAAGGTCGTCCGAGCAAGAAATTATAGGATACATCTACGTCAATAACGTAGCAAGTGACCTCTGTCTTCAAGTCGCTGATATGATATTTCAGTCGAATCTTGCCCAGATGGTAGCTTCTTCCTGCGTTGAAGCCACTGATGGTAGTATTAGTGCCAGCCGATGCATCGGGATGCCCAAAGTCTGTAGGAAATTTGCGTAATGATGCTGATTGATGAACCAGGATCGATGTGCATCCGGTCCACCTTAATGGAGCCGATGTACCATTTATAATACAGGGGACAATCATGCCGGTTGTTCTTTAGCAACATATCCTGTTGCGAGAACGTGATATTGGGAATTGCCTCCACGATATTATTGCAGTGGGGGCAAACAGCTGGATCTTCAGCTGGCAGTCTGACCTGCGCCAGGTAGGTATCGGTATTTTGTAATGCCTCGCTAAGAGCAGTCCGAGTGTCTCTAGAGAGCTGTAAAAGCTCAAATAGTGATAACTTTGCAGGGATATTGGCGAGTTAAGCCAAGACGTCAAAGTTGTAGGACTTTTCAGTCCCTAAGCTATTTTCTTATACAACGGCTTGTCGAAGCATCCCTCTTTTTGTTTAGACTTGTCCGCTGGTAGGGTTAAGATGGACCCGGATTAGTCACGACATGAGTAGTAGTTGGAGGTATATTGACGTCGGGAGCTTTGTAATCTCATTGGTAAGTAAGGCCCAACCAGGTTGCCCCTGCCCAGGCCTCCTCAGCGGTGGAAGAAACCATGCGCAGGACTTGGTTTTTGGTATTTTAGGCTTGACGGCGGAAGGCGCTGCTTGCTGTATCAAGTCTGGGACCAGGTCCGGGTAGACCCACATAATCTCGCCCTGAGGCGTAGTAAGAGGTATCCGTCCAGCTGCTTGGTCGCGATCTGGTGGAAGATTGACTATATCCATTATTTTCCATGGGATCGATAAGACTCCATCCTGGGCTTCCGTCATGGGAAAGTTGTCGAACTGGAGGGATACCATATTGGCAGCAACTGTTACGTCATCTAAGTCCAAGGAGAGAGCTTTGGTATCGATTAAGAACTGGATGTACCACTTCAATGTATAACAATCTCGTATTGCATAGTGGACGTACCGATGGAAGTGACAGTACTTCGGGTTATTTCTGCCAATTCTAATTGTCTTGACGTTAGGGAGCCAAAGTTTTTCTTCTTTCATCAGCATGTCGAAGATGGGCATGACATCATCATCCTCAAAAGAGTAAGTATCCTTTAATTTTGGAGCTTCCACCTATTTTTGCTTCAGCTTTTTGTATAAGTTGGCGACCAAGGCCTGCTTTCCTTTTCCCTCGCGGCTATTGTTGCCACCGTTGTTGTTGTTGGGACGACTCCCCTATCATTGGCGATAGGGATATGTATGCCCAATATTCTGGAGTCCTTGACTTTCTTCTCGGTGCCAACAACCATTATAATGAATGTCGTCCAGTCTTTAAGCTGGCTATCACCTATCCAGAGGCTGACTGTCGGAAGTAGGTTTATCCGACACATTTCCATCAGTATCATTTTGGGATTGCCAGGAGGCAGCCTCAGCTTGTCAGAACCGCTCGATATAATTTTATGCTAGTTCCTTTTCTCCCTGGACAACGTCCATCAGGGAGGACATAGTCATGTCACTTTCCGCCTCATAGAATCTTTGGAGAAAAAGACTCTTTAGGTCATCGAACGATGAGATACAATTATCTTGGAGACTGCAAAACCAGTCGAAGGCCACCCCGGATAATGTTTCGATGAAGAGCCTAGTGAGGATAACATCGTTGGGGGGTAGGTACCCCGTCATAGTTTTAAAGTAGCTCATATACAGGCGGGGGGGGGGTGACTTCTTTTCAAATGTGTCAATATTGAAGGGTTTGTACTCTGGAGGATAAGGTATATCCCTCCATTCCAGCAAATATGGATGCCGCACTATGAGATCGCAGAGTGAGTCCCATTTTTTATGGAATCTATGTAGGCTCGGAGTTCTCAGACCTCCCTTATCACTTCCCTAGCTTCATCTATCGCAGGAGGAGCAGACGACCCTGGTATAGCATGACGGCCGCCAACAGGAGTGGTTGTATTTGAATCTGCATTAGTTCTAGGATCTTGATCTGAGATCCTTGGCGGTTGGGAGGCTAAAGTTGCCTTGATGTCTAGCACTGCTTGGGTCAAGGCATGCATTGACTCGCTCATAGTGTGCATCATGGCTTCGAGGGTTTCGAGACGTTGCTGGTCACTGGGACCTTCGTGGTCATCCTTTGGCCTATACATCATTCTTTCATGAGACGAGTAGGAAGGGATGGTTGACGTAGCACTCTATATTTCAGACTCTAGCAGTAAATAGTCGTCGGGGAGAGCTAGTAGTGCTGTATCTTGTTCGGACTCTGATGGAATACTACCCCCAACGTAGGAGGCCACGTCTTCCCTCCGAGGGTGGCTACCCCGAGGGACTTCAACATTTGTTTCTTGGGAATCCTTATCTCCTCGAAATATCGGATTGTCGTACAAGTCCGGTGGATTACTACCCTCATCTTGTGTAACCTCCAGTAGTTCTGAGGCAGAACTACTCCTAGCGGCTGGGAGCTTCTTCTTCGAGCGGGTCCCTAGAAAATATCTTCTGCGGGTCCCGCTGCTGGTCCTCTTGGTAGTCACCTTCTCAATGTGCTAGTTGAGATTGACAGACTGGAGGTATTGGATTTATTTCCTCCCATGGTGGAAGGGACCTTCCAAAGAGAGTAACATAAGGCAAATGGTATCTCATCCTCCTTAATTTTTTGCACCGAATCCTTGGATTGTTGTAGGATAGCTGCCACCGGGTGCAGTTGTTGGAATGCCGACTGCCTGCTTGAAGGTGCTGCCACTTTGTTGCTGCAACAGTTAATGATAATTTTGGTACAATGATGTCTTGGGTGGGGACCCTTCGTATGCCGTAGCTGTCACCCTCGCCTTGCGCTTGTGATTGATAACATTGCGCAAGTCAAGCGAGGGCTGACTCACCTTTGCACCCTCTTCCTGAGCACGGGAAGACCGAGCTCATGGGTGTGTGATTGTTATTTTTGCTCCCTGATTTACGGTTCGTACAAGAACATTTCCTAGATCTTCAATAGAAGACTTTGGAGACGGACCCTGTCTATTTGTCGCTGAGGACTGGACTCATGGGTTGGTCTTATACAACTTTCCATGAGGAGCCCGCATAACAGTTAGCGGTACACTCCAACGGTCACCCGAATGGACAGTCGCTTGACCACGACGAGCTCGTACTACCCTTGACTTCTTCGACTTGGCACCCGTAGGCATGTAGTACGAAAAGTCCAAGTTTGGTTTTTTACCATACTCAGTATGGCGCATAGGGTCAGCGCTGAGTGAGATTTTGTCGAAAATAGAGGTTCGACTGCTGTGCGGGCCGTATGTGGCCATCTGCCTATGGCAGTGAACCAGTACAACATATTCAGTCTTATGCGGTCTCCTCCTAGGCCGCATAAAACTCACACAAATATCCGAACGTCTGTCATCATAGTATTTTTCTCTGCCAGAGTTCGGGTGCTAAGTATTTTTTGCGTTCGGCGAGGATTTTGCATGGATAGTCTGGGGGGACACCCGACGAGCACCTTCATCGGCAGAGAGAGAGGAGAGGAGCGCAAGCTCCGTAGCTGGGCGAGGCATATTGGCCTGTGCTACCCACGTCATGCGGGTCTTCAAGTAGTGAGCACCCTTCTGGTTGGAAGAGGCTACCGCATAATCAGTGGATGCATGATGTGCTATCCTTGCGGCAAGAAAAGAGACCCGAGCTTGGCTGGGTCGGATTATGCCATAGCTTTCTCATCAGAGGAGAAAGAAATCCCCAACAGAGTCGCTATCTTGTTCGTCATTAAATTCAAAAGTTCTAAGAAACCTTAATTTAATTAACAAACGAAAAGAGAGTACAAAGAGGTCATAGGCAGAAAATCTAAGTACAAATTTATTTTTTGGGAGTAGCGATGGAGAGTTAGGAGTGTAGCAACTCTCTTTACTCCATGGATGATCCAATGCAGGAGAAGGAAGCTCTTCTCTCTTGCTTGACTGTAGGTTCGTCGATATCCCTTCTGTATGGGTATGGTACCCTACTATTTATAGTCACCCCTGTGTGCGCATGTGTTGGGCCTCATGTATGCTGGAGGGTGCCATTTGTCCCTCCTTAACAGGGTGCAACTGTAAGCATGAGCAGACCAAGCTGCTATGTGTGAGCTTGTTAGGATTTTTATTGCTAAAGATCTGGGTGGTTCTCATCCTTCATGGGCGAGACTTGGTCAGCTAGACTCATAGTCCGCACTTGGTTGGAGAGAATCACTTTTACCGTAACAACAAGATTTGATCTTCATGGAGTCTCAAATACATGTGACCAGAGATGCATGGGATATACGGAGTCTAGGACGCATGGGCCAGAGACGCATGGACCACATAGAGCCTGGGACACATATGGCCAGAGATACATAGGATGTACGGAGTCTGGGACCCATGGGTCCAGAGACGCATGGACCGTATAGAGCCTGGGATGCATATGGCCAAAGAAGCATGGGACGTACGGAGTTTAGGATGCACTAAAGAAGCATGGGGCCAGAGACGCATGGAACGTATGGAGTCTGGGATGCATGGGGCGAGTTGTGCTATATACGTGGCGCTACACATTCATCGAGAGTGAAGTTTTGTGCTGACATTAGACTTTTGTCGTTTTAGTGTGTTCATGTATTTTGAAGCAATAAAAAATCCTTTTGTCAGGATTCTGTGCCCGAGGTGATCTTGTTGACAGGATAACATGTCAAGTCTGTCTGTGGCCTGAATTGTTTCGGCTGATTGGGACGCATGGACGTCGCCTTGTTGGGCCGCAAGGAGATTCTGCGGCCTGATCTCTTCTGAGTTTTTATTTTGGGGTGCAGGGTCGCGTGGATGCATATTTTCATGCTTCTATAGTTACACTTCCTCATATCACACACTGGCACCTACACTACCCATACCATATCCAATAGTCACTTGAACTTGGCACTCCTCACAACTCAAGCTTACAACAAAATACCTTTCTTATCTATAAATATATGTATCACAACCTTTAGCCTCACTTTAATCGGTATTCCCCCAACCCTACGCTATCTTGCACTTAGATACTTTAACTAGTTGCAACTGCTACTGCAGTCCAGTAGGAACTGCAAACAATTTGGCAGAAATTGCTCAAGTCTGCATACTACCGCTCACTCCAATACCCCACATTACTGCACAACTAAACTCAGGTGCATTTCTGCACTATCTCACTGCTAGCACATGACTGGGTTTTTGCTGTGTCCACTGCTACAGACCCAAGTCCTCAAACAGTACCAAACACCCACTTACCATATCAGTCACCCATGTATCCCTTCTAAGACTCATCCCGTCTCAACCAAGTATCCCCAGAACATTCTTAACTCCCTGTCAGTGCACCAATTAGTGCACACACACATACACACTTGAGCACCCTCACCTGCACACAGAATTGAAATACCAAACTGAACACCCCTCAAGTCTACCACAAAGACTCTTCTTCACTTGGTACCACTGTTGCTACTGTTGCTTTACCTGTGTACAAAGCATCAGCAGTTAAATCCACTCTTCCCAAACCTGGACATATCTATACACCTACTAACTAACTGTCTGTAACCAAAATACTGTGTAGTTTAGTGAATTACACACTTCCACTGCTGCACCACCAACTAAACACGAGTACCCAACTTAACCCATCAATATAGTCCAAACTGGACTGAACTACAACTCTGATACTTGCATACCTTAGCCCATAGCACCAACTAACATCTTAACTGAACACAGTGTTCAGTCTCTAATATGTGCAATGCACTGCTCCATGCTAACCTGGCTCTCCTTCACTAACTCTGGAATTTATCCCACACTCACACTCACTAGCTTAAGAACCCACACTAATATCTAACCTACTGCACTTGGTATCCTACTACTGGAACCTCCACCCAAATACTAACTGCACTAGCAGTTGGACTGATACTTACTGTGTCCATTATCCAACCACCCAAGCTTGCAGAGTACTATTTCATGCTCTGTAGTAGGGTACAGAGGATACCCATGATTCACATTATTATACCATTACAAATCCAGCCATTATAGACACTACACAAATACCTGCAACTGAACACACATCTCACCAATATTATCCCACATGCACAAGTGTGCTCAAGCCTTATCATATACAAATTCGAAAGATAAGTGCTTGCAGTGCTTGCAATGCACTGCCACTGCTCAATTGACCTGCTATTACAGGCTTTTCCTTGATCACTGCACTACAGTAAAGCCAATCTGCTAAAGGCCAGTACAGACTTACTCCTCAGTTCTTACTGGTACTCAAGTATCAGTCCCCCATACTTCACTATCCTCACCTGGACACCAACAACAATAATAGCTACAACTGAACTCCCAAACCCTTTGTAAGATTCTGCCACCTGGATGGAGACTTATCTTGGACATGCGCAGACCTCTTCATAGAGTTCTATCGTGTAGACGAGCACTCCTCTGTAACATGTGCGTTGAGCTTTGGCGTGGCCGCTTGGGTGGGGGATCGTCTGCTTTCATGTGCGCAGAGCTTTATCTCTGGCTCGACCGCATGGATGAGATCTCCTCTTGCTTGTGTGCGCAGGCGCGGTCGTACGTCGCTGCGGCCAAAATAGTCGTATGTGGCAGCTTATGCCTTTATGCGATCTTCGTTGAGACTGATGCGTGTCCTCTTTTTGTAGGTTTTGACCTTGCTCGTTATGCTCATAATAGAGCATGGAAGGATATCATAATACCCATCATTCGTAGAGAATGTCACCCTTATGCGGTGGTTCTTCATCAAGAACTAATCCAGGAGACGAGGATGGTTCACCGAGAACCGGTCCAGGAGACGAGGACCGTTGTAGAGCGTCTACTCCTGCTCTTCCCTAGTTATCCATCAGTATGGATTCTTTTCCATATAATGAGGTTTGCACTATAGAGTGGTGAGCCAAAAAGCATTAAGCTCTGCAGATGGGCCCACTTTGTGTCCGTGGCAAAAAAAATATGGGGACGCCTTTTAATGAAAGAGGTTCTTGTCGGCGAGAACTTATAGAACCCTTAAAAGGGGTTTCCATTATATGTACTCATGACCTTGAATATTAATGAAAACCTTTGGAATGTAACAAATTTCTATCATATGTACTCATGATCTTGAATAAAAGTGTCTCCTTTTCTGGAACTCCTTCCTTCATTTGTCTTATTGTGTATGAATTTTATGTGATCTTTAGATATTATAATAGAGGTAATATGGATGTAGTACAATATCGTGGCTTTTTTAAGGATATCTCGCTGGGGGATCTTTGGTTGACTTATTACTTTTTGTGCACTAAAGTACAGGTAATAAATTCAAAAATAATCTCTATCAGAGGTTATATGGACATGATAGGTTTTATGGACCCATTACTTCTTGCGCGCCTGGGTGCAAGTAATAGGTTTAGAACAAGCCCTGGCAGAGGTAATATGGACATGGCAGTTTTTGTGGACTTAACACCGCTTGTGTACCTTAGTGAGTACGGGTGATAAGTGGGAATGACAACCGATATCAGAGGTAATATGGACGAGATGATCGATAGCCAAAACCCAAAAAGTTTGCTTAGAGGTAATATGGACATAGAAAAATTAGTCAAAAAGGAATATTAGGACGATAGTTCAGAGGTTGTCACGACCCACACCCGGTGTAAGGGTACAAGTCAAAAACAACGCCCAGCCTACGTCGTAGAATCGGCGGTAGAACGCTGCCTAGATAAACTATCTAACAATATAATGAACCACCAAAATGATAATATACCCAATCACAGAACTAAGATAGAAATAAGCACGAATTAGATAAAGAATAGAATAGTCACAATACAACTCATGAGTCTAAAATAATACATCAATGAGTCTGAAGAAGTAACAAATAAGCTGGAGACAAATCCAGTACAAAGAATACTACGAAGCTACAACTCCAGGGTCAACTGTCTCAGCTGGGATAAGTCCCTCCTGAGCCAGGGTCTCAGAATCTAAACCCACAATATCCTGGGGTCCATAATAGGTAGGGTACCACTCCTCAGTGTCATCTGGAAAAATATATCCAGTCAGGAAAGGAGCAGAGTACATCTCTAACAGCAGTTCTAATCAATGATAAAAACTATGTAACAGTAAATAGATGTGGATAAACAAGATGCACAATAGATACAAGAGATATATATACAATAAGGAAATACTGAAAATAAATACAATAATGAACAATATGCCAATGAAACAAGAATACTAATGACTAAGTGTGTGAGTACTAGCTTAACATGTGATCGGCTTGGACAAGATGCAATGCGGCCTGGCTAATCATACATGTGGTGTATGATCAACACTATTCAGTAATCAGTACTTGATATAATAGGGATATTGATCATATATCTATACTAATACTCTCCACCCCCGACTGGTATAATAGATCCAACCATGGTATGCTATGGCACGAGATTCTCCAAGAAGATAGCGACTCTTCCCGAGAATCGGTGTCTGTACATGTACAAGATAACCAATGAAATAATACTTGTATATATACACTATATACCAAGGAATAACATCTCATGACGAGATCCGGATATACCAATCCGTGTAACCATAGTGTCAAGAGAAGCATGGATATCTACACTAGATACAATAAACATAGAGGACATCATAAATGAGAAACTATCAGAGAATGTACTCGCCTGAAGTCCAATGAATAGTCTCACAGATGTCTGACTCGGTGCCTCGAAGACCTAGATATGGAATACAACATCAATACAAGGTTCCAAAAGGAGAATAAGTTAAACTGGTCAACTTCTAGGTCAATAAGTCAATTCTAAGTCAAAAGTCAACTATGGTCAACTTTAAGGTCAACTATGGTCAATTATGGTCAACTATGGTCAAACCAAGGTCAACTATCTATTTCTAGGTTGCACAAGTCTAACACAAAAATCTTGGGTCAAGATATAAAAATCTAAGTCATAAAAACCACATCCTAAAATATTAGGATACCGTATCTCCGGATACGTAAATTCCAAGATAAACATCATAATACATATATATCAAACAATTATGTATAATAATATAGAATATTAATTTACATATCAAATAGGTACCATGGTTTTGAACCAACTTGGTATCTCACAAAAATCACAATCTTGATACCCAAACCGCGTATCTTGAGTATCCCTATTTACCTTGGTCTCCTCAAGATAATACTCAATACCTTGATATAATAATACCCTCATATATAATATATAAATATATACTAATATTATACAAATAAAAATATAGCATAATAGTATATTATCTCAATATTAATACATATATATATACATATATATATATAAATATACTATATAAACATATATATATAATAATCTGCCTAACTGTCGCTGAAAACAGTGTTGAAAAACACTAATACGCTGAAACCAAGCTTTTAGTGACAGTTCTGGCTGTTACTGAAGCTGCCGTCACTGTTGCTGTTTGGAATCTGCACTGCTGTTGCTGCTTTGGTGACGGTTAGCAACCGTCACCATTCCCGCCGTCGCTTCTGCTGTATTAAGTTTCCCGCTGCTGCTGTATTAATGACAGTGGCTGCTGTCATTAATAGCCCGCCACTGCTACAGCGGCTGCTACTGTATTAATGACAGTGGCTGCTGTCATTAATACCTCCGTCGCTAAAAACCTAAAAAATATATATAATATATATAAAACATATATATATAACATATATATATATCACCCAAATAAATAAATATATATATATATATATATATATATATATATATATATATATATATATATATATATCTATATATATAATAACTATACATACCCTCTCATATTATTATGTGTATAAATAATATAGCAACAACACACGCATACAACATATATAATAAATATACATCTATACATATATATAAATAATCATATAATAACTATAATTAATCTAATTACTTAATTAAACATACACATATATTTTATAAAAATAATTTTATATATTTATATCCCTAACATATATTATAACATATATACTAATGCATGTAGAAGAAAGCTACATAATATATATTCTATTAGTACATATATAATACATAGATCTATGCTACAATAAACACTATAATAAATACACCATAATACATATATAATATCTATATATATACACAATTATAATTCAAGAATTAAAGCATAATTAATTAGATCCACACATAAATACACAATAAATGGAGAGTATCACACTGTATCCCACTAGATCTAGGATACGCATGTGATACGAGTTCACCACACATCCAATTGTACCCCGAAGGACACAAGCAAGTCACAAATAATATTTATGAACAAAACAAAGTGTCAAATGTAGATCTATGTGTCCGTGTCAAAATACGACACGTACAAAGTCCCGTGTCGGAGGAAAACCCTCCAAAACAACATGTATCACCAAATTGTTGGGATACGACCTACACGTACCTAATTGTGGACACGACACTAGCCCCAAACACATAAACACATGCCAACTTGATCTATAGGATCAATTGACACACAATAAATGTTATTCTCAAAATTTCTCCAAAATTGACACAAAAAGTACCATAACTTTCTCAATAGGCCTCCTATGAACACAAAACCAAATCATATGGGTAGTATATGCATATGGGTTGATTTTTCATGATTTAATCTCAGATTTAGAAGCTATTTTAAGGGGAAAACTGAATTGTGCCTATTGGAAGATGGATTCCCAATGAAACCTCCAATTGAGATAAAATTGCTTCCAACTTATAGATCCTTGCTCCTCTTTGTAGATCCTTACTTCCTCCTTCTAGATCCTTGTTCCTCAAGTCTTTAATATTGATTTGGGAAGGAATTGGAATGAATTTTGTAGGGAAATAAAGTGGAAATGAAGGAAATTTGGTAGTGGAAAATTCTAGATCTAGATTTGGAATGAAAAAGAGGAGAGAGAAAATTTCTCCTCTTTTTATATAGGCCGGCCCCTTTTCTCTCCCTCAAGTTATCATATAATGTCCATTATACCCCTTGGGGCCTCTCATGAAGAAATAATTAAGGTAGGAAGCTTCTAGTCCAATGATTTAATTAATTTAATCCATCTCCTTAACAATAGGCTTTTCTTAATAGGCTAAGTTTAACTAATTAATTCATGTTGGTCCATGGGTCCAAACTAAACTAGTTAGGTCCACTAATACAAGTCTAAATTAAATAAATAACATCTAATAATAATTAAATAATACCATAAATAATTATTTATCAAGCACAATAATTAATTAAATAGGAAATTACTAAAATACCCTTTCCTAGAAAATGTGGTAGTGACAGAGGTAATATGGACGTGAACCGATATTCAAAAAACTCACTGAGGAGTGATTTGCTGAGTGTGGTTTATCCAAACATGAAGATAGACCTGGGGATTGCTCCACTAGAAAGATTTTGAGGATCCATCATCTGTTGTATATCTAGGTCTTCTGGATACCGATGGTGGCTTTTACAAGAATTTATAAAGAAAGAGAAAATTTTGCACATAGTCACTTGTTGGGGATGAAGAACCAAGAGTATAAAGATGCACATCTGGGTTGTCCTGTCTGGAGATAAGGGAAGTACAAGTCAAGTTTAGACGTAGTACTTTTTTAGGAACTTGTCATTGATAGGCATCATGAGCAAGTCGCCATTGGGTTTTGTGAGCCGGTAGGCACCGTTGGAGAATATCGATTTTACGACAAACGGGCCTTCCCATTTGGGCTGGAATTTGTCGACCATTTTGTGGGTCAGAACTATCGGTCGTCTTACTGTCAAGACTAGATCGTCTACTTAGAATGTTTTCTCCTTGACCCGCTTGTTGAAGGCTCTAGAGAGACGCGCTTAGTATAACCCAGTGCGCTGCTGAGCTAAGAGTCATTTTTCTTCGAGTGCTTTCAACTCTTGTAGTCGTCGGCGATGGTTGTCATCCACGGTTAGCTGATTGGAGAGAGACACTCGGAGTAAAAGGATTTGGATCTTAAGGGGAAGGACCACTTTACTTTCGTACACCAAAGAGAATGATGTACTTCCTGTAGCTATCCGGGCCATTGTACGGTAGACCCAGAGACATTCACCTAGCTTCTCGTTCCAGTCGTGCTTGTTGTATGACACAAACTTCTTGAGAAGCTTGATGATGGTTTTATTGAATGCCCCAGCCAACCCATGTGTCGCTGGGTTGTAGGTAGTTAACGCCACATTTTGAATCCATTTTTTGTCGCAGAACCGGTAGAATGCATGACTTGTGAACTGTGGACCATTGTCATGAATGATCCTTTGTGATAAGCCAAAGCGATATATGACGTAATTCTTGACGAATCTAATCACGTTGGATATCTTGACTTCTACGAGTGGTACTACTTTTGCCCACTTGGAGAAGTAGTCGGTGATGGCCAGGATGAACTGGTTTCCCTTAGATGAAGGTAGACTTATTGGTTCGATGATATCCATTCCCCATGCCTCAAACGGCCAGGATGCTACCGTTGGGTGCAAAAATTTTGAGGGTTGGTGGATGAAGTTTGCGTGGATTTGGCACGTATGGCATTTTCTCGCATACTGGCCTCTGCTACTATCGTCGGCCAGTAATAACCCATTCTCTGACGACGGTCCTGTAGCTTTGGGCTGGGTTGGTGTGTGCCACATATGCCATCATGGGCTTCCCGAAGTGCCTGTTTGGCTTCTATATTCGATAGGTATCGTAGCAGAAGGCCGTCGTATGGGCGGCGATACAGTATTTTAGTAGCCGTATCATAGTAGAATCGGAGGGAACATCTCCTGATGGACGTGGCTTCCTTTGGATTCTCGAGGAGAATTCCATAGATCGCGTAGCCAATGAACGAAAGCCTCCAGTCTTGGACATCAGTGTGTGTTTTTGCCACGTAGCTCAGACATAGGCAGAGGTTATTTTTTGGGCATACCGGCTCTTGATCGGTTATCGAGATTAGCTGATAGGTATTGTCTGGAGCTGCCAAGAAGGCAGCGAGGCTGGTTAGGGATTGAGATGATGCCAAGCGCAGCTTGGTGGTACAAAATTAGGTCTTCATTTTAGACTTTATATTTGCCTCGAACTTAGTTGACTATCATCTTGGAGTCACCATATGCCTCTAAATAGTCCACCCCCACTTGTTTAGCAAGTTGGAGTCCAATAATAAGAGCGTTATATTCTGCTACATTGTTAGAGCATGGCTACGTTAGGGAATAAGCTCGATTAATGACCAAATTATAAGGGAAACTCTGGCGACGATATTGCCTTCGGGCCCTGTTCTCGAAGCGCCGTCGAAGAACATTCGCCAGATAGCTTCACACGAAGTCACGTTTGAGTTTGCCACTTCATCTGGAATCTCGTCGTAGAGTTTCAAAGTTTCAGGCACCGGATATGCTGTCAGAAAGTCGGCCTGTGCTTGGCCCTTGAAGGATTTCTGTGGGATAAACACCATATCGTATGGAGACAATAGTATCGTCCAGGTATCTTGGCAAGAACTGAGCGCTCCTGGTTTGGTCATGAGAACTCTGAGCGGATTGACTCACGAGATCACATGAATAGTCTATCCAGTCACGTAATGCCAAGTTTTCTGGACAGCAAATACTAGAGCAAGGCATTCCTTTTCAATAAGGGTGTACTTATGCTCTGCACCGACCATCATCCGACTAAGGTAGTAGATGGCCTGCTCATAGCCCGTGTCACTATTCTGGGCTAATAGAGTGCTGATGGAGTGATCCATTATACGTACATAGAGTAGGAAGGGCTTTCCCACGATTGGGGCTACCAACACTGGAGGGTTTGAGAGGTATCCCTTGATATTGTCGAACGCGCACTATCATTCTTTATTCCAGACAAAGGAGACACATTTCTTCATAAGCTGGGTGATTGGCCGACAACACCTAAAGGGGTTTGATATAAACCTCCTAATGTATGCTAGTCTTCCTTGAAGTCCGCAAAACTACCGGAGGTTCCTCGGCGGGTTCATCTCAAGGATTACTTTAGTTTTTTTTTGGTCTATGTGAATACCCTGGCAAATAATGATAAAGCCCAGGAATTTGTCGCTGGAGACTCCTTGGAAGGATTTGGTAGGGTTCATCTTGAGCTACTGCATACGCATGAGGTCGAACACAGTCTTCAAGTCCCTAAGGTGATCACCTTTAGAGTAACTTTTGACGGCAATGTCATCGATGTAACACTCCACTGTCTTGTGCAGATATTCATAAAAAATAGTGCTCATAGCTCGTTGGTATGTAGCACCTGCATTTTTTAGACCGAAGGGCATGACTGTGTAGCAGTATACTCCTATCGGTGATTGGAGCAATGTATGCTTCTCGTCTTCAGGAGATATCTTGATTTGATTGTAGCCATAGAATCCGTCCATGAAGGACATACGCTCGAAGCCACAAATATTATCGATCATTATTTCAGTGATCAGAAGAGGAAACTCGTCTTTAGGGTATGCCGCATTTAGATAACGGAAGTCAATACTGATCCGGATCTTCCCTTTTTTTTGACGACGGATACGATGTTGGCTACCCAGTCTAGATATTGTTCTTCGTGAACGAAGCCACTAGCTATCAGTTTGTTGACTTCGACTTTGATGGCGTTCATTATGTCTGGCCAGAATCGTCATTGTTGTTGCTTGACATGCTTAGCGTACGGCAAGATGTTGAGCTTGTGGACCGTGATTTGGGGGTCCCGTCCTGGCATGTCTTTGTAGCTTCAGGCAAAAACATCAATCTATTCCCTGACGAGCTGTAGCAAGAATTCTCGGTCTTCGTCAGACAGACTTTTGCTGACGAAGATAGGCTTAGGGGAAGTCTCGTTACCTAGATCGACTTGTATAACTTTGTCCTCAGTAGGAGGGTCTCGCTGCTCAGATCGTATCTCCCAAAGGGAATATAGGCATTGGGCCTATGACTCTATTTTAAAGAGTTTGGGTGGGTCCCCGTTGTCTTCCTCAGAGTCAGCTGACACCATGTTGGCAGACAACGTTTGCCTGAGCATGTCCCCGATACTGACGTCATAGTCCCAAGCGGAAGATTCTGAAGAGTGAGAGTGCACTTAATCTTCTTCCTCTGAATCCTCGGAAGTTGTGAGAGGAGTTACATATCCTAAGCCATGCTTGGTCTTATGGTAGTAATCCTCGGACTTGCTTGCGGAAGCAGATAGACGGAAGGGTAGCCGTCGGCCCTTGCCATGGTGTAAGCCCTTATTGGCCTTCAGGTCGTACCCCATCTTCTGGTTAAGGTGCTTGGCTTGCGAGCCATATCAGTTGAGTGATATTTTGCCAAAATCAAGTTTCGGATCCAGTTCTTCTTGGGTGAAGGATCAGGGACATTCTATTCTGCCGAAGATGACGAGTTTGTCTCCCCTCCTTCTGGCCAGTACTGGGAAGTAGGAGTTTTGGCTGGGGAGGATCTGGTTCACTGCATAGGAGGTAGTCACCTGTGTTTGCAGATGAAGGCCCAGATCATGCTCCATGGAATACAATGTGCTTATATATGCACGTTCAAAGTAGTTCAAAGATAACCCTTTATTCATAAAATAAGAGATTTTTGCTTCGGGGATTACATCATCGAGAGAAGGGATGTTGGCATGAGCGGCTGTATACTCCTCCAGCTTATCTTTTTCGAGGGCCACACCCAGTGCGAGTGAAGGCTTCGGTGGATTTCTGCTCAGTTTTACCACCAAGGGTTCTGAATTTATAAGAGGAGCTGGATCCTCCCTTGGTGGTCTTCGAAAGCGAATTACCAAAGGTTCTAAAGGTGTAGACGACGCCAGATCTTCCCTCTACGGTCGATTCGGCTTATGAAGGCGAACGACTAGAGAATCGAATATTGTGGATAGTGTCGAATCTTTCCTCTGTGATCGATTCATCCTATGAACGCGAATGACCAAAGATTCGGATGTTGTAGACAGCTTTGGATCTTCCTTTGGCGGTCAACTCTACCTGTGAAGGTGGACTACCAAAGGTTCGGGTGCCTCCTTGTACAGTTTTATGACAAAGGGAGTAGTTGTGTCGGGAGCGCATGCCTTGAGATGGACCCTAAGGGGCTCCTATGGTTTTCTCGCTGCCTCTGCTTCATCATCGGCCTCGTTATCCCCCTCCTATTAGGGGACTTGCTTGTAGAGGATTGTATCAGAGTAGTAGGTCTCGACTCATTTAAACGGGTCTACATCTGCGTATTCTGTCTTGATCGTGTCGTGGTCATCCATATACTTTAGACATTGGTGGAGAGTTGATGGCACGATCATGTATTGGTGTATCCAAGGTCGTCCGAACAGGATATTGTAGGATACATCCACGTCAATGACATAGCAAGTGACCTCGGTCTTCAAGTCGCCGATCTGATATTTCAGGCAAATCTTGCCCAGAGGATAGCTTCTTCCTGCGTTAAAGCCACTGATAGCAGTATTAGGGGCTGTCAACCGATGCATCAGGATGCCCAAGGTCTATAGCAGACTTCACGGGATGATGCTGATTGCTGAACCGGGATCGATGTGCATCCGGTCCACCTTAATAGCGTCTATATACCTTGTGTAATACAGAAGACGATCATGTCGGTTGTTCTTTTGCAACATATCCTGTTGCGAGAACGTGATATTGGGTATTGCCTCCACAATATTATTGCAGTGGGGGAAAGCAGTCGGATCTTCATCTGGCAGCTTGACCTGTGCCAGATAGGTGTCGATATTTTGCAATGCCTCGCTAAGAGCACCCCGAGTGTCTCTGGAGAGCCACAGAAGCTCAAATAGTGACAACTTTGTCGGGGTATTGGTGAGTTGATCCAAGACGTCAAAGTTGTAGGTCTTTTCCAGTCCCTGAACCGTTTCCTTACGCAACGACTCATCGAAGCGTCCCCCTTTTTGTTTGGGCTTGTCCACTGGTAGGGGTTGAGTTAGACCCGGATCAGACACAACATATATAGTAATTGGAGGTGTATTGACATTGGGAGATTCGTAATCTCGCTGGTAAGCAAGTCCCGACCTGGTTGTCCCTGCCCAGGCCTCCTTAGCGGTGGAAGAAACCATGCGACAGGACTTAGTTTTTCGTGTTTTAGGCTTGACGGTGGAAGGCGTTGTTTGCTGCATCAAGTCTGGGACCAGATCCAGGTGGACCCACATGATCTTGCTCCGAAAGGTAGTAAGAGGTGTCAGTCCGGCTGCTTGGTCGCGAGCTGGGGGAAGATTGACTACCTCCATTGTTGCACTTTGGATCGGTGTGACTCCGTCCTGGGCTTTCGTTGCGGGGAAGTCGCCGAACTAGAGGGATACCAAATTGGCGGCAACTGCTACGTTATCGAAGTCCAAGGAAAGAGCTTTAGTATCTATCAAGCACTGGATGTATCGCTTCAATGTGTAACAATCCTGCATCGCATGGTGGACGTACTGGTGAAAGTGATAGTACTTCGGGTTATTTATGTCTGCCGCTTCAGGTTGGCGTCTGACGTCGGAAAGCCAAAGTTCCCCCCTTTCATCAGCATGTCAAAGATGGTCATAACATCATCATCCTCGAAAGAGTAAGTCTCCTTTGGTTTCAGAGCTTTCGTCTATTTTTGCTTCGGCTTTTTGGTTAAGTTGGCGACCAAGGCCTGCTTTCATTTTCCCTCGCGGCTGCTGTTGCCGTTATTGTTGTTGTTGGGACGTCTTCCCCATCATCGGCGGCAAGGATATGTATGGCCAAGCGTCGGGCATCCTTGACTTTCTTCTCGGTATCGACAGCATTTATAATGAATGTCGTCCAGTCTTTAAGCTGGCTATCACCCATCCAGAGGCTGACTGTCGGAAGAAAGTTTCTCCGCCACATTTCTATCAGCGTTATTTCGGGATTTCCAAGAGGCAGCCTCAGCGCAGCTTGTCAAAACCGCTCGATATAATTTTGTGCTAGTTCTTTTCTCCCTAATAAATGTCCATCAGGGAGGACATAGTCATGTCACTTCCTGCCTCAAAGAATCTTTGGAGAAAAAAACTCTTAAGGTCATCGAACGATGAGATACAGTTATCTTGGAGACTGCAAAACCAGTCGAAGGCCACCCCGGATAATGCCCCGATGAAGAGCCTAGTGAGATAGCATTATTATGGGGTAGGTGCCCTGTCTTAGTTTTGAAGTAGCTCATATATCGACGAGGGGATGACTTTATGTCAAATGTGTCAATATTGAAGGGTTTGTACTTGGGCGGATATGGTACATCCCTCCATTCCAATGGATATGGCTGCCGCACTCCGAGATCGCGGAGAGAGTCCCAATTGCTCATGGAATCTATGCGGGCTCGGAGTTCTCGGACCTCCCTCATCGCTTCCCTAGCTTCATTTGTCGCGGGAGAAGAAGATGACCCTGGTAGAGCATGACGGTCGCCAACTGGGGAAGCGGTTGCATTTGAATCTGCATTAGTTTCAGGGTCTTGACCTGAGGTCCTTAGTGGTTGGTAGGCTACAGTTGCCTTAATGTCTAGCACTACTTGGGTCAAGGCTTGCATTGACTCACTCATAGCGTGCATCATGACTTTGAGGGTTTTAAGGCACTGCCGGTCACTGGGGCCTTCGTGGCGTTCTCTGCCATATATGTCGTTCTTACATGAGACAAGTAAGAAGGGATGCTTAACGTAACACTCTCTGCTTTGGACTCTTACAGTAAATAGCTGTCGGGGAGAGCTAGTAGTATTGCATCCTATTTGGACTCTAATGGAATACTACCCCCAGCGTAGGAGGCGGCATTTTCTCTCCAAGGGTGGCTACCCGCAGGGACTTCAGCATCCATTCCTTGGGAATCCTCTTCTCCTCGGAATGTCAGATTATCGTACAAATCTGGTGGATTACTACCCCCAGCTTTTGCAACCCCCAGTAGTTCTGAGGCAGAACTACTCCCAGCTGCTGGGAGCCTTTTCTTCGAGTGGGTGCCCTAAAAATACCTTTTGCGGGTCCCGCTGCTGGTCCTCCTGGTAGTCGCATTCTCAATGAGTTGGTTGATATTGACGGACTGGAGGTACTGGATTTCTTTTCTCCCATAGTGGAAGGGACCTTCCGAGCAGAGTAACATGAGGCAAGTGGTATCTCCTCCTCCTCGGGTTCTTGCACCTGATCCTTGGATTGTTGTGGGATAGGTACCATTGGGTGCAGTCGTTGGAATGCCGACTGCCTACTTGAATGTGCTACAACTTTGTTGCAATGACAGTTGATGATAATTTTGGCACAGTGATGTCCTGGAGGGGCCTTTGTATGCCGTAGCTTCCTCCCTCGCCTTGCGCTTGTGTTTGATCACATTGCTCAAGTCAGGTGAGGGCTGACTCACCTTTGGACCCTCTTCGTGACCACGGGTAGACCGAGCGCACGGGTGTGTGGGTATTTTTTTTGCTCCCTGATCTAGGGTTCATATAAGAACGTTCCCCAGATCGTCAATGGAAGACTTTGGAGACGGACCATGTCTATTTGCCGCTGAGGACTGGATGCACGGGTTGGTCTTATACAACTTTTTATCAGGGGCCCGTATTACAGTTAGCAATGCACTCCGACAGTCAGCCGAATGGACAGTCGCTTGAGCACGACGAGCTCGTAATTCTTCGACTTGGCACCCATAGGTGCGTAGTACGAAGAGTCCAAGTTTTGTTTTCACCATTCTCAGTATGACATATAGGGTCAGCGTTGCATGAGATTCGATCAAAAATAGAGGTTCGGCTGTTGTGCGGGCCGCATGCAGCCATCTGTTTATGGCATTGAGCTGCATATTCAGTCTTATGCGGCCTTATCCTAGGCCGCATGGAACTCACATCAAGGTCCGAATGTCTGGCATTATAGTATTTTCTCTGCCAGAGTTCGGGTGCTGAGTGTTTTCTCCGTCCGGCGAGGATGCCGCATGGATAGCCTAGTAGGACGCCCGACGAGCACCTTCATCAGCACAGAGAGAGAGAGAGACGAGGAGCACAAGCTCCACAGCTGGACGAGGTACAATGACCTGTGCTACCCACGTCCTGCGGGTCTTTAATTGGTGAGCACCCTTATGGTTGGAAGAGGCTACCGCATAAGCAGTAAACACATGATGTGCGGTCCCTGCAGCATTGAGAGAGACGAGGAGCGATTTTTTAGCAGTTGGGTAAGGCACGGTGGCCTTTGCTACCCACGTCCTGCAGATCTTCTTGGGCTTTGCTTGCCTTGGAGAAGGACTCGCGCTGTCCCCGGAGAGCATGTCCTCGAAGGCCTGTTGGTCGAAGCAGACCACCAGTATCCTTTGAGTAGACCCGAGCTTGGCTGCGTCGTATTGTGCCATAGCTTTCTCATCAGAGGAGAAAGAAGTCCCTAGCAGAGTCGTCATCTATTCGCCATTAAATTTAAAAGTTCTAAGAGATCATGGTTTAATTAACAAACAAAAAGAGAGTACAAAAAGGTCCTAGGAAGACAATCAAAGTACAAATTTATTTTCTGGGGAGTGGCGATGGAGGGTTAGGAGTGTAGCAACTCTCTTTACTCCATGGACGATCCGATGCAGGAGGAGGAAGCTCTTCTCTCTTGCTTGACTGTAGGTTCATCGATAGCCCCTCTGTATGGGTGTGGTACCTTACTATTTATAGTCACCCCTGGGCGCACATGTGTTGGGCCGCATGGATGCTGGAGGGACCCATGTGTCCCTTCTTAACAGGGTGCAGTTGTAACCGTGAGCAGGCCAACTTCCACTTGGGCACTTGTTAGGATTTTTATTGCTGAAGATCTGGGTGGTTCTCGTCCTTTGTGGACGAGACTTGGTCATCTTGACTCATAGTCCGCACTTGGTTAGATAGAATCACTCTTGTCGTAACAACAAGATTTGGTCTTCATGGAGTCTGAAACCCATGTGGCCAGAGACGCATAGCCAGAGACGCCTTGTTGGGCTGCATGGAGATTTTGCGCCCTAATCTCTTCTAAGTTTTTGTTTTAGGGCACAGGGTCGCATGGATGCATATTTTCCATGCTTCTACACCTACTAGTTAATTATAAAGAATAATTAGGGAGGGCTATATTGGGAAGTCTCTAAACAAATACTGTAACGCCCTAGTCCCAAAATACGTAGGACTAGGAATACATTACATGCCAGCTACGCATTCGACCAGACTCTGGTCTGACCTGAATACGTATAAGCTGTATAATAAGGGTAACTATCTAAGAATACTGAAAATATCTATGTCACAATCCACATAAAGAACAAAATATCAAGAATGAACTACATGTGCTAAAGTCGGCCGTCCAGTAACACATAAGCTCGAATAGACTCGAGAAAAAAATATGAGTCTATAAAAATGAAATAATATGAATAAATAACCATAACTCCGATAGAAATGATATAAGTACCTGGCACCAATGCCCGCATGACAAGCAACACACATCAGCAACTCCAAAGGCTCTATAATCGTCTATACTGCAAAAACTGGCAGGGGACCAGGTCCTCAGAGGGACGTAACAAGGTACAAGAAAACAACAAGCAAGAAGTAAACAGTGTAATAAAACCATAAACCAGGGTAAACTACTGTAACCAACTACGTAATATGCAAATGAGAGTATGGTATCGTACCCCGGGCTGGTACTTATGAAAGATCTTAAGGGACACTTCCGTAATCTAATAGTACACTCAAGGCTCCGTGTGGAGGAACCAGGAGAAAGTTGTACATATATAAATAATACCTTAGATTCCGCAGAGGGAACCTAAAGCCTAATACACAATAAATACTAATAAGTAAAATATGCCCAGAGCACGATGAAGACTCTCTCCACCCAATGTAAACTCATGTCTCAATCAAGACACGCAAGATCATGACCTCTAACTATCAGCACAAGTCATATACAATATGTATAACTATAATCATCCCTATATCATGCATCATGTAGTCCTATCCAAAGTCTACGTACCACGAACAAGTCGAGAAAGACTCTGTCACATGAATATCGTGTCATGTATCTTACGGTCGGATGTGCAAATAACATATGCACAAATTATGGGTTCGAAATAATGACTCTCTAACTACGATACTCGACTTCGCAGGGGATGTCGGTACCCGAATCTTGTTCGGACACAAAGTATCGTATGACGGCCCTAGGCTCAATAAGTACATCAACCAAGTCACACAAATATAATATCTAATACATAAATAATATCAAATAAATAATTTAGAACTGTAAACATCTTGGCAAGGTACACTTGTCTGGTTCTGCAGTCAGTGGTGGTAAAGTGATCCCGCTTCCACACTCTCAGGATTCAATTGACCTATCAATCAATTAATACGCTTAAGGGTCCAATCACGAATTCTTGTAATTATAACTTATTTATATAATTTTATTCTTTTCCATATACAATCAAGTCCAATATTATTCCTAACAACTTAATTTACTCTTACGGGGTATCGAAACCTAGTTTTTTAGTTTTTGACTTCCAAAATTTAAGTTTAAGTCCCCAATTAAAGGACATGAACATAAATCATAATAAATTATATAATCTCGATTTAAATATAATTTATATTTATTTTAATAATTAATTTCTAGATTTGACAAAATAACATATTTCAAGATTATGGCTACTTTAGGTTGACTAGTTTTGTCCGAAATTTGTTCGGGATATTGCCACTCCATTAGTATGGTTTATATTTATAAAAAAATATTTTATATCATATTATATTCTGATTTAATCTCAAAAATATTCATCCATTTATTCCTTCCAAAATAACCTCTATTTAATAGCAAAATAATGTCATAAAGTCACCCGAAATATAGGCTAGTGGCCCTTATTTTTAGGGTTCAGGTTTGACATGCAAATACCATAAATATAAATTTAAAATAATTTATTTTCATAATTAAAATACATATAAATTCAGTTTTAGAAATTAAGATCAAACCCTCCAAGAATCGTATCATAAAGTTATGTTGTGCGTCGACTAGGTATTTTAGCAACTTGATGCTAGTTTGTACATGCAAAATTACCGACTTGAGTAATAAAGTATTTTTAATATAAAATTATATTTTTAAAATTTTTTTAATTTAATAATAATTATATATATAAATAATTATATCACATCATTCATGCAACTATCTCAACTACGCTATCCAACTATTCTTACAACTTGGCCAAGTAAGCTTTGCATCCAATATTTCTATTAGCATAAAATATGATTAATTATATAATTATAATATTTATATTCTGAATTAATAATATATAATTTTTTGGAATTATTTTATATATATTTATCATGACAATACTCATTGAACCTTGTCTACCATTGGTGCGTCGTGTCCATGTCATGATTGTTCAATTTTCTTGGAATAGTTTTTACATAGAAATATGGGTTTATCATGCATGCTGTTATTCTTACTCATCATCTAATATTATCATGAGCTACACAATCTTTAGTTCATGGAGAATAGAAAAAAGAATCTAAGTTGGAAGACTTACCCGTATATGATTACGGCGTGGTCCTTTCTCGCGACACGGACCCTTCGGAGCACCAAACGAACTCCAACCTCCACAAAAATTGAGGGGGTGCTTGAGGGCTTCATATAGGAGGTAAATCTTTAATTGAGGTGATTTTGAGGGATGTGAGGGGGCAGACAACAGCTGCAACCAGCAGCAAGCAGTCGGCCTCTAGGGGTGGCTAATCTCTTGCTCTAGGGCTTGTCATCTTGTGGGGGATGAAGTGGAGATTGGGAAGGAGTAAAAATGGAGTGAAGAAGGAGAGGGAGAGGCTGAAGTGGTCATGGAAGAGAGGAGGGAGGATATAGGGGCGGCCATAAAGAGGAAGTAGATGCTAGGGTTAGAGTTTGGTGATAAGTATATATATATATATATATATATATATATATATATATGGGCCTTTTTAGTAGATTTAAATATAGGAGGGGATTATCCTAATGCTAATGAGGTTCGGCCAAGGGGGGATGCTCTTGGCCGAAAATAAGAGGATGGGGTTGGTTGTTATGGTTAAGATTGGATAAGGTTTGTTTGTTGGGTTGGTTAGGGAGTTGGTTAGGTAGTTATTTGCCAACTAGGATGCCACATATACCATTTTCTATAGATAGAACTCCTACAAATAAAAATAATTTAATTTAATATATATATATATATATATATATAATATTTATTTCTATGGGGATTTTTTGGTGCACTACATGCCTACATGTGTTTGGGTCAAGTTCTAGTCAAAATGAGGCAATTTTACGGTAACCGTAATTCTAGACGTTCATCAATATTTTTGGAACATGTGAAAGATCAAATAAATGTAACATCTATCTTACAAGTATATTAGACTCAATCAATATTAATATTAGAAATTTTATTGGAAGAAAAAAAGTCGTGCATTGCTCAAAATATCAAAGCCAAGGCAAAGTGTCATATATATTAAAAATAATTTTAGAAATTAATTCTTTAAATCTATCTAATTAAACAAAATAAAAAATAAAAATTATAAATTACCAAATTATCCCTATTCCAAAAATGATGGGGCTTATAATCTAGTCCTCAAAATTTAAGATCTTCAATAACACAGACACACACACACAAACACACACACACACACACACACACATATATATATATATATACATATATATATATATATATATATATATATATATATATATATATATATATATATATATATATATATATATATATATTTCTATTTCTATTTCTATTTCTATTTCTATTTCTATTTCTCCATTAAAATTCAAGCAATAAAATCATGAAGTCAAATCGCTTTTGTTATTTAACAAAGTCCTCAAATTTTACTTCATCCTCACAGCTTAAAATTTTAAAGTAAATCTTTCAAATTCGAATTTATCTTCAAATTTTCAAAATCTAATTTTTTTTAAAAAAATTAGATTCGCAAGTCGTAACTCTTAATTACAATCTAATATTATTTTCTCAAAATTTTAAATCTCATTTATAACAGTCTTCAAAAATTTTAATAATTCAATCCTTCAAATTTAATTCCATATCCAAATTTAAAAAAAAAAATCCAAAAATTTATTTCCATCCTTGAAAATTTTTATCTTATATTGTAGTCATTTCTCAAAATTTTCTAATAATTCAATTTGTCCTTATAGCCATAATTTGTCTTATCCTCACTGCCATAACGTATATATAATTTTTTGATATTTAAATTAATGGTCATCCTCAAACATCAATTAATGATTCAGTCCTAAAAAGTTAAAAGTTAAAAACAATTCCTCAATTTAAATCCTACTAATGCATATCTCATGAATAAATTTAAATATTCAAAGTCTCATCACAAAATTTGAATTCGAAATCTACTCCATCAAGCGTATCTCTCAAAAAAAATTCTTCAAATTTTGAATTCAAATTAAGTCCTTAAAAGTCAATTCTATAAGTGATAATGTCAATCTTTATATTCTTATTACTTTGGTTTAATCCAACCCATAAATCAATTCTTAATACTATATGAACTCCTAACACTCAAAATACTCAACATTATCCTTGAATTCCTTGAATTTTATCTCAAACTTCTAATTAAATTTTAAAATTAAATATTTAAAATTTAACCACTTCAAGATTCAAACTCCACAAATTTAAATTAAACTCAATTCTCACCTTTAAAATTTTTTATTATTCTACTCATTAAAATTTCTTTAAAACCCTCAAAATTAAATTCATAAGACCAAAGTCCTTAAATTTTTAAACTTGAATTTTATTCCAACCTTCAAAAAATAATTTGAATCCAAATCTTGTAGTCCACTATCTATGATGTTAATCTTCTAAATTTTTTAAATTTTAAATTTAAAAATCCAATACTCAAAATTTTAAATCCAATCTCCAAAATTCTATTCTCCAAATTTAAATACTGCTAGATTTAAGTCCTACAATTTAAAGAGAAATTAAATCCAGTATATCATGGCCTTTCAGAATTTAAAATTCAATCTTACCATATAAACCTTTAAATTTTATCCTCAAAGTTTGTCGCATTTCACCATTTTAAATTTTAATTCTCAAATAGTCTTCTCCTCAATTTCTCAATTTTTTGAATAAATTTTATTTTCTCGAAACGATAATACCTAAAACTTAATCAATTTTACCCTCTATAACATCATTAAACCTAGCAATTATAAAGCTGTCCAACAAAATAATTCATATATGACATATCTAATTATAGCTTATCTTCTAAGATCAAATCAAATCCCCAAAATTTATAATCTTTAATACATTATATCTTTATCTCATCAAATCTCAAAACTTAATTTAATTCCATCTATTCTTAAAATTTAAATCCAATCACAAGGTTTAAAATAATCTCATCTAAAATTTTGAATTCCAAAAATTATTCCCTCAAATTTTACTCCTCTATATTTTTTTTTTTATATAATCAACCACAATTTCTGCACCATAATTTTTACTTACCTTTAATTCAATAATTATCGCAAAACTTACTAAAATTCACCAAATATTATTTAACCTCTAAAATTTTCTCAAGAAAATATAAATCTATTTTATCAAACTCTTCTCAAAGTTTTAAAAGTTTAAATTCTATCTTTTAAATTTTTTAATTTAAATCTAATTCCTCAAAACTTTATTTAATAAGTCAATCTCAATAATTCAAGTTTAAATCCAATCATCTAATTTAAATACAACCATTGCATATTTTCTTGAATAAATTTTAATTCAAATTCTCATCCACAAAATTTGAATTTGAAACTATTATCCGATTTTTTTTCTTTATATTGTCATTTTCCACACAATACTCAAACAATAAAATAATTATGAAATCTTCAAATTGATATTCACCAATGCGCCGCCTCTTCATATCCTAAAATTCTCAAATTTAGATTCCAAGTCAAATCTTATCAAAATATTCAAACTTAAATCCCACAAAATTTAAATGCCTCAAGATTCTTAAAATCTAAATTTAAATTCATCACATAATATCGTTTAAATTTAAACACAAATCCAATCATATCATAATTTTCAAAACTTATGGTTTAACAAAATCGTCAATGTTGTCATATCAAATTCTCAACCCTTTATTTAAATAAATATTTATCCTTGAAATTTTAAACTCCAAAATATTTAAATTCATCCATAATATTTTAATTAAAATTTTTAAATCCATTACATCATAATCGTCTTAAATTTTTAAATTTAATAAATCTTTAGCTCCTTATCTCATCATTTTTTTTTCTCTTAATTCAAAATAAAACAACCCCTTTTTTTACATAGAAGTTTAAGCCTCAAAGAACCAAAATTTGACAATTCTCATCTTCATTAATTGATTAACCTCTAAACCAATTCGCTAGTTGAGAAGCCTACCCACCTTAGATAAAACCCTCTTATCAAAACATAATATTATATCCTAAAATAAAATCACCCACATACATCTAAAAGGTTAATCTAATTGTAACCCATCACTTCTAATCTAGGCAATTGATAGAGATCATCTTGTTTTAGGTTCCTACTGGTAATGTCTTAATCTATTCTCACTCTAATATTTAGAAATTATCTACCATAATCTTCACTACTCAGGTAACCATCTACTTACAAATAATCTATCAAATACGTCTTCTTTGTCTTGACGAGAATCTTCTGAAAAATTACCGCGCACGAGTGTTTATCTCTCCGGGATAAAGAAAGACAAGAATCGATGAATAAGAGTTCAAAGGAAGTATGAATAAATATAATTTTGAGGTTCAAGGACAATATTAGAAATTAAAGGAAGTTCCAATAGCAATTGTGGATTGAGATCCTAACAACCTTATCCTAACTGCAGGCTCGCTCGACATAATAACATAACTGAAACGATAAGCTCTGAACTGCATGGGCCACCACAAAAATATATAATGTCCAGTCCCAAAATACGTAGGACTAGGAATACGTAACATACCAGGTATGCATTCGACCAGACTCTGGTCTGACCCGAATACGTATAAGCTATATAATAAGGGTAACTATCTAAGAATACTAAAAATATCTATGTCACAATACACATAAAGAAAAAAATATCAAGAATGAATTACATGTGCTAAACTCGGCCGCCCAGTAACACATAAGCTCGAATAGACTCGAAAAAGAAATATGAGTCTATAAAAACTAGGCTATATCAGCAGATGAATAAATAATATGAATAAATAACTATAACTTATGTAGAAATAATATAAGTACTTGGCACCAATGCCCGCATGACAAGCAACCGACATCAACAACTCCAAAGGCTCCATAATCGTCTATGCTGCAAAAACTGGCAGGGGACCAGGTCCTCAGAGGGATGTAACAAGGTACAAGAAAATAACAAGCCAGAAGTAAACAGTGTAATAAAACCATAATCCAGGGTAAACTACTGTAACCAACCATGTGATATGCAAATGAGAGTATGGTATCGTACCCCGGGCTGGTACTCACGGAAGATCTCAAGGGATACTTCCGTAATCTAATAGTACACTCAAGGCTCCGTATGGGGGAACCAGGAGAAAGCTGTACGTATATATATAATACCTTAGATTCCGCAGAGGGGACCTAAAGCCTAATACACAATAAATAGTAATAAGTAAAATATGCCCATAGTATGATGAAGACTCTCCCCACCCAATGTAAACTCATGTCTCAACCAAGACACGCAAGATCATGACCTCATCAGCACAAGTCATAATCAATATGTATAACTATAATCATCCCTATATCATGCATCATTTAGTCCTATCCAGAGTCCAAGTAACACGAACAATTCGAGAAAGACTCTGTCACATGAATATCATGTCAAGTGTCCTACGGTCGGATGTGCAAATAACATATGTACAAATTATGGGTTCGAACTCTTTAACTACGATACTCGACTCCGCAGGGGATGTCGGTATCCGAATCTTGTTCGGACACAAAGTATCGTATGACGGCCCTAGGCTTAACAAGTACATCAACCAAGCCACACAAATATAATATCTAATGCATAAATAATATCAAATAAATAATTTAGAACTGTAAATACCTTGGCAAGGTACTTGTCTGGTTCTGCAGTCAGTGGTGGTAAAGATGATCCCGCGTCCACTCCTTCAGGATTCAATTGACCTATCAATCAATTAATACGCTTAAGGGTCCAATCATAAATTCTTGTAATTATAAATTATTTGTATAATTTTATTCTTTTCCATGTACAATCAAGTCCAATATTATTCCTAACAACTTAATTTACTTTTACGGGGTATCGAAACCAAGTTTCTTGGTTTTTGACTTCCAAAATTTAAGTTTGAGTCCCCAATTAAAGGAAATGAAAATAAATCATAATAAATTATATAATCTCAATTTAAATATAATTTATATTCATTTATTAATTAAATCCCAGTTTTGACAAAATAATATTTTTCAAGATTATGGCTACTTTAGGTTGACTAGTTTTGTCCGAAATTTGTTCGGGACATTGCCACTCCATTGGTATAGTTTATATTTATAAAAAATATTTTGTATCATATTATATTATGATTTAATCTAAAAAATATTCACCTATTTATTTCTTCCAAAATAACCTCTATTTACTAGCAAAACAATGTCATAAAGTCACCAGAAATATAGGCCCTTATTTGTAGGATTCATGTTTGACATGCAAATATCATAAATATAAATTTAAAATAATTTATTTTCATAATAAAAAACACATATAAATTTAGTTTTAGGAATTAAGATCAAACCCTCCAAGAATCGTATCACAAAGTCATGTTGTGCGTCGACTAGGTATTCTGGCAACTTGATGCTAGTTTGTACATGCAACATTACCAACTTGATTAATAAAATATTTTTAATATGAAATTATATTATTTAATTTTTTGGAATTTAATAATAATTATATATATATAAATAATTATATCACATCATTCATTCAACCGTCTCAACTACGCTATCTAGCTATTCTTGCAACTTGGCCAAGTAGTCTTTGCATCCAATCTTTCCATCGACATAAAACATGATTAATTATATAATTATAATATTTATATTCTAAATTAATAATATATAATTTTTTGCAATTATTTTATATATATTTATCATGACAATACTCATTGAACCTTGTCTACCATTGGTGCGTCGTGTCCATGTCATGATTGTTCAATTTTCTTGGAATAGTTTCTACATAGAAATACGGGTTTATCATGCATGGAGTTATTCCTACTCATTATCTAATATTATCATGATCTACACAATATTTGGTTCATGGAGAATAGGAAAAAGAATCTAAGTGGGAAGACTTACCCGTATGTGATTACGGCGTAGTCCTTTCTCGCGATACGGACCCTTCGGAGCACCAAATGGACTCCAACCTCCACAAAATTTGAGGGGGTGCTTGAGGGATTCATATAGGAGGTAAATCTTTAGTTGAGGTGATTTTGAGAGCTGTGGAGGGGCGAACAGTAGCTGCAACCAGCAGCAAGCAGTCGGCCTCTAGGGGTGACTAATCTCTTGCTCTAGGGCTTGTCAGCTTGTGGGGGATAAAGTGGAGGTTGGAAAGGAGTGAAAAGGAAGTAGAGAAGGAGAGGGAGAGGCTGAATTGGTCATGGAAGAGAGGAGGGAGGATATAGGGGCGGCCACAAAAAGGGAAGTAGATGCTAGGGTTAGAGTTTGGTGATAAGTTGATATATATATGGGCTTTTTAAATATATTTAAATATAGGAGGGGTTATCCTAATGCTAATGAGGTTCGGCCAGGGGGGATACTCTTGGCCAAAAAATGAGAGGGTAGAGTTGGTTGTTATGGTTAGGATTGGATAAGGTTTGATTGTTGGGTTGGTTATGTAGTTATTTGCCAACTAGGATGCCACATATACCACTTTCTATAGATAGAACTCCTACAAATAGAAATAAATAAATATATATATATATATATATATATATATATATATATATATATATATATATATATATATATATAATATTTATATGGAGATTTTTTGGTGCACTACATGCTTACTTGTATTTGGGTTGAGTTTGGGTCAAGTTCTTGTCAAAAGGAGGCAATTTTACTGTAACCATAATTCTAGACCTTCGTCAATATTTTTAGAGCATATAGGAGATCAAATAAATGCAACATCCATGTTATAACTATATAGACTCAATTAATAATAATATTATAAATTTTGTTGGAAGAAAAAAGGTTGTGCATTGCTCAAAATATCAAAGCTATGACAAAGTGTCATATATATTAAAAATAATTTTAGAAATTAATTCTTTAAATCTATCTAATTAAATAAAATAATAAAATTAATTATAAATTATCAAATTATTCCTATTCCAAAATGAGGGACTTACAAATACAAATTAAGTTAATCTCTTTAATTAACTAAGGAATGAGTCTAATTGACCTAGTCCAATGTTTGGCTCAATATGTCAAGACTAATCTAATTGGGTCCACCAATGTCAAGTCAAAATAACTAGGCTAGCCCACTAACTAAAATAAATAAATAGCTCAAGTACAAATATTAATTATTAGCACAATAAATAAATATTAATTACCAAAAAATATAGGCAAAAAGTCTAAAATACCCTCATCTAGAAATATGGGGGTGACACATTTGATATACTAAGGCTTTACACAACTACTTTGTTTTCTGCTAGACTCGTTTGATATCCTAAAATTCTCGATTCGCTCGAACATTTCTAAGTCGATCAATACAGCACTTAAGGTTCGAGCTATACTTTACGAATCTTTAAACTTATTCATTCCTGAGTTATCGCATACAACACTCATGAATCGAGTCATCCAAATAAATCCTTAATCACGTTTGCATCAATCCACCCAACTAGTTCCTTAAAACTCCTGCGCGATCCCTATGCATCGCCTCGATAAAACTTATTATGCATATCCCTTAATTGATAGTCATCCATACAAACTATATTTTGAGTCATAACTTATTGACTCAATTATTCATTCGAACTACATCGCGAAACCCAGGCACGATTACCTATATTCGCCTTAGCGATAGTCTATAACATTTTTATCGATAACCATTTTAAGTCTGACTTATCTTATCCGAACGATATCCCAATCTCGTTCGTAAACTAACTAGCACCAAGGGTCTTGGTGCGCGATACTCAACACAACTTAGCCGAAAGACTGTGTGCATTGTTAACCGTTCGAACGATATTCTATCTAGCATACTAAATTACTTGGTAATCACATATAGGTATTTGGGTTCGCACATAACTTACAAATTCTAGCACGAATCTATTCCCACAAAGTTTGACATAGGTCGGCATAAAGGCCTTCGTATTACTATCCTGTTCCAGCAATCATATCATTCACATGCATTTTCAAAAATATTTAGACTCATTGTATGGAACATCCCAATGAAACAACAAGAGAGAGCATTTTATACATAACCCATGAATGAGCTTTCAAAACTGAGAGAATCGATAAGAAGTTCAAGGACATAAAGCCGTGCTTTGATACCAATATGTTACGCTCCGATCTTTCATCGGATTGGCCATCCCTGCTAGTCAGGAATTATCGCGTCAGCGCTCCCGCAGGATGATCTTTCCAATCAGAATGTGATGCCATACGAGCACAAGTTGCGCCCGTGCCAGGCCATGATCTGAACAGGCAAAGAAATAACTAAGCCACAGAGTGGTACAGATAGTCTCCAATGCAGCAAATATTTGAACAACACAAGTAAACGGCCATTCGATAACTAGTTCACCGAGTGTGTATAGCGAAAGCATAAATAAACACAAGTATGATACATAAATAAGCTCTTTATTAATAATGAATAAGGTTACAAGCGGCGCTAGGCCGAGATTATAAGTCGCTCAAGCTCTCTCTCTAGCAATAAAGTCGTGCCGAGTGTCTTACAACATGGAATAATACAAAGGCGATGTTCCAACATTATATCTTGTATATGTGCTTCAGCTCCGAATATAGCACTCCATGGCTCCAGAACTAACTCTACGCCTTAGCACGCATGAGGGGATACTCCGCACCGAACGAGATTCTCCCGCACCCTGCAAACAATCTGGTGGGTTATCAGTACATGAATGCACTGGTGGGAAGGCTTCACGTCCGCTTAATAAATTCAAACATATTATATTAGTTCCATTCACCATCTATTATGTTGTGTTTCTAGTCTTGCCTTAGGATCAGTTTTATGGCATAAGATATAAAGCCTAACTAGGGTGGCAGTGCGCCGTAAGATATAAAAGAAATACGATGATACTTACCAACTTACCATTTGTTCTTTCCTGTCTAAAGATAAAACCAAGTTAAACCAAGCACGAATATATATATATATATATATATATATATATATATATATATATATATATATATATATATATATATATATATATAATGAAATCTAAGGTATTGCATAACTAAACACACGTATCACGAACATATTTCTGATTCTGGTGCACGAGTTACTCATATTTCCCAGATTATGATACTCATATGGTTCAGACATGTTATACACAGATTTGAGTTGATTCATACATATTATTCACAGGTTCAGGTTAATTCAGACGTATTATTCACAGATTCAGGTTGATTCAGATGTGTTATTCACAGATTCATGTTGATTCATATATGTTACTTAGATTCAGATTCAGGTTGGACGCAATGTAATGACTTACACGCAGATTTTCGTAATTGAGCCAAACTTAGTCTATTTAAATGGTCACTGGCGCTACAAGACATTTTGGACGATAATTGGGTAGACGGTGAGAGTTGTAGACGTAGGTAGCGAACCCGCTACAAGCCATCCCACCATACCCTTGCTAGGCTATTAGCGTGACTATCCATAATGTACCATCCGGGCCGGATCGGCCCCAATGTGACCAGCGTACCGTCCGCAGAAACCCTACCCTTGTACACAAGTTATCCATGACCATGCGAGTCTTTTAGTCTTATCTTATTCTCTTATCTTATCTTTTGATCTGCATGAGCGACAATGGTTATAGACGTAGGATCAAACCCGCTATAAGCCATCCCGAATAAACGACGATGTTTGTAGATGCAGGAACGAACACGCTACAAGCTACCTCGAACCATGATTCTTGATTCATCTTTTCTTTATCAGTACAGTTCAGTTTACTTGATACTTCCATTTCTTTCTTATAGTTTCTTCCAATATTTTATTATGCTATTTTCGATACAAAAAAATGCCTTGGCGACCTTATGGTCCTAAATCCTTTCGATGTTTTCCATTACTTGGCTTGGAATGGCTATCTTGATAGCCTTCCTGCCTCAACTGAGCGAACTATAAGTAGTAAAGTACAATGATTCGCGACATGCATTTAAGGGAAGAGCATAGCGAATATGTAAAGCAGACAAGCATTAAAACAGTATGAATATAACTTTAAGAAAACATATAGCAAAGCCATACTTTAGAACATAAGCCGTTTAAGCTAGCACGGGTCTAAGAGATAGCACGAGGAACTAACAATAAACTAAATTTTATTTTCATGTTCTATGCAAGCAGTATAAGATGGGATTACTCCCTTAGCTAGGTGCGTTGTATTCTTATTAGCATGCAATGAGTTATCGCCTAGCGTTCTAGCATGTATGTTCCAAATTTTTAGGTGTGATGGCCAAGCAAAGACATGTTCATCGTAACCACCCACCTTAGCAATATTTTGCCTCGGCCAAGCGATACTCCGAGCGAGTCTTTGAAAATCTAAGTCCGAACTCCTGAAGGGCCAAGTCTGAATCCTTTGCCTCAAGCGAGTCTTCTCACAGAGAAAAGCGGGTCAGGATATTGCATTTGTTCCGTTTGAATCGGTTGTCCGTATTGATGCAGAATGGGTCATTACAATAGGGGTATACTGCTACACAGTCATGCCCATTGGTCTGAAGAACGCAGTTGCTACATATCAGCGAGCTATGAGCACCATGTTTCATAAATATCTGCACAAGACAGTAGAGTGCTATGTTGATGATATCGATACCAAAAGTCGCTCTAAAGATGATCATCTCCAAGACTTGAGGACTGTGTTCGACCTGATACGAGCACATCAGCTCAAGATGAATCCTACCAAATCTTTCCTAGGAGTCTCTAGTGGCAAGTTCCTAGGTTTCGTTATAACTTCGAAGGGTATCCACATAGACCCTGACAAGACCAAAGCAATCATTGAAATGCACCCATTGAATAACCACAGAGAACTCTACGACCTTCAAGAAAGACTGGCATACATCAGGAGGTTCATATCAAACCTCTCTAGGCGTTGTCAGACATTCACTCAACTCATGAAGAAGGGAGTCTCCTTTGTCTAAATAAAAGAATATCAATGTGCATTCAATAACATCAAGGAGTACCTTATAAACCCCCCGGTGTTGGTGGCCCCAGTCGTGGGAAAGCCCTTCTTACTTTATGTACGTGGGATGGATCACTCTCTTGGCACCCTACTAGCCGATAAAAGTGATACAAGCCACGAGCATGCCATCTACTATCTCAGCAGAATGATGGTTGGCATGGAGCACAGGTACAACCATGTCAAGAAGGAGTGTCTTGCTATAATCTTTGTTATCCAGAAGACTAGTCATTACGTAGCAGAGAAAATGATCCATGTGATCTCGCGAGTCAATTTTCTCCGGGTTCTCATGACTAAACTTGGGACACTCAATTCCTATTTGGCTATGTGGGCGATACTACTGTCACCGTATAACATGGTTGTTGTCCCACCAAAGGTAGTCGAGGGCCAAGCATTGGCCAACTTTCTTGCAGCCTATCTAGTGCCAGAAACCTCGAAGCTCTACGAAGAGATCCCGGATGAAGTAGCGTACAAAATGACACCAACAGTAGACATCTGGCGATTGTTCTACGATGAAGCTTCGAGAGCTGGGCCCAAATACAATATCATCGCTGGAGTTGGGATAATATTAATCTTTCCCGACGATTTGGTCATTAACCCTACTTACTCCCTCATTGAGCCATGCTCCAACAACGTGGCAGAGTACAACGCTATCATTATTAGGCTCCAACTTGCTAAACAAGTGGGAGTGGACTACTTAGAAGCCTACGACAACTCTAAACTGATAGTCAATTAGGTACGGGGCGAGTAAGAAGTCCGAAATAAAGACCTAATCATTTATCACCAAGCTGCGCTCGACATAATTTCCAATTTTGATGGATTCTTCATAGAACATATCCTCCGACTATAAAATATTGAGGGTGATGCCCTGGACAGCCTCGCTACCTCTCTGGCAGTCCCTGTCAAAACTCATCAGTTGATTACAGTGATCGGCCAAGAGCTGGTCTTCCCAAAAAGTAACATCTGCATATGCCTGAGCTATTCAGTGGAGGTAGACACCGGCACCAAAGACTGGAGACTCATATTCATCGACTACACAGTCTATGAAATTCTCCCTGAGTACCCGAAGGAATCCACTTCCATCAGAAGACGTTTCCTCCGATTCTATTACTATACAGCTAATAAGATGTTGTATCGTCATTCCTATGATGGGCTTCTGCTACGATGCCTATCAAGTACAGAAGTCCAGCAGGTACTCTGTGAGGCCCACGATAGGGTTTGTGGTGCTCATCAACCCAGACCCAAGCTATAGGATAGTCTCTGGAGGCTTGGTTACTACTGGTCGACAATGGTCGGGTATGTTGTCGATTATGCCATGAGGTACCGTATGTGCCAGATCCGTGCAGACTTCATCCACCAATCCTCAGAATTCCTACACCACACAGTATCATCTTGGTCGTTCAAAGCGTAGGGAATGGACATCATTTGTAAACCCCCTTGACCAAAATTTAGGGTTAATTAGCATAGATAGCATAATTAGGGTTAATTAGATACAAATAAGATTTATTATACAAGTATTAAATATTTGTGCAGTGTATTATCACTTAGGACACCTTACCGTTGTCCCGATATTTAGGACACTACACTAGCTGTTACCCCGAACAAATTCCATATACTTGGCCTAGACATACTAACCTACCATAATAAACCTTGTGCAACCCCCGGATACTGATTTTTGTGCCTGATTTTAGTCGCACAAAAGTCGTTACAAACGTTCGTACGTAAATTAAATAAATTGCATATTTACGTTCGTTGTCCGTTCCAATCAAAATTGAGGCCCAACCTCAACCCATTTTTGACCAACCCCGATCATGACATTATTATACTCTAAGCCTACCATACCAATGATGCTTGTGCCACCCAGTTTAGATCCCCTGTATTTATTAAATTAATTTAGGGACACCCGGTGCATTAATTATAAATTAATTAATGTAGTGACCTAACCTCACTTAAATTAGACCCAACTCCAACCCAAATCTACACACACACCCACAAGCCTCATACAAAACACCATACACCATTCTAGCCCAATACAAAATACCAAACATGGTGTTTTGTCACATCAAATCCATAATTCCAGAATTTATGCAAATTCCAAATTGTTCAGGGACCTTTGTGCCAATTTGCAATGAGGTGCCCCTCTCTCATTGGCCCAACCATATGGAGAAAGAGCCTACATTCTTTGACCGGTCACCATATATTTTCCTCCCATTTTTTATGTCCTTGCATCAAATTTTGGGAAGCAATCATGACCCTACATTTCAAATATTTTGATCCTAGCCCCATGTCTAACATGTGGAGAGCCTCCTCACACAACCCTAGGCATGCTAGCAGTCGGCCCTAATCCCAAGGCAGTCCCCCCACTCTCTCTCTCCTACATATAGGGTATATTACATTACACAAATGGGCACACAAACCTAGAAATCATTACACAAAACCCTAACTCTCTAAACCTCAGCCCCCAGCCCGATTTCACTGCCCATCCACCCGCAGCCCTCTTTCGGCCAGCCACCGCCTCCGGCGACCCCCACGACGGCCCTACCCCCTCCGGCGACCCTTCCCCTACCTCTAGCCACCGCTACCCGCCACCTCGACGCCTACAGCCACCGCCAGAACCTCCATCCTTGACCCGAGCTCACCCCTCCCCGAGCTCGAGCCGACCACCCGAAGACCCCCCGACTCGCCGCCGCTACACGCCCGGCCGTCGTACTTGGCCGACCTTCTCCCCAGTCAACCACCTCCATCCCCGCCGAGTTTCAACCCCGATCGACGCCTCAGCTGGCCGCCCCCGCCCCCGCAGTACAGACGACCACAAGCCGTTGTTGCTGCTCCCGACCTCCCCGAGCGCTGCCGGAGCTCCGCCCGGCCACCCCCGTCGTCGACAACCAGTCACCGGATCCCCCTCGGCCTAATCTACGTATAGGTATATTATTTTATGTATTTATACTGTCATTTATATACGTGTTTAGCGTTACATTGATTATATACATATTTCTGTATTTTAACTTAGTATGTATTCTGTATATTACTATATAAATAAATAAATATATATATATATATATATATATATATATATATATATATACTATATTCTGTTTATATATATAAATATATATATATATATTTATATATATATATATATATATATATATATATATATATATATATATATATATATATATATATATATATATATGTAGTTCATATTATATGTATACATATAGTATATACTATATACTTGTATTTAAATACTTTATGTATATTCATATCTAGTATATATATGTGTGTATATATATTTTTAAATATACATTTTATGTATTTGGTATATTACATATTTATTATATGTTGTGTATATATATAAATATATATTTGGTATATTTATTATTTTGTGTATATATTTAATATATATTTGGTGTATATAAATGTATGTATATATAAATAAATATATATCTACCTTATGTATTTAGTACATTAGTGTAATAAATATATGTATATGTATACATATATATATTAATATATATTGTGTACTTAGTATATTTATAGTAGGTATATTGGTATGTATATATATATATATATATATATATATATATATATATATATATATATATATATATATATATATATATATATATATATATATATATATATATATATATATTTAAATATATATAAATATGTTGTGCATATTTACTTATGTACAAATTATTATTTAAAATATATGTAAATATATGTCTATGTATTAAAATATATATGGTATTATTTATTTATATATATTTATTGAATATGTGTATATGTACATAATTATTGGTGTATTACTAAGTAATACTTAGATGCTATTTTTTTAATGTACTTTTTAAAACATACATATTTTATTATATGTATTAGTGTACACATGAGAATATGTGATATCTATATATAAATATATGTACTACGGGGTCCCACTAAATGTACAGTCAAGACCCTGTGTCAGTTATTGCTGCAAGTAGTGTGTCTTGGTCGTGCTATTGTAGCGACTGATGTTGACATTATTATATCATATATAGGAGTGCTGGACCGTACAACCGAGGCTTCAGGAGCAGGACATTGGCTTTCGCAGCTACCGGACACAGGCAAGTATACCTTGCTAGATTATCGTTTAAATTAAATGATAAATGTTGCAATATACATAAATTATGTGCGTCCGAGATTGACTCGGGTGCAGTCGACGAATGCGTCGATGAGTAGTGTACTTGACCTAGTTGCTAGTTGACTCACCTACTACTGTGAGGATATTCTGATATCTTTCTAGACCATGACACTTTACACGTATCACGATGGTACATTCATCTTGGGATGCGGGTCCGCGTACCCGATTTGCTATCGGTGCGTACGATATGCATCACGGACTAGCACGTATTCTAGAGTAATATAGTTAGATGTGACTTGGCATATAGATACGGGATACTCACGTCGTGTATTCGACTTGTGTATTCACATTGGGCGGGAAGGACAACTGATAAACGTATGGGACACACACATCGGACTCCGTGGTATCCAAAGGAGCCATAGATCCGATGACTTCCTATATTCAGATACCGCACTCTTTGGAGTGATACGGACGTATATACATTACAGATACCTCATTCTTCAGAATGATGGATGTTACATGATCAGATACCATGCTCTTCGGAGTATGGACGTTATGCCTACACCTACCTATACGTTCCGAGTTTGTCCTTACATTGCATTCACTTAGATGGTTAGCACACCCTCTTTACTTTATTCAGTACTATATCTGGCATGCATTTTGTATCTTGTTACGTTCCTCTGAGGACCTGGTTCTCTTTCAGATCTGGATGAGACGTACTACCCTACTGTGTACAGACCAGGTGTGGAGACGAGGTACGCTCTAGAGGAGGAGCTAGAGGTCCTTCCATCGGAGTTTCCCTGATCATCTTGGTAGGCCTTCCGCCTAGGACTGGAGCTTCTTATCTAGTTAGCAGTTGTTTCAGTCACACTCTTATTTCAGTCTTCAGTACTCTATTTTCACCATTTGTAGTGGGTTTGTTCCCACCGGACATATTTTGGTTTGTACTATGACATTCGACTATGTTCTTATATTCCAGTATTTCATTTTAATATTTCTTATTGTATTTGTGGATGAGATTAGACTCTGCCTGTTGTTGATATTAGACTTGTTAGATTTAGGACAGCGTAGCACGCTTCACTAGGATCTATTAAATTGGGATATCCTCGGAGACGTGTCAGCTGGCCAATGCCACGTGGCCTGGTCCCGTATATTTTTGGGACTGGGACGTGACATAATTTTAGTGGTGGCCCATGCAGGTCTCTAATCAAATATTTATCGCTTGTGGTCTGGTAACGTGCCCAGCGAGCCTGCAATAGGATATAAATTACTAGGTCTCATCCACTTGATTATGCCTTTGAACCTCTTCCATATTTTAAAATATCTGCATCATATTTGATTGATTCTGTACTCTTTTAATAAAGTTCTATCTCTTACAGCAGATAAACCTACGTAGTGGACGAGAGGCATATGGTGCCAGGATACCACCCGCCACCGCACAGAGGGAGGAGACGTCCCAGGGACCACCTAGACAGCAGCCTCAGCTACAGGCACCGGTGATCCCCCAGGCCCCGATGATGCACTGGCAACAGATCTCTCCCGACGAGAGGACGCAGCAGCCAGAGGGCCAGATATCGCAGACGATTCCGATGTAGCACTTCGAGGGACAGACCTCGAGGGCGACGCCGATGCCGCAGTTCGAGAGGCCGGCATTCGAGGAGACACCATGGAGGCAGCCGGAGGTACCACTACCACCACCTCCGCCATTTCCACCTCAGATGCCAGCGGAGGGACAGCCCCAGATGATGCAGTTCTTTCAGACGATGATGCAGGCATAGTGGCATCAGACGAAGAACTTGAGACAGGGCCTGATGGCGGTACTGGATAGGGCACCTGTCCAAGCAGCAGCACTAGCACCTGTACCTGTCCAGCCAGTAGGCACTGTATGAGGCTTCTGACAGATGGACCCGGGAACTTTCTCGGGCAAGGAGACTGCAGAGGAGATCTCAGACTGGGTCTCCAACACTGAGATGCTGCTAGAGGGTTCGCAGCTATACCCCGACCTCTGGATGACCGCAGTGAGGGCCCAACTCACAGGCAACGCCCATCACTGGTGGGATTCAATGGAGCGCAGCGTCGGTAGGGCGCAGACTTTGGAAGAGTTTCTGGAGTACTTTAATGCGAAGTATTTCTCCGCTACGGTGAGGAACGCCCTGTACTCCCAGTTCCTGCACCTGGAGCAAGGGAACTTGACCGTGGACGCCTACGACACGGAGTTCAGTCGACTCAGCCGATTTAGTACAGCCCTGATCCCCAACGATCTGGAGAAGGCCAGGAGATTCTACTATGGCCTCTCCTTCGAGCTGCAGAGGTACACCATTACTCAGGCGAGGATCTCTTATGAAGAGGTCCTATCAGAGGCGAGGATCCAGGAGGCCATAGGCGGAGGAGCGAGACGTTCCAGCATAAATGTACCAGCCAGAGCCCAGCATGGAATAGGAGGACCGATTCGCCGTCCAGGAGCGCAGGCGCAGCAGAGGACAGCGCCGTACCAGCAGTAGGAGCTCCCGACTTGTCACTTTTGTGGCAAGAGGGGACACATCGTCAGAGACTGCCGAAAGAAGCTCGGGCTCTGCATGGTCTGTGGAGCGAGCCAGTACCTTGCCAGAGACTGCCCACAGCGCAGAGATATAGCACTCCAGACCGGGCAGAGGCCAGCAGCACCACCCTAGAGGATACTACCCCCAGCAGGAGGTCAGATGTAACGACCCGCTCCGCTCAACCCGGAGGGCCGATTGAAACAGCACAAGTGTAGCTATTCAACCCGCCTTGCTCAGCGAGATGGCTCATTCGATGCAAAGACATTTATGCTGGGATCTTCAATGGAGTTAGACTTAGGCTATCAGAGGTACGTTCGGAGTCTCGCTCGACCGATGCGATACATCGCTAAAGTGGGTGGCCCCGGTGAACCTGTCTCTACTTAGCTGCACACTAAGAAAATGAATATTTCATGCTAGTTTACAGGCGATAACCTTTGTATGCTAATAAAAGAGATGAATGCACCTAGCTAAGGGGATAACCCCGCCTTATCATTGTATAGAACTTGGAGATTTTACTTGCTATTTGCGTAGTCAGAATTATTGAGTTAGAATGTAGTAACTTCTTTCATATATGCCGTAAGGTAGTGTGAGTTCATACTGAGGCATTGTACTGCACGGAACATGACACGGGATGGAGAAAAATTAGGTTGCATGCATAGACGAGGAAGGCTATCAAGTAGTCATTCCGAGTCAGGAGATGGAAGGAAAGGAAGGTACTCGGGATATGCAGATCACCGAGGCAGTCTCTAATCAAGGAGCTGCGTAAAGAAGAAAAGATTCGAGTGTAGTCCTCGGTAAAGATTGATCCGAGAGTTGTCCTCGGCTAGGATTGGAAGTGGGGGAGTATTTGCATGGTCACGGACAACTGGTTGCGCACCAGGTAGAGAGAGTCCTTGACACGATTGCTGAGGCATCCGAATCGTGTCGGCCAGGGAGGACAGTGCCAGTGTAGTCCTAGCGGTACGCTAGCTGATGACTAGCGGGCGAGAGCGAGACATCCAGCAAGGCTTGCTACCGACCTGGATGGGCGTCGACTCGTTAGACAGTTGGAAGGCCCAGCAAGGCTAGCAACCGAGCTGGGAAGACGGTCGTCCATCGCAGATTATGTCCAATATGGCTAGCAGAGCCAGTGACCTTCATATAGATAAGTCATGTTTGCATAGCGGCTATCCATATTGAGAAAAGGTGAAACGGGAAGGAGTGCGTTTGCACAATATCTTGCATAATTAGAGTTGATGTATGGTATCACATATAGTTCTAGTAAAAATGGGATTGGTGAGGCAAAGGCACGGGTAACACTTGGGTTTTATAGTTGCTTCTTGTTATTCCGTAGTTCATTGTTTATATTGCTGTATATGACAGGGAAGGCCGAATGGTAAGAAATGGTAAGCAGAACTCAATTGTTCATTATTATGACACTCTTGAGCTGACACGAAGATTACTTTCTTTATATTGCCATGTAACTGATCCTAAGGCAAAAGAATAGAAAGACAACGAAAATCGCCGATGCACATAACTAATGAACGTGCTTGTTTTGTGGCGTGGGCGAGAGGCCTTCCCACCAGTACATTCAATGTACTGATACCCAACCAGTCTGCATGCAGGGTGCAGGGAGAACTCGTACGGATTCGAAGATTGCTAGCGCAATGAGGTGCCGGACCGCACTTGGGGTCTTGGAGCGTGGCACACGGACCAGGAGCTCGCATATATGAGACATAATGTATGAGAACATCATCATCCAGATCATTTGTATTGGTTCTGAGCCTAAGGGCATGTTCGTTGTAATAGAGAGAGAGAGAGCATGAGCGATTTATAATCTTGGCCTAGCGCCGCTTGTAATCTTTACTTCATATCAATAAAGAGCTTGATTTGGATTCAATACTTGTGTTCATATTATGTTTCCGCTATGTCCACTCTGTGAACTAGTTAACAATGGCCGTTTCAGTATTTGCCTTGTGCGGGCGCAACCCCAGGCTCGCGTGGCATCGCGTCCCGATGGAAACGTACGTTCCGCGGGAGCGCTGGCGCGGTGATTCGCGCCTAGCGGGGACGGCCGATTCCGGCGGGAGATCGGGGCCTGACATATTGGTATCAGAGCACGGCTTTACGTCCTTGAAATTCGTTTTGATTATCTTAGTTTTGAACTTGTGTATTGAAGAAGTGGTAGATGCTCTCTCTCGATGCTTCGATGGATGTTCCATACAATAAGTCTAAATATTTTTGAAAAGTGCGTATGAATTATACGATTGCTTGAACGGGATTATGATGCATGGGTTTTTGTCCCAACCTGTGAAAGACATTATGATAGTAGGCTCGTGTTATAATCGGCAAGGAATATGTATATATGAAAACACCAAGCGAGTAGAGTGCGAGATAAGAATATCGTGTAGACAGTGGTCTATGCATATGGCCTTTTGGCCAAGTTGTGTTGAGCATCGTGCACTAAGACCTCGGTGCTAGTGAGTTGCAACGAGATTTGGGTATTGTTTGGATGAAAATAAAGTTTAACTTAGGAGGAAAATCGATAGTGACGTTATCAGAGTGCCGCTAAGGCGAGTAATATGAATCGTATATGGAATTTTCAGATATAGTTGAATGGTTATCCATAACGATAAGTTATGATTTATAGCATAGTTTGTATAGAGGACTATGAATAGAGGTGTATATGAGTCTAAGATTGCTAAGGCGATAAATAAGGATCGTGTTGGAGTTCTAAGGAACGAATTGGGAATACGAGTGAAGGATGCAAACGCGGTTCAGGAGTTATTAGGATGACTCGATTCCTGAGTGGTGAATACGATAAGTCCCCTGTTCGATTATGCGAATTATGGATATAATGAGTTATATAGGTTTATGGAGTATGATTCGAACCCTGAGTGGTGTATTGGTCGGCTTAGAAATGCTCGAACGAAGTCATGAATTCGGAGAGTTAGATGGGTCTAACAGCAAGCGATGAGATTGGGTAAAGCCTTAAACAATGCCTAGCAAGTAAGCAAACTTGAGGAGCATGCAATATTTGGTTCGAACGAGTTGCAATGAGTTGAATAAGGGATAAGGCTTATATCGAATAGGAATCCAGGGCAATCGAAATTGATTACATGGTCGGGAAAACTTAAAGGATTGTACGAGCGATTTTGAGTTGAAATAAGTGAATTAAAAACTTGAGTTGAGATTGAATAATCTGAGATGCGATAGAAATAAGTACAATTGGAATTAAAGGAGCAAACAAATGATAGTGTGCATGGAAAATTTGGGTTTTGGTTAGGATATCGCTCGATAGAGTTCGGTTTGAGTACGAATGCGATGATTTCATATTTTGGGAGATTTTAAACCATAACAATGGTTGGAAGATAAGTATGGATTGATGCAAGTTAGTAAAATGGTGATTTTGATGGATCGAGTTAAGCGGTAACAAATTTGGCTTAGAGTTTGGAAGAGCGATCCTGAGATCAAGTTCGGAAGGATAACATTCGAAATCTGTCCCAGCGAGAACGATTATTCTGCGGGAGCGCCGGCGTGGTGATTTCACGTACGGCGGGGATAATCGAACTCAAAGGAAACATGTTCGATGATTATTCTAAACGAACTTGATGAATGGAACATATCAAATGAGATAGACTTGGGTTTGGGATTTGAACTTAGTTGTTTGAGGAATGCTAAGAGTAGACTAAGAAATATTCAAATGGTAATATTGAAGTTGGACGGTTTGGCTAGACGAACTTGGATGGTAGTAAGAACCGTTGTTAGAAGAATATGGCTTGAGTGATCAATGTACAACTTGGGATAAAATAAAAAGCGGGATAAGGTGTCTATTCGTTCGATGATAACCATAACGATTGACCTTCTTGTCTTGTGCGAGTACAACTTCTTGCTTGCACATGCGTCACGTCCGGATAAGGACGATCATTCTGCGGGAGCGTTGGAGTGGTGATCTCACGTCCGACGGGGATGATTGAACTTGCGGGAGACCGGAACGTAACAATTAAAGAATCATTGACTTGTGGTTCGATACGATAAGACAAGTTTCAGGATATAATAAGTCTAAGAATTTTTGGTGAGGAGTTAGTTTAGAAACGCGAGGTAAGAGATGTGGGATGTTTTTATAAACGGATACATAGATTAGGCTGGACGACTTAGAGTTCATGATATACATCGATGATTTATAATAAAATTGTGGCTTAGTGATACAGACATAGAAAAGGATTTGATTGGTAAATTATATCAAACGTGATAATAGAGATAACGTGATAATAGAGATAGTGTGTGTGAATCGATGGGTTAGACCTACAACATGGGCGTATCATAGGTTCGGTTGAACGAACGTGTGGGTGTGATAGGATGATCTGTGCTCGATGTTTAGAAATCTGAGTGAAACGAGCTTGGGTAGAATACCCGTATAAAGGAATAATGGTTTGACCTTAGGGTGTTTGGGGCGAGCGTTGTGCAACGCGGTTGCACGATGGATCACAAACTTGAATTGCTACCTATGACTTTATGAGCTGACTTAGTGGCTAGGCAGACGACAATTGCCTTGAGTTAAATTGGAGTGGCTGACTTCAGAGTATCGTTCGGAAAAATGATAGAACTAGGGCAACGAGACTTAGAGTTAGGATTTGGAATTGGGAATATACACTAGCAACGTTGGCGTTAAAACAAACGCAATACGAGATAGGACTCGGGTAATAATTGATTTGGTCGGATCGGTTATGCGACGGTGAGGAATAAGACAGTATTAGAGAATTGTAAGGGCAGAACTCTAACGATTAGAATTGGTGATATTGAAGATAAGTTAGCCCGATGAGTTGGATCGTTGCTTGGAAGATGCGCGTTGCTACTAGTATTGCTAAACTTAAAATTGGGTGAGATTGGTGTAGACGATAACTAAATTGAACCAGAGTTCGGTTATTCGTATAGCAGAGCGATCCGCGTTTCAAAAGATTTTTACGAGTAGCTTGTCAGACTTAGCTGTCATTAAGCTTGGTTGAAATACACATATTTGGGGGACGCCTTGAATATGGGTATGATCCAGACTTAGCAATATGCATAACTCGGATGCAGCTGCAAAGGGAAATATTTGGATTCGCATGGATGAGTATGGCAACTAAAATAAGTTGGCCTCAACCTAAACGTTCATAAAGGTAAGATTGTAATGTTCCCCGTGCTACCGAGATAGTTCTGCGCTAAGGCGCAGTGCGAGACTGAGTTTGGGAATGCAATAGTTGTATGAAGGGATCATTCGGATAAAATAATTAAGCACTCGTACGAACGAAACGAGTAAAACAAATAGGAAGTTAAGTTCGATTGAACCAAAGACGCAAAGGATTAAGGTGTACCCCAGGTAGGCAATTTAGCTCTGCGTTAAGGCACAATATAGACCGAGTCAGAAAATGTAGGTGATTGGGTGCGAATTACTTAGCGAGATTGGACGGTGACTCAGAGAGATTTGATGCAAACGAGATTGGAAAATTAGCTGTGATTCAAACTTTTGGGATTAGGCGTAACGATGGGTTTCGATAGGCGAGGTCAAGTAAATTGTCAAATATGTTCGGATGCATTTGGTTCCTATAATAGATAATATAACAAGTTGGGCAAGACCACCCAATTATGAGTTATAAGTGTCCATTGAGTTATAGAATACCATGTGCTTGGGTATTACAGCCTTTTATAGTAGATTTGAGTCGGGAGTGAAACGATTAAGTTGAGTATAGTACGATAGCATTGAACGGTAGAGTCGTTCGATGAGAGTTGGCTAAACATTGGCGTAACGCATGGTGAGAAAATAAATGGTTGTGGTATTAAGGCAGCCCTTGGAAGTTAGGCAAAGTGTATAAAGTTTGGTTTAGAAGTTGTGCGATAATACGAGTTGTGCTCAGGAAGTCTCGAGGACGAGACTTGTTCTGAGTGGTGTATAATGTAACAACCCGCTCCGCTCAACCCGGAGGGCCGATTGAAACAGCACAAGTGTAGCTATTCAACCCGCCTTGCTCAGCGAGATGGCTCGTTCGATGCAAAGACATTTATGCTGGGATCTTCAATGGAGTTAGACTTAGGCTATCAGAGGCGCGTCCGGAGTCTCGCTCGACCGATGCGATACATCGCTAAGGTGGGTGGCCCCGGTGAACCTATCTCTACTTAGCTGCACACTAAAAAAATGAATGTTTCATGCTAGTTTACAGGCGATAACCTTTGTATGCTAATAAAAGAGATGAACGCACCTAGCTAAGGGGATAACCCCGCCTTATCATTGTATAGAACTTGGAGATTTTACTTGTTATTTGCGTAGTCGGGATTATTGAGTTGGAATGTAGTAACTTCTTTCATATATACCGTAAGGTAGTGTGAGTTCATACTGAGGCATTGCACCACACAGAACATGACACGGGATGGAGAAAAATCAGGTTGCATGCATAAACGAGGAAGGCTATCAAGTAGTCGTTCTGAGTCAGGAGATGGAAGGAAAGGAAGGTACTCGGGATATGCAGATCACCGAGAGAGTCTCTAATCAGGGAGCTGCGTAAAGAAGAAAAGATCCGAGTGTAGTCCTCGACAAAGATTGATCCGAGAGTTATCCTCGGCCAGGATTGGAAGTGGGGGAGTAGTTGCATGGTCACGGACAACTGGTTGCGCACCAGGTAGAGAGAGTCCTCGACACGATTGCTGAGGCATCTGAATCGTGTCGGTCTGGGAGGACAGTGCCAGTGTAGTCCTGGCGGTACGCTAGCTGATGACTAGCGGGCGAGAGTGAGACATCCAGCAAGGCTTGCTACCGACCTGGATGGACGTCGACTTGTTAGACGGTTGGGAGGCCCAGCAAGGCTAGCAATCGAGCTGGGAAGACGGTCGTCCATCGCAGATTATGTCCAATATGGCTAGCAGAGCCAGTGACCTTCATATAGATAAGTCATGTTTGCATAGCGGCTATCCGCATTGAGAAAAGGAGAAACGGAAAGGAGTGTGTTTGCACGACATCTTGTATAATTAGAGTTGATGTATGGTATCACATATAGTTCTAGTAAAAATGGGTTTGGTGAGGCAAAGGCACGGCGTAACACTTGGGTTTTATAGTTGCTTCTTGTTATTCCGTAGTTCATTGTTTATATTGCTGCATATGACAGGGAAGGCCGAATGGTAAGAAATGGTAAGGAGAACTCAATTGTTCATTATTATGACCCTCTTGAGCTGACACGAAGATTACTTTCTTTAAATTGCCATGTAACTGATCCTAAGGCAAAAGAATAGAAAGACAACAAAAACTGTCGGTGCACATAACTAATGAACGTGCTTATTTTATGGCGTGGGCGAGAGGCCTCCCCACCAGTGCATTCAATGTACTGATACCCAACCAGTCTGCATGCAGGGTGCAGGGGGAACTCGTACAGATTCGGAGATCGCTAGCGCAATGAGGCGCCGGACCGCACTTGGCGTCTTGGAGCGTGACGCACGGACCCGGAGCTCGCATATATGAGACATAATGTATGAGAATATCATCATCCAGATCGTTTGTATTAGTTCTAAGCCTAAGGGCATGTTCGTTGTAAGAGAGAGAGAGAGAGAGAGAGAGAGAGAGAGCATGAGCGATTTATAATCTCGGCCTAGCGCCGCTTGTAATCTTTACTTCATATCAATAAAGAGCTTGATTTGGATTCAATACTTGTGTTCATATTATATTTCCGCTATGTCCACTCTGTGAACTAGTTATCAACGACCGTTTCGGTATTTGCCTTGTGCGGGCGCAACCCCAGGCTCGCGTGGCATCGCGTCCCGATAGAAACGTACGTCCCGCGGGAGCGTTGGCGCGGTAATTCGCGCCTAGCGGGGACGGCCGATTCCGACGGAAGATCGGGGCCTGACATCAGCGTCCACCAGCTACCGGAGGACATCAGAGAGGACCACCCTTGGTCCCACAGGAGGCATATTTCAACCAGGCCCGACAGCAGGCAGGAGGGCAGAGGCACGGGCAAGCCTTTGCTTTAGCCATTATCGAGGAGGAACCAGAAGGAGAGGCGATCACAGGTACAATTTTAGTTGCGTCATTACCTGCAACTGCACTGTTTGATTCTGGAGCTACACTGTCATTCATATCTAGTAGCTTCGTAGCCATGCATAGAGTAGCAACTTCCCCCTTACCTAAGAGTTGGAAGATCCTTACCGGAGGAGGCATCGTTGTAAACCCCTGATTTTTCAGGAATTTTAAAAATTAATTTTCATAATTTTTCTGGATATTTCTGGGATTTTTAACTAATTAAAATTAAGGTATTTTGGAATTAAATAAAATTAAATGTTTTTATTAAATATTAAAATATTATTAAAATAATTTTTTTGGGTGTAAAATAAAATATTAGACATATGGTAATTTTTCTGGAATTTATTGGACCCCGAAAATATTTTTAAAGACCTACAAATTAAGTTAATAATAAACCCTAAATAAATTCGATTTATTTCTGACCCAAACCAACTCGAACCGGACCGACCCGGTCTAGCTGAACCGGGCCTAAACCCTGCGGGTCGGATCGGGTCTGAACCCGACCTGTTAACCCGTCAGTTGAAATCCCAAAACCCGACGGAGCCGATTCCTCTCCCCCGTAACCGCCAGTCGACCCGCCGCCTTCTCTGCCTCCTCCGCTCGTAACCGCCGCCCTCAGCTTTTCCGCTAACGCAACCGCCGGCGACCCCTCGGTTCCCCTCCCTGCTAACCGCCGCTCGCTCCTCCTATTTAAACCACGACCCCGGCCAACCCCGCTGCCTCGTCGAACCCCCAGCCACCGTCCCCGAGTTTTATCGCCTCTCTCTCCCCGCAACTCTCAGCCACCGTCGTCCCCGGCCTCTCCCCTGTGTCTCCCCCGCCGAAGAGCCTCCGCCTTGGATCCCCGAGCCCCGGCGACCTCTCTCCACCTGCCTCCGTCTCCTCCGCTAGCATCTCAACCGCAGCCGAGCTCCGCGAGCACGACGCCTCCAGCTTCGGGCCCCAGCCGCTACGACGAGAGCCGCCTCCGTCTCCTCCGGCCGCCTCGACGACTCCAGAGCCGTAGCAGCCCCGGCCGCCACCAGCTCCGACCGCCTCCAGCGAAAACCCTAGCCGTCGTGTCGCGATGACCCGCGAGGACGCACGATTCAGCCTTCTGCGGAGCCCTGTTCAGGTGACCGTTTCTCTCTCCTCGCTGCCATGTTTCATGTTCCGTCTGCTTTGACACAAACCCTGCGTGACCCTCTCGATACCCGTGCAACCCGCTCGGTGTGTCGCGTCCTGTGGCGATCGCGAACTGCGATCCAAAATCAGAAAAATATTTACCCTATTTTTCTCCGGAACTGAGTGCGCCCCGCGAAATGGGACGACTTGGTCGTGTGCAGACTTCACCGAAAGGTGCACGCCGTTAATACGGACGTGTGGGATTTCACAGAAGTTGATTTAGATGTGCGTGCACACCGAAATCAACGCGTATCCATCGACAACGACCCGTATCGGCCCTATTCTGTAACTCATTGTAACTTCGTGTACACATATCGTATCAAAATAAAACTTACGCCATCGGACTCGTAGCAATACGTTGGTCCTGTGACCCAAGTTTGGTTCGATTCTGAGAACGTTGACAAAATCGCGTATCGTGGGCCCCACAGCTCCACTTGACGGGCGATTATGTGATCGACTCATCGAAATCCAGTTCTGGACGTTCCATTGGGTTCATATCGTCGTTCTGGACTTGTTGACACTAAGTTTGACAAATTTGGAGAATATTGTCTCTAGCACATTTTTCGGTGCGAAGCGGGCCACATGTGGACCCCGCTTTGACCAAAAACTGTCACTTTTGCCCCTGTGTCCAAATTGGACTCAAAGATAGGCAATTCTAGCTATTTGATGTCTTCTGAACCTGATTGTAACATTTATTTCAGCAACCGGAGTAGTACCTGCAAATCCTACCGATACCAGAGCTACAGTTGGAGTCAGAACCCCAGGCAAGTGTACCTTGCCAAAACTTGCAGTACCTGCTTCATTTTGTTATCTTGATTTATTTATATGATATACATGCTCAACCTAGGACCGTGTGACATTGCTTAGCGTCCGAATAATATTTGGGTGTCAACACTGTACGCAGAGTTGTGTAATGTCACATAGACATGGACATCGAGACCCTATACATTCTCGTGCTTGCATTATCAAGTACGTCATTCCACAGGACACCTGACAATATTCATGAGACAATCTTTCTGAGATATTTATGGTGATTCTGTATAGGATACAGGTTTATGATATATACTTTATACATGCTTAACTATCATTATGACTTATTGCATCAGTTAGAGGTCATGATCTTGCGTGACATGGACATGAGATATCGTGGATATGAGACGTATGATTACATTGGGTGGGGAGAGTATTACCATATCAAAGGCTGGTTGTATTATATATATATTATTATCTGGAGGTGCTTTGGCACATATACTGGAGTCGTGATACTACTTGCTTTGGCATATATACTGGAGTCGTAATACTAATGCTGCTATGGGTCTTCCCGACACAGAGCCTATAGTAGTCTCAGCCTGAGTATGATTAAAACTCTCACTTGCATATCACTTAGCTGGTTATATAGTTTACCCTACTGATTCATTTATTGCTGTACTGCATTTATTTTGGCATGAGTTATTTTGTAACTTGCTATGTCCTCTGAGGACCTGGATCCGGATTATGTCTCCAGGAATAGCAGAGGAGATCCATCCCGAGATATACGAGACAGGAGCATTAGCAGGAGCAGAAGCAGGAGCAGGCACTGGATCAGTACCAGAACCAGAAGATGAGTGATCGCCAAGGATTTCTTCTGAGTATATGCTTTATCCATACTCAGTATTTGTTGTTGTTATCTTTATTCTTGACTATTGTATCAGACTCATTATCGGGTTGTTCTCCGACTTATGTTTTATTGAGACTTGATATTTCTTTATACTCTGATATTATTGTATTCATTTCTGTGGATGAGATTAGTATATTACATCCTTATTGTTGTATTACAGCTTAAGTATATCCTGATGGGTCCATTAAATTGGGTTTGCCCATCGGTGTGTGTTACTGGCCATTGCCACGTGTCCAGTCTCTCGATATTTTGGGACGGGGGTGTGACAATCGTACCGGCTACCAGCACTATTAGAACGTGCTCGATTGTAGTTTATGGTAGAGAGATGAGAGCGCGATTTTTGGTACTCTCAATGCCAACTTTCGACGTTGTTTTGGGCATGGACTGGTTAAGCCAGTACAATGCCGTACTAGATTGCCGGAAGGGTAGCGTTACTTTTAGACTGCCAGGACACCCAAAGTTCGAGTACATGCGAGGCACCATCGAGCGAAGAGTAGGACATGCAGCTGGAGCTTACATGGCGATAGAGACGGCACCTCCAGAAATTGTTGCAGAGTTCGAGGATATTTTCCCAGAGGAGTTGCCAGGCCTACCGCCTGATAGAGAGGTGGAGTTCACCATTGAGCTAGTACCTGGAGCAGTACCGGTATCATCAAATGTGTACCGGTTGGCGAAGAAGGAGCTTGACGAGCTGAAGCTACAGCTAGAGGAGTTACAGATCAAGGGATTCGTCCATCCTAGTGCATCACCCTGGGGAGCACCAGTGTTGTTTGTACCAAAAAAGGATAGAACATTCTGGATGTGCATTGATTACAGAGCCCTTAATGCTTTGACTATCAAGAACAAGTACCCTCTACCGCGGATTGACGATTTGTTCGACCAGCTGACAGGAGCAGTGGTGTTCATGAAGATCGACTTGAGATCGGGCTATCACCAGGTAAAGGTGCGAAGGGAAGACATTCCAAAGACAGCATTTAGGACTCGTTATGGTCACTACGAGTTCTTAGTGATGCCTTTTGGATTGACAAATGTGCCTACTGTATTTATGAACCTGATGAACAGAGTCTTTCACCAGTATCTGGACCAGTTCGTGGTAGTCTTCATCGACGACATCTTAGTGTATTCGAAGATCCACGAGGAGCACGGAGAACACTTGAGGCTAGTGTTAGAGACACTGAGACGTGAGAGGCTTTATGCCAAGCTGAGCAAGTGCGAGTTTCTCCTAGATCGTGTCATATTTTTTGGACACGTTATCTCAGGAGAAGCCATTTCAGTAGATCCCGCGAAGATTTCGTCAGTAGAGACATGGCCGATCCCTACCAACATCTCGGAGGTAAGGAGTTTCCTAGGACTTGTCGGATATTACCGGAGGTTCGTAGAGAACTTCGCAAGGATCGCAGAGCCGATGACTCGCTTGACCCGCAAGGATCAGGAGTTCACCTGGACAGAGGAGTGTCAGACGGTATTCGATGAGCTAAAGAAGCGTCTGACTACAGCACCCATCTTGACCATACCTTCTAGACCCGGAGGATTCGTGATCTATAGCGATGCATCCGGGAAAGGATTAGGATGCGTCTTGATACAACATGGGAAGGTTGTGGCCTATGCCTCTAGGCAGCTGAGGACCCATGAGAAGAACTATCCTACCCACGACTTGGAGCTTGCCGCAGTGATCTTTGCTTTGAAGCTTTGGAGGCACTACCTGTACGGAGAGCGCGTGGAGATATTCACCGATCACAAGAGCCTGAAATACGTCTATACCCAGAAGGACCTGAACCAGAGGCAGAGACGTTGGCTCGAAGTGATGGCGGACTTCGAGATCGAGCTACAGTACCATCCGGGAAAGGCTAATATGGTAGCCGATGCTTTAAGCAGGAAGCCCATAGCATTTTTTCTGACTGCCCAACAACATCTATTGAGAGATCTAGAACAGTTGGGTATCGAAGTCATTATGCCCGGAGTAGACGGCCAGATGTCGAGTTTCCAGGTATAATCGACATTGGTGGAGAGAATCAAGGCTGCTTTGCCGACAGACGCCAGATTTCAGAGGCTTCGACAGAGGACAGAGGCTGGAATACAGACGGGACTGCATATACACAAGGACGGGACTTTGAGATGTGGAGATCGTCTCTATGTTCCGAATGGAGAGCTTCGCCAGGAGCTGATAATGGAGGCACACAGTTCGACCTACTCTATTCATCCAGGAGGCACAAAGATGTACCGAGACCTGAGACAGTACTATTGGTGGCATGGGATGAAGAGGGAAATAACCCGCTTTGTGGCTAAGTGTCTGGTGTGTCAGTAAGTCAAGGCTGAGCATCAGAGGTCTGCCGGATTACTTCAACCGCTCTCGATACCGGAGTGGAAATGGGAGCACATCACCATGGACTTCGTTACGGGTTTCCCGAGAAGTCCTAGTGGTCGCAATGCGGTATGGGTAATCGTAGATAGACTCACCAAGTCTGCCCACTTTTTACCAATCAGGGTTGGGCAATCTACGGAAGTCTTGGCAGACATGTACATGAGGGAGATAATGCGACTGCATGGAGTGCCAGTCAGCATTGTGTCTGACAGGGATACGAGGTTCACATCGTACTTTTGGAGGAGTATGCAAGAGAGTCTTGGTACCCGCCTAAAGTTCAGTACTTCGTACCACCCGCAGACAGATGGCCAATCCGAGCGCACCATTCAGACGCTGGAGGATATGTTGAGGGCATGCATGCTTGACTTCAGCGGTTCATGGGAGGACCATTTGCACTTGGTCGAATTTTCCTACAACAATAGCTATCAAGCGAGCATTCAGATGGCTCCCAATGAGGCATTGTATGGTAGGAAGTGTCTTTCCCCAGTATGTTGGAACGATGTAGACGAGAGGCGGATTCTAGGGCCAGAGTTGGTCATCCGTACAGTGGAGAAGGTGAAGAAGATCCAAGGGCATCTACGAGCAGCACAGGACAGGCAGAAGCATTGGGCTAATGTGCATCGACGACCCTTAGAGTTCCATGTTGGAGATCATGTGTTCCTGAAGATCTCACCTACCAGAGGAACCATCAGATTTGGAGGCAGAGGAAAGCTGAGTCCGAGGTACATCGGACCATTCGATGTGCTAGAGCGAGTCGGAGAAGTTGCTTACAGATTGGCCTTGCCACAAACACTGAAAGGAGTTCACGACGTCTTCCATGTATCTCACCTGAGGAGGTACATACTGGATCCGAGTCATGTGCTTGACCACTCAGAGATCACCGTCGGTCCGAGTTTGTCATACCCGGAGGAGCCAGTAGAGATCCTAGACCGAAGCGAGAAGGTACTGCGAGGCCAGACTATCCCTCTAGTTCGTGTCGCATGGAGGCATCATGCACCAGGTGAATCAACCTGGGAACGAGAGGACGATATTCAGCAACGCTTTCCCCATATCTTCGAAGGCCTAGGTATGTGATAGTATTTTATTCCAATCAATAGTTTTTCTATATGTCTGTTTTAATTTCGAGGACGAAATGCTCTAAGGAGGGTATGTTGTAAACCCCCTCACCAAAATTCAGGGTTAATTAGCATAGATAGCATAATTAGGGTTAATTAGATACAAATAAGATTTATTATACAAGTATTAAATATTTGTGCAGTGTATTATCACTTAGGACACCTTACCGTTGTCCCGATATTTAGGACACTACACTAGCTGTTACCTCAAAACAAATTCTATATACTTGGCCTAGACATACTAACCTACCATAATGAACCTTGTGCAACCCCCGGATACTGATTTTGTGCTTGATTTTAGTCGCACAAAAGTCGTTACAAACGTCCGTACGTAAATTAAATAAATTGCATATTTACGTTCGTTGTCCGTTCCAATCAAAATTGAGGCCCAACCTCAACCCATTTTTGACCAACCCCGATCATGACATTATTATACTCTAAGTCTATCACACCAATGATGCTTGTGCCACCCAGTTTAGACCCCCTGTATTTATTAAATTAATTTAGGGACACCCGGTGCATTAATTATAAATTAATTAATGTAGTAACCTAACCTCACTTAAATTAGACCCAACTCCAACCCAAACCCACGCACACACCCACAAGCCTCATACAAAATACCATACACCATTCTAGCCTAATACAAAACACCAAACATGGTGTTTTGTCACATCAAATCCACAATTCCAGAATTTGTGCAAATTCTAAATTATTCAGGGACCTTTGTGCAAATTTGCAATGAGGTGCCCCCCTCTCATTGGCCCAACCACATGGAGAACGAGCCTACATTCTTTGACCGGTCACCATGTATTTTCCTCTCATTTTTCATGTCCTTGCATCAAATTTTGGGAAGCAATCATGACCCTACATTTCAAATGTTTCGATCCTAGCCCCATGTCTAACATGTGGAGAGCCTCCTCACACAACCCTAGGCATGCTAGCAGCCGGCCCTAATACCAAGGCAGGCCCCCCACTCTCTCTCCTACATATAGGGTACATTACATCACACAAATGGGCACACAAACCTAAAAATCATTACACAAAACCCTAACTCTCTAAACCTCAGCCCCCAGCCCGATTTTACTGCCCATCCACCCGCAGCCCTCTTCCGGCTAGCCACCGCCTCCGGCGACCCCCTGCGATGGCCCTACCCCCTCCGGCGATCCTTCCCCTACCTCCAGCCACCTCCACCCGCCACCTCGACGCCTACAGCCACTGCCAGAACCTCCATCCTCGACCCGAGCTCACCCCTCCCCGAGCTCGAGCCGACAACCCGAAGACCCCCCGACTCGCCGTCGCTGCACGCCCGGCCGTCGTACTTGGCCGACCTCCTCCCCAGTCAACCACCTCCGTCCCCGCCGAGTTTCAGCCCCGATAGACGCCTCAGCTGACCGCCCCCGCCCCCGCAGCACAGACGACCACAAGCCGCTGCTGCTGCTGTCGACCTCCCCGAGCGCTGCCGGAGCTCCGCCCGGCCACCCCCGCCGTCGACAACCAGTCACCGGATCCCCCTCGGCCTAATCTACGTATAGGTATATTATTTTATGTATTTATACTGTCATTTATATACGTATTTAGCATTACATTGATTATATACATATTTCTGTATTTTAACTTAGTATGTATTCTGTATATTACTGTATAAATATATATATATATATATATATATATATATATTTATATATATATATATATATATATATATATATATATGTAGTTCATATTATATGTATACATATAGTATATACTATATACTTGTATTTAAATACTTTATGTATATTCATATCTCGTATATATATATATGTGTGTATATATATTTTTAAATATACATTTTATGTATTTGGTATATTACATATTTATTATATGTTGTGTATATATATAAATATATATTTGGTATATTTATTATTTTGTGTATATATTTAATGTATATTTGGTGTATATAAATGTATGTATATATATATAAATATATATCTACCTTATGTATTTAGTACATTAGTGTAATAAATATATGTATATGTATACATATATATAAATATATATTGTGTACTTAGTATATTTATAGTAGGTATATTGGTATGTATATGAATATATATATATATATATATATATATATATATATATATATATATATATATATATGTTGTGTATATTTACTTATGCACAAATTATTATTTAAAATATATGTAAATATATGTCTATGTATTAAAATATATATGGTATTATGTATTTATATATATTTATTGAATATGTGTATATGTACATAATTATTGGTGTTTTACTAAGTAATACTTAGATGCTATTTTTTAATGTACTATTTAAAACATACATATTTTATTATATGTATTAGTGTACACATGAGAATATGTGATATCTATATATAAATATATGTACTACGGGGTCCCACTAAATGTACAGTCAAGACCCTGTGTCAATTATTGCTGCAAGTAGTGTGTCTTGGTCGTGCTATTGTAGCGACTGATATTGACATTATTATATCATATATAGGAGTGCTGGACCGTACAGCCGAGGCTTCAGGAGCAGGACATTGGCTTTCGCAGCTACAGGACACAGGCAAGTATACCTTGCTAGATTACTGTTTAAATTAAATAATAAATGTTGCAATATACATAAATTGTGTGCGTCCGAGATTGACTCGGGTGCAGTCGACGAATGCGTCAATGAGTAGTGTACTTGACCTAGTTGGTAGTTGACTCACCTACTACTGTGAGGATATTCTGATATCTTCCTAAACCGTGACACTTTACACGTATCACGATGGTACATTCATCTTGGGATACGGGTCCACGTACCCGATTCGCTATCGGTGCGTAGTACATGCATCACGGACTAGCACGTATTCTAGAGTAATATAGTTAGATGTGACTTGGCATATAGATACGGGATACTCACGTCGTGTATTCAAGTTGTGTATTCACATTGGTCGGGAAGGACAACTGATAAATGTATGGGATACACACATCGGACTCCGTGGTATCCAGAGGAGCCATAGAACCGATGACTTCCTATATTCAGATACCGCACTCTTTCGAGTGATACGGACGTATATACATTGCAGATACCTCATTCTTTGGAATAATGGATATTACATGATCAGATACCATGCTCTTCGGAGTATGGACGTTATGCCTACACCTACCTATACGTTCCAAGGTTGTCCTTACATTGCATTCACTTAGATGGTTAGCACACCCTCTTTACTTTATTCAGTACTATATCTGGCATGCATTTTGTATCTTGTTACGTCCCTCTGAGGACCTGGTTCTCTTTCAGATCTGGACGAGGCGTACTACCCTACTGTGTACGGACCAGGTGTGGAGACGAGGTACGCTCTAGAGGAGGAGCTAGAGGTCCTTCCATCGAAGTTTCCCTGATCATCTTGGTAGGCCTTCCGCCTAGGACTGGAGCTTCTTATCTAGTTAGCAGTTGTTTCAGTCACACTCTTATTTCAGTCTTCAGTACTCTATTTTCACCATTTATAGTGGGCTTGTTCCCACCGGACATATTTTGGTTTGTACTATGACATTCGACTATGTTCTTATATTCCAGTATTTTATTTCAGTATTTCTTGTTGTATTTGTGGATGAGATTAGACTCTGTCTGTTATTGATATTAGACTTGTTAGATTTAGGACAGCGTAGCACGCTTCGCTAGGATCCATTAAATTGGGATATCCTCGGAGACGTGTCAGCTGGCCAATGCCACGTGGCCTGGTCCCGTATATTTTTGGGACTGGGGCGTGACATCATTGGAAAAATTAATCCTCCTTCGTCTAAGGAACATCGGTTTATTTTGGCCATCACTGATTACTTCTCTAAGTGGACGAAGTCGTACCACTCGATGAAGTAAAATTATCAAACGTGATCAGCTTCATCAAGCATCACATTATATATCGCTTCGGCTTGCCATGGAGGATCATCCATGATAATTGTCCACAGTTTGTAAGCCATGCTTTCTACCAATTTTACGACAAAAATCAAATTTAGAATATAGCCTCAATTGCTTACAGCCCAGCAGCGAACGGTCTGGCAGAAGCATTCAACAAGACAATCATCAAGCTACTTAAGAAGTTTGTGGCTTACAACAAGCGCGACTGGAACGATAAGCTAGGTGAATGTCTCTGGTCTTATCGCACAACAGTCCGAACGCCAACCGACAGTACGCCATTCTCCCTGGTCTACGGGAGCGAAGTTGTTCTCTCCCTCGAGATCCAAATCCCCTCACTCCGGGTGGCCCTTTCTAACAAGCTGACTAATAATGACAACCACCGTCAACATCTATAAGAATTGGAAGTACTCGATGAGAAGAGTCTTTTAGCTCAACAACGCATTGAGCTATATCAAGCACGTCTTTTCGGAGACTTTAACAAACGGGTCAAGGAGAGAACTTTCCAAGTGGGTGACCTCGTCTTGATAGTGAGAAGATCGATGGTTATGACCCACAAGATGGTCGATAAATTCTAATCCAAATGGGAGGGACCATTCATCGTGGAGTCCGTTTTCTCCAATGGAGCCTACCGACTTGCTAAACCCAATGGCAACTTGCTTACGATGCCTATCAATAACAAGTTTCTGAAAATGTACTATCTAAAACTAGACTTTTACTTCTCTTTTTTCTCAATAGGACAACCAAGATGTAAAATATTTATACTTTCTGTTGTTCATCCCCAGCAAGTGCCTATGTACGACATTACGCTTTCTGTACAAATTACTATAAGAGTTGTTATCCATATTCAGGAGTCCTGAGTATGCAATGGATAATGGATCCTCAAAAGCTTTCTAGTGGAGTGGCCATCAAACCCACCTACATACTCATGTGTAGACCGCTCAAAAATTAGTCATGTTAGGCACTAGTTCACGTCCATATTATCTCTGAATTGTTGTCCTAACATTCTTTCCAGTATAGTTTGCCATGTCTATATTACCTCTGAGCAAACATTCATATTCAACTTTTGACTATCACGTTCATATTACCTCTGATATCGGCCGTCATCTAAACTTATCATCCGTACTTAACTTTAAGTATGTCAGCGATGTTAAGTCCACAAAATCTATCACATCTATATCACCTCTGATAGGGCTTATTTAGAACTTCATTCTTGTACCCAACTGTGCAACAAGTAATAGGTCCACCAAAGACCCCCCAGTGGGATTTTCTTAACAACTACAGCATTGTACTACGTCCATATTACCTCTGTACATCACTCACAACATTTAATATAACAAAAATAGGAAGAGGTTCTACGAAAAGAGAAACTTTGTTTATTAATATTCAAGATCACAAGTACATATAATGAAGATCCATTTTTAAATATTTTCATTAATATTTAAGGTCTTGAGTACATATAATGGAAATCCATTTTAAGGGTTTCCACGAGTTCTCTCTGACAAAAATATTTTCCATTGAAGGTGCTCCCCAGGGCTATTTTTGCTATGGATACAAATGAGGCCGACAGCAAGACTCAATGATGCTGGGTCAATCCTCCTCTGTGCAAACCTCAGTATACGAAAAAGAATCTATACTGATGGATAGCAAAAAGAAAGAGGATCAGGCACTCTTCGACCACACGGGAAGACTGGACGTAGGGGATGTCAATCAATCAAAGTCCAGTAATTAGCGTCATAGGACCCGACCGGTAGAAGGCCGCATAAGGAGAAGAAATGCAGCTAGCATGCTGCTTAAACAAAGATAACTCCATGCAAGACGCTGTAGAAGCATAAAAATACGCTGGATAGCTCTACGCAACATGGTGATGCAGGGCAGCGTAAGCAGGGGACCTCAAGGCCATCAAGAGTGCAACGGAGCTTTTCGGCTGAGCACGACATAAAATATGATGGGACCATCCGTGTAAATACAGTATGTCCAGGCCGCTTCAGCGTAGACGGGGTGCTTCATCGCCTCCATGGCGTAAAACTCATCCGCTTTCATAGCAGCGTTAAAGCGTACGAGGAACGCTTCGTCTTCCCCAAAATGAACCTGTCAAGTCACGCAGTAAACCTGACATCTGACTCCTAACAAAAAGTGCTGCATGGCTACCCAGACGGCGGCTGGAAAGATGGCAGACCACTCGGGACGCGCCCCACAGTATGATGGCGGATCTCTGCATTTAATGCAGAGGATTTGATTAAATATCACCGAACCGTCGTTTACTGATATCCCCTCAGCGGAGATTGCTTTTACACATACAAGGGGATATGATGTCTTGTTTTACACAGGCCAACGTGAATTGTTTACGCTCCGCGGAAGACAAACAGACTGCCACGTCAAAAGCTGTTCTTCGTACAGGGCTCGAGGCACGTCTCTGCACCGAATGCTCAGAACGGTGGCAGGCTTTCGGAACACGTCTCGACAATTAATGATGATGGCGGATCTCTGCATTTAATGCGAGAGATTTGATTATATCTCCAAGAGTCGTAATTTTGGCTAAAGACGTCCACATCACCTCGATTTCTATACCCATTCAGCTTCTATGCTCGTTCGGCTTCTATGATCATTCGGCCTTCTGTGCTTATTCGGCTTCTATGCCATCAGGCTTCTACGCCTACTCGGCTTCTATGCCTACTTGGCTTCTATGCCATGGTTACAGACATTGGCTTCTACGCCAACCTCTTCTACACGAGGGATACCTACCTACGTGGCTTCTACGCCGTGATCTTCGTAGCGATTATACACATTTTATCCTTAGTTGGACCCATGTCACACGCTCATTCAAAAGGTCATCTATACGCAGGCTTTGGTTATTTTAACCATTGTGTAAAAGGGTGGTGTACTTTCCACTACTCGATTTCTACACCGATTGAGTGGTCACTGTCACCAAAACTCTATAAATAGATACCTCTATCAACAGAGGAACAGGTAGAGACTTTAAAAATTGAACAAGGTCGAACCTCCAAAGAGATCGAACCATGGGTCGAAACATTAGAGATTGAGGAGAGATCGAAGAGTCTTTGAGAGAGAGAGAGAAGCATCCAGAGCTCAGGCAAAGAGTAGCGATTGACGACATTGGCATCGTGCATCCATCCTCTTCCGCCACCTACGAAGCTGCTTTCCGTCTTCCACGGCACTTCTTCACCATCGTGTAGTCCAAGGGCTAAAGTGATCGACTGCAGATCAGACACCTATAGCAATCATCTACCCAGATTAAATAAATTGTACTCCTACATCCTCGTATAGGATCAAATTGTACAAGTTTGTTTGTAAACCAAAGAAAGCGGGTTTCGTGCAAACCTCGTATTATATACATTTCGTTCTTTCATTTAATACCACAAACAAGATGGCGACTCTGCTGGGGACATCTTTCTCTTCTGATGAGGAAGCGATTGCTCAACACGATGCGGTATCCGTGGGATCCGTGAAGAAGACACTGGTCGTCCAGTTCGACCAGTCTGCCTATGAAGACATGCTTCGGACGGGGGGTAGCTCTCACTCTCTCTGTACAAAACAACAGAAAGCTACGCAAGGTCTGGATGCCCAAGATATCCTCTACCATCCCTGTGGACTCTCCGATCTCTCCGACCAATGAGGTTATAGCATTGCTCCCTCCGTGCCCTGCACGTAAAATTCAGTCTCCTACTACGCGCGGTACAGATAAAACTTTGGGCTAAGCCTCAGCGCTAACCCAGAAGTATCCACTGTGCTCTACGCGTAGAAACCAGTCTCCCGCTATGCGCGGTACAGACAAAACTTCGGGCAAAGCCTCAGCGCTAACCCAGAAGTATCCACTGCGCTCTACGCGTAGAAACCAGTCTCCCGCTACGCGCGGTACAGACAAAACTTCGGACAAAGCCTCAGCGCTAACCCAGAAGTATCCACTGCGCTCTACGCGTAGAAACCAGTCTCCCGCTACGCACGGTACAGACAAAACTTCGGACAAAGCCTCAGCGCTAACCCAAAAGTATCCACTGTGCTCTACGCGTAGAAACCAGTCTCCCGCTACGCGCGGTACAAACAAAACTTCGGGCAAAGCCTCAGCACTAACCCAGAGCGTGTACCTCCATCTCCAAAGGAGTCACGATCAAAAGTTTGTCATATTTATATTACCTCTGAATAAACTTTCGGCTATCCACTATCTTCTGATATAGGTTGCCATCTACACTTAACACCCGTACTTAATCACAAGTATGCCAGTAGTGTTAAGTCCACAAAAAACTGCCATGTCCATATCACCTCTGAGCAGACGTGTACCTCCATCTCCAAAGGAGTCACGATCAAAAGTTTTTCATGTTCATATTACCTCTGAATAAACTTTCGGCTATCTGCTATCTAAGTAGAATGATGATCGGAGCTGAGCACCGGTACAATCCGGTGGAAAAAGAATGTTTGGCTCTGATGTTCGCTATCCAGAAGACGCGGCACTATGTCACCGGCCAGACTATGCACATCATCTCCAAGATCAATCCTCTTCGGGTACTGATGAACAAGCCAAGTGTTCTTAACTCCCGACTCGCAACTTGGGCGATGTTATTGACACCATATGACATGGTGTACGTCCCTCAGAAGTCCAGCCAAGCATTGGCTGACTTTCTAGCTGCTCATCCGATCCCGGAGGCCTCTAAATTATACGAGGACATTCTCGACGAAGTTGCAGAATGTAGTTCCGCAATGAAAAGTGACGCATGGCAACTGTTCTTCGATGGCGCCTCCAGGACTGGTCCCAAAGGAAACGTGGTTTCAGGGGTAGGAATTGTCCTGGTTACTCCCGATAAACTCGTCATCTATCGAGCATACTCTCTTAACGAGCCTTGTTCCAACAATGTGGCGGAGTACAACGCTATACTAATCGGGCTCCAAGTCGCTAAAGAGTTGGGGGTCGAATCTCTAGAAGCTTTTGGTGATTTTCTGCTTATCGTCAATCAAGTCAGAGGAATATATGAAGTCCGGAATCCAGACCTCATCCCCTATCACCAAGCAACGGTCGAGATAGCCGTGACATTCAAAGGGTTCTTCCTAGAGCATGTACCTCGATCTCAGAATCTGGAAGCCGATGCCCTAGCCAGTCTAGCTGCAGATTTAGCTACTCCTATAAGAAGGCAGAATTCGGTAATCCTTCTTAACAGAGATCTATTTTGCGTGAAGAACAATGCTCACATCGAACGCAGTTACGCTATGAACACCGATCCTCCTACGAGAGATTGGAGAAGTCCCTTTATAGATTTTGTGGCATACGGAATCTTGCCGGAGGACCCTAAAGAAGCAGCATCCGCCAAAAGGCGATCATTACGCTTCTACTTCGATGCATCTTCACAATGCCTATATCGCCGGACCTACGACGGACTGCTATTGAGATGTCTCTCTAATAACGAAGCACAGCAGATCATCCGCGAAGCTCACGATGGCGTATGAGGGGCGCATCAACCCAGTCCTAAGCTACAGGATCGTATCAGGAGAATGGGCTATTACTGGCCCACTATGATCGCAGACGCAATCAAGTATGCCAAACGATGCAAGGCCTGTCAGGTTCATGCAGACTTCATACACCAGCCGTCTGAACATCTACATCCTACGGTTGCATCTTGGTCTTTCGAAGCATGGGGTATGGACATCATTGGTCCTATTCACCCGTCTTCTTTCAGAGGTCACCAGTTCATACTGGCCATCACGGATTACTTCTCCAAATGGGCAGAGGCGATCCCTCTCGCTGAGGTAAAAATATCTAATGTGATCAGCTTCATCAAGCATCATGTCATTTATCGCTTTGGGATTCCCCGAAGGATAATCCATGACAATGGGCCTCAGTTCATCAGCCAAGCCTTTTATCGATTTTGCGATAAAAATCGGATACAAAATGTCGCCTCTACGACGTATTATCCAGCTGCTAATGGTTTGGCGGAAGCCTTCAACAAACCCATTATCAAACTCTTGAAGAAGTTTGTCACTTCGAACAAAAAAGATTGGAACGAGAAGCTAGAAGAATATCTCTGGGCGTACCGTACAACGGACCGAGCACCGACAGGTTGTACCCCATTTTCACTGGTCTACGGGAGCGAAGCAGTTCTTCCCATCGAAATTCAAATCCCGTCACTCAGGATAGCAGTCGCCAATGAGTTAACTCGGGAAAAGAATAACCTTTTAAGGCTTCAAGAGCTAGAAGGATTAGACAAGAAACGCCTTCAAGCTCAACAGAGCATCGCGTTCTATCAAGCACGCATTTCCAGAGCTTTTAATCAAAAAATAAAGGAAAGAGTGTTCAAAGTTGGCGAGCTAGTCTTAGCTGTAAGAAGGCCAATGATTCTCACTCACAGGAGCAAGGGCAAATTTCAGCCCAAATGGGAAGGCCCCTACGTGATCAAGACAACGTTCTCAAACGGCGCTTACAGGTTAGCCCAGCCTAATAGAGACCTACTAATGGCTCCTATCAATGGCAAATTCCTAAAAAGGTACTATGCTTAACCTCCTCTACTCAAGTGGAATAAGGCGAAAATCTCATTCTGACAAAACTACTTCCAAAACGAAACTAGTTGGGCCGTATTCTATCATGTCCATATGACCTCTGAATAGATACGCCCTGCTAAAGAAAAAAAAAGTTTACCGATAGACTATCACGTCCATACTACCTCTGATATTACTCTCACCCAAACCCGTCATTTACATTCCGAAATGACGGGTCGACAAAGTCAGATGAAAAGCCTCTTTATTATTCCCCAAGAAAGAGTGGAAGTACATTAAAAGTACATCATGAAGGAGGAGCGGTCAAATCGCGAATCTGCTGTGCCAGTCTGGCCATCTTCACATTCCTGGAATCCAAGACATCATCACGGGCCCACTCCAGCCGTGCCTCGTCATTAATCAAGAGGGATAGCTCGGCTCTAGCTCGAAGGAAACCAGCGCGGGCAACATCCTTCCTCGCCAAGTTCTGATTTGCTATGACCAGTCGGCCATTCGCCACATTGAGACCTTCTGACGACTGAGAAGCCCACTCCTTTGCCTGAGCAAGCTTCGTCTCTAGTCTAAGAACCCTCGCTGCATTCCCGTCATGCTCGGCCTGGCACTTCGTCTGAAGAGCAATAGCCTCCTCCAACATACTTTTCTTTCATCCATCTCCCGCTGATTTGTCCGGAGGATTTTATTCAGGTCTTCCATCTTTTCAACAAGTTGCGCAATCAAGGAGTCGTGTCTAGCCTGGGCCAGAGCTTCGATGTCGCCTTGGGATAGCTGCGAGTATTCGTTATGGGTTGCTCCAAACTATTAACTACCTCCGCCAGGGCGTCAGCTAAACCAGTATCGCCAAGGTCCCTGATCGCCTCTATCAAAAATCGAGAGAACTTCTTCAGACGCTCAAAATTCAGATTCTTCTCCAACACCATTGATATCAGCGTTGTCAAAGTGTTGTAGAAGATACCGGTATATTGCTCGGTCAGCACAGCCAGGCCCGAATGCACGCTAGGAGTGGCTGCAATATTGTCGAACCGCGCTCCAGAGGCAACCGCAATCGACGTAGCCATAGTCCTCGTCTCGACAGGGGGTGCGACAAAAGAGGAAGCGCCAACACCAAACGAAGTAACCAGCATACTCGAAGGAGGCATTGTCGCAACGACAGGGTCGTCCTCTTGAGGTATCGAAATCTCGTCGGCAGGCGAGCCGGCACCCGAAGATGCTTCCTCTTCAAAATCAGGCACCTCCGTATCAACGCCAGGACCTAACACGGAGCCAAAGGGCGCATATACATTGTCCTCCCCGAAGAGGTCGTCCCCTGAGAAGAAGACAAGAGGAAGTTAATGTCAAACATGATGTTAATTTTCCTAAAAGAAGAGGCACGAAAAGACGACAGTGATGCTAGCCAAGCTGTCATACCTGGAGAAGAGGGCATGTTAACTGACACTGGCAAATACTCTTCCAGGTCTTCGCCGAGATCCACTTGAGGCTCATCAACTAGAATCTCGCTAGAAGCGCTGACGGGCAAGGCAGGGGCCTCTCCCAATGCTGATTCGGACAAAGGTATATAGAATCTTATAACCAGCCTCGAAGGCGACTTCGTTCCACTACCTGAAGCAGTAGCAGCGGTAGCAGCCTACAGCTGAGATTCTCTGACGCCACCGGCTGAAATTGTAGAAGGTTCCTCTCTAAAAGGCGAGGAACCCCCAATCAAAGAATCATCCCCGACATAGGGAGAAGCAGGCTCACTTCCAGGAGCCTCAATGCCAAGAATCTGGAGAGGACGAGTAACCATCATCTTCGTCCTCTTACGAGGGAAAGCCTCCTTTAGAGCAGGAGCCCTTTGTTTCTCGGAGACTACCAACGCCCCTGCAGGCGGAGGTATGTCACCCCTCGGTACCGATACGAGAGGCTCATCCGGAGTAGCGGACTCGTCACCCTCGTCAGAAGAAATCAAGGGGACTTCGACCCTTCCCCCAGGCTTGGAAGAGGGCACCCTAAAGCTTCCACCCATATCAAAATCGCGTTGGGAGGTGTTCGTTGCCACATAGAACTGGGCATATGAATGTAGGATGTGCAGCTCCGTGGAGGGTGTGACGAAGGGCACAGTAAAAATTGCCCCGGTGCAGCCCATAATAAAATATCGCCATCCCCTTGCTCCATCGATGAGTCCACCTTTGGACCTGAAGCTAGTGACGGCATTGCCCACATGCAACTGATCATACCCAAGCTGCCTGGCAAATCGACTAGGCAGGTAGGGTTCAAAGAAGCAGTGATCTTCACTTCTGTACAGCAGGTGGGAAGGTCTAATGCAGACCAACCAATTGAAGGCTTCAGGAGAAAGAGTGGTCCTATCTCTACCTGAGTCCACAAGCCTAATCCCTGATTGCTTGCGATGAACAGAGGGGACAGTGCAAAGGAGCTTCCAGCTGTGACCGCAGTGCAGCACCCGTCGACAGTCTAAAACTGTGAGCACATTCCAAGAGGATTTCTTGTAATTCAGCAAGAAACTCCCCCCCAAGCTACTGCCGGAACCGGAAGACATCACCCGAGGGTTATGGAGAATTAACCATCCCATCAAATACAGGTATGGTAATTCCACTCGGGGAAAGCTTTCACGCCGAGCTTCATCAGCAAGCAGCGCCTCAGTCATCGCCCTCAGGCCAGCTTGTATGCGGCACACCATGGCAGAGAGCAAGCCCAGTCTCGCCCCAAACACCAGACGCACTGCAGGCCACAAGATATTACGGTAAATACGATCCGCAGATGCAATGCCGGGTACCACCAGTCGACGCAGCCATATAGAGAGGAAGCCAGCCAGTTGAGCTTCCTTGGATAGAGCCCTGCGGCAATGCCTCAGATAGCTGTAGGCCTTAGTACCTACAGGATATTTTCCTATCCCTTCGACGAGGATCTGATTTGGAGCCCTAGCATCCTCCAGGAGATCGTCGACTTCCTGAGCAGTCAGCACGCTCAGAGGATTCACAGGCTCATCCTTGACTTCCAAGACTTTCTTCGGCTGAGCAGCCCTAGCCCGGTGAAAAAAGAGGTAGGACGTCCATTTACTGGTGTGAGCCAAATCTGAAGGCTCAGCATAGAAGGCGGTGCAAGCAAGGTAGTGGCACATCAGCTCCTGATACACTTCCACTACCCGAGGGTCTGAATCCCCCAACTTCCGGTTCATGGGAACATACTCTTCGTACGGAGTATCCCCCATCGGCAGTCTCGAGATCTCTGCCATCTCATGAAGGGCCAATCCCAACTCCCCCAGCGGAGTGGCGAAAGTCCCGGTGAGCGAAATGTATCGCTCCATCAGTGCCAAAAATAGGTTAGGGTTAGGAGGTAACCCAACGCTGGTGGCACTCACAGCTGCCAACAGACCGATGTTCTCCAACTCGATCCAAAAATGCTCCAGGGTCCAATCAACTAAGCGAGCCCATCGAAGATTTGTTGGGGTCATCCACCCGTTACATCGAGGATTCGCCTTGGGGTATACTCCTCCGTGCCCCATGAAATCATTGCAAAAGGTCGGCAATTGCACCGGCTGGAGCACCAAGCTGTCTTCACTCGGGACACTGCCTGGGTACAATCCCCTGAACGATGTTACATGACCAGAAGGGCGGCTGACAAATAGGCCAGATCCTTTCTGGTAGAAGATCTTCCCCGGCCTACCATGAAGATCGGGAGTCAGCGTCCACGACATCTTCCTGGGATGAGTAGCATGGGAGAATTCTGAGAGGGGATAATCTCTCAGCATCTTGGACAGACTCAAGACCAACTTTCCGGCAGAGAAAACCCAGAGTTCTTTCTTTGGCTTCGTCTGGGACTGCTTATCAATCATGTCCCCGAAAAGAAAGGCCGGCTTTATATACTGGTCCCCGTCTACATACGTCAAAGGCTCTCCATTAATCATGTTCAGCAGCGTTCGCTCTCCCTGAGCCGATATCAAGATTTCCCTTCCTTTGGGATATTGGGGTCCGGAGATAGAAAATACCACATGGGACAGATCCTCCAGATAGTTGGAGTGCAGCAGCCCGACGGCAGAACCTATCACCTCGGCTAGCGGAGACTCACCCAAGTTAACTGCAAGGGTGCGAGAAAAACACGTCAGTTTTATACTAGACATTACAAATATTGCAGCACATGCCAAGAGGCAACGGTCTGAGCTCTACGCCAAGACTGTACAAACTTGATCGTTTACGCCGGAATTGTCATCCAGAAGCGTAAAATTCAAGTCTGTAGTATACTGTCTGTGCTTTACACCAGACTACCAAGGTTTGAGCTATTATGCCAAAAAATTTATCCACAAGCGTAAAAGTTCAAAATTATACAGTATACACCAAGTTTTCGGCAGTTAAAGCTTTTTACGCTCAACTGCAAAAATCTGGAGTTTTTACGCTGACACATTAGAAATGTGGGCGTAAAAGATAAAACGTCTCCGTGCATCATCTTCCTCAAAGAGGCTATCAGCACAGAAGACGACCTAGCGCGGTCACGTTCAACGTGTGTGAAGGATTTTTCAGTCATTCTCATTCATCCCAAAAGCTCTACCTATCAGGCCGGGTGCACTGCTGATCGGCGGGATGCTCAGCTCAGAATGGGGTTCGCCCTGTCCAACCGGAGGTACTCCTGCTTGGGCAGAAGAACGAGAAGAGGAATCAATCTTCTTTCCCTTAGAGGAGGAGGATTGCTTAAAGGCCATTACTGGAAACTTTGAAGACTCAGAGAAGACTCGGAGAAGAGCTCGAATAGTCGGAGGCTTTCTTTCGCAGAAGACGGATGAAAAGTTTTTCTCTCAGAAAACTTGGGATATATATAGAGTTTGGATGGACTCCTCGGACCCCGAACAAAATCTTCTAATTAAATATTCGGTTATGATTGGGTCCTACGTCAGCCTATTATTCAGAGAAGACGGACAGTCAGCAAATTCGAAAAGTTTTTCGCTCAAAGCAGGTCAGCAGTTCTTACGCTAAGGAGCTTTCTACGCTCGACAACAACCGATCTACGGTTTCACGCTCGCAAGCTATAATTCTATGGTTTTACGCCCGGATGCCTTTGTGCTCGGTAGCTTTTATGCTTGAGAGGCCACAATCCTACGACTTCATGCCAGCAGATAACAAATCGATGATCTCACGCTCGGTGGCGCTTAGTTTACGCTCAGAAGCAACAGATCCGCGACTTCACGCTCGGAAAAATTTTCTTTTTAGAAGCTACAAATCTACAGTTCTACGCTAAGGAGCTTTCTACGCTCGACAGCTACGAATCTATGGCTTTACGTTCGACGGCTACAAGTCGGGTTTTACGCCCAGATGCCTTTGTGCTCAGTAGCTTTTATGCTCGAGAGGCTACAAACCTACGACTTCACGCTCAGGAACTACAAGTCTATGATTTCATGCTCGATGGTATTTAGTTTATGCTCAGAAGCTGCAGACTAATGATTTCACGCTCTATGACTTCCCGCACATCTGAAGGATACGCCGGCCAGATCGTGCATACATCTGAACGGTCCTCAAAAGCGGTCAATTGCAAAGAGTTCACACAGAGAATACTCGTTCTTGACCTCAAGATATCCTAAGTACCCGAAGCATACAGAGTTCAACATTGAAAAACTACTCTTCTTCATGGGTCGATTCGAAGTTCATCCAGACTCCAGTCTGAATATTTCATCTATCAAGATGGCAACTCAGTTTGACAGCCGTTTCTCGATCCTGTTCCAAGGAATTTTCGAGAAATCATTCTTGAAGATGATGTCTGAACAAAGAAATTATGTTCATCAGAAGCAGCAGTTCAGAATTCTACGCGGTTCCTCACTCCTAAAAAATAGCAAGACGGTTCAAAAATCGAATGCTACAACGGCTTTCTACGCATCTATAGTTATGCGTAAAAGATAGGACAGGACCTAGCACTCTTTCTAAACAGAGTCGGCGTAAAGAATCAAACGTGTCGAAGCTACACATATTCAGACTTCACAGCAACGTATGACAAAAACAATTATATGCACAGAAGAAGAAGATTTTATTAAAATCAAAATCATGATTACATGGGAGGGAAACCCTGCTTACAAGGGGTTTTTCTTCATTTTTCATGATTACATATGAGGAAAATCCTGTCTACAAAGGATCTCCTCATCTTCATCGGAAGGCCACCCCCAGGATTTGTTCTGACAGGTTCTCACATTGGTGGAGATCTTCCTCTTCTTCCAAAATGGTTCATCGACTTCCACAGTCATGAACAAGAAGATGATTGCTGGCGGGAGGATACAGCACTGGGCCTACCTGAACTTCTATAGGGCCCATCCTCCATACGCCATGTCAGATCTAGTTGAGGCTTCTTTAACCCAACTCGATCGAGAACGACAGTTACAGCTTGTCTTCTCTCGTCCGCGGAAGTCTCAGGAGAAAATATACAGCTTGCAAGCTGTGTGGTCCAATACGACCCTTCCTCTCTCCGAGAGAACCGCCATACAAAGTTGCTGATTATCCCGAGAAAGGGAGGCTATGATATCCTTCCATGATCCATCGTTGCAGATGAGACTTGCTCGAAGACGCCGTCTTTTTTGGCTCCTTACATGCTGGAAGAACATGGTCTTCTCCTTCCTCAGATTGACCCGACGGACTCCGGCGATCATCCTTGTATGGCGAAAGGAATGCGGGAAGAACAGGTTAAACTTTTCGGCCTTTTATAGGCGAGAGAGGTCACACCGGTCCCCAATAAATCTGCCATAAAGTCAGCATCGACCGTTTCAACGCTCCATTCAAAAATGTTTTGAGTTACGAGGAGCGGTTCATGCTTCATTCAAAGCATCCCAAATTCCGAAGAAATTTGAAAGCTTTGAAGGGGGTCTTGTAGAAGCATAAAAAATACGCTGGATAGCTCTACGCAACATGGTGATGCAGAACAGCGTAAGCAGGGGACCTCAAGGCCATCAAGAGTGCAATAGAGCTTTTTCGCTGAGTACGGCGTAAAATATGATGGGACCATCCGCGTAAATGCAGTATGTCCAGGCCGCTTCAGCATAGACGGGGTGCTTCATCGCCTCCATGGCGTAAAACTCATCCGCTTTCATAGCAGCGTTAAAGCGTACGAGGAACGCTTCGTCTTCCCCGAAATGAATCTGTCAAGTCACGCAGTAAACCTGACATCTGACTCCTGACAAAAAGTGCTGCACGGCTACCCAGACGACGGCTGGAAAGATGGCAGACCACTCGGGACGTGCCCCACAGTATGATGGCGGATCTCTGCATTTAATGCAGAGGATTTGATTAAATATTACCGAACCGTCGTTTACTGACATCCCCTCAGCGGAGACTGCTTTTACGCATACAAGGGGATACGTTGCCTTGTTTTACATAGGCCAACGTGAACTGTTTACGCTCCGTGGAAGACAAACAGACTGCCACGTCAAAAGCTGCTCTTCGTACAGGGCTCGAGGCACGTCTCTGCACCGAATGCTCAGAACGGTGGCAGGCCTTCGGAACATGCCTCGGCAATTAATGATGATGGCGAATCTCTGTATTTAATGCGAGAGATTTGATTATATCTCCAAGAGCCGTGATTTCGGCTAAAGATGTCCACATCACCTCGACTTCCACGCCCATTCAGCTTCTATGTTCGTTCGGCTTCTATGCTCATTCGGCCTTCTGTGCTTATTCGGCTTCTATGCCATCAGGCTTCTACGCCTACTCGGCTTCTATGCCTACTTAGCTTCTACGCCATGGTGACAGACATTGGCTTCTACGCCAACCTCTTCTACACGAGGGATACCTACCTACGTGGCTTCTACGCCGTGATCTTCGTAGCGATTATACGCGTTTTGTCCCTTAGTTGGACCCGCGTCACACGCTCATTCAAAAGGTCATCTATACGCAGGCTTTGGTTATTTTAACTATTGTGTAAAAGGGTATTATACTTTTCACTACTCGGTTTCTACACTGATTGAGTGGTCACTGTCACCAAAACTCTATAAATAGAGACCTCTATCAACAGAGGAACAGGTGGAGACTTTAAAAATCGAACAAGGTCGAACCTCCAAAGAGATCGAACCACGGGTTAAAATATTGGAGATTGAGGAGAGATCGAAGAGTCTTTGAGAGAGAGAGAGAAGCATCCAGAGCTCAGGCAAAGAGTAGCGATTGACGACATTGGCATCGTGCATCCATCCTCTTCCGCCACCTACGAAGCTGCTTTCCGTCTTCCACGGCACTTCTTCACCATCGTGTAGTCCAAGGGCTAAAGTAATCGACTGCAGATCAGACACCTAAAGCAATCATCTACCCAGATTAAATAAATTGTACTCCTACATCCTCGTATAGGATCAAATTATACAAGTTTGTTTATAAACCAAAGAAAGCGGGTTTCGTGCAAACCTCGTATTATATACATTTCGTTCTTTCGTTTAATACCACAAACAGACGCATGATGTTCATCCTCATCTCCTGGGTCAGTTCTTGGCAAACCATCGCATAGGGTTGGTTTTTACCCCGAATAATGGGCGTTATGATATCCTTCCATCCTCCATCATAGGCAGCACGGGCAAGGATAGAACCTGCATAAAGAAGACACACGTCAGTCTTAGCGAATATTGTAAAAGGGTACAATTCTCGCATACCGCTTCCAGGTTGTAGCCACGTGCAGCTAAGTATGTAAGTACGAGCAAGATGAGATCTCATCTATACGGACAAGCCACAGATAGGCTCTGCGTGCATGTTGTAGATGACTCCTTAACCACGAGGCCAAGCCATATATAGGCTTTGCACGCATGTTACGGACGACTCCTCATCCATGCGACCAAGCAACAGATAGGCTCTGCGCACATGTTGCAGATGACTCCCCATCCATGCGGCCAAGCTACCGATAGGCTCTGCGTGCATATTGCAAATGAGTTCTCATCCATACGACAGAGCTTTGTGAGAGATCTGTGCATGTCCAAGATGAGTCTTCATCCATGCTGCAGAACTTTGTAAAGAGTCTACGCATATTCCAGATGATTTCTCATCCATGCAGCGAGACTTTGTACTGGTGTCTCTGTGTCCTTGGCAGCCCAACATAAGAAGCATGGTTCTCTCTTACCTCCAAGTAAAGCACTAAAATCAGGGGGCCACGGATCAAGGCCACCCCTTTCAAAATTCTCGACGAGAAGAGCCACAGCCTTCGGCATCCCTCACAAGGAAAAAGAAAGAAATCAAAGAGATAAATTTTACTCTCTCCTCCTGACCGCCTATTTATAGGCTTCAAAATCACGTAAAGAGATCGAGACAATGAACCAAGTAGTTATGAGGATGTCTGATGCCTCAATTTTTGGAATCCTCTTTAATATCCTTAAAAACCGTCGCCTCGAGCCTGCGTCAGGAGATGGCTCAGAATCCCAACAGATCTGTTCAGAGATATTAAAACTTGGCATTTAATGCATATGTGATAGCCTGGAAGCGCTTATCCATATGGCCCAAAATCTATTTAGCCCAAGTACTCTCCTCTATGCTTCTTATTCAAAGTATTCCAAATATATCAGTTTAAAAACTTTGAAGGGGGTCTTATAGAAGCATAAAAAATATGGATCCATTCGTCCAACAACCATGTGTCCCAAAGCCAAACTCAGAAGAAATTAGGCCGTAGAGTCACCATGCGGCCCAGAAAAACTACGTCCATGCGTCCTAGGCATTGGCCGCATAAAGATCTGACATGGCATCTTGACAACAAGATCGCGTCTTGTCACGACCCGCACCCGCATAAATCGGGACATGAGTATGTGGGTACGTCCAGCCTACGTCGCAACATCGACGGTAGAACGATGTCTAGGTCATCATATCTAACTATCAACCATACTAATATGACTAGTTCTATCATATACTCAATCACAATGATCTAAAGGAAGAATGAACAAGAAAGACAACTTAAATAATTATTCTAAAAGAAAGAAAACTAGACAAGATAAGAAAAAGGAACACTAAACTAGATCTCTATAATGTCACTTTGAGTCCACAGTGTAAAAGCAGTCCTGTCAAAAGCATCACTCTGAAATTCCTAAATGGAGAGCACAACCATCACTGAAAAATATTATCCAGTCAGGAAAGGAACGAAGTATACCTCTAACTGCAGTTCCAATAAATAATAAAGACTATATAATAGTAAATAGAGAGCATATACAAGATGAATAGAGCATGGCATGAATATACAAGAATAAGAAAATACAAAAAATACATACAAGAGGTACGAACATCATATACAAGAGTCAGAAAAATACAACTAACAAAGTGAGTGAGTACTAGTTTCAACATGTGATCGGCTTGGGAACATGTACATGAATCATGGCCTAGCTAATCATACGTGAGGTGTATGATTAACACTATACAAGGAACAAGAACTGCAGCCACAAGAACTCTGGGGTATGATCACATATATACACTAAATACTTTTTGCCTCCGACTCGTATAGTGGATCCAACCATGGCACACTATGGCACGAGATTTCATAAAAATTGCGCTAATCTTCTCATGAATCAGTATCCTTACATATACAAGAACAATGGGGCTTGCACAAGAAATACGTCAGGAACTACCAGGAATAACATCTTATGACAAAATCTAGGAATACCAATCCGTGTAACCAAGTGTCAGAAAATCAAGAATATCTACAATAAATACAAGAACATAGAGGATATCATAAACGAAAAATTGCCAGAGAATATACTCGCCTTTGGTCCAAAGCAATGGATGTCAAACAATATCCGAACTGGTCTCTCACAACCTATATATGAAATGTTACATTAATACAAGATTTTGAAGTGATAACAAGTTAAACTAGTTCAATTCTAGGTTATTGGGCCAATTCTAAGTCAAAATAGCCAAACTATGTCAACTTCTAGGTCAACTAGTCAAACTTAGTCAAATAAGCTATTTCTAAGTTGTATGAGTCCATCTCTAGGTTATTGGGTCCATATACTAGGCTATACTAGCTATATTAGGATACTATGGTATCATAGCTATATAGTATATCACAAGATACCCAATTATATAAATTATATACTAGTTACCCTATTAGCTAATATTAACTATATAAGATTACCTAGGCTTTGAGCCATCTAGGTAACACTACCTAGCTACCCACTTGGTATCCATTATCAATACTTAAAGGTAAAGCCAATACCTTATCATTACCTTGTGTATCACTCAAGGTAACTAAAACTAACATTAACTCAAATAATACTTAACTAACTAGTATATATATACCAACATATTATACCACTCATATATAACTAATATCATACTAACATCACCTATTCAATGTTAACAAGCTAACTAATAACCACTAACAGTTATACTAACAGTTAACTTCTAAAGATACATCATCTAACAACTATATGTCTATCTAATATAACACAACTTATCAACTAACATTCATTATAGTTTCTAGAACACAACTAATTACTTAATCAACTAATTAATATACTAATTATCATCAAACTAACTCATAATTAATATACCAAAAGCACCTAATATACACTAACACATAACTCACCTACATGACTTCCCACATCTCTTGCTCAACACAACTATTGGCTCATCCCCCTTTGTTAGCACACTCTAACATACCTATATTACCACACACCTACCTCACATGTGTACACTGGGACCACTGTCCCAACTAATACCTGGCATTCCTTGACTTACCCATTCTCACCTCATATCTGAAATCTAACCCCATCATACTAACTAATCATATTAACTATCTAACTTATCAATACAACTAATAACTAACCACTAATCAATGAATCCACTAACACTAACATTCAACTTCTAATAAGTTAAACTAAATAGCTAATTATATAAACACCTTAACAGTTAACAACAATATAACATTTACTAATATCAACTATTAACTTCCCACAAGCTAGCATGACAATTCCTAACTGATATCAGCCCCCCCTTGCACATTGGCTGCTGTATTGCTCCTTACTGCAGAATCTGACACTTATCTCACGGTCACACTCGACAATAGTATACACCAACTGACAGTAACACTGCCCATATACTCCCCCTTTCCTATCATAGTGAACAAGTTCACCTCCACATGACAGTTCCTGTTATAGCCCGACAATTAATTATATACAACTGACAGTAACAACCCCTATAGGAAGTGAACAAAAGTCACCCCACTACATCCTCTTCACACCAACTGACAATTCATTCCAACTGACAATAACTCTCTTCACATATTCAATACAACATCACATCTAATCCACTATTGTGCTCTTTTCCCCTATCAGTCATCTATTCACAATATAACCCCTACCCGACTAATACACAACAGTGACAATAATAAGTACTCCCATCCTCCTCTCATTCACACATACAACATATATTAAATCCCCTTTATCTGACTACAGTGGTACACCACTGTGAACCACACTTCTCCACATAACCAACTGAACAAATCCAATAACCTAACTGTGGGTAAAACCAATACAGTCCCAACATTGAGCAATAATCACCCTCTCATATATCTATCAACAACTATAAAGATATAGATACCTATATATATCACTAGCAAGTATATAGAACTATATATATATATATATATATATATATATATATATATATATATAAGTACAATAATTGTATACTATAAAACAATACAAATAGATATACAGAATAACAATTTAGAGTGTATAAGTATACTATAGTAATAATACAAACACTTTGCGTGCATCGCACCGTATCACACTAAATCTATGATACACTTGCAATACGCTACCAAGACTTGATCCAAACGTATCCCAAAGGATACGAGAAAGTCCAAATTCAACATTAGAAATAAAATAAAGTGCTAGCTACATCACTACGTGCTCGCATCAAAATATGACATGCTCACACCCCGTGTCGAAGGAAAAGCCCCTCAAATCAATCCGTGTCATCAAATTGCCATGACACGGCCTACACATATCCAATTGTGGACACGATACTAGACTCACAACACTAAAATAAACACCAAATTATCAATCTATCCTATTGACAAATACTTGGTGTGCCAATCTCGGATTTCTCCTAAATTTATACAAAATACGTGGTAACTTCCACCATGGGGGTCCCTAGTAGTCCAAACTTCTTCCTTTAGGTAACCCTAGTCTATAGGTGAGTTCCTAATAGTTAAACTTCTTCCACCACGTGAACGACACCACGCGTCTCTGGCCACATACGTCCCAGACTCTCTGCGTCCCATACGTCTCTGGCCACATGCATCCCAGACTTCATGCATTTCATGCGTCTATAAACACCCAGATTTTTCAAAATTTAAAAATAAATTTTCAGGATTTTTTTAGAATTTTTAACTAAATATTTTTTGGAATTAAATTAATTTTACGATTTTATTAAATATTAAAATATTATAAAAATAATATATTTGGGTGTAAAATAATTAATTAGTCATACTGTAATTTTCCTGGAATTTATTGGACCCTAGAACTATTTTTAAAGACCAAAAAATAACGTTTTAAAATAACCAAAATAAACCAACTTGAACAAAACCGAACCAACCGGTTTAAATTAATTAAACCAACCCGACCCAAACCCTAATGGATCGGCTCGGATCTAAACCCACATCCAAAACCTGACCCGAACCCGACCTGCCTACCCTACTACAGTATCTAACCGAAACCCCCGACTCACCGTCTCCCCTCCCCGACCGTTTCTCCGCCTGCCGCTCCGCCTCCTCCACCGTTTACCCGCTCCTCGCGCCGCTCCACCTCCCTAACCGCCGTCGCTTCTCCTCCATGGCCTCCCTATAAAATCCTGCCCCTTCACCACCGTCAACCATCAACCCCGCCACTACAACATGCCGACCGACCCCCACCGCTGTCCTCTTCAGCCACAGCCGAGCCCCTGCCTCCGCACCGCTACTTCCCCGCCTCCCCGAGCTCCTTCAGCCTCCGCCGCTCCGGTGACAAGACTCCGCAGCCGCAGTACTCCACCGTAGCCCGACGATCCTGACTCCCCGGCCACCCGAGTCTCAGGCGAACCCCGATCCACCCCGAGCTCCCCTCCGCCGTGACCTCGACCTCCGACGACGAGTCTCCCCAGTGATGCCAGCTCCAGCGACCTCACTGAGCAGCCTAGCAGCCACCGCAGCTCCGTCGCCAGTGAGCTCCGTCACCCTGCAGTCGTTGTGCCTCATCGCGCCGTCCTGTCACAACAGCATATGTCATCGAGGTAACCGTCTTCCCGCGTACATAACTTCCTATCTGAAGATCCATATCTCGTTCTGTCAAATCCTGTGCATAGACCGCGTGACCCTCTCGAAACCCGTACAAACAGTTCGGGATATTGCGTCCTGTGTCGGTCGCAAATCGCGATGCAAAAACAGAAAAATTTACCCTATTTCTGAAAATTCAAAAATTGGTCCCGAACTCGCAAGTTCACGACCGTTTTGCGTGCAACCTGTTAATTATTTCAAAAGTTCCCTTGAACAGTAATTTAGACCGTATAACCAAGTTTTAAAACCTTATTTTAGTTTAATTTATTGTGTTGTAGATTGTAATTATTTTGCGGATGAAAATGACCAAAAACTTGGTCTTTAACAAACCCATTTTTCCCGGAACTAGGTGCGTTCCACTAAACGAGGCGACTTGGTCATGTGCGAACTTCACCAAAAGGTTTTCACCGTCAATACGGACGTATGGAATTTCGCGAAAGTTAATTTGGATGTACGTGCACACCGGAATCAACGCGTATCCGTCGACAACTCCCCGTATCGGCCCTGTTCTGAAACTTATTGTAACTTCGTGTGTGCTCGTCGTTTTGAAACGAAACTTGCGCCATCGGACTCGTAGCGATACCAAGTTTGGTTCGATTCTAATAACGTTGACAAAATCTTGTATCGTAGGCCCCACAGCTTCACTTGACGGGCAATTTTGTGATCGACTCATCGGAATCCAGTTCTGGACATTCCGTTGGGTTCGTATCATCGTTCTGGACTTGTAGACACTAAGTTTGATGAATTTGGAGGACTTTGTCTTTGACACACATTTTTCGGTGTGAAGTGGGCCACATGTGGACCCCGCTTTGACCAAAAACTGTCAAGTTTGCCCCTGCGTCCAAATTGGACTTATGGATAGGCAATTCTAGCTAATTCATATCTTCTGAAAATGTTGGTAGTGTTTATTTCAGCAATCGGAGGAGTACCTAAAGATCTTGCTGTGACTGGAGCAACTGTTGGAATTCAAATCCCAAGCAAGTGTACCTTGCCATACTTGCAGCATTTGTATTATATTATTCCCTTGATTTATTTATATGATATAAATATTCAACCTAGGACCATGTGACATTGCTTAGCGTCTGAATAATATTCGGGTGTCAACGCCGTACGCGGAGTTGCGTATGTCACTAGAGATTGATATCGCGACCCTATATATCTTCGTGCTTTCATTATCAAGTACGTCATACCATAGGATACTTGACACTGTTCATGAGATAGAATCTTCCTGAGATATTCATGGTGATTTTGTATAGGTTACAGGATTCGTGACATAGATATTACTTATGCTTAGCTATCATTATGACTCACTACATCAGTTAGAGGTCATGATCTTGCGTGTCATGGACATGAGACGTGTGATTACATTGGGTGGGAAGAGACACACAGGATACGGACTGATTATATATATATAACCCTTATTATTGCGGTGCTCAATACTCTACACCCGAGCTTGGCCCATTACGTGATATCACTGCTACCGGCTCCCCGACACAGAGCTTGTAGCAGTTTCAGCCTGAGTTCTAGTGATGCTCTCACTTGCATATCACTTAGATGGTTACATAGTGTACCCTATTCATTCATTATTATATACTACATTTATTTGGCTTGAGTTATTCTTGTACCTTGCTATGTCCCCTGAGGACCTAGAATCCGGATTATGTCCCCAGGTTTAGCAGAGGAGTTCTACCCCGAGGTATACGGGACTGAAGCAGACATTAGAGAAGTACCAGCACCAGAGGACGAGATGATGCCAGAAGATTTCTCCTGAGTATTTGCTTTATATACTCAGTCTTTTCTGTTCTTTATACTCTATTTCATGTCTCGTGGAATAATGTATTAAACTCATTATCGGGTTGTTCCCCGAGATATTTATTGAGACTTGTTGATTATTATTTTATCTTGATGATTCTGATATTGATTGTATTTATCTTCTGTGGATAAGATTAGTATCATAGACCTTTATTGTTATTTTACAGCTTAAGTGCACTCTAATGGGTCCATTAAATTGGGTTTGCCCATTGGTGTGTGCTGCTGGCCATTTTTATGTGTCTAGTCCCTCTGTATTTGAGGACTGGGGCGTGATAGCGTCTCTGGCCACATGCGTCCCAGACTCCATGCGCTCCATGCGTCTCTGGCCATATGCGTCCCAGATTCCATGAATGTGGTAGTGCTCCCTAAGACGAAGTCTTTCTGTTACAATTGAAGAGATTCTCTCCAACTAAGTGCGGACCACGTATTGTAGTACCCCGCTACGCGTAGGCACTATGTACAAGTGATATCGCTTTGCTTGCTCGAGCGAAAGCCTTCTCGGAGAGCTCCTGATCGAACCACAAGATGATTGATCTAAGTGAGTGGGCAGAACTTTATTCTCTGATTCTTGTATGCCTTAATAATGAATCTGAGTTTTTTAATGCTTATTCTAAGAAGATAGTTTCATAAAAAGAATGATAGAACCTGACTCTGCATGCTTATTAAAAGAACTCGTATTGCTTGTCAAACGAATCTGCTTGCCTAACTAGAGAACTTGTATGCTTGTCTAAAGAGATAGAACCATTTACATGCTAGTTAAAGATAGAAACATTGCATTCTTAGTTACACGGACACCGCTATCGAATGAACCGCTGCCCTGCTAATAGATAAGAGTAAAAGAATGTTCATATGTTTTTACCGTATGCTAAACAAGAATAGAACTACGTGCTTGTCTAGAGAGATAGTGGAATGATTGCTATGCTTGCTTAAATACTAGATTGCTTGACTGATCGTTATCGCACTAAAGAGATAGAATTGCATGCTAGATTTATAGAACTGTTCTTGCCCGTTACTTGTTAAAAGAGCTAGATTGCTTAAACATGTTTCATTGATCGATAGTAAAGAGATAAAACTGTATGAATAGCTTGAACATGTGCATCTAGACTAATAGTCTGCCCTGGGGCTTGAAGTCCTTATTTACGGGAGGGTGTGGCTATTAGGCAAGAGTATTGAGAGCTCCGGCTCTACAGCTTGATTGATATGCTTACTTGCTTGTTCTGGAGCATCTGCATCATATAGCATTTATCTGATAGAAGTGCATTCATGCATTGGTCTGACAACTTATGCACAAGGTTTATCTCTCGAGAGGTTCCTGGGGCACTAGGGATCGTTCGGCCTGGGAGAGATCTGGAACACCCTGAGGCTAGAAGTCCTTATTTACGAAAGGGTGTGGATTTTAGTGTAGTGCTGAACCATGTGTTTCGACTGCTATTTTGAGTGTATTTTAGTGTCACCCTTACATTTCCAATTAAGGGTAATTTGGTAATTGACACGGGTATTTTATTTTAGGAGGGTTGTATTTAATTTTGTGCATGAGTAATTAATTATTTGTTGTATTGTTTAGTGTTTGATTAGACGTAGTATTTATTTTAGACTTGTGTAGTGGACCTAACCTATTTTATTAGATGCATGAACCCAACATTTGGATGAGTTAGTTTGAGCCCATTTAATTAGGCCCATGGATTAGGAGGTTGGATTTAATTAGTGAAACCATTAGATTAGAACCTTCTCCCTTAATTAATTTCTTCATGAGAGGCCCCAAGGGGTATTTAGGACATTATACATTGCTTGAAGAGGGGTTTATGACCAGCCATAATTAGGAGGAGAGAGAGTGCTCTCATTTCATTTCTTCCCCAAATTTCTATATCTACTTTTCCCTCTTCCATTTTCCCTCCATTTTCCCATCAATTCTCCATCAATTCTTCTCAAACCTCTTTCTAAATTCATCATTGAGGCTTCTACACCAAGGATCTACAAGCAAGGAACAAGGAATAAGGAGGAGGGGGCACGATCTACAAGGAGAGGAGCTACTTTACATTTGGAGACTTTTCATTAGGAATCCATCTACCAATAGGTACATTTCAGTTTTCCCCCTTCTATTAGACTCTAGATCTGAGATTTTACTAAGAGAAACCAACCCACATGCATAGGCTACCCATAGGATTTGGTTTGGAGTCATTCGGAGACCGACGGTGGAAGTTACATGCATTTTTGGTGCCAATTTTGGGAGAATTCCGAGATTGGCACATGTTGTGTTTGTCAATTAGTCAATTAGACCAAATTGACATATGATTATTTGTTTGTAGCTAGTGTCGTGTCCATAATTGGATACGTATAGGCCGTATCTCGTCAATTTGACAAAATGGGTTAATTTTTGGTATTTTCCTCCGACACGGGGCCTTGTGCATATCACATTGTGACACGGACACGTAGACACTCTAATTACTATACGTGTTGTCCATAATTTATGTATTAGACTTGTTCGTGTCCTCCGGGATGCGTTTGGTTGTGTGTTGGAGCCGTATTGCACGCGTATCATAGAGCAAGTGTGATACGGGTGCGGTGCACTCCATGTGTTTATTGTTTTGCCCTTTTTGCTATACGTGCATGTGTAATTAGATATATAGATGGTATTTATATATATATGTATGCATATAATAGTGTATATTATGTTTAGTGTATATGTGTGTCTATGTGTGTATACATACTAGAGTATATATATATATATATATATATATATATATATATATATATATATATATATATATATATATGCTTGTGTACTTGAATATATGTATATGTGTGTATGTACCTATAGTGTATTATATGCTTAAGTGTATATATTAGTGTATTTAGTGATTAGCATATATATGTGTGTCTATCTATAGGTAACTGTGTATGTATGTTTATATACATAGGTAGTCTGTGAGTCATTTGTGTTGGTTGTGTGGGTATTGAGGGAACATTGTAGCAGGGAGTAAAGAGAGGCACTGGATATTCATTAGCAAATAGGGATGCAGTTCACTGTTCAGCAGTGTGGCAACTGCTCGAGGGCACCAACAGTCAGTGCAGCCTCGAGACCCAGGCAGGATTCAGCAACCCTGTAGAGCAATTGCAATAAGCAGCAGGGCTAGTTCAGCAAGCAGCTTGCAGTGTGCAGTAAGCACTGCTACTGTATTAGCAGTGATCCAGCAATAACCCTGCAGTGACCAACTTTCAGAAGGGGGAGTGTGCAGCTAAGTGCAGACTTATGCATCAGCAGACAAGGCATCAAGTTCATCAAGTGGCTATACAGCAAGGCAGGGAGCAATGCACTGAGTTAGGAAGTGTGCAGCCCACTGCAGGAAGCTCGAGACTTCAACACTGTGAAGTAAAACTGCACAGCTTATGCAGTCTCAGTTCAGTCATCAAGGGGAAACAAGCACTGCTCAGTGCAGTACTAGTACAGAGTATCAGAGAGACTGTGCAGTTTCAAATGAGAAGGGCAGTGCAACAGTGTAGGCTTTAGTGGCTATCAGCATGTATCAGTGTGGCATCGTGCAGTGCACAAGCACACAATATCAGCAGCCATGTATGCAGCAGTGTTCAGTAAGCATATATCAACTTGCTACACAACAAACACAGGGGGCAACTGCAGCCCTTGCACAGCTCGTGCACATAAGGAGGATTCAGTATGCATCAACGGGCACGGCAAGATCAACAGTATCAGGTATTGGGTAACTGAGCACCATATTAGTGTCAGGTATCAGTGAGAGCATTCAGCAACTGTGCAGTATCTGCACAGTACCAATTCATTTCAGTTTTAATTAGTTAGCTAAGGTGTATTGTTTAGTTGGGTTTTTAGTGCCTCTAAATTCAGGTATCAGTTGTTTTAGTTGGGTATTCGAGGTATAAGAATTAGTTAATAGTTGGTATATTAGTGAGGTTTTATACATAAGGATTATAGCTATATGTTATTGTTTTAAAGTATCAGTTAGTTGAATGTTTTTAGTTGGGTTGTGGGTGATTAGTTAAATATTTAAGTTCTAGTTTAGGTTTCAGTATCCAGTTATCCGTAGGATTAGTTAGTTAGGGTATTGTAATACTTGTTATATATAGTTAGCTATAGTAGATATATATATATACCAACTGATTAGGCTAATAACTATATCTAGGTATGTATGTATGTCGTATTGATGATAGGTAGTAGGTATGTATTAGTATATGATGTATATTAGTAGTTACTAAGTATGTATAGTATTGATATATATAAATTATGGTATTAGTAAGTGGATGAGCATATAAATTAGTTATATTTATATAGTTAGTATTGAGGGTTGTTTATGTATTAGCTATTGACAAGGGTTTAGTTTACCTTGGGATACCAAGGTATTGGAATGATGCCCAAGGTATTGAGTTGGGTATCGGGATAAGTGTGATACGCATTGGTGCAAGGCCAAGGTGTCCTATTTCAATTGTTTTGGTCTGGTATGATAATATTTGACTTGACTACACATAAAAAACCTTATTTTCATATTAGAAACTTGCGTATCTTGGGATACGGCTCTTTGAGTGCTTTGTTGTATCTTAGTTAGCTTGTATAGATCAGTTTCATAATGTATTGACTTAGTGACTTAGTGTTAGACGCTTGCAACCTAGATTTCTTCGGTTTGACTTAGAAATAGTTTTGTGACCTAGATATTGACTAGTTTAACTTAAATTTATTCCAAAAACCTTGTATTAATGTGATATTCCATATATAGGTTTGTGTGACACCAGTTGGGACACAGTTTGACATTCATTGCTTGGACGACAGGCGAGTACATTCTCTGATAGTTTTCATTAATTGCTAATTACTATAATGCAAGAATTTAGAAATATTTTACATGACTCTTGACACATTGGTACACGGACTAGTATACACATGGATCAGTCATGGGATGTTACATATATATTGTTCATTGTTTCTCGTATTCTCAATGTTTAACTTAGACAATGTTTCGTGTTCAACATTCATGTTTAACTTAGACAATGTTTCGTGTTCAATGTTCAATGATCAATGTTTCGTATTCAAGGTTTATTGTTTACATGGCCTTGAGTTTCTTGTATCACAACGTGTCATGGTTGGATCCATTGTACTAGTTGGGGGAAAGGGGAAATGTTAGCTAGGTATGTGATCAAATCCTAGACAATATTTTATGTTAACTTAGACAATGTTTATCCAATATTAAAGTAGACAATGTTCACCCAAGCCGATCACATATATATCTAGTATTTCAATCACTTAGCATAGTTACAGTTCTTCACCATATTGTTCATTGTTTACCTATTCTTCCACCATAGTTGATATTATTCATTGTTTCTCATCTTGTATTATATTCTCTATTTTTGTTTATAGTCTTTATCAATTAATTGGAACTGCTATTGGGTTGTACTTTGCTCCATTCCTGACTGGAAAACATTTTTTAGATGAATGGTTAGAAAGGATGTGTCCCACTCTCTATGGACTGACAGATGGAGTATCACCCGAGGATATTGCCAGAGACTGAGGCCTTTTTGATTTCTATACCTTGTATTAGTTATTTCTATTTTAGACAATGGGTTGTACTATTGTTTGAGATATGGAGTTGTGTTAAGTTTGGAGATGGTTATGTGATGTATTGAGTTTTGTACTTCTTATTCTTTCTATTCCATATCGTGCGTACTTCTTCCTTCAGTTTTATATGTGATTGAGTATTATTTGGTATTGAGATGACATGGCAGTATTTATATATATTGTGTGAGATATTAGATAGAATAGTAGACCAAGACAGCGTTCTACCGTCGATTCTACGGCGTAGGCTGGACGTACCCACGTACTCGTGCCCCTATACCGGGTGCGGGTCGTGACACGTTTTTAGTGGTGGCCCATGCAGGTCAGGCTTCGCAATAGTGCGATGTCGTGGTAGTGCGACGACTTAGTTGTACTACTGCGAGCCTGCGATAGGATATGATATAGGATACTCAATCACAACTAGAAAATAATTCCAACATAATTGTATCTTGTCATCTTCATTCTGAATATCGTTTTCCTTGAAAATTTTTGTCCTTCCTTGATGATATCGTATCTTGCTCAATATTGATTTCTTATTTTGAATCTGTCTTCAGAATGCCGCCGAAGACGCGTTCCCAGCGCTCAGGCGCAATGTCAGCACGATCAGTCACTCCATTACCCTTGAGGACAGCACCCTCAGACGAAGGTCCAGTACCTACATTCAGGAGGTCATCTGCATCAGTCCAGGTGGGCGTATCTGCAGCAGCTTTCGGAGGTGCTCTACCTCCAGTACCGAGGACAGGGCAGACAGTTTTCGAGGATCTTCCACCTCTGCCACCTGCAGTGGATCAGACGCAGATGTTCGCGCTCTTCCAGCAGATGATGGAGGCGCAACAACGACAGTCCAAGGTCCTGCGACAGAGTGTGGAGAATGCTCACCGGATCGCGCTCGCAGCAGTTGAGAGAGCTACCGCCCAGCCACTGACGACACCAGCTCAGTTTATTCTGCATCAGCCGAGGTCGGGTACTATCATAGACTTCAAGAGGATGGGGCCGAAGGATTTCAGGGGCACAGAGGGGATTATCTATGCGGATGAGTGGATCGAGGACATCAAGCGGAACCTGCGGCTGGCGCAGATTCCAGAGATGCTACATATAGAGACAGCGGGTTGTATGATGTTCGACATTGCTTTGACATGGTTCAGGATAGACCCAAGGATATCAGCGCCAGGAATTACTTGGGAAGTTTTCAAGGAACTGTTCAAAGAAAAGTTCTTCCCGAATGTAGCTCAGAGTACTTTGGAGAGTCAATTTTAGAACCTCGTCCAAGGGGACATGACGGTGGACGAGTATGCGGCAGAGTATTGCCGATTGGGATAATTTTTTGAGGGACAGAATCCTCGAGCCAGAGCTAGGAAGTTCAGGAAGGGACTGAACAATGAGATTAAATCTCACACTAATGGAGACCGTACCGCTACATTTGAGAAAATTTTGAGACATACGCAGCGGGCGGAAGATGATTTGGAGCTTGGTTCCAAGAGGCCGAGAGACACCGAAGGAGCGAGTAGTGGTACGGGCCCAGCAAAGCACACCCACTTTCAGCAACCGGGAGTATATCAGTACCAGCAGTACCTTGTGCCAGTTAGGGAACCAGGTTAACAGATACAACAGTTTTAGAAGCCAGTACATCAGGCACCGCAGCAGCCTCAGAGGCAGATTCATCAGACTTTTCCTTGTGCCTATTGTGGAAGGCATGGTTATGATTGGGAGAACTGTCGAAAGAGACTCAGACTATGTTTGTATTGTGGTTCCCCTGACCATCAGGTAAATGAGTGTTCCAATAACCCGTATGGAGCAGATTACGGTCAGAGGGGTAGAGCTAGGCTACATGTGGTACCGCAGACTAATCAGCACCAACATGAAGAGCCACCCCAGCAGGGCGGAGCATTTGCAATGGCAGTCAGAGAGGATGACATTTCAGGTGATCAGTTAGCTAGTTTTGTCCTATTTATTTTCTTTCTATCTGTTGTTTGTGTGGTTAGTTATTGCCTTATAGACTGCATGCATATTATTGTGTAGTTAGTATACCCTGTCGGAGACTGCAAAACTATGATGGACAGAGACCATAGTTAGTGATGTGTGTTTTAGTTTAGACTGGGTGACCTAGAGGGGGTTACGATCATCTCTAATTTCGAGGACGAAATTTTTCTAAGGTGGGTAGGATTGTCACCCTCACATTTCTATTTAAGGGTAATTTGGTAATTGACACGGGTATTTTATTTTAGGAGGGTTGTATTTAATTTTGTGCATGAGTAATTAATTATTTGTTGTATTATTTAGTGTTTGATTAGACGTAGTATTTATTTTAGACTTGTGTAGTGGACCTAACCTATTTTATTAGATGCATGAACCCAACATTTGGATGAGTTAGTTTGGGCCCATTTAATTAGGCCCGTGGATTAGGCGGTTGGATTTAATTAGTGAAACCATTAGACTGGAACCTTCTCCCTTAATTAATTTCTTCATAAGAGGGGTATTTGGGATATTATACATTGCTTGCAGAGGGGTTTATGACCAGCCATAATTAGGAGGAGAGAGAGTGCTCTCATTTCATTTCTTTCCCAAATTTCTAGATCTACTTTTCCCTCTTCCATTTTCCCTCCATTCCCCCCATCAATTCTCCATCAATTCTTCTCAAACCTCTTTCTAAATTCATCATTGAGGCCTCTACACCAAGGATCTACAAGCAAGGAACAAGGAACAAGGAGGAGGGGGCTACAATCTACAAGGAGAGGAGCTACTTTGCATTTGGAGACTTTTCATTGGGAATCCATCTCCCAATAGGTACATTTCAGTTTTCTCCCTTGTATTAGACTCTAGATCTGAGATTTTGCCATGAAAAATCAACCCACATGCATAGGCTACCCATAGGATTTGGTTTGGAGTCATTCGGAGACCTACGGTGGAAGTTACATGCATTTTTTGTGCCAATTTTGGAGGAATTCCGAGATTGGCACATGTTGTATTTGTCAATTGGTCAATTAGACCAAATTGACATATGATTGTTTGTTTGTGGCTAGTGTCGTATCCACAATTGGATACGTGTAGGCCGTATCTCGTCAATTTGACGAAACGGGTTGATTTTGGGAGTTTTCCTCCGACACGGGGCCTTGTACATATCACATTGTGACACGGACACGTAGACACTCTAATTACTATACATGTTGCCCATAATTTATGTATTAGACTTGTTTGTGTCCTCTGGGATGCGATTGGTTGTGTGTTGGAGCCGTATCGCACACGTATCATAGAGCAAGTGTGATACGGGTGCGGTGCACTCCATGTGTTTGTTGTTTTGCCCTTTTTGCTATACGTGCATGTGTAATTAGATATATAGATGGTATATATATATATATATATATATATATATATATATATATATATATATTTATTTATTTATTTATTTATTTATATATATATATATATATGTATGCTTGTGTACTTGAATATATGTATATGTGTGTATGTACCTATAGTGTATTATATGCTTAAGTGTATATATTCGTGTATTTAGTGATTAGCATATATATGTGTGTCTATCTATAGGTAACTGTGTATGTATGTTTATATACATAGGTAGTCTGTGAGTCATTTGTGTTGGTTGTGTGGGTATTGAGGGAACATTGTTGTAGGGAGTAAAGAGAGGCACTGGATATTCATCAGCAAATAGGGATGCAGTTCACTGTTCAGCAGTGTGGCAACTGCTCGAGGGCACCAACAGTCAGTGCAGCCTCGAGACCCAGGCAGGATTCAGCAACCCTGTAGAGCAATTGTAATAAGCAGCAGGGCTAGTTCAGCAAGCAGCTTGCAGTGTGCAGTAAGCACTGCTACTGCATTAGCAGTGATCCAGCAATAACCCTGCAGTGACCAACTTTCAGAAGGGGGAGTGTGCAGCTAAGTGTAGACTTATGCATCAGCAAACAACGCATCAAGTTCATCAAGTGGCTGTACAGCAAGGCAGGGAGCAATGCACTGAGTAAGGAAGTGTGCAGCCCACTGCAGGAAGCTCGGGCCTTTAACACTGTAAAGTGAAACTGCACAGCTTATGCAGTCTCAGTTCAGTCATCAAGGGGGAAACAAGCACTGCTCAGTGAAGTACTAGTACAGAGTATCAGAGAGACTGTGCAGTTTTAAATGAGAAGGGCAGTGCAACAGTGTGGGCTTTAGTGGCTATCAGCATGTATCAGTGTGGCATCGTGCAGTGCACAAGCACACAATATCATCAGCCATGTATGCAGCAGTGTTCAGTAAGCATGTATCAACTTGCTACACAGCAAACACAGGGGGCAACTGCAGCCCTTGCACAGCTCGTGCACACAAGGAGGATTCAGTATGCATCAACGGGCACGGCAAGATCAACAGTATCAGGTATTGGGTAACTGAGCACCGTATTAGTGTCAGGTATCAGTGAGAGCATTCAGCAACTGTGCAGTATCTGCACAGTACCAATTCATTTCAGTTTTAGTTAGTTAGCTAAGGTGTATTATTTAGTTGGGTTTTTAGTGCCTCTAAATTCAGGTATCAGTTGTTTTAGTTGGGTATTCGAGGTATAAGAATTAGTTAATAGTTGGTATATTAGTGAGGTTTTAAACATAAGGATTATAGCTATATGTTATTGTTTTAAGGTATCAGTTAGTTGAATGTTTTTAGTTGGGTTGTGGGTGATTAGTTAAATGTTTAAGTTCTAGTTTAGGTTTAAGTATCCAGTTATCAGTAGGATTAGTTAGTTAGGGTATTGTAATACTTGTTATATATAGTTAGCTATAGTAGATATATATATATACCAACTGATTAGGCTAATAACTATATCTAGGTATGTATGTATGTCGTATTGATGATAGGTAGTAGGTATGTATTAGTATATGATGTATGTTAGTAGTTACTAACTATGTATAGTATTGATATATATAAATTATGGTATTAGTAAGTGGATGAGCATATAAATTAGTTATATTTATATAGTTAGTATTGAGGGTTGTTTATGTATTAGCTATTGACAAGGGTTTAGTTTACCTTGGGATACCAAGATATTGGGACGATGCCCAAGGTATTGAGTTGGGTATCGGAATAAGTGTGATACGCATTGGTGCAAGGCCAAGGTGTCCTATTTCAATTGTTTTGGTCTGGTATGATAATATTTGACTTGACTACACATATAAAACCTTATTTTTATATTAGAAACTTGCGTATCTTGGGATACGGCTCTTTGAGTGCTTTGTTGTATCTTAGTTAGCTTGTATAGATCAGTTTCATAATATATTGACTTAGTGACTTAGTGTTAGACGCTTGCAACCTAGATTTCTTCGGTTTGACTTAGAAATGGTTTTGTGACCTAGATATTGACTAGTTTAACTTAAATTCATTCCAAACACCTTGTATTAATGTGATATTCCATATATAGGTTTGTGTGACACCAGTTGGGACACAGTTTGACATTCATTGCTTGGACGACAGACGAGTACATTCTCTGATAGTTTACATTAATTGCTAATTACTATAATGCAAGAATTTAGAAATATTTTACATGACTCTTGACACATTGGTACACGGACTAGTTTATACATGGATCATTCATGGGATGTTACATATATATTGTTCATTGTTTCTCGTGTTCTCAATGTTTAACTTAGACAATATTTCGTGTTCAACATTCATGTTTAACTTAGACAATGTTTCGTGTTCAATATTCAATGATCAATGTTTCGTGTTCAAGGTTTATTGTTTACATGGCCTTGAGTATCTTGTATCATAATGTGTCATGGTTGGATCCATTGTACTAGTTGGGGGAAAGGGGAAATGTTAGCTAGGTATGTGATCAAATCCTAGACAATGTTTCATGTTAACTTAGACAATGTTTATCCAACGTTAAAGTAGACAATGTTCACCCAAGCCGATCACATATATATCTAGTATTTCAATCACTTAGCATAGTTACAGTTCTTCACCATATTGTTCATTGTTTACCTGTTCTTCCACCATAGTTGATATTATTCATTATTTTTCGTCTTGTATTATATTCTCTATTTCTGTTTATAGTCTTCATCAATTAATTGGAACTGCTATTGGGTTGTACTTCACTCCATTCCTGACTGGAAAATATTTTTCAGATGAATGGTTAGAAAGGATGTGTCCCACTCATTATGGACTGACAGATGGAGTATCACCCGAGGATAGTGCCAGAGACTGAGGCCTTTTTGATTTCTATACCTTGTATTAGTTATTTCTATTTTAGACATTGGGTTATATTATTGTTTGAGATCTGGAGTTGTGTTAAGTTTGGAGATGGTTATGTGATGTATTGAGTTTTGTACTTCTTATTCTTTCTATTCCATATCGTGCGTACTTCTTCCTTCAGTTTTATATGTGATTGAGTATTATTTGGTATTGAGATGACATAGCAGTATTTATATATATTGTGTGAGATATTAGATAGAATAGTAGACCAAGAAGCGTTCTACCGCCGATTCTGCGGCATAGGCTGGACGTACCCACGTACTCGTACCCCTATACCGGGTGCGGGTCGTGACATTTAGTATATAGCAACTATGTATCTCAGCAGATATTAGCCGATCTGCCATTAGTGAGATGGGCTTGTACGTTTTACTTGTTAATCCTGTGGAGGGGACCATCATGTAGTTAGGGCACATGCTAGGCTAGCATTCTTGCATACCTAACTGTTTGATGCAGAGAAGGATAAGGAAAGAGAACCTCGTTTATATATATATGTAAATATTGCTAACTTGTATGTCTGCTACAGGGATAACCGTTTGACCATGGATAAGGATCACTGAATAATTGATCACTTGTATTTTCTTATGTTCCTAGTCATAAATGTTAAATGAGATATATATGTTTTACTTGAATATGCTGCTGCCCCTATTGCATCGAATTGTATAGTCCACTTGTTGCACATGTCTTGATTCGAGATGAATAGTCCACTAGAGATAACTTTTGTTCCTAAGAGATCAAATATGGCTCACAATACATTCTGCGTACTGCACGATAGAGCACTGTCTCTATAGCTTGCTTGTATGTATTGAATATGCAAACTGGTTTCAAAGACATATTTTCTAAAAGATGTAAACTGAATCTAATCTTGTGTTGCATGAAATAAAATCTAGGTAAAAGTAGCAATATCACTAGTAATGTAATATTTTGCCACGTGTTTACTTAGTATGGGTTTCAGGGAGTGTTGCTTATGCTCGTTGATTTTATACTCACCAGTACTTTCTCCAAAGTGCTGACCTACTAACAGTTTACTTGTTCTCAAGTGCTGGATCGTCCGAGGAAGCGATAGTCGTGCCTCATCCCAAGGAACCAGAAATCTAGAGTCGATGCCTTAAGCCTATCGAGTTTACTTTGAGCTACTTTTGTATAAAGGGATGTAATGTATGGAACGGTGTCATTGTAATCGAGAGAAAGAGAGCTTGAGAGAACTGTAACCTCGGCCAAGCGCCGCTTGTAACACATCTTGATTATCAATAAAGAGCTTATTTTCGTATAACATTGTGTTTTTTTTACTTTTCTGCAATATTATGCCGCTGCTCCCGTCTTGAATAGCTTACTTGCCCTTGTTCAAAGCTTTGGCCTGGTGCAAGCGCAGCTTAGATTGCACGGCATCACACCCAGGCGAGGATGAATTGGTCTCGCAAGGACCTAAGCAAGGACGAACGGCCCCCTACGGGATCGGGGTGTGACACGTATCAAGTTGACCAAGTCGCGCACACAAAAGACGAGAACAACTCAGATCTTTAGCAACAGTAAATCGCAACAAACGTCCATGTGGCAGCTCGGCCTGGACTCGCTCTCACAATTGCATCTATATTCTGTTAAGGATGTACACGTGGCCACTCCCAACATCCAAGTGCCAATGGTACATGCACGCGCATGGTCATGTAACGGGATGGCTATAAATATCAGCGTGGTGTACCCACACACAGATGGACAAACCCAATTTAATGGATCCATCAGGGCATATTTAAGCTGTAAAATCAAGTCTACGACAATATGGCACAACTAATCTCATCCACAGAAAGTATAAAAGTATGATCCACATAATAAATAAGGAATATAAATCATCAGCTAGTCTCAATAAAGTGCTTTGGGGAACAATCCGATAAATATCTGATACAATGGTTCAACAGACCAGAATATAAATAACTGAAATAAATAATAAATACTGAGCATTAAACATGGATGCTCAGGAGAAGTCTTCGGCTAACACCTCGTCCTCAGATGGCGGTACAGCTCCTGGATCAGCTCCTGCTGCGGTCCCGTATACCTCTGGATAGGTCTCGTCCTCAAATCCTGGGGACATAATCCATATCCAGTTCCTCAGGGGACATAGCAAGGTACAGAAAATATACAAGCCAAAATATAAGCAGTGCAGCAAATAATAAGAATAATAGGATAAGTATATAAACATCTATGTGAAATGCAAGAGAGAACATCAATAGTATCCAGGTTGAAACAACTACAAGCTCTGTGTAGGGGAGCCGGTAGCAGTGGTATCATGAGGTGGTCTAGCTCAGCGGGAGACTGAGTAGCCGGCATAACATAATCAACCTGTAGCCTGTGGGTCTCTCCAGCAATAGATGGAACAATAAGGGAATACTAAATAACCAGCTAAGTGATATGCAAGATGAGAGCAGCACTAGCACTCAGGCTGAAGTCACTACAAGCTCTGTGTCGGGGAGCCGGTAGCAGCAGTAATAATGAGTAATGGGCCAAGCTCGGGCTTCAGAGTCTTGTTGTAATCACCTGAAAATTTTAAGAATTTTTAACAATTAAATTTTGGAAATTAATTAGCATTTTTGTGAATTTTTAAACCTATAATTAGAGCAGTCTAATTTAAAATGAATTTTTTAAATGAAATTAAATAATATTAAAATATGATAAAAATTATATTTTCAAGTGTAAAATTAAAAACCGAGCATGGGGTATTTTTCTGGGAATTTATTGGACCCCGGATGAATTTTTAATGCATTAAAAACTATTGTATAAATAAACTGATTAATTAAACTAAATTAATTACTAAACCAAACCATTATTAATTAAACCCTGAACTGGACCGGCCGGGTTCATTGAACCGAACCGCTGCCTAGCGGGTCGGATCCGGGCCAGACCCGACCCGCCAGGATCCGACCCGACCCATTACCAAACCTAACCCCCAAAAACCCGATCGGCCTGACCCTTGGACTGGCCGGCGGCCGTTTCCGCCGCCGTGGCCGCCGGCCGACCCCTCGGTTCGGATCCCCTCTACCCGGCGACTTCTCCTCTTCCACTTCCGGCGAACTTTCGTCGGTTCCCTCCCCCTTAACCCCTATATAAGTAGCAGCCGACCACCCGCCGGAAAACCCTTGAACCCCAGAACCTCCGACGACCTCCAGACTGTCGCCGACCACCCGCTGACACCGCCCAGACCACCGGAACCGTCCGCCTTACCACCAGCGACCGCCTGCCGGACCTAGATCCCCGCCCCAAACCAGATCGAGCCCGAGCCCTAACTGACTCCTCCGTCCAGGCGACAACCGGCCACCCACAGCGCCGGAACCGACCACCCAGGACCGGCGCCGCCTTCGCCTGAACCCCAGGCCGACTCCGGCAGACGTGGACGCGACCCAGGACGCGAGTACGAGCCGGACACGGCCGGACACAGTGGTGATCAGAGGACACAGTAAACCCTAGAGAACAGGACACAATTTGGACACGTAGGACTCGGATTTTCAGCCTTCTTTCAGGTATTCATAACTTCCTACTCGTAGCTCCGATTTTCATTCCGTAAGTTTCTTTGCGAAGCCTGTTAGACCCTCTCGGTGCCCAGACAAACTGCTCGGGGCATCGCGTCCTGTGGTGATCGCACACCGCGATCCAAAAACAGGAAAACTTAGCCCTGTTTCACCCCGGAATCGAGTACGTCCCGTCAAACGGGACGACTTGGTCACGTGCGGTCTTCACCGACACATGAGCAACGTAAGTACGGACGTGCGGGCTTTCGCAGAAGTTGATTCGGATGTGCATGCACACCGGAATTAGTGCGTATCCGCGGACACCGCCCCGTATCCGTGTTTTCTAAATCTCACTGTAACTTAGTGTATACACGTCGGATTGAGACGAAACTTGCGCCATCGGACTCGTAGCAATACGCTGGTCCTGTGGGTCAAGTTTTGTTTGATTCTGAGAACGTTGGAAAATCGCGTGTCGTGGGCCCCACAGGCTCCACCTGACGAGCGATTTTGAGAACGGTTCATCGGAATCCAATTCTGGAAGTTCCATTGGGTTCGTATCAACGTTCCTGACTTGTTGGCACTAAGTTGGACTGATTTGGAGACCTTTGACCCTGACCCGATTTTCGGTGCAAAGCGGCCCACACATGGACCCGCTTTGGCCCAGAAGTGTCATTTTTGCCCTTGTGTCCAAACTGGACTTAAGGACAGCCGTTCCTAACTATTTCCTATGTTCTGAGACTGTTGGTAATGTTTATTTCGGCTTCTAGAGGAGTTATTGCTGAACCCACTGTTGCAAGGACCGCTACTGATATTCCAAACCCAGGCAAGTGTACCTTGCCATAAATTTCAGTCTAATTGTTTATTTTGTTCTATTGCTCTATTTTCTGTAACTAGTGTACATGAGATAACCTAGGACCGTATGACCTACTTAGCGTCCGATCACAGTCGGGTGCCAACCCCGTACGCGGAGTTGGGTATGTCATTTAGTGATGGACATTCGAGACCCTTTATATTCTCGTGCTTGATTATCAAGTACACTACAACCTAGGACACTTGACACCATACATTGACAGAATCTTCCTGACATATTCAAGGTAATTCTGTATAGGATACAGGATGGACATAGTTATATATTCTTAGTTTATGACTGTTGCATTAGATCTGATCTCACGTGACATGGACATGAGACGTGTGGTTACATTGGGTGGGGAGAGACACACAGGCTACAGGCTGTTCTATACATATATACTACTATTGTGAGGTTGTAGACTCTCGAGCAGAGCTAGACCACTACTAGATATTGCTGCTACCGGCTCCCCGACACAGAGCTTGTAGCAGTCTCAGCCTGAGTACTAGTGTTGCTCTCAGTTGCATTTTCACTTAGATGGTTATGTAGTTACCCTGCTTATTTCATTTACTATTTCACTGCATTTATTTCTGGCTTGTATTATTTGTACCTTGCTATGTCCCCTGAGGACCTGGAATGGATGATGTCCCCAGGTTTAGCAGAAGAGCATTATCCCGAGGTTTACGGGACAGGAGCTGAAGCTATACCAGGAGCTGTTGCTGAAGGAGAACCTAACATAGAAGCAGAGGTGATGGCAGAAGATTTTACTTGAGTTTATGTTATTTGTACTCTTCAGATACTTTATTTTGGACTCTTTTGTTCTGGTCGGATGAACCAGTGTTTTAGACTCTGGTCGGGTTGTTCCCCGACATACTCTGCTGAGACTGGACTTGATGTACTTTCTTTTATTTGCTGTTGTTCTTATTATTCTGTGATGGATGAGATTAGTTTTTGATATGATATTGTAGACCTATATTACAGCTTAAGTATGCTCGATGGATCCATTAAATTGGGATGTCCATCGATGTGTACTGCTGGCCATTGCCACGTGTCTAGTCCCACGACATTTTGGGACTGGGGCGTGACACTTGTGCCTCATAATAATAGGGGTATATATATATGATCAGCCTGTATTCTGTGTGTCTCTCCCCACCCAATGTAACCACGCATATCATGACCATAACGTCTCATGTCCATGTCAGCGGGATCATAACTAATGCAATAAGTCATAATTGTCTAGGAATATAATATCTCTGTCAAGTCCTGTATCCTATACAGAATCATCACGAATATCTCGGGAAGATCCTATCTCATGAACAGTGTCAAGTGTCCTGGGTCGAAGTGTACTTGGTAAGACAAGTACGAGAAGATAAAGTGTCACGAATATCCATCTCTAGATGACCATACACAACACCGCGTACGATGTTGGCACCCGACTAATAATCGGATGCTAAGTACGTCACACGGTCCTAGGTTAAGCATGTACAGCAATATAATAAAGCAAGAAAAGTATGTAACAATACTGCAGAGTTTGGCAAGGTACACTTGCCTGATGTTTGAATATCAACAGTCGTCCCGGTATCAGCGGATCCTGTGGGTACTCCTCTAAAAGCTGTAATAAACATCACCAACCATCTCAAAATATGTCAAATACCTAGAAACGCCTGTCCTTAAGTCCAATTTGGACACAGGGGTAAAATGACATTTTTGGGCCAAAACGGGTTCCACATGTGGGCCACTTTGCACCGAAAAGCGTGTCAGGGTCAAAGGTCTCCAAATTCCTCAAACTCAGTGTCAAAAAGTCAGGAACGAGGATACGAACCCAACGGAACTTCCAGAATTGGATTCCGATAAGCCGATCACAAAATCGCCCATCAAGTAGAGCCTGTAGGGCCCACGATACGCGATTTTGTCAACGTTCTCAGAATCGAACCAAACTTGGGTCACAGGACCAGCGTATTGCTACGAGTCCGATGGCACAAGTTTCGTCTCGATCCGACGTGTGTACACAAAGTTACAGCGTCTTCCAGAATGGACGGATACGGGGCGTTGTCGGCGGATACGCGTTGATTCCGGTGTGCACGCACATCTGAATCGACTTCTACGAAATCCTACACGACCGTATCAACATCGCGCACGTTTCAGTAAAGACCGCGTGCGACCAAGTTGTCCCGTTTTGCGGGACGCACTCAGTTCCGTGGTAAAACAGGGCATTGTTTTTCCTATTTTTGGATTACGATTTGCGATCACCACAGGACGCGATGCACCGAGCGGGTTGCACGGGCACCGAGAGGGTTATACAGCCTACGCGTTGCAACTGACGAAATCTAAAACGGAGTTACGAGGTGAGAGAAAATGGTACTTGAATAGGGCTCCGTGAATCTGAGTTTTCACGCGTTCGAGGGTACTGTTCGTGTCCTGATCGAGAGTTCCCGTGTCCTCATGTCTGCCATGAGTCCGAGCTAGGGTTCTGATCAGGGGACAGCGGGGTTTCACCGGAGGGAGTCGGGCTCGGGGTTGTCGACGGCCTGGCGGCAGCGGCGCCGGGGTCTGGGGCTGTCGTCGGGTTCGGGGAAGGTCGACTCGGGTCTAACCGATGGCTGGGTCGACTAGGGTGAAGCGGACGGAGCGGTGAGGAGAGGGGGGCTGTGGGAAGGAGAAGGAAGGCGTCGAGGGGTCGACGTCCTGGCGGAGCTGGGGTCGGCGTCGTTCGGGATGGGAGGAGCACGGCTGGGTCAGCTCGGCGGCGGAGTCGAGCACAGGGGACTGCGGCCGCGCGGGTCAGGGAGATGAAGTCGATCGGCGGGGTCCGAGCGGCGGGGGTCTGCGACGACGGCGAGGAGAGGGGGAGATAGAGGTCTGGCGGCGGTGGTCTACACGGAAGTCGAGGGAGATGGTTTTATACTGTTGCTACAGTATATCCGGCGGGTAGGGTTCCCAATGGGTTTTGGGTCGGGTTTGGCTCAGATCCGACCCGACCCGACCCAATCTGATGGTTTGGTTTGCTCAGGGTTGGTTTGGTTTAATTTGGGTTTAGGTTCGGTTTATCAATCTAATAAGTTTTTTTAGGCTTTAAACGCGTCTCCGGAGTCCAATAAATTCACAAAAAAATACCCTATGTCCGGTTTTCCGTTTTACACCATAAAATATTATTTTTATAATATTTTAACATCAATAAACTGCATTTAAAAATCCTTTGTTCACAATCTCCTTCGTTCTAAAATCCAAAAAATACAGATAAATCCGGGAAAATTATATTTTAATTATTCTGAAAAATAGGGTGTTTACAATCTACCCCCCTTAAGAGGATTGCGTCCTCGCAATCAAAGAATAAGTTACTAAAGGAAGAACTATAAAAATACAAGGTTGCTTAGTTTACAACTGCATCCGCGAATAAGTGAGGATAACGCTAGCGCATACTATCTTCTCGTTCCCAAGTCGATTCGCCAGGAGAATAATATTTCCAAGCTACACGAACCAGGCTGATTGTCTGTCCCCGCAATGTCTTCTCACTGACGTCGAGGATGCTAACTGGTTGTTCTTCATATCTCAAGCTAGGGCCCACTGCGATCTCTGAATGATCGACTACGTGACTTGGGTCGGTCACGTACCTTCTCAGCTATGAGACGTGGAATACGTCATGCACTCCCTCTAAGGATGGTGGTAATGCAAGACGATAAGCCACCTCACCAATACGCTCTAGAATATCAAATGGCCCAATATACCTTAGGCTCAACTTGCCTCTGCTCCCGAATCTAATAGTACCCCGAATGGGCGAGATTCTCAAGAACACGTGCTCTCCTTCTTTGAACTCTAGGGGACGTCTGTGTGTATCCGCCCAATACTTTTGTCTATCCTGAGCTGCTCGAAGATGATTCTGAATCTGTTTTACCTTCTCCACTGTCTGTGTTACCAATTCTGGACTCAGTATTTGACGTTCACCAACGTCACTCCAACATATTGGCGATCTGCACTTCCTTTCGTATAATGCCTCGAATGGTGCCATCTGAATACTGGCCTGATAACTGTTGTTGTAGGAGAACTCTACTAAGTGCAAATGATCTTCCCAAGATCCTCCAAAGTCTAGCATACATGATCGCAATATATCCTCCAAGATCTGAATGGTGCGCTCTGATTGGCCATCTGTTTGTGGGTGGTAAGCTGTGCTAAATTTGAGTCTGGTGCCCAGACTCTCTTGCATGCTTCGCCAGAAATGAGATGTAAATCTCGAATCTCGATCCGATATAATACTGACCGGCACTCCATGTAATTTGACGATTTGTCGCATATACATATCGGCTAGTACCTCTGTGGACTGTCCAACTCTAAATGGCAAGAAGTATGCCGATTTAGTGAGTCGATCCACAATAACCCATACTGCATCTCTTCCGTTGGGGCTTCTTGGAAATCCTGTGACAAAATCCATTGTGATATGCTCCCATTTCCATTCTGGTATAGGAAGCGGCTGTAACATACCTGCAGTCCTCTGATGCTCGGCCTTTACTTGCTGACAGACTAAGCATTTGGCCACAAATCTTGCAATCTCCCTTTTCATTCCATGCCACCAGTAATACTGTCTCAAGTCTCAGTACATCTTGGTTCCTCCTGGGTGAACAGAGTACATAGAGCTATGTGCTTCAGTCATTAACCTCTGTCTCAATTCTCTATTTGGAACATACAGGCGATTTCCAAACCTCAATATCCCGTCTTCGTGTATGCAAAGTCCTGTCTGCATGCCTGCTTCCGTCCTCTCCTTCAGTCTTCGAAATCTAGCATCGGTGGGCAATGCCTCTTTAATTCTTTCCACAAGTGACGACTTAATTTCAAAATTAGCCAGTAATCCACTATATCCTGGTAAAACAACCTCTATCTGAAGCTCCTGTAGATCTCTCAATAACTCGGGCTGTATCGTCAAGAAATAAGACGTAGGCTTCCTACTGAGTGCGTCTGCCACGACATTCGTCTTTCCCGGATGATACTGCAGATCTATATCAAAATCTACCATCAATTCAAGCCAACACCTCTGCCTCATGTTAAGCTCCTTCTGAGTATATACATACTTTAGACTTTTGTGATCTGTAAAGATGTCTACCTTCTCCTCATAAAGGTAATGCCTCCAAATCTTCAATACAAATATAACTGCTGCTAGCTCCAGATCATGTGTTGGGTAGTTCTTCTCGTGGACCTTCAACTGCCTTGATGCATAAGCAACGACTTTGCCATATTGCATCAAAACACATCATAATCCACTGCCTGATGCATCACTGTAAACAACAAAACCTCCTGACCCTGAAGGAAGAGTCAAGACAGGTGTTGTTGTTAATCTTCTCTTCAATTCTTCGAAGGCCTTCTGGCAGTCTTTTGTCCATATAAACTTCTGGTCTTTACGTGTCAGCTTCGTCATCGGTTCTGCAATCCTTGAAAAAATTTCTACAAACCTTCGGTAATATCCCGCGAGTCCGAGAAAACTTCTCACCTCTGCAACTGATGTAGGTGTAGGCCAAGTCTCTATTGCCGCAACTTTCTTTGGATCCACTGAAAGTCCTTCTCCTAAAATGATATGTCCCAAGAAAGGCACTTTGTCCATACAAAACTCACACTTACTGAGTTTGGCATATAACTTCTCCTGTCTTAAGGTCTCTAACACGATTCGGAGATGCTCCTCGTGCTCTTTGTGGCTCTTGGAATATATGAGAATGTCATCAATGAACACAACCACAAATTTATCCAAGAACTGATGGAAGACTCTGTTCATTAAACTCATAAACACTGCTGGCGCGTTGGTTAAACCAAACGGCATTACCAAGAACTCATAATGTCCATACTTGGTCCTGAAAGCTGTCTTCGGTATGCCCTCTTTCCTTACTTTGATCTGATGGTAGCCAGATCTAAGGTCAATCTTCGAGAATACCCTTTTACCACTCAATTGATCGAACAGATCATCAATGCGTGGTAAGGGATACCTGTTCTTGATGGTCACAGCATTTAGTGCCCTGTAGTCAATGCATAACTGTACTGTTCCATCCTTCTTTGGCACAAATAATATGGGTGCTCCCCAAGGCGAAACACTGGGCCGGATGAAACCCTTCTCCAGAAGATCATCAACCTGTTCCTTCAACTCCACTAACTCCTTAGGTGCTAGCCGATATACTGATGAAGTGATAGGCTCTGCTCTTGGAGTTAAGTCTATTATGAATTCTATTTTCCGATCAGGCGGTAAACCTGGAAGATCATCAGGAAATATATCCACAAACTCTGATATGACTCTTGGGTAACCTGTCTCCCCTTCTACAGATAGTACCCTAAGAGTAGGCTGAACTCCTTGCTCTACTGCTCCTCGAAGAAACTCGAATTCTGGATGTCCAGGCGGTCTAAATATAACCCGCCCAAGTCGGCAATCAAGAGTCGCATGGTACTGACTTAACCAGTCCATACCAAGTACAACATCATAATCCGACATGGAAAATATCAGAAATTGAGCTCGCATTTCTCTCCCACAGACTACTACAGAACATGATCTACAGACGTCACTAACCGGAATAATTCCACCTCCTGTAAGAATTCTCTTCATCTTCGGAAGGGGTACGGTAGCTACTCTATGGGTGGCTACAAAGCTAGCTGCTATAAATGAATGCGATGCTCCAGAATCAAATAATGCTACAGCTGGTAATAAAGCTACTAAAATAGTACCTGCGATAACCTCGCCTGTAGTAGCCTCCTCTTCAACAGCTAAGGTGAATACCTGTCCTCGTCCCTGAGCTGGACCTCTCTGCTGTTGCTGAGCCTGCTGAAATAGAGCTTCCTGTGGGGCCAGGGGTGGTCTCTGTTGATTTTCTCCTAGGGCTGGGGGTCTGACGCCTCCAACTCCTGGCTGCTGTGCTCCTACTGCTGGATAAGCTGGTCGTGGTGCAGGTAAAGCTAGTCTCGGTGCTCCCTCTCTGTGCTCGATGCAGTCTCTGGTTTGATGCTGGTTAGATCCGCAAGCCAGGCAGAGTCCCAACTTGCGTCTGCATTCTCTCTCGATGTGACCTACCTTGCCGCAGTGGTGACAAGTAGGGAGAGATATGGCCCTGTGTGCTGTCCTCTCTGGCATACTCCTCTGGGATCGTTTTGCTGAATCCCCATGTGCTGTCCTGGATGGTGCTGAGGTGATAGGCCTCTTCAGGTTCGACTCCCTTCTAGTGACGCGCTCCATGCGTCATGCTGCTGCGAGAACGTCGGTATAAGATGTAGGTGCGACCGATCCAATCAATCTCTGGAGCTCGAACTTCAGCCCGTCAAAGAACTTCTCAGCTTTCTCTTCCTCCATCGTAATCAAGGTTGGGGCAAAGCGACTGAGGCGAATAAATTTTGCATTGTATTCTTCCACTGTTATATTGCCTTGGATAAGGCGGTTGAACTTGTCTCTGAGCTCTGACCGTGCTACTGCTGGAATATACATCTCTTTGAAGAGTCTGGAGAACTCTTCCCAAATGACTCGGTCCTGTCCGAGCCTCCTCTCTTCTGCTAACCACCAGTGACGTGTATTTTCAATTAACTGCATTCTGACTGCAGTCATCCACTTCTCTCTCGGAAGTTCAGCTGCTTGCAACTGGTGCTGAATGTTTGTGAGCCATTCATGGACTTCTGTTGGCCCCTCTTTACCAGAAAATGTACGAGGTTTGAGCTGACGGAAGTCGGTGATAGATCCCGTCGTTGATCGCCTTGTCGGTGGATTTGCCTGCTCCAATGCGGATACCAGGCTGGTTCTTAGATACTCGGCCTCCTGCCGATGGGCCTCTTGCTGAATCTGCTGCTGGTCTTGCATCATAGCATACATCATCTGAAACATCTGTTGCCCGTCCATGGCTTGTCCTGGCGGGAAAACTGGCATCTGGGGAGTGAACTGTGGTGGAGGTGGGATGTCATCTCTCCGGAACCTTGGATTAGGCTGTCCGGTTTGATCGCTCTGCGATGTTTGTCCTCCATTCCCTGGAGTCACTCCGTCTATATAAGTAACCACAGCATCGTGTGGCATATCCAAAGAAATCTCGTCTCCGTTCCTGGGATCCATTACTCTGCAACAAAAGATAAACTGTAAGAACGCTCAAAGGAATCAACACAGGATGCAAATCAAGTAACAAATTTCGAGTTCGATATAGATTTCAATAATGGTTTAAATAAAGGATGAGATCCTATAACTTATCCTATCCTTAGGGCAGGCTTGTTCAGTCCCTAAGTTGAAACCGAATAGTTTTGTCGTTGACCTGCATGGGCCACCACAAAAATTATGTTACGTCCCAGTCCCAAAATACCGTGGGACCAGATACGTGACAATGGCCAACAGTACGCACCGATGGACAAACCCAATTTAATGGATCCATCAGAGCATACTTAAGCTGTAAAATTAAGTCTACGACAATATGGCACAACTAATCTCATCCACACAAAGTATAAAAGTATGATCCACAGAATAAATAAGAAATGTAAATCATCAGCTAGTCTCAACAAAGTGCTTCAGGGAACAACCCGATAAATATCTGATACAATGGTTCAACAGACCAGAATATAAATGACTGAAATAAATAATAAATACTGAGCATGAAACATGGATGCTCAAGAGAAGTCTTCGGCTAACACCTTATCCTCAGATGGCGGTACAGCTCCTGGATCAGCTCCTGCTGCGGTCCCGTATACCTCGGGATAGGTCTCGTCCTCAAATCCTGAGGACATAATCCATATCCAGGTCCTCAGGGGACATAGCATGGTACAGAAAATATACAAGCCAAAATATAAGCAGTGCAGCAAATAATGAGAATAATAGGGTAAGTATGTAAACATTTGTGTGAAATGCAAGAGAGAACATCAATAGTATCCAGGTTGAAACAACTACAAGCTCTGTGTAGGGGAGCCGGTAGCAGTGGTATCATGAGGTGGTCTAGCTCAGCGGGAGACTGAGTAGCCGGCATAACATAATCAACCTGTAGCCTGTGGGTCTCTCCAGCAATAGATGGAACAATAAGGGAATACTAAATAACCAGCTAAGTGATATGCAAGATGAGAGCAGCACTAGCACTCAGGCTAAAGCCACTACAAGCTCTGTGTCGGGGAGCCGGTAGCAGCAGTAATAATGAGTAATGGGCCAAGCTCGGGCTTCAGAGTCTTGTGCCTCACAATAATAGGGGTGTATATATATGATCAGCCTGTAGTCTGTATGTCTCTCCCCATCCAATGTAACCACGCATATCATGACCATAACGTCTCATGTCCATGTCAGCGGGATCATAACTAATGCAACAAGTCATAATTGTCTAGGAATATAATATCTTTGTCAAGTCTTGTATCCTATACAGAATCACCACGAATATCTCGGGAAGATCCTGTCTCATGAACAGTGTCAAGTGTCCTGGGTCGAAGTGTACTTGGTAAGACAAGTACGAGAAGATAAAGTGTCACGAATATCCATCTCTAGATGACCATACACAACACCGCGTACGATGTTGGCACCCGAATAATAATCGGACGCTAAGTACGTCACACGGTCCTAGGTTAAGCATGCACAGCAATATAATGAAGCAAGAAAAGTATGTAACAATACTGCAGAGTTTGGCAAGGTACACGCCTGATGTTTGAATATCAACAGTCGTCCCGGTATCAGCGGATCCTGTGGGTACTCCTCCAAAAGCTGTAATAAATATCACCAACCATCTCAGAAGATGTCAAATAGCTAGAAACGTCTGTCCTTAAGTCCAATTTGGACACAGGGGCAAAATGACATTTCCGAACCAAAGCGGGTTCCATATGTGGGCCACTTTACACCGAAAAGCGTGTCAGGGTCAAAGGTCTCAAAATTCCTCAAACTCAGTGTCAACAAGTCAGGAACGAGGATACAAACCCAACGGAACTTCCAGAATTGGATTACAATGAGCCGATCACAAAATCGCCCGTCAAGTGGAGCTTGTGGGGCCCACGATACGCGATTTTGTCAACGTTCTCAGAATCGGACCAAACTTGGGTCACAGGACCAGCGTATTGCTACGAGTCCGATGGCACAAGTTTCGTCTCGATCCAACGTGTGTACACAAAGTTACAGCGTCTTCCAGAATGGACGGATACGGGGCGTTGTCGGCGGATACTTGTTGATTTCGGTGTGCACGCACATCCGAATCGACTTCTGCGAAATCCCACACGATCGTATCAATGTCGCGTACGTATCGGTAAAGACCGCGTGTGACCAAGTCGTCCCGTTTGGGGGGCACACTCAGTTCCGGGGTAAAATAGGGCGTTGTTTTTCCTGTTTTTGGATCGCGGTTTGCGATCACCACAGGACGCGATACACCGAGCGGGTTGCACGGGCACCGATAGGGTTATACAGCCTACGCGTTGCAACTGACGGAATCTAAAACAGAGTTATGAGGTGAGAGAAAACGATACCTGAACAGGGCTCCATGAATCTGAGTTTTCACGCGTCCGAGGGTACTGTTCGTGTCCTGGTCGAGAGTTCCCGTGTCCTCGTGTCTGCCGTGAGTCCGAGCTAGGGTTCTGATCAGGGACAGCGGGGTTTCGCCGGAGGGAGTCGGGCTCGGGGTTGTCGACGGCCTGGCGGCAGCGGCGCCGGGGTTTGGGGCTGTCGTCGGGTTCGGGGAAGGTCGACTCGGGTCTGACCGATGGCTGGGTCGACTCGGGTGAAGAGGGCGGAGCGGTGAGGAGAGGGGGGTTATGGGAAGGAGGAGGAAGGCGTCGAGGGGTCTACGGCCTGGCGGAGCTGGGGTCAGCGTCGTTCGGGATGGGAGGAACACGGCTGGGTCGGCTCGGCGGCGGAGTCGAGCACAGGGGACGGCGGCCGCGCGGGTATGGGAGATGAAGTCGATCGGCGGGGTCCGAGCGACGGGGGTCTGCGACGACGGCGAGGAGAGGGGGAGATAGAGGTCTGGCGGCGGTAGTCTACACGGAAGTCGAGGGAGATGGTTTTATACTGTTGCTACAGTATATCTGGCGGGTAGGGTTCCCAATGGGTTTCGGGTCGGGTTTGGCTCAGATCCGACCCGACCCAATCTGATGGTTTGATTTGCTCAGGGTTGGTTTGGTTTAATTTGGGTTTAGGTTCGGTTTATCAATCTAATAGTTTTTTTTAGGCTTTAAACGCGTCTCCGGAGTCCAATAAATTCACAAAAAAATACCATATGTCCGGTTTTCCGTTTTACACCATAAAATATTATTTCCATAATATTTTAACATCAATAAACTGCATTTAAAAATCCTTTGATCATAATCACCTTCGTTCTAAAATCCAGAAAATACCGATAAATCCAAGAAAATTATATTTCAATTATTCTGAAAAATAGGGTGTTTACAGCGAACCAGTGTCTTTCATTTTCTCATATGGTTACATTTTGGTAAGTAACGAGAGACTAGATTTGACTCAAAAAAAGAATTATAATCCTGGTTCTTATTTGGTTTAAGGGTTATGGTTCCTATTTCGAGGAGTTCCCGAATCTTCTTGTTGCTTGTCGACTTATCTTTTTTTTCATGGATATTGTTGCTTACGTGTTTTCCCTTTTCACTGGTTATTGCCATTTATATATTTATTGCTTTACCGTTCCGTGATCCCGTTCATGCCACTGTTGTCACACCCCAATCTCGCAGGGCTGTTCGTCCTCGCTTGGGTCCTTACGGGACCGACCATCCTCGCACGGGCGGAATATCGTGCAAGCCTAAGTTGCGCTTGCACAAGGACAAAGCTTGAACAAGGGCAAGTAAGCTATTCAAGACGGAAGCAACGACACATTTTATAAAAAAGTAAAGAACACAATGGCATAAGAAAATAAGCATCTTAATTGATATTCAAAAATGTTACAAGTGGTGCTTACCCGAGGTTATAATTTGCTCAACCACTCTCTCGAATACAATGACATCGTTCCATATATTACATCCCTTTTATACAAAAGCAACTCAAAACACAACTCGATACGGCTCAAGGCATCGACTCCAGATTTCTGGGTCCTGGAGATGAGGCACGGCTTCGGACGATCCAGCACCTGCGAACAAGCAAACTATTTGTGGGTCAGCACTTTGGAGAAAGTACTGGTGAGTATAAATCAACGAACAGAAGCAACACTCACCTAGATCAATCATCTTGTGTTTCGATCGAGAGCTCTCCGAGAAGGCTTCCGCTCGATCAGGCAAAGCAATATCACTTGTACATAGTGCCTAAGATGAGCGGGGCACTACATAACTTACCCACCGACAAAAAAATTCGTCCTCGAAACTCAAGGAGAAACTTACAAAATCCAGAACAACGATAGTCCTCATCCCTCACCATCCTCAATTGACAAACACAAGCAAATCAGGAATCAAAAAATCACTTCTCCAAACAACAAGAAAGCAAACAAGAAAACTTTTGTGTTCACCTTTGAGAATATCTGTGGACTTATTATATGGAACGCTCATTGCAGCATGGTATCTGGGACATCTCTGAGTCAAAGGCAACAAAATAGGCAAAGAATCGAGTTGCTCTGATACCATTATGTCACGCCCCAATCCCGCAGGCCGTTCGTCCTCGCTTGGGTCCTTACGGGACCGACCGTCCTTACATAGGCGTGATGCCGTACAAGCCTAAGTTGCGCTTGTACAAGGCCAAAGCTTGAACAAGGACAAGTAAGCTATTCAAGACGGAAGCAGCGACACGTTTTGCAAAACAGTAAAGAACACAATGGCATAAGAAAACAAGCATCTTAATTGATATTCAAAAGTGTTACAAGCGGCGTTTAGCCGAAGTTATAATTCCCTCAAGCACTCTCTCAAATACAATGATATTGTTCCATACATTACATCCTTTTATACAAAAGCAGCTCAAAACATAACTCGATACGGCTCAAGGCATCGACTCCAGATTTTTGGGTCCTGAGGATGAGGCACGGCTATCGCTTCCTCGGACGATCCATCACCTGCGAACAAGCAAACTGTTGGTGGGTCAGCACTTTGAAGAAAGTACTAGTGAGTATAAATCAACAAACAGAATCAATCATCTTGTGTTTCGATCGGGAGCTCTCCAAGAAGGCTTGTCACGCCCCAGTCCCAAAATACCGAGGGACCGGACGCGTGGCACTGGCCAGCAGTACGCACCGATGGACAAACCCAATTTAATGGATCCATCAGGGCATACTTAAGCTGTAAAACAAAGTCTACGATAATCATGGCACAACTAATCTTATCCACACAAGATATAAAATATGATCCACAGAATAAATAAGGAATGTAAACCATTAGCTAGTCTCAACAAAGTGCTTCGGGGAACAACCCGATAAATATCTAATACAATGGTTCAACAGACCAGAATATGAAAGACTGAAATAAATAAATGCTGAGCATGAAACATGGATGCTCAGAAAAAGTCTTCAGCTAACACCTCGTCCGCGGATGTCGGTACAGCTCCTGTATCAGCTCCTGCTGCGGTCCCGTATACCTCGGGATAAATCTCGTCTGCTAATCCTGGGGACATAATCCGGATCCAGGTCCTCAGGGGACATAGCAAGGTACAAGAAAGCTCATGCCAAAATAAATGCAGTACAGCAAATAATGAAACAATAGGGTCAACTATATAACCATCTATGTGAAATACAAGTTGAGAGCATCACTAGAACTTAGGCTGATACCACTACAAGCTCTGTGTCTGGGAGCCGGTAGCGGAGTATACTATGAGTTTTACTATGTGTTTACTATAGATTTTATATATATATAATCAGCCTGTAGCCTGTGTGTCTCTTCCCACCCAATGTAACCACACGTCTCATGTCCATAACGTCTCATGTCCATGTCACGTGAAATTATATCTAATGCAGTGAGTCATAATGAGATCTAAGAATATAATGTCTAAGTCATGTAACATTTAGCCTATACAGAATCACCATGAATATCTCAGGAAGATTCTATCTCATGAATAGTGTCAAGTGTCCTGGGTTGTGATGTACTTTGATAAGGCAAGTACAAGAATGTAAAGGGGTCACGATATCCATGTCTAGATGACATTACACAACACCGCGTACGGTGTTGGCACCCGACTATTAATCGGACGCTAAGTAAGTCACACGGTCCTAGGTCAAGCATGCACAAATATATATATATATAGTCAAAGGAATATATAACAAGAACTGCAAGTTTGGCAAGGTACACTTGCTTGGGGTTCTGGCTCCAACTGTAGCTCTGGTCTCAGTGTGATCTGCAGGTATTAGTCCGGTTGCTGAAATAAACATCACCATTAGATTCAGAAAATATCAAATAGCTAAAAATGCCTGTCCTTGAGTCCAATTTGGATACAGGGACAAAAATGACATTTCCGAGTCAAAACGGGGTCCACATGTGGGCCACTTTGCACCGAAAAGCGTGTCAGGGTCAAAGGTCTCCAAATTTGCCAAACTCAGTGTCAATAAGTCAGGAACGATGATACAAATCCAACGGAACTTCCAGAATTGGATTCCGATGAGCCGATCACAAAATCGCCCGTCAAGTGGAGCCGGTGGGGCCACGATACGCGATTTTGTCAACGTTCTCAGAATCGAACCAAACTTGGGTCACAGGACCAGCGTATTGCTACGAGTCCGATGGCGCAAGTTTTATCTCGATCCGACGTATGTACACAAAGTTACAATGTGTTCCAGAACTGACGAATACGGGACGGTGTCCGCGGATACGCGTTAATTCCGGTGTGCACGCACATCCAAATCAACTTCTGCGAAATCCCGCACGTCCGTATCGACAGCGCGCACGTATCGGTGAAGACCGCACGCGACCAAGTCGTCCCGTTTGGCGGGACGTACTCAGTTCCGGGGTGAAACAGGGTGTTGGTTTTCCTGTTTTTGGATCGCGGGTTGCGATCACCACAGGACGCGACGCACCGAGCGGGTTGTACGGACATCGAGAGGGTTATACAGTCTACGCGTTGCAATAGACGAAATTGGAAACGGAATTACGAGGAGGGAGAAAACGCTACCTGAACAGGGCTCCGAGAAGTCTGAATTCTCGTGTCCGTGTCTGCTTCGTGTCCTGCGTCCGTGTCCGGTACTGTTGCTCGTCCTAGGGTTAGGTTTAGAAATCAAGTGCTGTCGGGGACTCGTCGGAGGGTGACTGGGCTCGGTGCGGCCGGGGAGTGGCTCGGGAGGAGGACAGCGAGGGGATTGCCGGCTTTGTGGGAGTTCGTCGGGGTTGTGATTGGGTGGAGAACGTTGTTGGCCGCGGGGAGAGATGGAGTGAGGTGGTCGGCTGCTGCGGAGTCAATCGTGGGGGCGGAGGAGGAAGGGAGATGGGAAGGAGGAAGAGGAGGGAAGGTGGAGTCGGGGCCGAGGCTACGGCAGCGCTGGAGGCGCGGCGGGCGTGGAGGAAGGCGGGCAGCGCGGAGAGGAATATCGGCTGAGCTCGGTGGCGAGGGGAGGAGGTCGAGGGAGAGGGGAGACGGCGGTGGGAGGATAGGGCGGTTGGGCGAGCACGGGGCTGGGCACGGCGAGGGGAGGAGGAAGGAAAGTTCGATTGGGCGTGGCGGAGTCGAGCGGCGGCTGGGGTCTGCGGAGGACAGCGGTGGCAGAGGGAGGCGGCGCTCGACGTGGAGGAGGGTCGATCGTGGGGAGACGACGGCGGGAGAATTAGGGTTCCGGCAAGGAGGTCGTCGGCGAAGGGATAGGAGCGAAGTCGGGATGTTTGCGGCGGCGGCGGCACAAAAATTGAGGGTTATTTATAGGTGGTAAACAGTGATCCCGATGAGAATTGGGATTAGGGTTTATGCATGGGTTAACGGGTTTGGGGTCCGCGGGTTTTGGGTCGGGTTTAGATCCGACCCTACCCAATAAGGCTGGGTTCGGTTCAACTGAACCGGGTCTGGGTTGGTTTGAGTTGGTTTGGTTCAATTGAACCGGGTTTATTTCAGGGTTTAAAGTGGTTTATTTATTTAATAGTTTTTAGGGCTTTAAAACGGCTTCCGGAGTCCAATAAATTTACAGAAAATTACCCTATGTCCGGTTTTCCATTTTACACCATAAAATATTATTTCCATAATATTTTAACATTAATTAATAGCAATTAAAAATCATTTAATTATCAAAAGCCTAGGTTTTTAATTACAGAAATTCCCGAAAATTCTAGAAAATTTGTGAAAAAATCTAATTTAATAATTGCTGAAAATCAGGGGGCTTACAAGGCTTTCGCTCGAGTAAGCAAAGCGATATCACTTGTTCATAGTGCCTACGCAGAGCGGGGTACTACAAATGTTATAGTTTACTTAACATGACGTGTATCTGTTCACGTGCTCAATTTTAGTTTACATCAACAGTTTATTTTTATGTTGCACGGTGCCTATATATACTGGTGGTTATATGTTGCTTAGTATATTGTAGTTTATGTTACGTGCTGGTTTTAGTTCATAGCTTTTCGCCTCCTTTGTGGTATCTGCTATTTGGGGTCTGACCCCACTGGTTTTGCTTGGCCAGATCAGGTAGCAGAGACAGAGGATCTTCCGTGCATTCCCTAGAATGATGACCACCATGAGCACCGGACCGATTGAGTGGGTTCTTATTTTGTTCTCCTACTTTTTGTACATATTCTTTTGTGGCGTTTAGCCCCGAGCACTTGTATAGCTCGTATTTTGTACTTGATACATCACAAACTGGGCATGACATGACTAGCATATTCTAGACCATGGCTAGAGTAGATCATGTATGACTGTTACTCTTGCTAGTTCTTCATTTTGCATTACTAGCTTCATGATCATCTATGCATATTTAGTTTGTGACGCTTTACTATCTTGCTCCTGATGATCATATTTTATTGTATATTGTTTATTTGCTTGTGATTGAGACACTAGGATTGCTTGCCTATGATTGATTGATGGCTTGTAGTATTAACCCCCTATGTCTATTTACAGTCGTGACCGTATCTCGGGGTACCGGAGTACTCTAGTATACGTAGCTGGTTTTGTCTGCCCCCCGCTCGCCAGTATTCTAGTTCTGGGATGTGACATTTATTATCGAACTCAAGTGGCTTTTGTGGTTACTGAGGAGAGGTATAAGACTTTGGCTGGGTGGCGGAAGATCAGGGAATCGAGCCACGGTGGCATATTATTCCTTCCATTTATAAAATGGTGGGAGTTGGATGGTAGTGGGTCCAAAGGCATGCAGTGTAGTGTGCACAAAGTCCTGAACGTTATGCTGAAAATTCAAAAAAAGAAGTATATATTTATCCCACAAATATTTTTTTCTCTCTCTACTTTTTAGTCATCCAAACAAGAGAAGAAAAAAAATTTACACTCATTTTACTCTTTTTCATTTTTTTTGCTCTCAAATTTTTTTCTTCCACAAAAAAAAAAAAAGTTCCCAAACACAGTATTTTTTTTTTTTTTTTTTTTTAACATCCAAAATACATGGAATTTTTGACTCTCTTTTCTAATGTCTTGATACTACTTACCAAACGTGTCCCAAGTCTAAAATTCCATTATTTTGAGCTATAGGTTGGTTATCAGTGTGTTAGAGACTTGGATCCGATTCTTCTTACTCAAAGATGTGCATAACTGAGCCGAGCAGTAGCAGCAGCAATGCAACATTCCAATGGAACAGCATAATCCGGCGGTCGAGCCCGGAGCAAGCCCTCCACATCTACACCCGCTCCCTCCTCCGCTCTGGCGCGGTCCCCAACAAGTTCACCTTCACCTTCCTCCTCAAATCCCTCCTTCTCCTCCGCTCCTCCCCCCTCCTCCTCCTCCGCTCCCTCCCCCACCTCCACTCCCACCTCACCAAGCTCGGCCTCCACTCCGACCACTTCCTCCTCTCCTCCCTCATCTCCGCCTACGCCGCCGCCGACCACCCCTCCGCCGCAGCCCGCCTCTTCGACCACTCCCCATACAAAGACACCGTCCTCCGAACCGCCCTCGTCTCCGCCTTCGCCAACTGCCGCCTCCCTGACCTCGCCCGCCACGCGTTCGACGAAATGCCTGACCCGAACCCGATCTCCTGGGCCGCCCTCATCTCCGCCTACACCAAAACCAACCGACACGCCGACGCGCTCTCGACCTTCCTCCGCATGCGCGCCGCCGGCGCGGCCCCCACCGAGGCTGCTCTCGTGTCCGCGCTCTCCGCCGCTTCGAATCTAGCCGCTGCCAGAGAAGGGGAATGCCTGCACTGCGTGGCCGTCCGGAACGGCCCCCCCACCCCCGCGATATGCACCGCAACGCTGACCATGTACGCCAGCTGCGGCCGCGTCGAGGACGCGTCGAAAGCGTTCGACGAAATGCTCGACAGGGATTCCGCGGCGTGGACGGCCATGATATCGGCGCTGGCGTCGCACGGGCGGGGCGGAGATGCTCTCCGGCTCTTCGACGGGATGGTGGAGTCGGGGGTGACGCCCGATCACGTGACGTACGTCGGGGTCCTGCACGCGTGCGGCCACGCGGGGTTGGTCCGCGAGGCGGGAGGATATTTTAGGCAGATGAGGACGGTCTACGGGATCGTGCCGAGAGTAGAGCATTACGGTTGCATGGTGGATGTCTTGGGGAGAGCGGGGAGGGTCGAGGAGGCGTGGGAGTTTGTCAGGTTGATGCCGATGGAGCCCGACGAATATGTGCTCAAGAGTTTGCTGAGCGCGTGCTGTTCGTCCAACGGGTTTTTTGACTATGCCGAGTGGGCTGCGGAGAAGCTAAGAAGGTTGGACGTTCGGCACGCGTCTTCGTATGTGCTGCTGTCAAATGCGTACATTGGAACGGGGAGGTGGGAGGAGAGCGCGAGGGTGAGGAGGTTGATGAGGGAGCTTGGTGTACGTAAATCGTCAGGACAGAGCTCGGTTGATTGACTGTATGTGCTCTACAGCTTTTAGTCCTCTCTCTCTCAGAAAAGAAAAAAAAAAGAAAAAAAAAATCAATGCGGAGTTAAGTGGGATTAAGTAAATACAAGTTAAGTGAGGGGGGAGGGGAGGAGAGGAGAGGAGAGGCAATACATATAACCTTGTTTGGATTGGAGGAAGAGTTAAGTGAGACGTATTTAGTAACTCTTGTTTGGATTGAAGATTTTGAGTGGGAGGAGGATTAATAAAAAAATACAATAGTTACCAAAAATACTCTTATTATATATGACATAAAATTATATTTGATTAGATTTTTAATTAAAAATTTTCAAAATATATTCACAAATCTGATACATATATATAAAGAAAATAACTAGAACCCAAACACAATAAAATTAAGTAACATGAGTATTATAGGCTTCTACCGTTTAGAAGTAAACCAAGTTCATATCATCACAACCATCTAAAATCAAATACAATAAAGACGATGAGTAATCAGAGAAAGCGAGAAGAGACGGCACACCTAGACGGCAGCAGGTTGAAAGGCGGAAAGACGGAACAACAGGTTGAAAGCAAAAAAAATGGAGGAGATGATCATAATGTTTTATAAGACAAATAAGGGGTATTTATGACTTTTTAAATAAAACTCCCAACTTTTTCTTGTTAACCCTTCGATGTGGGAGTTGAAAAAAATACCTAAATTCTCACCCTCAAACCAGCATAGTTTTTTTTTCTCACTTAACTTTCTTCATCCTCAATTCAAGCAGACCCAGTGGCTAAAAATAGCAATTATCGAGAGGGAGTTAACAGAAAAATAATAAAAAATCTTTTTCAGTTTTCTTTATATATGCTAAAAATCTCCATGACTCTTGGCACTCCTTATAAAGGCCTTCGGCAACCCTTGATAAGTGGGTTTTTTAAGTTGTTATCATTTATATCATTTAATAATAACGATTTCAAATTGTTAGCTTATTGTGATCCTTTTTTAGATGACATGCATGTCCGAAAAGTCCACTTTATTTTCATTGTATACTTCATGTTCTGTCGAAAATACTTGTATCAGTTAATCTGGATCCTTCTTTATACTCGTGTCTTTAGTCGCTAAATCCAAGGTGGTTATATAGATTAACTATATAAAAAGCATAGTGGTTAAAGTTTATTGATGAAAATTGCTATAAATTGTCAATTTTAGACATAATCCACTGAATTTCGTTTTGTTGCCTTTGTCCCTCACAAATTATTTGTGATATTTTTGAAGAACTCACGCATATTGCAAACTCTTGTACAGTCTAGTTCGGAGACTTAATATCTAATTTGTTTTAATACAGTAGGTTTCTTTCTTTTCATTTTTTTTGGAGAAAACTTAGATATGTCAAATAAAGTATAGGCAAGGTTCTCCTGTAATTTTTTCTTTGCAATGATTATTGTTTTATCCTGGCAGGGAATGACTTTTCACATATGTGCAACACCTCGAACATTTCTGTAAACATTCGTTTGGCACCATACAAAAGGGGACAAAAGGGGACGGGTATATTTACCAATACATTCGGATTGGTCCACTCTAATGAGGTATTTGTGATTTTTTTTATTTTTTTATTTGAGTAAATTGTCGAAATGGTACATGAGAAATGTAGTGTTTGTCATTTTGGTGATCAAAACTTTTTTCTGGCTGAAATAGTGCATGAGCTTTGCATTTTGGTTCAGTTAGTGCCTGAAGTAAATTTCGTTAGTATGTTTGGATGAAAATCGATAAAAATGGACATGTGTCCTATTTTTAATGGTTATTTTGTCAAGTTTTTTGGTTTTATACTACTATTTTTAACGATTTTCATCCAAACAATTTTCTTCGAACACTAATATTCTTCTGAAAATGATAGTCTAAAACCAAAAACTTGACAAAAGAACCATTAAAAATAGGACACGTGACAATCACATATCCATTTTTATCGATTTTCATCTAAAAACACCAACGAAATTTACTTCAGACACTAATTGAGCCAAAACGCAAAGCTCATGCACCATTTCGGCAAAAAAAAAAAAAATCGACCACCAAAATGGCAAACACTACATTCTTCATGTACCATTTCGACAATTAATTCTTTTTTATTTCTTTTACCTTTTTTTTTTTAGAGAAGGACAGTCAACAATGATTGTCCCGACCGTCCCTATACTGAGCTACTACCACCAGGACCTCCTCTTATTTTTATTTTGTTCGGACTGGGATTTGAACCCCCCCTCTGTTCCTTTACTAGTGTTATCACTGGACCACCCCCTTGGCGATGTAGCTTTTTGTTTATTTGGACACCCTTTGTTACAAAATGGTGGATAGTAGCTGATACATATATGTTAAACCCCGAAAGGGCTTCTTCTACACTTCGGGGGTGGGTGGTAACTATTCAATGCATTACTGCATAGTTTAACAGAGGAATGGATTATACAGGAACTATTGGTTGAATGCTTGCTCTTCCTGGGAGCTAGGACGAGCTGAGGCAGACTATAACTGGTTAGACAGTAAGATGGTTAGCCACAACATTTACATTATCTCCTCTGGTAGTGAACTTCCAATAGCTAAGGTCAGGAGATCATCTATCTTGTAGACCCATCCGTGCCTTTGTTCCCCTGCCAAGAAGATCTGCAAGCTTTTGTTCCCCTGGCAAGAAACTCTATGACAACTCAAGTCGGGCTTCAAGTCTCCTCTCCAGATTGCATTCAGGTAACTTAGTGTTTCCTGAGCTTGGATGATTTTGCAAGATAGAATTAGGGAAATAGTTCATTTATACTCGGATTAGTTGGCAGCAGTAAAGAGAGTTAACATCTTATTTAATGCATAACACACGGTTTTTTCTCCCGCTGTATTTGTCTGTTGCCAACTCATCCGATAAAGGCATATATGGTGACCGAGTAATGCATTTCTCATGTTTTTATTAGTTAAGCAGTCACTGATATGGTCTACCTGCATCTCACTATATAGGACCCTGCGTAACTTTACAGAAATAGAATCCGAAGTTGAAGCCCTGCGCCACTGATCATGGGAGAAAAGACTAAATTATCAAATTCTCTGGCTTGGAGGACTACATTAGGAGCGAGATGGTGAAACATTTACATCTAGATCTGGAGATCACATTTATTACTGATGGCACTCATTTGGTTTAGAATAGTTCCCCTGCCAGGTGAATAAGCTACATATTGAAATTCTCGGCACACAGGGCCTCTGCCAGGAGTTCTTGAGGTTTGATATGTCTTCTGTTGCCTGTCAATGTATTTGAAATTCAAGATTCAGATCAAGGCTATGCTAACTGCTATGCAATTTGTCTGAATTCTCAATTGTTTTATTATCTGGGTTGAGACAAACTAGGTAAATACTGCATCAGGGATACCTGATGAGTATTCAACGAGATAATGCAAAGTATTGTTCAAATTCATCGTAAGGAAATCCATCTAGTGGGAAAGTTTGATAGCAAACTTTCGTTCAAAATCATCATAAGGAAATAGAAATTAAGCTAATGTTGCATGGACAAGGGAAAATGATGTGCGTACCCATATCGTATCCATACCCCAATCCGTGTCCGTATTCATGAATCCTATGTGACAACTATTGCGCCTATTGAAAAATGTCAGCATCTCGTATCCATGGTATCCTTATATGTATATGTGTCCATATTTGTGCAACATAGAAATTAAGATTAAAAATGGATAGATATCTGTGTATTCCGGCACACATCTACTCCAGCAAAAGTTCATTTTGGATGCCTGATAGACTAGAATATGTTTCCCGTTATTGAGCATAGGAAAGCTCCGTAAAAGAATTCGTAACGACCGGTTTTCGACCAGACGTCAACCCTCTATGATGGTGCCAAATTCCTAACCTAGGTAGGTATGAACATGAGAGGGTCAGACCATGAAACTAGACATCTAGTTGGAGGTGGGTATAATTAGCTTTTAGCTATGCAATTTAAGCTCATACAACCAAGAAGCACCTTCCAAGTTCTTGTGGAGACTATAAAGAGTCTAGATGAAGGGTAAGTTGATACAATTTCTGTATGAAATTGCATTAATCTCTAGTACATATCAAGCTAAAGAGTGAAATGGAACGACATTCCCAAAATGAGCTCCAAAAATCCTTTTCAAATTTGGGAAGATGGATACATGCAAGGAAAAGGGGGAAGAGTAGTGTGGCTGCTGGGGGATTTTTTTTAATGTGGAACATAGGTTGGAGGATGCTCTAGTTGATATGGGGATCACTTTTACTACTGAGATGCAGATGATGGAGAAATAGCTGCCTGATGAAAGCTCGACTCACATTGTTGTGCAAATGGACGTTGAAGCCACGGAAAACGGTCTTGGCTTGAAGAGTCAGTGGTAAGGCTGACTACGTGTTGAGTTCGTGTCGGATCTAATGTCATATCCGAACCCACGCGCTTAAGCTTTTCGATTCGGATTTGGTTCCAGGTCAGATTATTTTCCTCTAGTCTGATTCGAGCCAGGTTTCAGATTATGTATAGCTGCATATTAAGATTTTTGAAAGTATTTTTTATGTTCTCTTAAACTTAAGATGTTTAAACTATATATATATATATATATATATATATATATATATATATATATATATATATATATAATTTATTTATTTTTAGAAGAAGGTAAATTTTATTCAGGTTCCTTCGAGAGGCTTACAACCAATCCAGCCCGAAGGCCTATATATACAACACTAGCCCGAAGGCTCCATCCAGCCCGAAGGCTTACATCTCGACCTGAAGGCACCACCAACCCAGCCTGAAGGCTACACGCCCGAAGGCTCCATCCAGCCCGAAGACCTCACGCAGCCGAAGCCGCACTGCACCGCGCCGCACCAGATCCACTAGCACCGCAGCTGCACCCGCATCGCATCCGCGCACCTGATTGGGCTGCACCTCTTCGCACGCCTGTGCCGCACCCATCCACCGTTCCACCATATTAATTCTCTTTCACAAAGGGAATTAAATGGCGCCGGGGGTCTCGATCTCGAGACCTCCCCGTTCAGGTGCATCACTCTTAACCGTTAGGCTAGAGGTCCAGATAAGTCCATGACGAAACCCTATCCATTGAGGATTTCGGGTTTACTTTTGAAAAATATCCATAAACCACAAATAACCTGGTTGTTGGACGTCGGACGGGTACTAGGGTGCACCGGGCCGACATTGGACACCTAGAGCCTAGGCGCCAACTAATCCCGATTTTTATAATAGTAGTTTTCATATTGATACGATATTATTAATATTAGTAGCTTTTTAATGTCTATTTGTAATTTTTTGATTGTTAGTTTGTTACTTTGTTACCATGTTACGAAGTTATGTAGATTTTTTGTTATAGTTATAGTTACTTAGTTTTAGCATTTTAGGACATTAAGAACATTTAGTACATCTAGAAATTTAAATTTGATAGGGTCATTTAGTATATTTAATATGTAATAAATTATATATTTATTAGCATCCAATATTTCAATATATCTCCGATATCCGACATCTCAAAACCCAAAACTATATGAACCCAATATCCGGTCCCTTCTTGGACTTACCCATTTCTGTTACGTGAAGGCTGTGGCCGTTGATGTGGAGGTGGGAGTATTGGTTTCTCCTTCTGCTCCATTTTTCCTGAGATCTGAAAGCAGAGCTCCCTAAGCTTTTATTATTCTTGAGGGATTATTCTTAATGGTCTGTTGAGAATGGTCACTGATTTTGTCATTTTGGGAGTTAAGACTTCCAAACATTTTGGAGGGGACAGAGTAAGTTTGTCTTAATTGAGATGCTTGGACCCTACCCTAGCAATCATGTGATTGTTTGTAAGGCGTGGTGTTTGCATGTTGGAAACTCGTGTTAGCAATCCTGCCAGCAGAATGCAATGTGGACAATGGCAAACAACAAATTACAGGCTTTCATAGTTGGAAAAGCATTTGGGGCCAAACTGCAATAGGGACTTCTGTCACTTTGCCCAGTGCTACCCAGTTCAGGTGTTGGGTGTGATGGTTATCATGGGTGTCTTTTTCTCCACAAGCTAGCTCTACTGTTCTTGAACCCCAAAAAGGCTTTCTGAAAGTCGAGGTGGGGATAATTACATAATGCTTGACTAGCAATGCAGATTAGTTTAACAGAAGAATGGATTATACAGGCACTAATAGATGATTACTTGCTCTTCCTTGGGAGCAAGGAAGCGATGAGATAGACCTTGGTCAGTTTGACAGCAAGACTGTAATATCCAATATCTACATTCTCTTCTCCGGTCTGATTCACTGAACTAAGTGGCTTTTACAAGATACTATCTCGTTAATTCAGTAACCAACATGGTTTATTACCTTCACAATTTTTAGGTCCCTGCATATGTTTACTGAGATAGTTGCTGCTGATCATGGGAGAAAGAAAAAAAACTATATTCTCAATTCTCTCGGTTGGAGGACTACATTAGGATTCGAATGGTGAAACATTTTGTTCTATATATGGATATTACTTTTATTCCTTAAGCACTCATTTCACTCAGGAGCAGTTTCCTTATCAGGCCACTCAGCTACTTATTTAATTTCTCAGCACAAGCTGTCTCTGCCAGAAAGTTCTTCAGGTTTGAGATGCTTTGTGTTATTGGTTGATCTGGGGATTTCTTTTACTGTTGAGATGCAGATAATTGAGCATTGGCTGCCTGATGAAAGCTCGTCTCTTGTTGATGTTCAAATGAACGCCGAAGTCATGTAAACAACAGGCCTGGCTTGAAGACTTGGTGGTGATCTAATGCCATATTAGGTGCTTAACTGGAAGAAATACAAGACCCAAACTGGAGTCCAGAACACACCCAGCAGGTTGATCGTGCCCGATTTTCAAACAACAAATAGTACTCAGAACTCAGGAAGTATAAGAGAATTAAGTTCTTAACGCTTTATTTAAATTTTTAAAACACAAACATAACACAGAACAATCCAGATCCCTCGTGTACTAAACTTCATTTGCCTGCAGATGCCAGTGAGCGTAGTGCTTAATCTTTGGCTAGTTGCTGGCACAAGAAGGCACTTTGCTGAGAAAGGTAATGAAGCTTTCATTCACTTGCTCCGGTAATTGCTCCTGAACAAAATGACATCCTTCTGTGTGAGAAAAATGGTCTCAAGGTCAGGAACATACTCCATTACTTTTCCACTCCTTATGTAGTCCTTCACGAAAGGAAATTTGATAAAATTAGTCCTTCTCGCCCATGATCAGCAATGTAGGAACTTCAACTTTAGGATCGGTTAACTCGAAGTGACATCAAATGCTTCTTTCGAATTCCTACAAGATAACTCATAACCTGAGTGATTGATGGCTTATACTGTCCTCGTAAGAAGTGTTATAATCAATTTATTTTCTATCTCCAACATTCTATTTTCTTTCTGCATAGATCAAAAAAATTATATTTCACTTATTTCTATTTGAGTAGATGGAAATTCCAACTGGTTCATTGATTTTTTTTATATGTTTTATAAAAGTTAGCATGACCAAGATCTCATGGTATGTTCTGGAGCAAGGCTCCGAATCTTAATACTTAGTTGTCGTTAGGAAGGAGATTAGAATAGTTGACACAGTGCACAAACATAACCTCAATTACACAAAGTTATATTTCTAGTTGGATATAAACCTTTCACTGAAGATACAATGTCTAAATAATTTTGTTTAGAGTGTGCATATTGCGATGTATACTGTTCAAATTGTTTATCTGCAGTTATGTAAGGTTGTATTCTTCCAGATATCATACCTTATAGTGATATCCATGAAGTGGCATTAGGGAAACCAGTTCTATTATTTTTCAAAGTAAAACAGATATAATTAGGAGTCATGTGCATTAGAGAAAATACTACTACTATTTCCTTAGTATACGAAAGTAAAAGATTCTACATAGGTCTATATAATTAAACGAGCAATCAAAACAATAAATTCCATATTTGCTGTTATGACAATTGACAGGCTGATTTTAGTAAAGCTACATTATTGTTAGAAAGAAAGTTTACACTTGTGAATATGCTCCATGAATTTCATATATTGCAGTATATAAACAGCATATGCAATTCTTTGACCAACTTACATGTATGGGATTTGCATTGGAAAGCAGAATCCAGATTTCTCATATAAAGCAGCATATGCAGCAAGATTGTCTTCACTAAACCATGAAGGTAAAGGAGTGGATGGATCCACCAGGTCCATTATTTCCTGATCTTCTGCAGCTACCTGAAGTTCACTTCGACAGAAGAGACTGTAGATGTTTCGTACTGCGGTATTGATATCAAAGCGACTAAAATCTGCCTCGGCTCGTCCTGGTTGCTAGAAAATTGGGAAAAACAACAAGTGAGATAGATGAAGAGTTAACCTCTCTTGTGGTACCAAACAATACTAAATACTTGTAGTTGCTGAGTTTTTTTTATTGCGATGAAAGCTTTGTTCCATATTTCGCTGAAAGCTTTGGTCTATATTTTCACAATATCAGGTACATCAAGCTTTCTTAGTTGCATTTTAGTTTCAACTTCCATTTCTTATCATATTCTCTATAGGTTGTGTGTTAATTTTGATATGTAGACATCATGAGGTTTGGTGAATATTGACCGAAATTATGTTAGAAACATTTATGCTAATAATGTTTTCACTATTAGCAGATTGCTGCAGATTCTGCTTTATTGTCAAAACTTTAAGTTGGAGAGGATAGCATGCTTGCAACTTGAAATCTCTTGGCAAAATGATGAAGCGAGAACAAATCAAGTCTGTTGTAAGCTAAGACAAAGTACCGACAGGTATTATTCCTACAGACAAGATTAAATGCTAGAATAAGGAAACAAGAACATTGATATTCTTCATGTCTATAGGAACAACGAGAAATCAGCTGTTAAGCCTCGAAGAAAATCAGGTTGGTCCTATCAAAGTGAAGTATGTTGGATGAATTTGATCAATCTATTCAGATTAGGATTTGCACTGTACAATGGTAGTAAATTAGCAATATCTTACGGCAGTCATGTTTTGCGTGTGTCAAGTACCAAGCTTCTTAATATTGGTATCGGACCCTTTCTATGAGTATCAGGATCGCCGGTATCAGGAGTATCGGCGGTTTCAGATCAGTGTATTGATTTTTTTGGTATTGGAAAACAAATAATTATTAATAATTTAGAGAACATAAATATACATTTAGACATAACTCTAAGTATTTTTTGTTGTTTCTTAGTAGTTTTGAAATTGAGTGAAATAAGAGTCAACATTCTTGATTGGTTTACCTGCGATAAATAAGTTTCATTCATTTACATGTTTTTACAACCTTACTATGTTTTTATTCCCTTGTTGTTTGTTTGGTCTTTTTTCATTCAATTTTTCTGCCGCTTTGACTTGAGAATAGATCATCAACGTTGGTATCGGTCAATATTGGTCGCGATTGGTATCGAAACAGGACATGCCAAACTATATCGTATCAGTATCGGCCGATACTGAAAACTATGATGCCAACCCAATTCAGAAAGGTAAGTTAAAAAATGTAACTATTTCTACTTGATTAGCTGTCATTCTGGAGCTTCTATGTTCAAATTCCATCACAGTTCACTTAAGAATAAGGATCATTTGATGAAAGTACAATTAGCAAAACTTGATTGGATAGGTTTTTTTTTTTTTTTTTTTTTTTTTTTTCGAGAAAAAAGCATTAAAAAAAAATTTAATCAATTATGAGGAGAAGTCCCTGAGTGTTACCTGCCACCTCACAAGATAGAAGCCAGGGGGAAGGAGTTCAATAGCTGCATAGTCATTGAAGTAAGGAATGCCCATCGTGACCAAGCCTTGATACCCTCTCTGGGTGAAGTACTGCCATATGGTAAGCCACCATAGCTCCAAAATTCTTGGCAACTACAAATGCCTTCAAAGCTTTTATATAGTTAGTACTGCAAGCTAAAGATAATTTTTACCAAGTTCTTTGTCATGTTAGTGTCGGATACATATCGGACAGGACACAAAACACTCGGTACTACGTTAGGATACACCAAAAATCGGTGCCATGCCGTGTATATGCAGGCATACAAGACACAAGGGCGGAGCAATCTTAGGGTTAAGAAGGGCCGGCTCATCCTTTAGAGCAAACGAAGCAGATGCTTAGGGCCCCACTTGTTTAGGGGCCCAAAAAATACCGGATACTATATATATATATATATATATATATATATATAATTATGTATTTTATTAAGGAAAGTTCGGCTGAAAAAGAAAACAGTTGCTTGTCTATTTGTAAAAACTTAAAACGTAATTAAATCTATCAAAATTTGGGGGAAAAAAAAATAATAACCGTTATCAACGCATGTTCGTCTCCTCCATCGGGGAGATATTTGCTCTCTTCATCTTTCTCCGACTCTCTCTCTTTATATACATATATAAAAACAAAACAAATCTCTCTCTCTCTCTCTCTCTCTCTCCCCGACCTTTCTTCCTCTGTTCAACATCATATACCTGTTGTCACCTGCAAGTGCAAGGACGAAAGATTTGGATTTTCTTTTTCTGTGAATCTGTGACCGTGAGTATCAGGATTCAGGTATGAACAAAACCATCCTGCATTTTTTTTTTTTTTTTGTCATTTGATTCGTTTCAATGATTTCATTAACCTAAGATCTTGAAAATTTTATTATAAATTTATCATGTATGATATAAGAAATCACACAAATAATCTTCACTTTTGCCATAGTAGCATTTTTCATTCTTGATGAGTATAAATGAGTACTAATTTAATAATTTTGTATGTGTTTGAATCTTCACCTATAGACGATACATCGCCGGTCCCAAGCCCGAATCAAGGACGAGGGTTTGCATATAAATTAATATAATAAAATTATATAATTTAATCATGCTTAATTTTTTTTTAAATGATTCCATCTTTGGACTTTTGTCTAGGTCTCCAAATGGCTTGAGACAACCCTTAGGTTAAGGTAGGCTCCAACTTATCCAAATTTTTTTTTCCATATGAGTCGGTCCATACTTCAGCCCACCTTTAGATAGTCAGTACTGTAAGCTAAGATAAATTTTACCAAGTTCTTTGTCATGTTAGTGTTGGACACGTATCACTATCATACACGACACAGAAGGCTTGTACTGTCATGTTAGTATCGGACACGTATCGGTATCATACACGACACAGAAACACTTGTACTACAATTAGTACACACCAAAAATCGGTGCCATGCCGTGTATGTGCAACATACAAGACAAAGACAAGAGCGGAGCCAACTTAGGACTAAGGTAGCAACAAGATCAGCGATGATTTTAGTCTATTCCAATTCGAATTTTTAGTTCCGCTCTTGGTAACGGAGAGCACATCTAAGATAGCAACAAGATCAGCGACGAGATCGTGCCAGTTGGCTTTCTCCGGTTCCGGGGGCTGGTCGGAGAGTCCATAGCCATGGCAGTCGGGAGCTATGGCTCGGTACCCGGCTCTGGCCACTGCGGCCATTTGATGCCTCCATGAGTACCATATCTCCGGGAAACCATGGAGGAACGCTACCGTCCCCAATTGGACTACATGAAGGCTGAGGCCATTGATGTGGAGGTGGGAGTGTTGTATCTCACTTTGTAATCTGAAAGCCGATAGTTTTCGAGCGGATATTCTTAATGATCCATTGAGGATGGTCACTAAGTTTTTGATTTTGTCGCCACATGTTTGGTAGTTGGACATCCAACATTTTGGAGATTTTGACTATGTCGTCTCATGTTTGGTAGTTAGACTTTATATAAAAAAAAAAAATGTTTGGTAGGTAGACTTCCAAAAGCAGGATTGGAAAATGTAATATAATTGGAAATCTAATTCATGTTTGGTTGCACATTTTTTTTTAAAATGCAAGGTAATGGTCATTACAAACTTGATTACATTATTCACTTTCTTTTAACACCAATACATCATAAACCACATAATTTCAGTTACATTACAACTTAAAACTCACAAAAATATTTTTATTATTTTTTTCCCTTGTATTTTTCTATATTTATTTATTTATTATTTTATAAATATTTAAGGTTGATCAAAATAGAAAATATAAATGTCAAGGATATATTTGTCAAAATAATATAAATTGTTTTAGTTAATTATAACTAACTAGATATGAATAATTTTTTTTTTTTGGATGAACTAACTAGATATGATTGTGTCAACTAGATTTATACGTCTCTCACAAATATCTGGTAGTTATCTATTGTAAGAAATTTGGCTATTGGATTAATACAAAGAGGAAAACTCATTGAAGGGTTCCTTCCTATATACAGAGTACAATCCAAAACTTCTCTCATTCTCTTCTTCTACAGGCTTACTGAAAATTTTCTCTGTCTTGTAGACTATAACATGTTATTAGCACGTAAATATATCGTGAAGGCTCACGATCCACGATCATCCTCGAGCGAAACAAGTATCTCAATTTTTTTTAGATTTGACTATTCATCTTTTGTAGTCACAACAAATATGTTCATGACGGCACACAAAGTTCCTCGGTAACTAACGTGGCCGCCTATGGCCGTGAAGCTATTCTTGGTGGCACGTGAAGTTCCTTGGGAATTAACGTGTCTCCCTGTGATGGTGAAGGTATTATTCGTGGAACATAAAGTTCAAGGGGAACTATAGTGGCCGTCTCTAGCAACAAAGTTGTTCCTCACGGCACGCAAAGTTCCACATGAACTAATGTGGTCTTTAATGGCAATAAAGTCATTCCTAGTGGCACGTGAAGTTCTTTGGAAACTAACGTGGTCATCTTTGGCAGCAAAGTTATTTCTCGTGGAACGTAAAATTCCTCAGAACTAACGTGACCGTCTTTGACAGAAGAATTGTTCCTCGCAGAACATAAAGTTCCTCAGGAACTAACGTGATTCCGTACAGAATTAGCCAGAAAGCTTTCGCAAAAGATGTCGCGAGAGTCTACCGGGGATAGACGTCGCGGTAGTATGCCAAAAGCAAACGCCCCAGAATAGATCAGCTCTGCGGGATGGAGCTGCATCGCAGAACATAATAACATTACGAAACTCCATAATTTCGAAGTTTGTCGCAAAGACTCCGCTCGTTGACCAGGAAGCAGGACCCCCTCCAGGGAGCACTCCCCCTGAACCCCGTTAGCAGCCCCAAAAATATCGTGAAGGGGGTGGTGGTGGTCAAAGTTCACCCTTGTTGTAAGAATTTGTTAGAGGCATAACCTCTCCCTGACAGTCCTATAGAGGCTTAGCACATGATCTGAAATTCATGAAATTGCTTAGATCGAACATTAAGTTTATAGTGAACTTAAAGTTCATAAGAACCCAAAGTTCGTAATATGTCAACAAAAACTGAAAACTAAAACCCACTATTATATGTTGTGAACTACAAGTTCTACATAATTAATCTAATTTTTTTAGAACCCAAAGTTCTAACATCTTATATTTTATTTTCCTCTACTGTAGTGTTGCACCTGAACAAACTCGATTTCATCGCACTGGAAGTTTACGGAAGAAACTACTTAAAGTGGGTCCAATATGTCAAATTCCACTGCATTGCAAAAAAAAACTGAGAGCAACCATTGAGCCTCTGAATAAAGCGGATGAAGCTGACAATACAAATTATATGATCTTCATCTGTAAGCATATGCCTAACACATTGCAAACAAGGTACCTCGGTGTAAACCCCCCCCTGAATTTTCAAAATTATTAAATCTTGGATTTTTCCCAATTTTCTGGAATTTTCTGGGAATTTTCTGAAATTAAAATCAGGGTTTTGAATTATTACATAATTTTTTAATTGATAATAAACAACATTAAAATAGTGTGAAAATAATATTTTTGGGTGTAAAATGGAAAACTGGACTTAGGGCAATTTTTCTGGAATTTATTGGACCCCGGATCTATTTTTAATCACCTAAAAACTATTTTTATTAATTAATTAATTATTTTATTATTATTTATTTATTTATATTCATTTTTATTTTTATTTTCGGGCCGCCCCGGCCCATTGGGCCGCGGCCCAGCCCGCTAGCCAAGCCCGGCCCAGCTCCCTCGCGGGTCGGGTCGGATCCGCCAACCCGACCCGTCCGCCCGGAGACCCGTTCTCCTCCCCAGCCCCGTCCCCGCGTCGTGCGGCACCTCCGCCGCGTCCGGCGCCGCTCCGCCCGCTCGAGCCCACGTCCACCCGCTCGGCTCCGCCTCCCCCGCTCGGCTCCGCCTCCCCCGCCGCAACCGCCTCCTCCACCGCCTATATAATCCCCGTCCACTTCTCCTCCGATTCCCCGAACCGCCACCGCCACCACCCGCTCAGGCCCGCCACCGAGCTCCGCCGTGCCGACTACCTCGCCTCCCCCAGCCACCCACAGCTCCTCCTTGCCTCGCCGTGCCCGCGGACCGCCGCCCCCTTCTTCTCCAGCGTCGACGTCGACGAGCAGCAACAGCAGCAGCTGTTTCAGCCGCCTCCGCCGGAATCCGGCGCCGCCCGGCCGCCAGCATCCCCGCCTCACCTCGGCGAACCACCCCCCACCCTCGCCGGCGCACCTCCGGCACTGCCCCGCCGTCCACGGCCAGAAAATCCCAAAACCCTAACCCTAGCCCTAATTCCCAATCCCCGTGTCCGACACGAGTCGGACACGACGCGACCCTGATTTTCGGGTCCCCTTCAGGTACGTGTAACTTTCGCCTCGTAGCTCTGTTTCCATTTCCGCAAATTGCGTTGTGAAGCCTGTATGACCCTCTCGGTGTCCGGACAAACTGTTCGGGGCACCGCGTCCTGTGGTGATCGCACACCGCGATCCAAAAACAGGAAAAACCAGACCCTGTTTCACCCCGGAACTGAGTACGTCCCGCCAAACGGGACGACTTGGTCGCGCACGGTCTTCACAGATACGTGCGCAGCGTCGATACGGACGTGTGAGATTTCGCGGAAGCTGATTCGGGTATGCGTGCACACCGGAATCAACGCGTATCCGCGGACATCGCCCCGTATCCGCATTTTCTACAATTCGCCCTAACTTCTTGTACACTCGTCGGATCGAGACGAAACTTGCGCCATCAGACTCGTAGCGATACGCTGGTCCTGTGGGTCAAGTTTGGTTCGATTCTGAGAACGTTGACGAAATCGCGTGTCGTGGGCCCCACAAGCCCCGCTCGACGGGCGATTTCGTGATCGGCTCATCGGAATCCAAATCTGGAAGTTCCGTTGGGTTCGTATCAGCGTTCCTGACCTGTTGACACTAAGTTTGGTGAATTTGGAGACTTTTGACCCGGACACGTTTTTCGGTGCAAAGCGGGCCCAACGGCGGACCTAGTTTTGACCCGAAACTGCCGTTTTTGCCCTTGTCTCCAAATTGGACCCAAGGACAGGCGTTTCTAGCTATTTGACATCTTCTGAGCATGATGGTAATGTCTATTTCAGCTTTTGGACTCATCTGTGGAAATTTCTCCCAAGAACCTAATTAATCAGATCCAAACAACAGGCAAGTACCTGCACTTCAAGTTTAAATCTTTATATTGTGATAATTATTCCCTGCTTCACTAGTACCCTTGCTGATTACACGTAGTGTTAGAATACTGTATTTCATGTCTTGAATATTGGAATTCATGTCTTGTTTTTCGTGTCGGGTGGGAGAATACTGAAAGGCATGTAGTTTACCCTTCCCCATGCATTGTTTAATAGCTGTTGGTACACGACTGTCCATCAGCCAGATCTCGATTGTATTGTTTAATAGCCGTCTATGACGGCCAGATTAGCCTTATAAACCCCTACATGCCAACTATGTATTCTAAAACAAACACAAGTTCACACAGATAGTTCTAGTCTTGTTATAGTTCTTACTGACTAGTGTAGTTTCATTTCCTGTTTCACTTTAGTTCCTGCTTTCTTATATTCCTGTTTATAGTTGTGACTCTGAGATATTGACATTCTTTATGCAATTTTCCCAAAATGATACTCAGTTTAATTGTCATAAATAATTAGTTTAATCTTGTTGTGCACTGTGTACTTTGCTCCTTTCCTGACTGGATATGTTGTTTAGGCGATGATGAGAACCTTGCTCCTACCTATTATGGACCCTATGAGCCAGCAGGTGATACAGTTGCAGAGCCGGTTCCCACCCAGGAGACTACTCCTGCAGAGTAGTTAGCATTAGCTACCTTTATTCCTATTTCTTATCTCATAAATCGGGTTTGTCCCCGATATAAATCTCTGGTTCTGTAATAAACTCTGGATCTGATTTTCATATTCTGGTTATAAAATCTTAGCATTCCTTTCCTGCTATTTTCTTGCCTATTTTTGTTGTGAATGAGCTAGATTTATTGCTTGTGGTCATGCCCTAGACAGCGTACTACCGCCGATTCTGCGGCGTAGGCTGGACGTGCCCACGCACTCGTGCCCGAATATCCGGGTGCGGGTCGTGACACGTTTTTGTGGTGGCCCATGCAGGTCCACGACTAAATTGTTCGGTTTCAACTTAGGGACCGAACAGGCCTGCAACAAGATTGAGGATTTTAGGATAAAGCTCATTCACAGTATAGGGTCATTATTTCAATTCTTGATATCATTTCTGCTCAATTATCCTATCGCCTTTGATTTCCAAGTATCCTATTCTGATCTTCCTATCCCTTAATCTTTCAGAATGGTCCAGACCAGGAACACAGTAGGAGGCACATCAGAACCAGTTGAGCAGAATGTGCCCGAGACTCTTGCACTCCCGCCGCCTCCATCTGTCCCGGCAGTTACCTTAGATGGGGCACAGCTAATAGGAGTATTCCAGGGATTAGTGGAATCCCAGAAAGAACAGACTGCACTTCTGCGGACCAGCCTCTCAGAAGCTATTAAGTCCCAGGAGTCGCCACTCAAGAGGCCAGGAAGTGCCAAAGACTTCAAGAACCTTAGGCCTCTGGAATTTTATGGAACTGAGGGCATTCTCTACGCTGATGAGTGGATAGAGAATGTCGAGAGACTCCTGAAGACTGCTCGGGTTCCCGATGATCTCAAAGTGGAGTCTGCAAGCCTGCAACTGTTCGACATTGCTCGAACCTGGTTCAGAGATGAACCCCAACTATCTGCTTCCGACGTCACCTGGGAGGACTTCAAGAGGCTGTTCAAGGAGAAATTCTACCCCGAAGTGGCTCGGGAAGCTCTCGAAAGCCAATTCGAGAGACTGGAACAAGGTAACATGACTGTTGATGAATATACTGCTGAATTTAGCAGGTTAAGCCACTTTGCGGAGTGCATGGTTCGTACCCCGGAGGACCGAGCCCGTAGATTCAAGAAGGGGCTGTCTCCGGATATTCGCCTTGCTGTCACCACCAGCCGAGCTCGCACCTATGAGGAAATTTTGAACGTGGCACAAGGCGTTGAGAGAGACATGGGGCATAAGCTAAAGCGAGAAAGAGATACCGGAAATGCGGGACCCAACAAACGCCTTTTTCAACAACAACAACAGCAGAGGTCCCCGCAGCAAGCCCAGCGTCCTCTCCCTCGAGCTCCAGCACCCCAACACCAGGCTCAAGGACAGAACCAACAGGCTGCTACTTGTAACTTTTGCCGAAGACCGGGCCACACTTGGCAAGTTTGTAGGAAGAGACTAGGTGCCTGCCTATATTGTGGCTCAACAGAACATCAAGTGAGGGACTGTCCCGCTACTCCAAGACGCGGACAAGCTTACGTGATGACCGTAGAGAACGCGCAAACTCTGGAAGCAGCTAATGCGCGTAAGTGATTCATAGATACCTTTCCTAGTATTGTTTAGCTCATGCCTATTGGTTCGTGACCTTAGCCCCAACTTAGTAATTTTGAACTTGCTAAATACCTGGTATGCTTTTAAATTTGATAACTATAGAAGATTTTTAGAGGTTGCTATTATGCTTAATATGTGTTGTTTTGTGGATTTAAATAATTTGTACCTCCTTTCATCATTATCTAGCGCACTTAAATTTTGCTGAACTTGACATATGCTGCTATTTTATAGCTTAGTTTTGCAAGCTTACCCTTTATCGGGCTTGTTCAGGACACATGTATTATTGAGGCCTGATCAACCCCACTAATACAAGTGTCTACTCAGAATCAGTGTACTACGGTCTGATCAACCTTAGTGCATTTTGATTCGCACTTCGCACGACTACCTTACGTGGATTGAGAGATATAGTGACTAGTATACTTGCCCCTAAGACATGCCCGAGCATATCGTATCAGTTACATAACCGTACTAATACGAGCGTGTGAATAAATGATTACCAGAATAGAATCTCAATCCATAACCGCCTGACAATCCCCATTAGAATTCTTTAAACGCCTTGATCCCTATACCTCTGTTCTACCACCTCGCCCTTAAACTCTTTATTATTGATCCTCGTCTTCCCTCACTTCGGAAAGACAGAATCCTGTGTTTGATATAGGTTGATTTGTAGTGCTAGATGATAACCCTTTATGACTAGGCAATACCCTAGGTGATATGTTTTGTGTTGCAGACTTCAAGATTCAATACCATGATTTATTAAGTTGGGACCTAGCTCTACTAGTTGTACAGCCTTAGAGGATATATGGGTAAAATTCTAAGTTGGGTAGTGACCGCAATCAAGTGAGATTGGACAGAGAGAACCCTGCTATAATTTTAAATTTCGAGGACGAAATTTTTGTAAGTTGGGTAGGTTGTAAACCCCCCCTGAATTTTCAAAATTATTAAATCTTGGATTTTTCCCAATTTTCTGGAATTTTCTGGGAATTTTCTGAAATTAAAATCAGGGTTTTGAATTATTACATAATTTTTTAATTGATAATAAACAACATTAAAATAGTGTGAAAATAATATTTTTGGGTGTAAAATGGAAAACTGGACTTAGGGCAATTTTTCTGGAATTTATTGGACCCCGGATCTATTTTTAATCACCTAAAAACTATTTTTATTAATTAATTAATTATTTTATTATTATTTATTTATTTATATTCATTTTTATTTTTATTTTCGGGCCGCCCCGGCCCATTGGGCCGCGGCCCAGCCCGCTAGCCAAGCCCGGCCCAGCTCCCTCGCGGGTCGGGTCGGATCCGCCAACCCGACCCGTCCGCCCGGAGACCCGTTCTCCTCCCCAGCCCCGTCCCCGCGTCGTGCGGCACCTCCGCCGCGTCCGGCGCCGCTCCGCCCGCTCGAGCCCACGTCCACCCGCTCGGCTCCGCCTCCCCCGCTCGGCTCCGCCTCCCCCGCCGCAACCGCCTCCTCCACCGCCTATATAATCCCCGTCCACTTCTCCTCCGATTCCCCGAACCGCCACCGCCACCACCCGCTCAGGCCCGCCACCGAGCTCCGCCGTGCCGACTACCTCGCCTCCCCCAGCCACCCACAGCTCCTCCTTGCCTCGCCGTGCCCGCGGACCGCCGCCCCCTTCTTCTCCAGCGTCGACGTCGACGAGCAGCAACAGCAGCAGCTGTTTCAGCCGCCTCCGCCGGAATCCGGCGCCGCCCGGCCGCCAGCATCCCCGCCTCACCTCGGCGAACCACCCCCCACCCTCGCCGGCGCACCTCCGGCACTGCCCCGCCGTCCACGGCCAGAAAATCCCAAAACCCTAACCCTAGCCCTAATTCCCAATCCCCGTGTCCGACACGAGTCGGACACGACGCGACCCTGATTTTCGGGTCCCCTTCAGGTACGTGTAACTTTCGCCTCGTAGCTCTGTTTCCATTTCCGCAAATTGCGTTGTGAAGCCTGTATGACCCTCTCGGTGTCCGGACAAACTGTTCGGGGCACCGCGTCCTGTGGTGATCGCACACCGCGATCCAAAAACAGGAAAAACCAGACCCTGTTTCACCCCGGAACTGAGTACGTCCCGCCAAACGGGACGACTTGGTCGCGCACGGTCTTCACAGATACGTGCGCAGCGTCGATACGGACGTGTGAGATTTCGCGGAAGCTGATTCGGGTATGCGTGCACACCGGAATCAACGCGTATCCGCGGACATCGCCCCGTATCCGCATTTTCTACAATTCGCCCTAACTTCTTGTACACTCGTCGGATCGAGACGAAACTTGCGCCATCAGACTCGTAGCGATACGCTGGTCCTGTGGGTCAAGTTTGGTTCGATTCTGAGAACGTTGACGAAATCGCGTGTCGTGGGCCCCACAAGCCCCGCTCGACGGGCGATTTCGTGATCGGCTCATCGGAATCCAAATCTGGAAGTTCCGTTGGGTTCGTATCAGCGTTCCTGACCTGTTGACACTAAGTTTGGTGAATTTGGAGACTTTTGACCCGGACACGTTTTTCGGTGCAAAGCGGGCCCAACGGCGGACCTCGTTTTGACCCGAAACTGCCGTTTTTGCCCTTGTCTCCAAATTGGACCCAAGGACAGGCGTTTCTAGCTATTTGACATCTTCTGAGCATGATGGTAATGTCTATTTCAGCTTTTGGACTCATCTGTGGAAATTTCTCCCAAGAACCTAATTAATCAGATCCAAACAACAGGCAAGTACCTGCACTTCAAGTTTAAATCTTTATATTGTGATAATTATTCCCTGCTTCACTAGTACCCTTGCTGATTACACGTAGTGTTAGAATACTGTATTTCATGTCTTGAATATTGGAATTCATGTCTTGTTTTTCGTGTCGGGTGGGAGAATACTGAAAGGCATGTAGTTTACCCTTCCCCATGCATTGTTTAATAGCTGTTGGTACACGACTGTCCATCAGCCAGATCTCGATTGTATTGTTTAATAGCCGTCTATGACGGCCAGATTAGCCTTATAAACCCCTACATGCCAACTATGTATTCTAAAACAAACACAAGTTCACACAGATAGTTCTAGTCTTGTTATAGTTCTTACTGACTAGTGTAGTTTCATTTCCTGTTTCACTTTAGTTCCTGCTTTCTTATATTCCTGTTTATAGTTGTGACTCTGAGATATTGACATTCTTTATGCAATTTTCCCAAAATGATACTCAGTTTAATTGTCATAAATAATTAGTTTAATCTTGTTGTGCACTGTGTACTTTGCTCCTTTCCTGACTGGATATGTTGTTTAGGCGATGATGAGAACCTTGCTCCTACCTATTATGGACCCTATGAGCCAGCAGGTGATACAGTTGCAGAGCCGGTTCCCACCCAGGAGACTACTCCTGCAGAGTAGTTAGCATTAGCTACCTTTATTCCTATTTCTTATCTCATAAATCGGGTTTGTCCCCGATATAAATCTCTGGTTCTGTAATAAACTCTGGATCTGATTTTCATATTCTGGTTATAAAATCTTAGCATTCCTTTCCTGCTATTTTCTTGCCTATTTTTGTTGTGAATGAGCTAGATTTATTGCTTGTGGTCATGCCCTAGACAGCGTACTACCGCCGATTCTGCGGCGTAGGCTGGACGTGCCCACGCACTCGTGCCCGAATATCCGGGTGCGGGTCGTGACACTCGGTACAGAGGACCTGAAGGCTCTCTGACTGGATCTTGAAGAGCATTTTGACTATTAACATCTCATCTACTTGCCAAAAGCAAGATATGATTGTGTAAAATCCCTTGACCAAATTTAGGTCTACTTAGCTTAGATAGAGAGACTAGGGTTAATTTGGAGCCATTTACAATTAGAACACAGTATTTTAGATTTATTGTGCAATATTTGTATCACTTTGTGCACCTTACCGTTGCTTCGATATTTGGAGCGCTATACTAGCATTTGCCTCCAAACAAATTTTACACACTTTTTCTAGACGTGTCAGCCTTCCATTCTGACCTTTGTGTAACTCATAAATATCGTCTCTTGTGCTTCATTTTAGTCGCACAATATTCATTACAAACGTCTATTCTTAAATCCAAATAAATGCAACTTTGCATCTTTGTCCGTTCCAATCAAAATTGGAGACACAATCTCGATCTGTTTTGTGCAACCCAATTTATGACAATATTCTATTCTGAGTCTATTACGTCCATGACACTTGTGTCCTACCCAGTTTTAATCCGATGTACTTTCAATTAATTAAAGAACACCATTTACACTAATTTTAATTAAATTGGTGTAAGGACCAAACCTAACCCAAAATTAGACCCAACACCAACCCAAACCCCCACTCACACCCTCAAGGTTCATACTAAATACCATAAACCATTTTAACCCACTACATCACACCAAACATGGTATTTTTTTTCATCCAATCCCAAATTTCATTATTTGTGCAAATTCTCAAATGTTAGGGACTTTCATGCAAAAATGCAATGAGGTGTCCACCTCCCATTGGATCCAAGCCATGAAGAAACTCACACCCCTCTTTGACCGGTCCACCCTAAAATTTTCCCTCCATTGGTTGTACTACATACAACTTTTTCTCCTTACATCTCCACCCTCCATTCAAACCTACATCATCCTAGCCACTCCTTCTTCATGTAGAAGCTTCCCTCATCCCTACAAGAAAGTTGCAGCCGACCCTAATCCCAAGGTGAGCACCCCCTCTCTCTCTCTCTTACTTAAACACCTACCTCTCTCTCTCCAAAAATCCACAGCCAACAACACATTCTCACCACCCTAACCGAAACCCTAAAGCAACCTCTACTCCTCCTTCATCACCCGCCACAACAACCCTTCTTCTCCGACCACCTTCCTCCTCCGCCTGCCTCCTCCAACCTCGATCTCGACCTCGGCCATCTCCACCGCCACCATCATCACCATCACCACCGCCATCATCGTCACAACCACCATCACCAACACCATCATCATCATCATCAATACTCCTCCTCCAGCAAACATCCCGCTGACATCTCCACCACCATCCCCGACAACAGTTTCTTACCCGACTCCTTCCTTCTCCGGTCAACACCGCCACCCTCGACAGCACCCCATCAGCCTTCCTCCGCCCGTCTCCACCACCACATCGGCCCACTCCCATCACCAACACCACCATTACCAACACCATCATCACCATCACCACCTGCACCTCATCATCACCGCCCCGACCATCAACCTCTCCTCCGCCCATCTCCACCACCACGACCGCTTCACCATCATCACCATCGTCACAACCACCAAACCACCACCACCTTAGCCACCATCATCCCCATGACCTTCCTCCTCCCTCTCTTCCACCAACCATCGCAACCACCGCCACTCTCCTCCTCCTCCATTCACCACCATCACGGTCCCCTCACCACCACTACCATCCCTCCAACCATCAGCCACCTCCCCACGATCACGGTCACCCCGCCACGACCTGCTGCTGCCAGTGTTGCTGCTGCCAGTGTACTGTGCACCGCCGGAACGCCTCCCCCCACCCGCCGGAGTCCGACCACCCACGTTGTAAACTCCCTCACCCAAAATAGGTATTTGTGTATATTTTATATTATTATATTTATTATAGATGTTGAATTTATTTAGAGTATTATCTTAGTTAATTAGAAAATAATTTTTTAGTATATTTACTTATATAAATATTTATTTAGAATTATTTTTAGGCTATTTTAGATTATTGGAATTTTTCCATAATTTTTAGTTAATTAAAAACTAGTAACACTAATTTTTGAGGACTTTAAAGAATTTATTTTATGTTCAAACTTAATTAAAAATATCCCAAAATTTTATTTTAGGTTCTAAATAATAAAATATATTTTTTAGAATTTTTTGGGAATTTTTCGATTATTTTTAGCATTTATTTCGAGTTAATTATGAAAAACTGAATTAAAAACTAATTTCTGAAAAAGAAAACCCAAAAAGTAATTAATTCTGCCCAGTCAGCAAACAGGGGGCCCACCTGTCAGCCTCCAGCAGTGAACAGTGCCGGGCCCGCCTGTCAGTGACCGCTGAGTGGGTGCGAGCCGAGCCGAGCCGACCTCGAGCCGAGCCGAGACCGAGTTCGACTCGGACTCAGCTGAGCCGAGCCGCATCGAACTGCGACCGTTCGATCTGGGCGGGGCTGCACGGATGGCTGCCACATGGCGCGTTGTGAGCCGCGGCTGCACTTTCTCTCTCCTATATATATATATATATATATATATATATATATATATATATATATATATAATAGTTTAGATATTAATTTCTAGGGTTTTTCTTCAGCCGATTTTTGGAGAATTGTCATCTAGGGTTCCTTCATCTTCCAGAAGCCATTGCGCATAGCTCCGGACTCCAAACGAGGCCTAGTTTTTTTTTGTTAGAACGATAATGAGGTTAGCTTTCCGATTATATAAATTGTTTTTCTAAATTATTAGTATTAAATTCTGGAAAATTCGTAGAGCACAACATGTCCGAAAATAGACGTATTTCGATGTTTTCGCAATTTCGGGAGAACCCGGAATCAGAATCACGAACCGTTTAAAGTTTCGGAAAGCTAATGTCAAGATCATCGACATATATTTTTCCCAGAATTTAATTCGAAGTATTTACATACTGTTAATTCTGTAGAACTTCTAGGTTAGAATTTAACCATCGGTGCACAATACAAAATTTGTATGTGCCATAATTCCCAAACGAATTTGAATTCGAACGAGCCGTAAATTCCAGCATGTTTTTGACGTTGAAATCTACAGGAAATCATGTATGAAAATTGAGTTTGTGTCGGTTGACTTTTCGGTCAACAGATCGCCTCGATTTGCGTGCCATGAGTCTCGAGTTGATAAAATTCAGTTTCTTTGGACAAAATTTAGGAATTAACATAAAAATCAGAATAATAAGATTAAAATAGGATTTTAGAGTAATTATTCCAGAATTAAATAAATTAAAATAAATTATCTTTTGACGTGATAAATTTGTAATACATAGGCTATTTGGACTGTGACTTGGACTCTTATTCATACCAGTAGCAGGACCCCAGGCAAGATACCTTGCCAAATTGTTTACAGTACTTTGCATGCTATTTATATTTCTTTTTACTTATTTTATTTCTGTATAGTTCTTGCATGTGTAGTTTTTCTCCAGTCATTACTATGTATTAGATATGTTGACACACACATGGCACCTAGTATCATGGGAGGACAATCATTAGGCGTATGGGCTTTTAACCACTCTGGTAAACCGTAGTATATAGTTCGCACTACGGGCGTGTGTCGCGCTGGTCGCTACCCAGAGGTATGTCGATTTCTGTAGAGTCGCGCTGGTCGCTACCCCAGAGGTATGTCGATTTCTGATGTTCTAGACGGGTGTGTGAGTTGTGAGGCTTAGATCGAGTAGACTACCCTTGCCCATACGTCGAAAAGTTGTCCTCATTTGCATTCATATAGATTGTCTTGTACAGCGTACTTATTTATTTTCAAATTATATGCATGTTTACTGTATTCAAGTTGGCTCGTATTTTTTGTATCTTGTTACGTCCCTCTGAGGACCTGGTCCGCTGCCAGGTGTATCTGTTCTTGAGTATTTGCAGGAGCGCAGATTTGGATGGTTGTATATGCTTAGTGGATGTCTTCTCTTCGAGCCGTGATCGATAGCTGGTATACTTATATTGGGTTTGATTGTGTTGTACTTATATTGTATTACCTTTCCTATTCGAGTTGGTAGTGGATTTGTTTTCATCCAACTATCATCCTAGATACTTCTTATTGAGATCTAGTTTCATCGATATTGTTTATTTATTTCTATATGATTTTGGTGGATGAGATTTAGATTTTACCCTGTGACTTGTATTACAGTTATACCAGTTGTGGATTTGATATTCATATTACAGCGTACGTGTGGATTTAGTTTCCATATATTGGAGTTGCCATATCCATGCGGCTGGCATGCTTACTTGTCCTAGTCCTACATATTTTTGGGACTGGGGCGTGACATATTTTTGTGGTGGCCCATGCAGGTCGAGAGTATATTGTCTCGGTTACGTTACTGTACCAAGCAAGCCTGCACCTAGGAATAGAGTATAGGATCTCATCCATATTTGACTATGACTCATCCTTCCTTCCAATCTGTTCTATTTGAATAGCCGCATCATGCTCGATTCATGTACTTCCCTAATAGTTCTTTAAGTATAGCCTTCTCCTATAATATAGAAGTTCCTGTTGTTAGATGATAATTAGAGTAGCACACCTATTAAGAATACAACGAGAATATAGACACACCACTAAGTTTAGAATATCTAGTGAACCCTAGAATTCCTTATCTTTAGATTGATATACCATTACCCCTTGATGTATTAAGAAGACTTGAGAGTAGTATAGACACTACTAGAGTTAGTTAGAAGTTTTACCATAATGTTTGACACCTAGTATCACATAGTCTTTTGACTTATTAATGGAGTGTGATTGAACAACATTAATTGCATTCTAGCAAAAGACGACAATGTTTATTCAGACGATAGAATTTAGAGGTCCTTGCCCCTATTTGGTCGACTAGCGACTTAGACAAGGAGGTTGTATGATAACTGTAGGGATTGTAGAGTCTTTTATTATTGTTGTTTAGTTGTTTTTGTTTTTGTGAACTTGAATTAAATTGTACCTCCTTTCATCATCATCTAGCGTACTTATATTTGCTGTACTACCTTGACTTATGCTGCTATTATAGCCTAGTTTTTGCAAACTTATTCTTTATCGAGCTTGTTCATGACATATGTATTATTGGGAAGGCCCACAATAATACAATTCAGAATCAGTGTATTACGGTCTGATCAACCATAGTGCGCTTGATTCGCCCTTCGCAATAATACTTTACGTGGATTGAGATATATAGTTGACTAGTAGACACCTGTACTTGCCCTCTAGATATGTCTAAGCATATTGTATCCGTTACATAACTGTACCGATGCGAGTATGTGGATAGGCATTACCAAAATAGGACTTCAATCCACAACTGCTTTGACAATTCCTATTTGAATTCTTTAAACGCCTTGATCCCGATACTTCTATTCTATTACCTCGCCCTTGAACTCTTTATTATTGATCTCCGTCTTCCCTTATTTCGGAAAGACGAAACCTCGTGCTTGGTATAAGTTTAATACACAGAGAGTACTAGATATACCCCGTAGGCCGATCACATACTTGAGGATTATTCTTTTGTAATTAAGGACATATCATATATGATATAATCGGCGTTGAAGTTTTGAGGATTGAATGACATGAGTAAATAAATTAAGGAATATTTTTCTTAAAGTATATAGCCTTCTGTGATAGATGGATAAATTCTAAGTTGGGTACCAGTGCATTGTCAACTTGAGAGGAATTTCTTTTAGATTGTGATCAAGTAAGATTAGATTGGGAGATTCAAGTCATTTTAATTTTGAGAAATTTTAAAAGAAGGATTAAGATAATGAGGATTTAACGAATTTTAAAATCTTGATATTGCGGACCAAATATTTATACTTTGAGCACATGATTTAAATTTTGAATATTGAAGGATGAATCATCGATTTAAATTTTGAGGATAAATATAGAATTTTAGACTTGAACAATTGGTTAATTAGATTTAAATTTTATAATTTGATGATTTGAATTAAAAGTTCAATTTTGATTGTTGGGTCACCTATTTGAAATATTGAGGATGTAAATTGAGTTTAAATATTTGAATAGTACAAAATTCTTAAGTTAAGAATAGGAATAAGATTTGATTAGAATTGTTTATTGTTCAAAGTCTAGAGGAGATTATGATAGTTGGAAATTATGATATAAATTTTGATGTGAGATGTCATATAGACTTGAGTTAGATTTGGATGTTGATTATTTAAAAATCGAGAAAAGATTACGACAGGTTGAATTTTGATTTAAACAGTGGTTATCTTAATTTTGAAGTGATCGCGATAGATTTGAATAGATTTTGTTATTTAAATTTTTGGAAGAGATTGCGATTGACGTACCTTATGTACGAATGTGAAAGATTTAACAAATTATGCCTTATTTTAATTTCGAGGACGAAATTGTTTTAAGTTGGGTAGATTGTAAACTCCCTCACCCAAAATAGGTATTTGTGTATATTTTATATTATTATATTTATTATAGATGTTGAATTTATTTAGAGTATTATCTTAGTTAATTAGAAAATAATTTTTTAGTATATTTACTTATATAAATATTTATTTAGAATTATTTTTAGGCTATTTTAGATTATTGGGATTTTTCCATAATTTTTAGTTAATTAAAAACTAGTAACACTAATTTTTGAGGACTTTAAAGAATTTATTTTATGTTCAAACTTAATTAAAAATATCCCAAAATTTTATTTTAGGTTCTAAATAATAAAATATATTTTCTAGAATTTTTTGGGAATTTTTTGATTATTTTTAGCATTTATTTCGAGTTAATTATGAAAAACTGAATTAAAAACTAATTTCTGAAAAAGAAAACCCAAAAAGTAATTAATTCTGCCCAGTCAGCAAACAGGGGACCCACCTGTCAGCCTCCAGCAGTGAACAGTGCCGGGCCCGCCTGTCAGTGACCGCTGAGTGGGTGCGAGCCGAGCCGAGCCGACCTCGAGCCGAGCCGAGACCGAGTTCGACTCGGACTCAGCTGAGCCGAGCCGCATCGAACTACGACCGTTCGATCTTGGCGGGGCTGCACGGATGGCTGCCACGTGGCGCGCTGTGAGCCGCGGCTGCACTTTCTCTCCTATATATATATATATATATTTATATATAATAGTTTAGATATTAATTTCTAGGGTTTTTCTTCAGCCGATTTTTGGAGAATTGTCATCTAGGGTTCCTTCATCTTCCAGAAGCCATTGCGCATAGCTCCGGACTCCAAACGAGACCTAGTTTTTTTTGTTAGAACGATAATGAGGTTAGCTTTCCGATTATATAAATTGTTTTTCTAAATTATTAGTATTAAATTCTGGAAAATTCGTAGAGCACAGCATGTCCGAAAATAGATGTATTTCGATGTTTTCGCAATTTCGGGAGAACCCGGAATCAGAATCACGAACCGTTTAAAGTTTCGGAAAGCTAATGTCAAGATCATCGACATATATTTTTCCCAGAATTTAATTCGAAGTATTTACATACTGTTAATTCTGTAGAACTTCTAGGTTAGAATTTAACCATCGGTGCACAATACAAAATTTGTATGTGCCATAATTCCCAAACGAATTTGAATTCGGACGAGCCGTAAATTCCAGCATATTTTTGACGCTGAAATCTACAGGAAATCATGCATGAAAATTGAGTTTGTGTCAGTTGACTTTTCGGTCAACAGATCGCCTCGATTTGCGTGCCATGAGTCTCGAGTTGATAAAATTCAGTTTCTTTGGACAAAATTTAGGAATTAACATAAAAATCAGAATAATAAGATTAAAATAGGATTTTAGAGTAATTATTTTAGAATTAAATAAATTAAAATAAATTATCTTTTGACGTGATAAATTTGTAATACATAGGCTATTTGGACTGTGACTTGGACTCTTATTCATACCAGCAGCAGGACCCCAGGCAAGATACCTTGCCAAATTATTTACAGTACTTTGCATGCTATTTATATTTCTTTTTATTTATTTCATTTCAGTTCTTGCATGTGCAGTTTTTCTCCAGTCATTACTATGTATTAGATATGTTGACACACACATGGCACCTAGTATCATGGGAGAACAATCATTAGGCGTATGGGCTTTTAACCACTCTGGTAAATCATAGTATATAGTTCGCACTACGGGCGTGTGTCGCGCTGGTCGCTACCCCAGAGGTATGTCGATTTCTGTAGAGTCGCGCTGGTCGCTACCCCAGAGGTATGTCGATTTCTGATGTTGTAGACGGGTGTGTGAGTTGTGAGGCTTAGATCGAGTAGACTACCCTTGCCCATACGTCGAAAAGTTATCCTCATTTGCATTCATATAGATTGTCTTGTACAGCGTACTTATTTATTTTCAAATTATATGCATGTTTACTGTATTCAAGTTGGCTCGTATTTTCTGTATCTTGTTACGTCCCTCTGAGGACCTGGTCCGCTGCCAGGTGTATCTGTTCTTGAGTATTTGCAGGAGCGCAGATTTGGATGGTTGTATATGCTTAGTGGATGTCTTCTCTTCGAGCCGTGATCGATAGCTGGTATACTTATATTGGGTTTGATTGTGTTGTACTTATATTGTATTACCTTTCCTATTCGAGTTGGTAGTGGATTTGTTTCCATCCAACTATCATCCTAGATACTTCTTATTGAGATCTAGTTTCATCGATATTGTTTATTTATTTCTATATGATTTTGGTGGATGAGATTTAGATTTTACCCTGTGACTTGTATTACAGTTATACCACTTGTGGATTTGATATTCATATTACAGCGTACGTGTGGATTTGGTTTCCATATATTGGAGTTGCCATATCCATGCGGCTGGCATGCTTACGTGTCCTAGTCCTACGTATTTTTGGGACTGGGGCGTGACACACGTGCACCACCCCCCTCCTAGCCGAGCATACCTAGGTTTGCAACGTTCTCTTCCTCCTTGTTTATTACATGAATAAATATTGATGTGTGAACCTAATACCTGGTATTTATACCCAGTATTTTTATGTGCGTATTTTAGTATAGTGATTATTGTTAGTAATTATTTCATAGAAAAAAAAACTGGTTAGTTAGTTTAGTATATAATTGTGTTAACCCTAAGTGTTACACTAAAATGTCCTTGTGCACACTAACCTAATATATAGGACATGCGTTTAGTGTTATACGTTATTTATAATTGTAACGTATTTTGGTAGTCAACTGTCTTGTTGTGCACATTATCTGAGGACATGACGTACTCGTACATGGAGACCTAGATGGTTACCAATATCGAACTCATCCTGAAAATCTTAGTAAGTAGGATACATAGTACTCCTGTGTTAGTTGTGCAACTTAGCACCTACACGAATCCTACCTGTGATCGTAATTGTAACATGTGAGAATTGATACCATAGGATGACTTGTAAATGTTGTAGACTAGTAGACTATGTGTACACCTACCCCCATAATCCTTGACTAGTCAACCTTAGCCAACGTATTTAATTAGAACGTTTATTTGGTATCTACGTAACTCATGACGTTGCGTAAGTTGTACTTGTGTACATAATTAGCATAGTGTAATGTAGTGATTAATATTTATTGTTATTTATTCGTAGGCATCCAAGACGATTCTACCTTAGCTGCTGGTTCCGGATCCTTACTTGTGCACACCAGAGTTCCAGGCAAGTATACCTTGCCTTGTTGTACTGTTTAAATTCAGATATTATTTAGTTGCATATTTTATTGTTTAAATATTATATAATTGTGCGCGTTCGAGAAAGACTCGGGTGCAGTCAACGAAGGCGTTGACGTTAGGACTTGTGTCTGACCTAGTGTCTAGTGGACGCACCTAAAGTTGTGGGGTTATAAATATGACTCACCAGGCCTTGACACGTATCATTGCACGTCACATAGTGAGTTCATGTAGGGACGCGTGCTTCATGACTGGCTGGCCATCGGTGTGAGCAGCACGTATGACGGTATTTAGCTTAGTGGTATATTTTTTTAGTGACTTGCATTATAGTATGAGATGTCAACGTCGTATTCGCGATTTGTACATTGGCATTGGACAGGAAAGACAATTAGTAGGCGTATGGGACAGACATTTGGCTACAGTAGTTTCAGAGTAAACTACGAGGTCGTGAGCCTCAGTGTTACCCGGTTATGGGCTTTGTGCTACCCGGTTATGGGCGTATATGCTTGTCGATACATCCGACAGAGGTTACTAGCTGCGCACTATCATGATCGGTGATGTAGTCAGCATATACTCCTGGCATCCAGTTTACAGCTAATGTTAGGTACTTAGCCTCTGGCTTGACGCTACGCTTTATACCTTTCACCTACCCATACGTACCAAGGTTGTCTTCAAGTACATTTCACTTAGCTGGTTAGTTCACCCTCGAGTACACAGTATTTACTTTATGGCATGTATTTTTGTATCTTATTACGTCCCTCTGAGGACCTGGTTCCCTTCCAGATCTGGACGAGCACTTGTACCCGACCATCTACGGAGCAGGAGTAGAGACAAGATTCGTGACTGAGGACTTTGAGGCACTTCCAGATGAGTTCCCGTGATTTGGTACGCAGCTGTTTCGGACTAGAGCATTCTTATCTAGCTAGTTGATACTCTAGTCTAGTTATCTTACTTATTTCTGCACTTTTATTCTATTGTTGTATTTCAGTGGGTTTATCCCCATTAGACTTTTCAGATGTATTATGGATATTCAGACTCTTTGTATTTCATTTACCAGTACTTGCTTCAGTCTTATTATATTGTATTATGTGGATGAGATTAGACATTTACTTGCTGCATGTTAGCATATTAGACTTGTTAGTATTTTAGAATAGCGTAGTACGCTTCGTCAGGTCCATTAAATTGGGTAATCCCTTGGAGTCGTATTAGCTGACCATTGCCACTTGGACTGGTCCCGTGTATTTTGGGACTGGGGCGTGATAGATTGGCACAAACCTCCGTTTCTGTGATGTCAAATCCGTGAATGTGTACAATATACAACACATGTTCCCTTCTTAAGTTCTGCAAGGAGAACTTGACTAAGAAAATCTCCTAAAGAAGACCTACTCAACTTTCTATATCTCTAACGTACTCATGATGCAGGAGAATAAAGAGCAAAATTGAACAAGTTTTCAGAGGTTATTATCCTCTTGTTGCTCGCTAGAAGAAAAATAAACTCTTGATTAAGAACCATCATGCTAACCCTATTGTGTGAATGACATCTTGTTGCCTGAAGCCAACGCAAGGTATTCCAGACGTTAAAATTGACGATGTTGGAATAAGGGTCACAGTAGGACGAAAATAACCCAACCACGCAAAAAGGGAGATGAATCAGGGTCACTAAAGAAGAAACCACATTAACAAGCATTTCTGGTTGTTTTCCAGAACCGACAACTTCAACAAGAAGAAGAATGATCATGCTTCTACTTCTGTTAATTCCAAAATGTGTTATCGTTGTGGTGGCACATGCCATTGGTCTCTTACATGTCGTGTCCATGCCCACATAGTAAAAGTATCATTCACGACTACATCATAGAGAGTCTAATGTGGTCCAAGTACATGATCCATTGGACACTACTTTTGAAGTTAGAGACTACCACTAGTAAGTGGAAGAATAAATAGACATAGGTGGTCTTATGTGCCTCATGTTTTAGGATTAATAAGTTATGAATTGTAGTTTTATTTTGATTTGGATATTATTTTATAATAAAGGATTTGTTTAGATTACTAATTGAATTTTATTTTATTTTGCATACGTGTGACCAAATTCAATTAATTTTTCTCAAGTATAACAAGTAAGGAAGTTAGATGTCTACTAGACATCTAACTTTCATTTGCTACAAAGTGAGGAAGTTAGAGTACGCACATTATTCTTCGTGGGCAAGATAGGGGAGCACAGATTAGCAAATTTTATATTATCCAATGGTACCGAATTTAATATTGAGGAGGGCTTGTATTATCCACGTTCCGGAAGAACGTTGTTGAGTTTTAAGAATATTCAGCAAAATAATTATCATGTTAAGATCGCTGAAGAAAATGGAATGGAGTATTTTTGCTTAACTTTCAATGCATATGGCTAGAAGCAAATTTTGGAAAAGATGGCTCACCTCCCGAATGGGTTGTATTCTACATCCAATCGAACGATAGAAGAACCAAGTGACCTGCCTTTCTTGGGCCAAGATAAGCATGTTTATGCTTTGGCATGACCGTCTGGGTCACTCGGGTCAAAACTTGATGCGTTGTATCCTTAAATCTATACACATGCATCACCTTACAAGCAATAAAGATCACACCTTTTACAATACGCTTTACCAAGCATGTTCTTTGGAGAAATTGAATACAAGTTCGTCCCCCACAACGATACATTTTGATCATCCCTTTTTTTTATAGCGGATACAAGGGGATATCTAGGGACAGATCCAACCACCGTGTGGACCATTAATATTTTATGGTATTGGTTGATGCATCAACTTGCTAGTCACATGTATGCATGTCGTCCTTAATAGATGTTGCATTTCCAAAACTATTGGCACAACTGATTAAGCTACAGGCTTACCACCCAGATTATCAAATAAAGTCCATAAGACTTAATAAAGCTGAAGAATTCAGGTCAAAGACGTTTGGTGACTATTGCATGTCCCTTTGAATTGAAATTGAACATATAGTTCCCGATGTTCACACCCAAAACGGTTTCGCAGAAGCATTTATTAAGCATATACAGTCGATCACTAGGACTCTGGTGATGCACACCAAACTTTCTGATTCTACGTGGGGCTACGCAATATTGCATGCAAGCATGTTGGTCCGTTTGATTCTCGTTGCCACCCAACCCTATATAAGTTACAGTTGGTCACTGAGTGCGAACCTGATATTTCGCATTATAACGTACCTTTTGTTGTGCAACCAATATACCAGTTATGCCTTCGCAACGTACCAAAATGGGTCCTGGAAGAAAGATGAAAATCTATATCGGTTATGATTCGCCATCGATTAATTACTATTTAGAGTTCAAGGTTTGTGGATTGTCACTTTGATGAGATGGTCTTTTCGTCGTTAGGGGATATAAGAAAATCAAAGTTCCTCAAGAACGAAATAACGTGGTTAGTACCCCTCTCTGTCTCATCTCAATCCCGAACCGCTCATGCGATAATTAAGTACGTATAATCATAGATCTTCAGATGATAACATAAAATATGCAAGATGCATTATTTAATCTAGTGTAAGTAACTAGATTATATTACATGATTCAAATGTGTCTACAAGGACCCATATGGACGATAAAAAATTCCTAAAGAAAATAATGTCCCGAAGGACAACATAGTGTTGTCCCTGAAGGACGACATAGCACATCTGAAGTACGATACTATTAAACATATGCCATATGTCATCAAGTCATTATGTAATGATCCAGGTTCACCATGAGGCCGAACCACTAAATAATTTCTCCTTCGACGGTTAGCTCAAGGTGTTAATCGGGTCGACCCGGACCCAGTGTTGACCGAGTTTGATCGGGCCTGACCGGGTGTCATGCCCCAGTCCCAAAATATCAAGGGACTAGACACGTGGAAATGGCCAGCAGCACACACTGATGGACAAACCCAATTTAATGGATCCATCAGGGCGTACTTAAGCTATAAAATAAGATCTACTAAACATGCCACAAACTAATCTCATCCATAGAAGATAAATGTGATCAACAGCAATAAGAAATGAAAATCAACAACCAGTCTCAACAAGTACTTTGGGGAACAACCCGATATAAATCTGATATAATGGTTCAACAGACCAAAACATAAATGTCTGAATAAAGCAGATACTTAGTATGAAACACAAATACTTAGGAAAAGTCTTCAGCCATCACCTCTTCCTCAGGGATCGGTACAGCTCCTGTGTCAGCTCCTGCTCCTGCTTCTGCTACTGTCCCGTAAACCTGGGGACATCATCCGGAATCCAGGTCCTCAGGGGGCATAGCAAGGTACAAAATAATACAAGCCAAAATAAATGCAGTGCAAGAGTAAATGAAATAAATAGGGTAACTATGTAACAATCTATGTGAAATACAAGTGAGAGCACCACTAGAACTCAGGCTGAGACCGCTACAAGCTCTGTGTCGGGGAGCCGGTAGCAGTAATATCACGTAATGGGCCTAGCTCTGATGTAGAGTCTACAGCCTCACAATAATAAATATATATAAATAAAATAGCATGTAGCCTGTGTGTCTCTCCCCATCCAATGTAATCACACGTCTCATGTCCATAACGTCTCATGTCCATGTCACGCGAGACCATAGCTAATGCAACAAGTCATACAATATCTATAATGTCTATGTCACAATCCTGCAACCTACACAGAATCACCTTAAATATTTTAGAAAGATTCTGTCACATGAATAGTGTCAGGTGTCCTGGGCTAACGTACTTGATAATGCAAGCACGAGAATGTAAAGGGTCATGATATCCATCTCTAGGTGACGTTACACAACTCCGCGTACGGTGTTGGCACCCGAATATTATTCGGACGCTAAGTAAGTCACACGGTCCTAGGTTAAGCATGTACAACAATTAATTTAAGTCAAAGAATTAAATAACAAAACTACAAAGTTGGCAAGGTACACTTGCCTGGGGTTTGAATACCAACAGTTGTCCCTGTATCAGTGAATTCTGCAGGTACTCCTCCAAAAGCTGTAGTAAACATCACCAACAGGTTTAGAAAATATTAAATAGCTAGAAACGCCTGTCCTTGAGTCCAATTTGGACACAAGGGCAAAATGACAGTTTCTGGTCAAAGCGAGGTCCACATGTGGGCCGTTTTGAAAAATGTGTCAGAAATAATGGTCTCCAAATTCATCAAACTTAGTGTCAACGGGTCCAGAACAATGATACGAACCCAACGAAACTTCCAGAATTGGATTCCGATAAGCCAATCCCAAAATCGCCCGTCAAGTGAAGCCGCGGGGCCCACGATACGCGATTTTGTCAACGTTCTCAAAATCGAACCAAACTTGGGTCACAGGACCAGCGTATTGCTACGAGTCCGATGGCACAAGTTTTGTTTCAATCCGACGTGTGTACACAAAGTTACAACGTGTTCGGAAACAGGTCGATACGGGGCGTTGTCGGCGGATACGCGTTGATTCCGGTGTGCACGCACATCCAAATCAACTTCTGCGAAATCTCGCACGTCCGTATCAACGGCGCGCAGCTCTCGGTGAAGATCGCATGCGACCAAGTCGTCCCATTTGGCGGGGCGCACTCAGTTCCGGGGGAAAATGGGGTATTTATTTTCCTGTTTTTGGATCGCAGTTCGCGATCACCACAGGACGCGACACATCGAGCGGGTTGTACGGGCATCGAGAGGGTTACGCAGCCTACGTATCACAACAGACGGAAAGAGAAATGGGGCAGTGAGGAGAGAGAAAAGGTTACCTGAACAGGACTCCGCGAAAACTGGGATTTCTCGTGTTCGCGAGGTGACACGATACAACACTGTACTGTACAGTGCCTAGGGTTAGGGTTCAGACAGTTTGTCGAAGCTTCGTCGGAGGAGGGCGGAGTCGGCTCGAGGCGGCGCTGGAGCTGCGGTTGGAAGCGTCGGGCACGGCGGCTGCACTGGTAGCGGCTGGTTGAGCTGCTGCGGCGAGGTCGGGCTGCGCTGGTGGCGGCTCAGGCGGAGCTGCGGGTCGGGGAGAGAGGCGGAGGCAGCTCTGTCTTCGAGGTCGCCGGAGAAGACGAGCTGGGGGTTCAACGGGGACGACGTCTTAGGGGATGACGACGGTGGATTAGAGCGGCCGGAGCGAGGGGTTTTTTATAGAGGCGAGTGGGAGAGGGAGCGGCGGCCGTTGCTGGCAGGGGAGGCGGAGCGACGGGCTTTGCGGGGGAACCGGAGCGGCTGGAAGGCGAGGCGCCACGGCGGGTCGGCCGGCGGAGACCAAGCGGCGCCGGGGAGAGGGAAAGTTGGGGTCGGTTACAGGGAAAGGGTCCCCGGGTCGGGTTCGGGTCCTGTCACGACCTGCACCCGATTTAGGGGTACGAGAGCGTGGGTACGTCCAGCCTACGCCGCAGCATCGGCGGTAGAACGCTGTCTAGGTTATGATACTACCTAAGCAATCTCACACGAGCATCCAATCTCCATAAGGAGGAACGGATGACACAATATAAATGAATAACAATAATCAATCACATAACTACAGCACGATAAGAAATTGAAGAAATAAAATGAAATACAACACAAGTCTAATGTGAATAAATCTAACTCAACAATAAATCCAAGTCTCAACAAAATGCCGGAGACAAATCCGGTACCAAATAAACTACTGAAGGAAACTAACTAGATATCTAGTGATTCCGGCTAGACCTCCCGGAATCACGACTGCACTACTAAGTCCAAGACTGCAGCTACTCATTCTGTGGTCCACAAGTGTCGGATACCAGTCCTCTAGGCATAGTCTGAAAAATATTTTCCAGTCAGGAAGGGAGCAAAGTACATTTCTAAATAACAGTTCTATATCAATGATATAAACTATGTAGCAGTATATAGATAGAAATATACAAGATGCATGTATATGTACGAGAAATGTACAATAAAGGATATACTGGAAATATTGTAAGTAAATGCAGGAAAGGAAACAATATGTCAATGAGCAAGAATACTATGACTAAGTGTATGAGTACTAGCTTTAACATGTGATCGGCTTGGGAACTTGATCAGGCTAGTTACATGTGATTAGCTATGATTCATGTAAGGTCAGGCTAACCGTTGGTTAGCTATGATGCATGTAGAGGTCAGGCTAATCACACGTAACAGCTATGAAGCATGTAAATGGTCAGGCCGCACCCGACGTGAGATGTGGGGTGAGCTATGATGCATGTAGAGTTGGGTATGATCACATATCTATACTAAAATACTCTCCACCCCCGACTGGTATAGTAGATCCAATCATGGTACGCTATGGCACGGGATTCCATAGGGAGGTAGCAAATCTCTACGGAAATCAGTGTCTGTACATGTACAAGATATCAATAAAGCAAGACTTGTACAAGATACACCATGAACAAGGAATAACATCTCATGACGAGATCCGTATACACCAATCCGTGTAACCATCGTGTCAAGAATATGGATATTTACACTAGATACAATGAACATAGGGGATATCATAAATAAGAAGCTAATCAGATAATGTACTCGCCTCAGATTGGTTGAAATCGACGTGCAAAGCATGGACGTATTGACACGGCATAAATATAATGCCACACTTCTCAAGGTGATCCCAAATAAAGTAACAGTTAGTTCCAATGAGTCCAGAGCAGTCCAAATAGCAAGAAACTATATAAAAAAGTCCAAGATCGGAGTTCGGCACGATAATTGAGATAAGGATACCAGGTCCACAATACATAGAGAAAACATACAGAGATTAGCTAAGATCAAGATTAACAAGTTTAGCTAATAAGAGAAAAGGGTTGATTGTTTGTTATTAAGGTAAACACCTTAGTTTATGAAAATTATTTCGAAATTACTTTGAACAATAATTGTTAAAACTTTTCTTTCGAACATAATTACAATTAAAAGTTTATTTATAAAAATTTAGAATTTGTGTAAAAGCCAATATATATTTATATCTATAGTAAAATCGGTTACCAGTCCAAATAAACTAATTTTGAACTAAGCTTAATATTGAAACTATTTCTTAATTAATATTATAAACCCAAAACTTATTATATTTATATAACCAAAAAATCCTTATATTTATTACATAACTTAACTTTATACATAATAAATAACTAAACTAATTATATCCTAATATAACTAAAACTGTTAACCCGTAACTTAAATAATACAATACATTAAAACACTGAATCAAAAGAAAGAGGGAAAGAGGGAAGCTTACATTGGGGGGTTTTCTCGGTGTCGACGCGGAGAAGGTCCGTCGAGGTCAGACCGGATAAGGCGTCGGCGGTCGAGTGCTCACCTCGAGGAGGCGGCACCGGGCAGATCTGCTGTGGCGGGGAGGAGTTTCGGCGGTAGTGGATGAAACTCCTCCGTCGTGGTCGCGCCGGGGTCACGCGCTGGTCGGCTCCTATGACTTCGAGGCTGGATCTGGGATGCTCAGGGTGGCCGCGAAGCTCGGCGGCGGCTGGATCGATCGAGCTCGACGCACGCGGAAGGAGGGGACGGCTCAATCTGGTGGCGCTGGGCGGTGGTCCACTGGATCTGGGACCATGAAGCGGCGGCTGCTCGAGTCAAGGTCGGGCACAGGCGAGCTCGACTCAGAGGAGGAGGTCCCGCAGCCACCGGAGGCGGTTAGGTTAGGATTAGATCTAGGGTTAGGGTTTGAACTGTTCTGTGATGTGTCAGGGTTGTGTTGGATCGTGTCCGGAGCTGGACACAATGGTTTGATATTTGTACTGTGGTGGATGTGTCCAGATGGTGTTGGACACAAAAAGAGGGTTATGGATGTACTATGGATGTAAAGTGGATACGAACTAGTGGATACGACACCCGGGATCGGACCCGAGGCCAACACGGGCTGACACGAAGAAGGAGGACACAGACACGCAGACGCAAATAGACTGGACTCAGAATGTGTGGAGATGGTGGCTATGTGTGCTGTCTTGTGGTGGTGGCTGAATGGTTTTGGGAATTGGAAGAAAGCTCTTGGAAAAAAAAAACTCTAGAAACATTGGTTTATATAGACTAGTCATGAGAGATGGTAAACTTGTAAATTTCTAAAAGAAAAAGATTACAATTTAAGAAAATATTTTAAGAAGCTTCCAAGGCTAACTGATTCCCAATTAGCTACTAATTAAACCCATATTCCAAAACCTTAGAAAGTGTGTAATTTATTTACTATCTCAAATGGATACAAAAATTTATTATGAAATATCAACTAGTCCTTCAAATAATTTTTATTAAACAAATAATTTCATGATTTCAAACCAATAAATGTTCGAAGCTAGAGTATTATATATATATATATATTATTTATTTATTTATTTATTAATAATCGACATTTAGAAAAATGATTTTATAAAAGATTTTTTTTAAATCATCTTCTAAAATAAAACATTGTTTAAAAAATCTAATACCAAAAATTCAAGGAGAAAATATTTTATAAACTTGATATTTAAAATAAATTAAAATCTAAATATTTCAGAAATTTGGAAATCGGAGGTTACTAGTCTATCCACCTTAGAAAAATTTCGTCCTCGAAATTTAAGATCCTTAATAGTTGTATTTATATATATTTATTTATTACCATCAAAATTTAAATTCATCAAACCATATAATCATAATGTAAATCCATATTGTTATTTCACAACTTTTTAAAATTCTATAAATATCATATTCCTGAAAATCTTTAAATTGAAATCAAATTTCATTCTTATCATAATCTCCTCCAAAATTTTAAGTTAATCACTAAATACAAAATTTAATATTCAATCCTCTAATTTTGAATCTAATCAATGCATATTTATAAAATTTGAAAATCGTATCCCAAAATTTGAATTCAAACACTAATCCATTAATCATCTTACTCCTCTAATTTAAATTCAATTGATGCATGTTTATAAAATTTAAATCCTCATCCCAAAAATTTAAAATCGAACACTAACCCACTAGTGATCTTAATCCTCGATTTCTTTTTCCACACAAAATCAATTAATGTAATAGTTATGAAATCTTCAAATAACACATTCAATATAAGTTCATAACTTGCAGTCCAATGAATATAATGATAATCTCCTTAATTTTTTCAAATGTTAGTAACATTCAATCATACCACAATCTTCATAAAATTTATGATTTAACAAATCGTCAATTCTATCATATTAAATTCTCAACTCTCTTCATTTAAATAAATATTTATCCTCGAAATTTAAGGCACATTGTCTCTCCTTGTCAAATCATAACCTCTTTATTAATCTACTATGGTCAAACCCCAATAATCATGGTCTAAGAAAACTCTACCTACAGCCATGCAATCTAAAAAAATATGTACGGTCATGTGTCTTTTGTCATGGCATTGCAGTCTCTATCAGGGTGTACTACTAACTACATTCTAACAAGAAAATTATGCATACGAACTACAGTACTAGGAAAATCAGTCAATCAATCAAATAGAAAGGAACAGAAGGAAGGACAAAACATAGTCTTCTAACCCATTACTTGGATATCTTCATCCTCTAATATACACTTAACTCCGGCACATTCACTAACTAATTCTTATCCTTGTACACTGGTACCCATATCAACTAATTATTAGTCCACAAGACATTCATGAATACATCCTCATTGCATACACCTGTCTATTGATACCTAAATCTGATACCAAGAATCTCTAATATAACCATGGTTCAATAATGCATCCAAGTTTGATACCTCTATCTCTTTAGTACCATAGTTTTTTTTTTTACTACAAGCACACTCACTGCTAGCTCTCTTACCTACCATAATTGTTTATACTATTTGTTCTTATCACTCAAATGCACGCCAAGTGCAACACACCATGCTAAGTACTGTTCTTTCTAGTACAACTCTAGGTGGACACCCAAGTCTGTTTACAGTGCCATCTCAATCATGTCCAAGTCAACAGATCTTTACGCATGTATATCATCTACTCATACTCTAATATATATATCATCCACCATAAAATTTTCCTCATAATAAAATCATCAAAATTTAACCTTTGAACAACAAAAATGTATACTTCCTCAAGGGTCAAATATTCAATATTGAAATCAAACTTTAATCACCTCTAGAATCTTTATAGCCCTGACCATGTTTATTGAATCAAATTTGGAATCCTCAAAATTTTAATGACACAATCTCAACTCCTCAATAATTCTCAAAATTAAAATTCATTTTCACTCTTTAATTTATAAATCCACAAATATACATATAAGTGCTCACGGTCTCTAATACTCGAGGTGCACTCAATACATCTATTGTCTACAACTCTCAACTGGGTACTAAAATTGTACTGCCCGAATCACTTGCACTATTACCTCCAAATGATCAAAGTTATCATCACATGTATTTTCTTCCATGATTTTCAATCTATATTAACTGGTATATCATCCAATTATCATCACGCAGAGTGCTTACTGTTATTAGCGTCATTCTCGACTAATCCTCGATATAGAACCATTAGCACTCTTGGTATTATATCACTAGCTTCATTAATGGATCATCTCATCAAGCTCATTAGAACTCATGATTACCTGTACCTTCTATAACACTCATGTTTCTTTACTCTATATGGTTCTTCATCTCGATTGATGTATAGGTATTCCCCTTTAACCTTTTACAGCCTGTTAACTAATCTGTGATACGCCTCACCATTTTCATTACCAATTCCGATATTTCTCTACTCATGACACCTCATTATAACTCTTTATGCATATATCCTTCTTTACTTTTAACACACCCGATATCAATCATCAAATTAAATCATGCTCCATTAATCCTTAACACAATTCCTTGATACCTAATTGTTTACATAGATCACTCAATTACATAATCATGATTATCCAGGACGGGTATACTAGCTCTGATACTAACTCTGGGAACTATCACTGATACTCTATACTCTCATACTACTTATAGTACTATAATGACACTTATCCTAGAGCTAATGTTACAAGGTACTATGTTATGGGTTAACTCTAGATTAATGCCTACTGCTCACATGTCCAACTAGGAAACACTTACAACTCACTAGCAACACTCATTCAATACTAATACTCAAGACACAGACATAATTATAAGTCATTAATTATCATACTTAACAAGGAATCCTCAAGGAATAGGAGCTCAAAAAAAGACTGGATAGAGGACTGAAGGTGTTTCTACTGCTAGCAACAAAAAGAAACGATGGAAAAAGTCTTGTATAACAGAAATAGATAAGTGTTGAGATGATACTTTAAGAATAAATTTTAAGATACAACCTGATAATCATACACGTCGGTCAGAAATTATGACGCTGAGAATCCTCGCCATGCCAGTAAGCATAGGTGCGATAAACGACAGATTCCGTAACTAAAGTACACAACTCTATAATCATGACATCTAGAATTTTTGCCACGCCAACCGGTACGGCTGCGATAAACTCTAGGTTCCATGACCAAAGTAGACGTTTCACCTTTCTCACTGTTCTCATCAATATATGTCATCAGATGATATCGTAAAGTTTAGCCCGTAAAATTTATCTCGATATGAAATCAAACTCTACAATGAAACCAAGATCCTAATTACTGATCAACAATAATCAATTTTAATATCAACAAGTGAGGACGGACGGAAACAAGGGCGAAGGATTTAAAATTAGAAATTTTAATAAGATTCTCAAAGGGTCGTCCCAGGAATCTCTCAAGAATTTGTGATTGAGTATCCTCTCTCATCCTAGTATCCTATGTCCTATATTCAATAGCAGGCACGCAGTAGTACAACTATGACGTCGCACTACTACGACATCGCATAACTTGCGAAGTCAAACCTGCATGGGCCACCACTAAAAATGTGTCACGACCCGCACCCGATTTAGGGGTACGAGAGCGTGGGTACGTCCAGCCTACGCCGCAGCATCGGCGGTAGAACGCTGTCTAGGTCATGATACTAACTAAGCAATCTCACACGAGCATCCAATCTCCATAAGGAGGAACGGATGACACAATATAAATGAATAACAATACTCAATCACATAACTACAGCACGATAAGAAATCGAAGAAATAAAATGAAATACAACACAAGTCTAATGTAAATTGTCACGCCCCAGTCCCAAAATGACGAGGGACTGGACACGTGCGCAATGGCCAACAGCACGCACCGATGGACAACCCAATTTAATGGATCCATCAGGGCATGCTTAAGCTGTAGTCTATCAGTAATATGTTACAAGTCTCAGGTATTTCTAATCTCATCCATCAAATAAACACAGATTAAAAGACAGAGTAAAGCAAACAGAAATAACTGTCAAATCTCAATAAATTCCTCGGGAAACAATCCGAGAATATGTCTGGTACAACAATGCAAATAGACAGGAAATAATCAACTGGAAATGGAAAAACTGACTACATACGGGCAATGCTCAGGAGAAGTCCTCTGGTACGAGCTCGTCTTCAGGTCCTGGTACAGCTCCTGGAAGTGCTCTGGTACGGGGTATCTCTGGATGGATCTCTTCAGCTATACCTGGGGACATAGTCCATTCCAGGTCCTCAGGGGACATAGCAAGGTACAGATAATACAAGCCAAAATATAAGCAGTGCAGAAATAAATAAGCAATAGGGTGAACTATATAACCAGCTACGTGATATGCAGTATGAGAGCAGTACAGGAACTCAGGCTGAAACTACTACAAGCTCTGTGTCGGGGAGCCGGTAGCAGTGATATCATGTAGTTGTCTAGCTCAATGGGAGACTACGACGCCGGCATAATATAAAATCAACCTGTAGCCTGTGTGTCTCGCCCCACCCAATATAATTATGCATATCATGACCATAACGTCTCATGTCCATGTCAGCGGGATTATAGCTAATGCAACAAGTCATACTGTCTATAAAATATCTCTGTCGGTCCTGTATCCTATACAGAATCACCATGAATGTCTCAGGAAGACTCTGTCTCATGAATAGTGTCAAGTGTCCTGGGTTCTGGGGTACTTGATAAGACAAGTACGAACATTATCGGGTCTCGATATCCATGTCTATGTGACGTTACACATCTCCGCGTACGGAGTTGGCACCCGACTGGTAATCGGACGCTAAGTACGCCACTCGGTCCTAGGTTTTAACAGTTAAACAGGTTTATATGCATTTAAACAAGAATTCGGGCAAGTTCTAGAACAGGAATTACTGCTAATGGCAAACTTTACTTGCCCACTGATGTATAAACAAGTCAATGAAAATAAATAGCAAGCTGCAGGGTTTGGCAAGGTACACTTGCCTGTGGTTCCGGCTCTGATTTCGGCTCTGACTTCAGTTGGAATTGCAGGCGGTACTCCGGTTGCTGAAACAAACATCACCATCAGATCCAAAAATATCAATCAGCTAGAAACGCCTGTCCTTGGGTCCAATTTGGAGACAAGGGCAGAAACGGCAGTTTCGGGTCAAAACGGGGTCCACATGCGGGCCCGCTTTGCACCGAAAAACGTGTCAGGGTCAAAAGGTCTCCAAATTTACCAAACTTAGTGTCAACAGGTCAGGAACGCTAATACGAACCCAACGGAACTTTCAAATTTGAATTCCGATGAGCCGATCACGAAATCGCCCGTCGGGCGGGGCCTGTGGGGCCCACGACACGCGATTTTGTCAACGTTCTCAGAATCGGACCAAACTTGACCCACAGGACCAGCGTATCGCTACGAGTCCGATGGCGCAAGTTTCGTCTCGATCTGACGTGTGTACACAAAGTTAGGGCACATTCCAGAAAGTACGGATACGGGGCGATGTCCGCGGATACGCGTTGATTTCGGTGTGCACGCACACCCGAATCAGCTTCCGCGAAATCCCACACGTCCGTATCGACGAGGCGCACGTATCTATGAAGACCGCGCGCGACCAAGTCATCCCGTTAGGCGGGGCGTACTCAGTTCCGGGGTGAAACAGGGTCTGGTTTTTTCTATTTTTGGATCGCGGTGTGCGATCACCACAGGACGCGATGCCCCGAACGGTTTATCCGGGCACCGAGAGGGTCATATAGGCTTCGCAACGCAATTTGCGGAATAAAAAACGGAGCTACGAGCAAAAAGTTACACGCACCTGAAGGGGACCCGAAAATCAGGGTCGAACCGTGTCCGACTCGTGTCGGACACGCAGATTCGAAATCGAATTTAGGTTTAGGGATTTCCGGCCGGCGGCGGGGAGGCCGGATGCTGCGCTGGCGGAGGCGATCGAGGGCGGCTCGGGGCTTCGCCGGAGGCGGCGCCGGCGGCTCGGGGAGGCGGCGCAGGCGGCCACTGCTGCTGGCTGCTGGAGCTCGCCCTGCGGCTGGGCGGCCGGGGAGAGGAGGAAGAAGGAGGCGGAGGAGGAAGAAGAAGGAGGCGGCGGAGCACTGGCGAGGCGGGGCGGAGCTCTGCGGCGGAGGCGAGGCGGAGGGCGGCGGACGGAGGCGGGGCGGAGCTCTGCGGCGGAGGCGAGACGGAGGGCGGCGGACGGAGGCGGGTTAGGTCGGGATCGATCGGGGAGGGAGGGGTTTTATAAGGGCGGTGAGCTGGGGGGTGGCCGGGTGAGGCGGCCAGGTGGCCGGGGTCGTGGGGTCGTGGGCCGGAGGGGGCGGCGAGGGCTCCGGCGACGTGACCGGCGGAGGAGTCGGGATACAGAGGCGTGGGGGAGGAGAATGAGTCTCCGGGTCGGGCGGGTTCGGGCGGCGGGTGGACCCGACCCGACCCGTTAGCAAACGGGCTGGGCTGGGTAGAGTATTGGGCTGGGCCCACTTGGGCCGGGCCGGCTAAACAGTAATAATATTAATAATAATCAATTTAATAAATAAATAAATAATTAATAATTAGTTTTTAGGTGTTTAAAAATAGGTCCGGGGCCCAATAAATTCCAGAAAAATTGTCCTAAGTCCAGTTTTTCATTTTACACCCAAAAATATTATTTTTATAATATTTTAATACTGTTTAATATCTATTAAAAATCATTTAATATTTAAAACCCTGCTTTTAATTACAGAAAATTCCCAGAAAATTCCAGAAAATTGAGAAAAATCCAAATTTTAAAATTTTGAAAAATCAGGGGGTTTACAATCTACCCCCCTTAAGAGGATTGCGTCCTCGCAATCAAAGAATAACTGGTCAACAGAGATGACGCGGTCGCAACATCGTTTGAAAATACATCACAAGATACTTAGGGAAGTACCGTTTCCCTAAAATTAAAAGTTTACACTTTCCAGGAAAATCTAGTTAAAACTATAACTTTTATGAAAACCAGGTTATTATTAACAAGTTGCAAATTATTAGGTTGGGGCTGAGGTCACGAACCAATAGGCACGAGCTACACAAGACTAAAACAGATGACTATGATTCACTTACGCGCATCAGCGTCCTCCACAGTCATCGCGTAAGCTTGTTCGCATCCTTGCAGTCGATTCTTCTGCTGTTGAGCCTACTGGAAGAGTATTTCCTGGGGTATCAAGGGTGGCCTCGGCTGATACCCTGCTGGAGCTAGTGGTAGGACTTCTTGAACTTTCGCTTGCGGTGCTTCCAATGCTGGAGAGGCTGACCTCGGTACTGGTAACGCTTGCTGGTTACCCTTTGGTGCTCTGTCTCGACGCTCAGGGCATTCCCTCAGTAAATGCTGACTGGATCTGCAAGCCAAACATAATCTCATTTTTTGTCTGCACTTGTTTTCTATATGACCTCGCCGGTGACAATATGGGCAAACAGGTATTGCCTGTGGAGATGCTTCTGGTGGCTGGTGTACGTGAGGTCTTTTTGCAACTTCTTCCTGTGGTGCTGAAGTGGAAGTCCGTTTCAGACTGGTCTCTCTCCTGATGACGCGCTCAATGCGTCGTGCTGCAGTAAGGACGTCAGAGTATGAGGTAGGTGCAACGGATCCAATTAATTTCTGCAGCTCAATGTTCAGTCCGTCGAAGAATTTCTCGGCCTTCTCTTCTTCTGTCGGGATCAATGTTGGAGCGAAGCGACTTAGACGAATGAACTCAGAGTTGTACTCTTCCACCGTCTTAGTATCCTGAGTGAGGTGATTAAACTTGTCTCGAAGTTCTGATCGTGCGATAGCCGGAATGTACATCTCCTGAAAGAGCCTGAAAAACTCTTCCCAAGTGACTCGGTCTGGTCCGAGCCGTGCTTCCTCAGATAGCCACCAGTGATGTGCATTGTCCGTCAAATGCATTCTGACGGCAGTCATCCAACGTTCCTTTGGAAGTTCAGCTGCTTCTAGTTGATGTTGAGTGTTGGTGAGCCACTCATGAACTTCAGTTGGCTCTTCCTTGCCTGAGAATGTACGGGGCTTCAATTGGCGAAAGTCGATGATAGAGCCCGTCGTTGGCCGTCGAGCTGGTAGGTTGGCCTGCTCCAGTGCGGTTACTAGGCTGCGACTGAAAGCCTCTTGTTGAGCTTGCATTATTGCATAGACCATTGAAAACATCTGCTGTCCGTCCAAGTCCTGCCCTGGTGGAATTATGGGCATTGATGGAGTAACTGGCGCCGTTGGTGGAATGTCATCGCGCTGGACTCTCGAGGCACGTTGTTGAGCTGATTGTCCCCCATCCACTAGTGTTACTTCATCTTTGTTGGTTACCTCAGCATCTCGTGGTGACGTTATGGGAGTTTCGTCGTTTGCTCGTGAATCCATAACCCTGCAACCAAAATAAACAATAAGAGGCGCACAGGAATCAAGGCAGGATGCAAGTCGAGAAATTAAGTCGAAGCCGATATGGATATCAAGAACGTTTCAAGCAAGTGGATGAGATCCTAAAAACTTATCCTATCTTATTTGCAGGCCTGTTCGGTCCCTGAGTTGAAACCGAACAAATTAGTCGTAGACCTGCATGGGCCACCACAAAAACCATGTCACGCCCCAGTCCCAAAATGACGAGGGACTGGACACGTGCGCAATGGCCAGCAGCACGCACCGATGGACAACCCAATTTAATGGATCCATCAGGGCATGCTTAAGCTGTAGTCTATCAGTAATATGTTACAAGTCTCAGGTATTTCTAATCTCATCCATCAAATAAACACAGATTAAAAGACAGAGTAAAGCAAACAGAAATAACTGTCAAATCTCAATAAATTCCTCGGGAAACAATCCGAGAATATGTCTGGTACAACAATGCAAATAGACAGGAAATAATCAACTGGAAATGGAAAAACTGACTACATACGGACAATGCTCAGGAGAAGTCCTCTGGTACGAGCTCGTCTTCAGGTCCTGGTACAGCTCCTGGAAGTGCTCTGGTACGGGGTATCTCTGGATGGATCTCTTCAGCTATACCTGGGGACATAGTCCATTCCAGGTCCTCAGGGGACATAGCAAGGTACAGATAATACAAGCCAAAATATAAGCAGTGCAGAAATAAATAAGCAATAGGGTGAACTATATAACCAGCTACGTGATATGCAGTATGAGAGCAGTACAGGAACTCAGGCTGAAACTACTACAAGCTCTGTGTCGGGGAGCCGGTAGCAGTGATATCATGTAGTTGTCTAGCTCAATGGGAGACTACGACGCCGGCATAATATAAAATCAACCTGTAGCCTGTGTGTCTCATCCCATCCAATGTAATCACGCATATCATGACCATAACGTCTCATGTCCATGTCAGCGGGATTATAGCTAATGCAACAAGTCATACTGTCTATAAAATATCTCTGTCGGTCCTGTATCCTATACAGAATCACCATGAATGTCTCAGGAAGACTCTGTCTCATGAATAGTGTCAAGTGTCCTGGGTTCTGGGGTACTTGATAAGACAAGTACGAACATTATCGGATCTCGATATCCATGTCTATGTGACGTTACACATCTCCGCGTACGGAGTTGGCACCCGACTGGTAATCGGACGCTAAGTACGCCACTCGGTCCTAGGTTTTAACAGTTAAACAGGTTTATATGCATTTAAACAAGAATTCGGGCAAGTTCTAGAACAGGAATTACTGCTAATGGCAAACTTTACTTGCCCACTGATGTATAAACAAGTCAATGAAAATAAATAGCAAGCTGCAGGGTTTGGCAAGGTACACTTGCCTGTGGTTCCGGCTCTGATTTCGGCTCTGACTTCAGTTGGAATTGCAGGCGGTACTCCGGTTGCTAAAACAAACATTACCATCAGATCCAGAAAATATCAATCAGCTAGAAACGCCTGTCCTTGGGTCCAATTTGGAGACAAGGGCAGAAACGGCAGTTTCGGGTCAAAACGGGGTCCACATGCGGGCCCGCTTTGCACCGAAAAATGTGTCAGGGTCAAAAGGTCTCCAAATTTACCAAACTTAGTGTCAACAGGTCAGGAATACTGATACGAACCCAACGGAACTTTCAGATTTGAATTCCGATGAGCCGATCAAGAAATCGCCCGTCGGGCGGGGCCTGTGGGGCCCACGACACGCGATTTCGTCAACGTTCTCAGAATCGGACCAAACTTGACCCACAGGACCAGCGTATCGCTACGAGTCCGATGGCGTAAGTTTCGTCTCGATCCGACGTGTGTACACAAAGTTAGGACACGTTCCAGAAAGTACGGATACGGGGCGATGTCCGCGGATACGCGTTGATTTCGGTGTGCACGCACACCCGAATCAGCTTCCGCGAAATCCCACACGTCCGTATCGACGAGGCGCACGTATCTGTGAAGACCGTGCGCGACCAAGTCGTCCCGTTAGGCGGGGCGTACTCAGTTCCGGGGTGAAACAGGGTCTGATTTTTCCTATTTTTGGATCGCGGTGTGCGATCACCACAGAACGCGATGCCCCGAACGGTTTGTCCGGGCACCGAGAGGGTCATATAGGCTTCGTAACGCAATTTGCGGAATCGAAAACGGAGCTACGAGCAAAAAGTTACACGCACCTGAAGGGGACCCGAAAATCAGGGTCGAACCGTGTCCGACTCGTGTCGGACACGCGGATTCGAAATCGAATTTAGGGTTAGGGATTTCCGGCCAGCGGCGGGGAGGCCGAATGCTGCGCTGGCGGAGGCGATCGAGGGCGGCGGCGGCTCGGGGAGGCGGCGCAGGCGGCCGCTGCTGCTGGCTGCTGGAGCTCGCCCTGCGGCTGGGCGAACGGGGAGAGGAGGAAGAAGGAGGCGGAGGAGGAAGAAGAAGGAGGCGGCGGAGCACTGGCGAGGCGGGGCGGAGCTCTGCGGCGGAGGCGAGGCGGAGGGCGGCGAACGGAGGCGGGGCGGAGCTCTGCGGCGGAGGCGAGACGGAGGGCGGCGGACGGAGGCGGGTTAGGTCGGGATCGATCGGGGAGGGAGGGGTTTTATAAGGGCGGTGAGCTGGGGGGTGGCCGGGTGAGGCGGCCAGGTGGCCGGGGTCGTGGGGTCGTGGGCCGGAGGGGGCGGCGAGGGCTCCGGCGACGTGGCCGGCGGAGGAGTCGGGATACAGAGGCGTGGGGGAGGAGAATGAGTCTCCGGGTCGGACGGGCTCGGGCGGCGGGTGGACCCGACCCGACCCGTTAGCAAACGGGCTGGGCTCGGTAGAGTATTGGGCTGGGCCCACTTGGGCCGGGCCGGCTAAACAGTAATAATATTAATAATAATCAATTTAATAAATAAATAATTAATAATTAGTTTTTAGGTGTTTAAAAATAGGTCCGGGGCCCAATAAATTCCAGAAAAATTGCCCTAAGTCCAGTTTTTCATTTTACACCCAAAAATATTATTTTCGTAATATTTTAATACTGTTTAATATCTATTAAAAATCATTTAATATTTAAAACCCTGCTTTTAATTACAGAAAAATCCCAGAAAATTCTAGAAAATTGAGAAAAATCCAAAATTTAAAATTTTAAAAAATCAGGGGGTTTACATAAATAAATCTAACTCAACAATAAATCCAAGTCTCAACAAAATGCCGGCGACAAATCCGGTACCAAATAAACTACTGAAGGAAACTAACTAGATATCTAGTAATTTCGGCTAGACCTCCCGGAATCATGACTGCACTACTAAGTCCAAGACTGCAGCTACTCATTCTGTGGTCCACAAGTGTCGGATACCAGTCCTCTAGGCATAGTCTGGAAAATATTTTTCAGTCAGGAAGGGAGCAAAGTACATTTCTAAATAGCAGTTCTATATCAATGATATAAACTATGTAGCAGTATATAGATAGAAATATACAAGATGCATGTATATGTAAAAGAAATGTACAATAAAGGATATACTGGAAATACTGTAAGTAAATGCAGGAAAGGAAACAATATGTCAATGAGCAAGAATACTATGAGTAAGTATGTGAGTACTAGCTTTAACATGTGATCGGCTTGGGAACTTGATCAGGCTAGTTACATGTGATTAGCTATGATTCATGTAAGGTCAGGCTAACCGTTGGTTAGCTATGATGCATGTAGAGGTCAGGCTAATCACACGTAACAGCTATGAAGCATGTAAATGGTCAGGCCACACCCGACGTGAGATGTGGGGTGAGTTATAATGCATGTAGAGTTGGATATGATCACATATCTATACTAAAATACTCCCCACCCTCGACTGGTATAGTAGATCCAATCATGGTACGTTATGGCACGGGATTCCATAGGGAGGTAGAAAATCTCCCCGAAAATCAGTGTCTGTACATGTACAAGATATCAATGAAGCAAGACTTGTACAAGATACACCATGAACAAGGAATAACATCTCATGACGAGATCCGTATACACCAATCCGTGTAACCATCGTGTCAAGAATATGGATATTTACACTAGATACAATGAACATAGGGGATATCATAAATAAGAAGCTAATCAGAGAATGTACTCGTCTCAGATTGGTTGAAGTCGACGTGCAAAGCATGGACGTGTTGACACGGCATAAATATAATGCCACACTTCTCAAGGTGATCCCAAATAAAGTAACAGTTAGTTCCAATGAGTCCGGAGCAGTCCAAATAGCTAAAAACTATATAAAGAAGTCCAAGATCGAAGTTCGGCACGATAATTGAGATAAGGATACCAGGTCCGTAATACATAGAGAAAACATACAGAGATTAGCTAAGATCAAGATTAACAAGTTTAGCTAATAAGAGAAAAGGGTTGATTGTTTGTTATTAAGGTAAACACCTTAGTTTATGAAAATTATTTCGAAATTACTTTGAACAATAATTGTTAAAACTTTTCTTTCGAACATAATTACAATTAAAAGTTTATTTATAAAAATTTAGAATTTGTGTAAAAGCCAATATATACTTATATCTATAGTAAAATCGGTTACCAGTCCAAATAAACTAATTTTGAACTAAGCTTAATATTGAAACTATTTCTTAATTAATATTATAAACCCAAAACTTATTATATTTATATAACCAAAAAATCCTTATATTTATTACATAACTTAACTTTATACATAATAAATAACTAAACTAATTATATCCTAATATAACTAAAACTGTTAACCCGTAACTTAACTAATACAATACATTGAAACACTGAATCAAAAGAAAGAGGGAAAGAGGGAAGCTCACATTGGGGGGGTTTTCTCGGTGTCGACGCGGAGAAGGTCCGTCGAGGTCAGACCGGATAAGGCGTCGGCGGTCGAGTGCTCACCTCGAGGCGGCGGCACCGGGCAGATCTGCTGTGGCGGGGAGGAGTTTCGGCGGTAGTGGATGAAACTCCTCCGCCGTGGTCGCGCCGGGGTTACGCGGTGGTCGGCTCCCACGACTTCGAGGCTGGATCTGGGATGCTCAGGGTGGCCGCGAAGCTCGGTGGCGGCTGGATCGATCGAGCTCGACGCAGCGGAAGGAGGGGACGGCTCAATCTGGTGGCGCTGGGCGGTGGTCCACCGGATCTGGGACCAGGAAGCGGCGGCTGCTCGAGTCAAGGTCGGGCACAGGCGAGCTCGACTCAGAGGAGGAGATCCCGCAGCCACCGGAGGCGGTTAGGTTAGGATCAGATCTAGGGTTAGGGTTTGAACTGTTCTGTGATGTGTCAGGGTTGTGTTGGATCGTGTCCGGAGCTGGACACAATGGTTTGATATTTGTACTGTGGTGGATGTGTCCAGATGGTGTCGGACACAAAAAGAGGGTTGTGGATGTACTATGGATGTAAAGTGGATACGAACTAGTGGATACGACACCCGGGATCGGACCTGAGGCCGACACGGGCTGACACGAAGAAGGAGGACACAGACACGCAAACGCAAATAGACTGGACTCAGAATGTGTGGAGATGGTGGCTATGTGTGATGTCTTGTGGTGGTGGCTGAATGGTTTTGGGAATTGGAAGAAAGCACTTGGAAAAAAAAACCCTAGAAACATTGGTTTATATAGACTAGTCATGAGAGATGGTAAACTTGTAAATTTCTAAAAGAAAAAGATTACAATTTAAGAAGCTTCCAAGGCTAACTGATTCCCAATTAGCTACTAATTAAACCCATATTCCAAAACCTTAGAAAGTGTGTAATTTATTTACTATCTCAAATGGATACAAAAATTTATTATGAAATATCAACTAGTCCTTCAAATAATTTTTATTAAACAAATAATTTCATGATTTCAAACCAATAAATGTTCGAAGCTAGAGTATTATATATATATATATTATTTATTTATTTATTTATTAATAATCGACATTTAGAAAAATGATTTTATAAAAGATTTTTTTTTAAAATCATCTTCTAAAATAAAACATTGTTTAAAAAATCTAATACTAAAAATTCAAGGAGAAAATATTTTATAAACTTGATATTTAAAATAAATTAAAATCTAAATATTTCAGAAATTTGGAAATCGGAGGTTACAGGTCCATGTCTGAGTTTTGGGCCCGGATCTGACCCGCAGGGTTTGGGGTTTGGTTCAATTGAACCGGGTCCAGTTCGGGTTGGTTTGGTTCACTTGAACCAAATTTATTCTAGGGTTTATTATTTATTTAGTTTTTAGGGCTTTAAAAATATTTTCTGGGTCCAATAAATTTCCGAAAAATTATCCCATGTCTAATATTTTATTTTACACCAGAAAATATTATTCTCATAATATTTTTAATATTGATTTACATCATTTAAAATTATTTTAATTGCAAAATACCTTGGTTTTATGTAGTTAAAAATTACAGAAAAATTCATAAAAATTCTGAAAATTCATTTTTAGATTTCTGAAACTACAGGTGATTACACCGGGTCGGACTTAGACCAGAGGGAAAGCAGGCTGGGCCAGCCCGGACTGGAAGATTTATATGGTGAACTGAACCCGGACCCGGACTCAGTTTGGGGGTGGACTGGTCCTGACTGGACCGGTTGGTTTGAAAAAAAAAAACAGGAAAAAAATATTTTTAAGGTAAAAATTCAGATAATTTTTATTAATTTAATTAGAAGTAAAAGATGAGGAAAAAAATTGGAAGAAAAATTCAAGTCTTCCATCTTTGATCTTCTATCCAGATTATTGTTCAGCTCCTCCTCCTCTGATAGGGTCGTCCATAATGTGTAATAACATGTCTAAATTTAGTACAAGATTTCAACATTAAATAAGTAGAATTTTATCTATATGTGCATCATTAACAAATCTCCTAAATGTTATACCATATTGTTCACATAATGTTTTAAAGTCTTGTTGCCTACTTGCAGAAGTGTTTAAATTGGTTAGACATGATCTAATATTTTCTCTAGTGTCCATGCCATCATTTATTTATTTTTTCGTTTTTTGCATTTCTTGCACACAGCCTCTAGCTATTGATTTTTGGTCTTTTGGATCTAAAACTTGTTTTTTCTCACTATCAATGACAAATAATTGATCAAAAAAATCCCATAATTTTTTTTTTAGTTGAATCATTAGTAGTCATACTTCTAACTTCTGGATGTGACATTTATGTCGGTGGCATAAAATCTTGTACATTATTATTTTCTAATCAAAACCAGTATAATAATTGTAACATTGTTCAAAAATATCTTGATAGTATTGGTTAGAACCAGTGGCAACATTATGATCCATATTTCAAAAAAATAATTTTTAGAAAAAATAGTAAAGAAAAGTGTTTTTTTTTTTGCCAACTAAAAAAAGAGAGGGAAAAAAATTAACTAATAAAAAAAGAAAAAAACTATTTTTTTACTATTAAAAAAATACTTAAACCTCAACTTATTACTCTAAAGTCGTATGCAGAATTTTTGCTTCTTTGCAGTGATTTGAAGCACTTGAAAATTGTACTTCAGTCTACAGAAAATTGCACTCCAGTCTCCAGATAGTTGTTATTTAAGTCTTCAGAAAGTTCTTACTTCAGTTCTTAGAAATTAGTTTGCTTCTTAATATTGAAAGGGAGGAAAAAAAATTGTTGTGGTAAATTTGGAAGAACTATGTCCTATTTATAGATTTTTCGGTGTCCAAATTACCTCAAAATCTCCTTAAAATATAGTTCTTATAAGGATATTTTGATCATTTTCAACAAATAAGGGTATTTTGTTCTTTTTTTTAACAAAATGACCAAAATATCCTTCAAATGGATTTTAAAAAACCATAATATTGGAGATATTTTGGTGAAATATGGCTTTGGAGAGGTAAATTACCAAAATACCCTTCCAACGTTTTAATTAACAGGGATATTCTGGTAATTTACTCTGTGGGGGCCAGCAGGGGATGGGGGCCGGGTTTCAATCGGATTAGACCGAGTTACTGACCGGACCAGCCAGGACCGGTTCAAACGAATTTTTATGGGTAAAATCGATTCGGTTCGGATTTTACAACGGGCCAGGCAGGGCCGGACTATTGGGCCCAATTTTTAGACCCAGTCCGAACACGGGTTGCCTATGGGCCGGACTGGCCCAGAACAGATTTGACCGGACCGTATTAGGATTGGGTTGCAGGCCGATAGGCCCAATTAACACCTTGATAGTTAGCTTAGCTTACTTATGATAGTATTGTTTTGTTCCGTTGTTTGTCAACATGCAGTATTCTTCGAAAATTTCAAAAAGATATTCCAAGTTTGTTCTTTCTTTTCATTAAATAGTTTCACTTCAATAAAAACTAGGCTAAATTATAACTTGATACCCTCGACTATTCAAAATGTTGCTAATTTGATACCCTAAAAAAAAAGTGATCAAATTATCCCTCTCCAATTTCTCTCTCCCCCCCCTCTCTCTCTCCGGCAGCCCCCCCCCTCCTCCCTCTCCAGCGTCGGCGACCGGAGGGAGGGCACAATAGTAGCGACAGCAGTGACGGGTGCGGCGGAGGCAAGCAGCAGCGGCGTGCGCGGCCACAGGCGGGCGTGACGACGCGGCGAGCAGCAGCAACAACAACGACGTGCGCGACGACACGAACGGCTGGGGGCGCGAGATTCGCCGGAATGTATTGGGACGGGTGTGGGGTGGTGGGTGTCGCGGGAGGGCACGGCCGCGGAGGGTTTGGACGGCCGGAAAGGGGATGCTGCCGGAGAACGATGAGCGGAGGGGGAGGGGGAGGGGGAGGGGGAGGGGGAGAGAGTTGGGAAGGGAGGGGTAGTTCTGTCATTTTTGAAATTTTGGATATCAACATAAAAATTGTTATATAGTTGAGGGTATCAAGTTAGCACCTATCAAAATTTAGAGTATCAAGTTGAACATTTTGAATATTTGAGAATAACAAGTTACAATTTAGCCTAAAAACTATATATGTTGGAAATAAAAATAATAAAATAAATAATTTTACTTCTATATTTTTATTATAATTTACTATTTAATTAATAATAAATGTCAGTATTTTTTCAATAATGCTAAGTTTACTACCAAATGCTTACAACATTCTTACAACCCTCTCACCCACCCTGCTATGTGAGTCACCCCCGGTCCCATCTCTACTCCAATGAACGATCCTCACGTAGTGTTTCGGCCACGTGGCGACCACCCGGACAGCCACCGAGTTCCACCTCTTCCCCTCCTCTAATGGACAGTCCCACGTGGGTGCCACGTGACGGTTGTGTTGGCTTTGCTTTAGCAAAAGCTCAAGCTCCTTCTTTTCTTTAGTCCCACATCGGATGGGCCAAACCCTTCTTGTGTACATATATTAGTTTCTCTTCTTTGCTCTCTTAAAGTTGTTGTGTGGGGAACCCCTTGGGCCACACGCGCGCGCCGCCGCCCGACCCGGCTCGGCTCGGTTCGGCGCGCGTAACGGGTGCGGATACGCGCCCACATCTGCGGGCGCCGAATGTCGATTCGATTTCCACTTCGGGTTCGGAATGGGACCCTAAAATTCTTTTTGCTCCTCTTCATTTTTTTTATTTAATTTTCTGAACGATGGAAAATTAATTTTGTCCGTTACTAATTATTTTTGAACCGTTAATATATTTTGTGTCCAGGTTCATTCTCTCCTTCTCCTGTGTAACGGCTGAATTAATAGAAAAATTAATTCAGACCGTTACATATTAGATGAATATTATATATTTGACTAGTTTTCTTTGTAAACACAATCAGAAAATTTCATCTCTAAACTGTTGCTGCCAACATTCTATTCTGTCCAATCTTCGTCGTTTCGCTCGTCTCCAAGCTCTGGGCATAGCTAAGTCCTGGTCGTTCTCTCCGAGTCGTGTGCGGCGACGAGATACCGGTAGTGCAGGGGTTTTACCACTAGGAGCTTCGGGAACGTCTGCACACAGATCCCGAATCAACTCTTAGGGCAGTGCTTCGTGCACGACTTCCCCAGAGGCCGGTAACATCAGTCTAATTTTATTTTTTATTCATAAATTTTTCAATAAGAAAAATACAATAATTCTAACAATCTAAGAGTTGATTTTATGTTAGAATTGTTCATCTAAATCTTACACAAAACTTCTGATTATTTGTTTCAATTGCTTAATATTTGTTAATATACCATTGCTAATATACAATTGCTGCTAAAGGAAAAAAAATTCTGATTATTTGTTTCAGAAATAATATACCATTGCTGCTAAAGAAAAAAAAAATTTCCTGCTAAAGAAAACTTCTGATTATTTGTTAATATACCATTGCTGCTAAAGAAAAAGGAAAAAAAATATTATATATATATATATATATATATATATATATATATATATATATATATATATATATATATATATTTCTGATTAATATTTCAATTGCTAAAGAAATATTGTTAATATACAATTGCTAGAAAACTTATAGAAATTTTAATTTGCTTAATATTTACCATAGCATATTTCTGATTATTTGTTTACTTATCAAGTTGCTTACTATACTGTCAAATTACAAATTTGCTTAAAGTGTTTTAAAAAATTGTTAGCACATTTGATAATTTTGTCAATTGCAATTTTTGATCACAAAATTTCTTTCAATTGTAACATACAATTTGCTTCATTTTTAATCACTTAGTATTTTGAAAGCAATCTAGGACCAAAAAGAAAATAGTTTAGTAAAAAGGAAATTGCAAATAAAATCTTCAAATCTAAAGTTTCAAAGTAGAGACAAACTCGGACACAAGCCGAAAGGGTCCTTCTGTCAACCGGGTGTAAATAGCCCTAAGCGACACGGTACTTAGGAGTCTTCGGACCACCGCTAGCTGGGAACCGGCCCCTACAGCTAACCTGAGTTGTTCAACACTTGAAAAACTAAAGATTTTAATATTGTTTAGCAAAGACCACATAAACTATTATCTTAGACATTGTTATTAAATAAATTTATATTTTTTATACTGCAATCATGACTGGTAAGGAGGAATCCTCTACTGCAAAACCTGTTAAGTTTTATGGCTCATACTTTAAAAGATGGCAGAGCCAAATAAAATTTTGGCTCACGACCTTAGGACTTATTTCAGCCATTGATGGGTCCACACCCATCATAAATGATTCTGATGATACTGAGTCTGACATAGGAGTGTCCACCTCCTCGAAACCAAAAACCCCTAAAGAGATAGACTTCCAGTGCTTTTATAGAATTCTAAGCGCATTATCTGAATCCTTGTATGATATATTTTTTGAATACAAGAGCGCTAAAGAACTTTGGAAAGCCTTGGAAGATGAATACGGCTGTGATGATGCCGGAATAGAACTGTTTAATTCTTCAACCTTTAATAGGTATTTCATGGTAGATAACAAGCCAATGAATGACCAACTCCATGAATTCCAAGATTACCTTAGGCATATTTAAGCCAAAGGGACATATTTCTCCAATGAGCATAAAATAGCATGCCTAATAGATAAGCTACCTCCCTCTTGGTCTGATATTTCTAAGGAACTTATCCATACACAAGGAGATCTTACCTGCAATCAAGTCCTAAAGAAAATTAGAACCGAAGAACAAATTAGATTGAGGTCTGTCAAGCCCAGTCCCAAAATATCGAGGGACTGGATGCGCGGCACTGGCCAGCAGCACACACCGATGGACAAACCCAATTTAATGGATCCATCGGGGCGTACTTAAGCTGTAATACAACAGTCAGGGTATACTATTCTCATCCACAGAAAGAATATATCTAAATCAACAAAAGTAAATATATACATCATCATCAAGTCACAAGTACATAAATCGGAGAACAAACCCAATATAAGTCTGATACAACTGTCAAGATACAAAAACAAAGATATCAACAAAAGTACTGAGTATGGAAACAGTATATACTCAGAAATACCGTAGAAGTCACTCGACTGCTGGATCTGGTACTGCTCCAGTGCCTACTACTGTTCCTGCTTCTGCTCCTGCTAATGATCCTGTCCTGTATATCTCTGGGTCGAACTCGTCTGCTAATCCTGGGGACATAATCCGGATCCAGGTCCTCAGGGGACATAGCAAGGTACAAGAAAGCTCAAGCCATAATAATGCAGTGCAGAAAATAAATGAAACAATAAGGTAGACTATATAACCATCTAAGTGATATGCAAAATAAGAGTAGCACTAGAACTCAGGCTGAAACCACTACAAGCTCTGTGTCGGAAAGCCGGTAGTAGTGATATCATGTGGTTGTCTAGCTCGTAGTGAGACTAAGACGCCGACATAATATAAAATCAACATATAGTTGTGTGACTCTCCCCACCCAATGTAATCATGCATCTCATGTCCACGACGTCTCATGTCCATGCCACGCAGGATCATAACTAATGCATCCAGTCATATAATATCTAAGAAAAGGAATAAGTCATGAAAACTGTATCCTATACAGAATCACCATGAATATCTCAGAACGATTCTGTATCATGAATAGTGTCAGGTGTCCTGGGTATAACGTACTTGATAAAGCAAGTACGAGAATGCAAAGGGTCACGACATCCATGTCTATGTGACTTTACACAACTCCGCGTACGGGGTTGGCACCCGACTATAATCGGACGCTAAGTAAGTCACAAGGTCCTAGGTTGAAACATGTACAACAAGTATATATGTCAAGGAAATAAATAGCAAAAACTGCAGAGATTGGCAAGGTACACTTGCTTGGGTTTCCGGCTCCAATTGTAGCTCTGGCTTCAGCGAGGATTGCAGGCAGTACTCCGATTGCTGAAATAGACATCACCATTAGATCCAAAAAATATTAATCAGCTAGAAACGCCTGTCCTTGAGTCCAATTTGGAGACAAGGACAAAAATGACATTTCGGGTCAAAGCGGAGTCCACATGTGGGCCGCTTTGCACCGAAAAATGCGTCAGGGTCAAAGGTCTCCAAATCTGTCCAACTTAGTGTCAATAGGTCAGGAACGATGATACGAACCCAACGGAACTTCCAGAATTGGATTACGATGAGCCGATCAAAATCGCCCGTCAAGTGGAGCCCGTGGGGCCCACGACACGCGATTTTGTCAACGTTCTAAGAATCGAACCAAACTTGGCTCACAGGACCAGCGTATTGCTACGAGTTCGATGGCGCAAGTTTCGTCTCGATCCGACGTGTGTACACTAAGTTACAGCGAGAACCAGAAAGGTCGGATACGGGGCGTTGTCCGCGGATACGCATTGATTCCGGTGTGCACGCATATCCGAATCAACTTCTGTGAAATCCCGCACGTCCGTATCAACGACACGCACGTATTTGTAAAGACTGCACGGGACCAAGTCATCCCGTTTGGCGGGACGTACTCAGTTCCGGGGTAAAACAAGGCGTTGGTTTTCTTGTTTTTGGATCGCGGTTCGCGATCACCACAGGACGCGATGCACCGAGCGGTTTGCACGGGCACCGAGGGGGTCATGCAGGCTACGCGATACAACTGACGGAATAGAAATCGGGGCAGCGAAGAGAAAGTTACGAGTACCTGAACAGGGCTCAAAAACCGAGATTCTTCGTGTTCGACACGACACGAAGTGTCCGGATCCTGTGTCCTAGGGTTAGGGTTTTGAGTCGCTGCGACCGGAGCTGAGGCGGAGGGGGCGACGCTGCGGCCGGAGGCGGGCCGGAGGGGCTTGGGCAGCGCTGGCCGGAGGCGGCTGCGCGCGGCAGGCGGCCGGAGGCGACGGAACTATGCCCCGCTGCTGCTGCTGCTCTCGAGGGTGGAGGGAGGAGGTGGAAGGAGAGGGGCTGGGGGCTGCGGCGTCGCTGGCGGAGCTGGGCGGGAGGAGGTGGCGCGGGCACGGCGGGTAGGTGGTCGGAGTCGGGGGTAGATCTGGCCGGAGGGGAGAGATTGGGGGAAATTAAATAGGTGGAGGAGGGCTTGAGGGAGAGGGAAGACCGGAGGGAGGCGCTGGCTTCGGGCGGCTGCACTGGCGGCGGAGCTGCGGGTTGAGGGCGGAGAACAGGCTGCCGGAGAAGACAACGGAGGGGGAAGGAGACGGCGTCGAGGCGGGGGCAGCGGGTTAAATAGGGGCGGAGAGGAGCTGAGTCGCCGTCCGTTGCGGGGAGAGGAGGAGACGGTGACGGCGGTTGCGGAGGCGATGCGGCGGCGGTTGCGGGTAGCCGGAGCGACGCTGGGAGGTGAACGGGCGGCGGGTCGGCCGGCGGAGGGAGGAGAACAGTCGGGTTAGGGGAGATGAAGCTTAGCGGGTTAATGGGTTTGCGGGTGCGGGTTCAGTCGGGCGGACCCGACCCGACCCGCTAAGGAGCGGTCGGCCCGGTCGGTTCAGCTGGACCAGGTTCAGGCCGGTTCAGCCCGGTTTGAACCCGTTTCAGCCCGATTTATTTTGGGTTTAATTAATTAATTATTTAAAAATAGGTTTTTGGCTTTTAAAAATATTTTCGGGGTCCAATAAATTTTCAGAAAATTACCCTAAGTCTAGTTTTTCATTTTACACCATAAAATATTATTTTCATAATATTTTAATATTATTTATTATCATTTAAAAATCATTTAATAATTAAAACACCTGAATTTAATTACAGAAAAATCTCAGAAAATTCCAGAAAATTGTAAAAAATCTAAATTTAAAATTTTTTAAAAATCAGAGGGTTTACAAGGTCTAAGCCTAAGACTGAATCTAAAGCTAAGGTAAACCTTGTAGAAGGCCAAGAAAAACCCAAATCCAATTTTTCTTATAAATCCAAAAAGAATTTCTTCAAGAAGAAGAAAAACTTTCAGCCTAACCACCAAAACCATCATCAGCAAAACCAAAAACCTAGAAACTTCAGTCAGACTCAGGATCAAAAGAGATTTTGTTTTGTGTGTGATAAAACAAACCATATGGCCATCAACTGCTACCATAGAAAGAAGGAAGCTGTCTAGATCTCCTACAAAGGAAAGGGCTCAGTTAGACCAGAAGCGAACATGCTGCACAAAGGTTCTTCGAGTTCCTTCAGGTCTGTAAGCTTTCAACCCCTTATTAACCTCTCTTACCATTTTGATGATTGGTGGTTGAATTCTGGAGCTAATGCTCACGTTTAGTTTGATCGCTCTTGTTTTTCAAACTATCAGGAATCAAGTGGAGGAGGTGTGACCCTAGGAGATGGCTCAACGGCACAAATTATTGGAAGAGGAAAAGTTGACCTGAAGATGACATCAAAAAAATTTTTAACTCTTCATGATGTTCTTCATGTGTCGTCTGTCAGGAGAAACCTAGTTAGTGGATCCCTTCTTGTAGCCTCAGGATACAAAATTATAATGGAGGCAAATAAAGTAGTATTTTCTAAGCATGACTCCTTTATAGGAAAAGGCTTTATAAAAGACGGCCTTTTCATTTTAAGCACAATGAATAAAAATTTCTAATTTTTCTCTCATTGTCTCTAATATAGAATATTCAAATGTTTGGCATGGCAGACTAGGTCATGTGAACCTAGGTTCTATTAAAAGAATGATAACTTTAGATCTTATTCCCAAGACTCCAATAGATGACAAACACAAATGTGAGATTTGTGTTCAAGCCAAACACACTAAATTATCATTCAAATCTGTAGAAAAAAATTCTGACCTTCTAGAACTTATCCATAGTGATGTATGTGACTCAAATAGGATTTTGACCAGAGGCGGTAGAAAATACTTTGTTACGTTTATAGATGATTATTCAAAGTATTGTTATATCTACCTTCTCAAAACCAAAGATGAAGTTCTAGATAAATTTAAGCTCTACAAATCTGGAGCTGAGAATCAATTAGAAAGGAAGATTAAGATCCTTAGATCCGATCGTGGTGGAGAATATACCTCAAACGAAATGATTAACTTCTGTGAAGAACATGGAATAATTCATGAGGTAACTGCTCCATATTCACCTCAGTCTAACGGAGTTGCTGAACGCAAGAACCGCACTCTGTTAGATATGGTGAATGCCATGCTTCTCAGCTCTGGTGCTCCTGATAACTTGTGGGGAGAAGTCATTTTAACTGCATGTTACATTCTTAATAGGATTTCTAGTAAGACAAAAGATAAGACTCCCTATGAGCTGTGGAAAGGTAGAGCTCCTAGGAGTAATTACCTTAGAGTTTGGGGATGCCTTGCTAAAGTCGGAATTCCCGAACCTAAAAAGAGAAAGATTGGTCCCAAGACTGTAGACGCTATTTTCATAGGATATGCCTTAGACAGCTATGCCAATAGATTTCTAGTGACTCACTCAGAAGTAAATAAAATCTCTAACAATACCATTATAGAAGCAAGAGATGCAGTTTACTTTGAAAACATATTTCCTTTTAAGGATAGAAGTTCAATCTCTTCCGCCATACCCTCTACTAGTTCTCAAGTCCAAATACCAAGCTCACAATCTGAACAAGACTTAGAACCTAGACGGAGTAAAAGGAATATGATTGAAAAAAATTTAGGAGAAGGATTCTTCACTTTTTTGATAGAGGGTGATCCCTCAACTTATGAAGAAGCAATGTCATCTCCTGATGCTCCATTCTGGAAAGAAGCCATAACAGTGAATACAACTCCATTATGGAGAATAACACTTAGTTTCTAACAGATCTACCTTTAGGCAATAAACCAATAGGTTATAAGTGAATTTTCAAGAAGAAACTCAGAGCCGATGGTACTATAGAGAAATACAAAGCTAGATTAGTTGCTAAGGATTTCACCCAAAAGAAAGGGTTATATTATTTTGATACCTACTCTCCTGTAGCTAGAATCACATCCATTAGAACTCTCTTGGCCTTAGCATCCATTCATGATATGCTAATCCATCAAATGAATGTAAAGACAGCATTTTTGAATGGAGATCTAGAGGAAGAACTTTATATGGACCAACCTGAAGGTTTTATTGCTAAATGTCAAGAAAAGAAAGTCTACAGACTAGTAAAATTCCTCTATGGTTTGAAACAAGCTCCCAAACTATGGCACAATAAATTTGACAAAGTAATTTGTGAATATGGTTTCTTGTCAAATGAGTATGACAAATGTATATACTCTAAAGGTACATGTAAAAATTGTGTCATTTTATGCTTGTATGTAGATGACATCCTTATCTTAGGTTCATCACTGGAATTGATAAATATTACAAAGAACTATTTATCTAGCCAGTTTGATATGAAAGACTTTGGAGAAGCCAACTTAATTTTAGGAATGCAAGTGACCAAAGGCAAAGAGGGTTATACTCTATCTTTAGCACATTCAATTGAAAAAATGCTAAAAAGGTTTGAGTTATTTGATAAGAAACATGTTCTTACTCCTTATGACAGTAGTACTGTACTAAAAAAGAATGAAGGAACAACATAAATATTCACAGATGATAGCCTCCCTTATGTATATAACAAACAGGACAAGACCTGATATTGCATTTGGAACAACATAAATATTCACAGATGATAGGCTCCCTTATGTATATAACAAACAGGACAAGACCTGATATTGTATTTGCTATTGGGAGACTAAGTAGATATACCAGTAACCCAAATCAGTCACATTGGACTGCCTTGGATAGGTTATTTAGATATCTCAAGGGCACCATAGATTACAAACTTTATTTTACTAGGCACCCTGATATCATAGAAGGTTATTCAGATGCAAACTGGGTAACTGACTCACATGATATAAAATCTACTACTGGATATGTATTTACTCTAGGAGGAGCTGCAATCTCCTGGGTCTCTTGTAAGCAAACTATCATAGCTAGGAGTACAATGGACTCCGAAATGATAGCTTTAGATACAACTTGCACAGAAGCTGAATAGCTTAAAAATCTTATTATGCATATACATGTTTCTCTTAGTCCTGTTCCTGCAATTTCTATAAACTGTGATAATAAATCTGTTATTGAACTACTAAAGCATGATTCTGTGAATGCTAAGATGAACAGCCACCTGCAGCTGCGCTTCAAGTCAATAAAAAGCCTACTAGACAAATATGTGGTTCTTGACTATATAAAGTCAGAAAAGAACCTTGCAGATCACTTGACGAAGGGTCTGTCTAGGACTTTGATCCTAGAATCATCGAGGGGGATGGGATTAAGCCCATAAGTTAGTCACCAGCAGTGGCAACCCAACCGAGTCTGACTGGAGATCCCAAGAAGCCGGTTCAATGGGTAGAAACAAGCTGAACTTAGGTGACTTTATGGAACACTGACTCGAGATTAAAGTCTCATTAAAATAAAGCCCAAGCGGCTGTACATGTGTACAATGACTCCCCATCCCTATGGTGACAGTGTTCCTGTGTGATATGGTTAGGATGAGGTTAAACTCTTAATAGGTCCAAACTGTAATGCTGGGTTGATTCATATCACCAACCATTAATGACTTATCTATATGAGAGGTCGTGAAGGTCGCGACTATGGGACAGGGCGATCCCAGACAACTCTCATGAATGTGAAAAAGTGCGCATGGCTATTTAAAAGCGCCACCTGATAGACCAAGGACCTCTAGCGTACTATGTGTGCTATTTTTCTAAATCTGGTTCAAGAAGTCTGATTCAAGGCATAGTCCATCAAGCACTTCTTCAGATTAAGGCAATAGTCACTACGTGAGATTCAAGGCTGTAGTCAATCTCATCTATGCATAGTATTTTACTGCCCAGATGCTCTCTCTCTCTCTCTCTCTCTCTCTCTCTCTCTCTCTCTCTTTTCTTCACTCTTATCTCTGTTTCGGAACTTGACCTTTTGGGGGGAGATTGTTGGCTTTGCTTTAGCAAAAGCTCAAGCTCCTTCTTTTCTTTAGTCCCACATCGGATGGGCCAAACCCTTCTTGTGCACATATATTTGTTTCTCTTCTTTGCTCTCTTAAAGTTGTTGTGTGGAGAACCCCTTGGGCCACACGCGCGCGCCGCAGCCGCCGCCCGGCTCGGTTCGGTTCGGTTCGATTCGGCGCGCGTAACGGGTGCGGGTACGCGCCCACATCTGCGGACGCCGAATGCCGATTCGATTTCCTCTTCGGGTTCGGGCTGGGACCCTAAAATTCTTTTTGCTCCTCTTCATTTTTTTCATTTAATTTTCTGAACGTTGGAAAATTAATTTTGTCCGTTACTAATTGTTTTTGAACCGTTAATATATTTTGTGTCCAGGTTCATTCTCTCCTTCTCCTGTGTAACGGCTGAATTAATAGAAAAAATAATTCAGACCGTTACATATTGGATGAATATTATATATTTGACTGGTTTTCTTTGTAACACAATCAGAAAATTTCATCTCTAAACTGTTGCTGCCAACATTCTATTCTGTCCAATCTTCGTCGTTTCGTTCGTCTCCAAGCTCTGGGCATAGCTAAGTCCTGGTCGTTCTCTCCGAGACGTGTGCGACGACGAGATACCGGTAGTGCGGGAGTTTTACCACTAGGAGCTTCGGGAACGTCTGCACACAGATCCCGAATCAACTCTTAGGGCAGTGCTTCATGCACGACTTCCCCAGAGGCCGGTAACATCAGTCTAATTTTATTTTTTATTCACAAATCTTTCAATAAGAAAAAGACAATAATTCTAACAGGTTGTAAGAGGATTGTAGACGTTTGGTTGTAGTCCTAACATAGCCCGTATTTTTTAGATGAAAATTCTAGGCAACTGTTACATACATGGATCGTACGGAACCAATAAATGAATGCTTTCTCTTCCTTAGGAGCTAGGGTTAGATGAATTTGGAATTTGATTAGTTCGACCACAAGAGTATAACTCTGATTCACTCAGAACTAATATTGGCTTTTTTTACAAGACGTTATCAATTTTTTCGTCGGTTATTCAATATAAGACCTCCTAATGTTTAGGTTCCTACATCATCTCTCCTCTTCAATATTATATCATATTTATACTAACGTATTTTCTAAATATATATTTAAAGTTTTACAAACATATCTATAATAAATTTTAATTAAAATATATTCAAATTATATTAAAAAATTTTTAAAAAATTATTTAATTATTTAATGATATTAAAAAATCTTTTCATTACGTTCATCAAACGTGACATGATTTGTTTACTAGAATATTTGCTGCTGATCAAGAGAGAGAGATTATATTCTCAATCACCTTCATAATCCTGCATAATAAAATATAAATAATAAATCAAAAGTTGTCCACGGAGTAACCCTCCATATTATTATTTCATTATGTTTGTTATGTGTTTCTAAGCACTTTTAGTACTTGAAATTTTCTGTTTTGATGGATGAATTAATATAGATCTACATTTCAAAACTTAGAATTTTTATGGGTTTCATAAATTTTTCTTGGTTTTGATCTATTAAACTTGTGTCTTTGAAAATCAGTTTTTGCTTCATGATAGAACTTTCAATTTAGAGCATTTTGGTTTTTGTTTCATCCGATTTGGACTTCAAATGAAAATTTTATGAACAAAATAATTTTTCGAATTTTTGGAGTTTCCGCCATGGCCGAACCTGCTGTTAGAGAAGACGAAATTCGCATGCGGCCAGTGAGCTATGCGGCTGAGAGTGTCATGCGACATGAGAGGGTTATGCGGCCTACTGACAGCATGCGTCCATCTTTTTGGACGCATGACTGCTGATTTACACAAGTGTCCTTGAACACCTTATTCTTTCACTCGCTGAACAAATGAGAAATTCGCTAAGTCCAAGAGACAACCCATGCGGCCTGGAGAGCATGCGGCCATTATTTTTCCTTGGACGCATGGCTCTAAACTGTTGGCACTTATTTCTATGGTTATGTTATTTCTTCTTAACACACTTTATGGCTTGTCACATTAGTCACTTTATGTCACATCACTGACACTTCATTTATTGTTCGTCACTTCTACACTTGTCCCAAGGAGTAAATCATGTGCATGCGATCAAGTGGTTCGGCCTGACTTCATATCCGGCCTGACTTCATAGGAGTTGTGACATGTTGGTTACGACGGGAGACTCCTGTGGGAATGAACACGGTTCAAATTTTCTCTCAGAAAGTTCCTGACCCGATGAAAAAGACATATCAAATAATAATAATAATAATAATAATAATAATAATAATCAAAAGTTTGTAGCCGAGCACAATCACCTTCGTAAACTAAGTTGAGTCTGATGTAATAATGTATGATGTCCTAACTACAAGCCTTACCTAATCTCTACATATATCGATGTTAATATAACTTAATCCTGGTTTTTGACACAGAACAAAACCGACGGTTTGGAAAGAAAAAAAAATCGAATCAAATTCACTTATAAAAATACTAAAAAAAAAAAATTCGACCTTTGTTTCCTTTTTGAGTTTTTGTTCAAAATCAAAAAATGAATAAAAAAATATAAAATTATGCAACTACACTCAATTCTTTATATATATTATGATTAAAAATGTATATATTTGTGTGTATAATTTAAAAACAATAATTCTATATTTTTGAAGTCCAATTTTGATAATTTAACAACGAATTTAATTTTGTTTCCAATTTTAAAATAGGACAATTGTATGTATAAAATTTATATTTTTTTGATACAATTTAACTACAAGTTCAACTTTGAGTCCAACCCATTAAACAATAAAAATAGTCTAATCCAACAAACCGAACCAATTATATCAATTTGGTTTGATTATGACTAATTTTGGTTCGATTTTAGTTTGAATTTTTGGAATTTCTGTTTTTTTTTTTTCAATGTTCATCCCTCGATCCTAGGATGAAAGAGAAATATATCAAGAAGAAAAGGTTAGTTTCTTTTGCTTCTAATTTTGGTGAATCTCCATATCAAGAATCTTTCTAGCTATTTCCTGCTGCTTTTTTTTTTTTACCGAACTCTGCACTTAAGATGACAATTTACTAACAAATTTCAGGAATGTCCCATGCTACAACATATGACATAAATTATAATGCGGCTTAGAAAGAACTCAAAAATAAATAATATGTATCTATCGTCATTGATGCATAAATAAATATACCAATTAGTAGTAATTGAATTCCTTCTAATAATTCCACATGATAAACCAATCGAACTATTTTTTGACTTTCGTTTAAGCCATGACGGACAGTGCTCCTAAGATCATAGAAACAATACTTCAGAAAAAGAAGATTTGTTGCATATCATTAATTAATTAATAAAAAAAAAATAACTATCATATCACATACGTTATCTCTATACAAAAAAAATTCTAAAATCCTTCTGATTATCCAAATATATATTCAATATTTAAATTATATTTAAACTAACTATATGTTATTATCTAACTAAATATATATCCAAAATTCTAAACACATATCTATAACAAATTCTATCAAATATATTTTAATCATATTTAATATAATTTAATTTTTTTAATCTATTTTTTTAATAATATTATAGTTTTTCTTTTCTTTTCTTTTCTTTTGATACATGCGACACAAATGAAAGTCACTAGTAATGACATAATGGATGAAGCGAAGAACATATCGAACTCTGTACAACCAACTGTTTAACAATATCCTCAGTAGCCACATACACCACTACAAATGTAATGAATTTTGAACCTCTTTCATAAAGCATTGCCTAAAAGATGCTTACAAGTGTATGGCGCATTTTCTTTAGTCTCTGCTTAGAGCATCTTTAAAATATGCATTTGGATCATAAGTTAATAATAATAATAATAATTATTATTATAATTAAATCTATAATGAATTGGGACCAGATGAAAATAATAGAAAAATGGGTTGCCGCACGTTGAAACTTTTTTTTTTCCACTCAATTTGAAAATGTGTTGGGAACATCATGGGCCTCCAACTGAGCTCTTAGAGAATCACTAGAAGATGGTGCTCAAAATTTCATCTTGAGACCCAAAATTGAAAAAAAAAAAAAAAAGAAGGGTAAATGTAGAATGTCTTGAGTTTATATGAGAATAGTAGATAATAATCAAATGAGCTTTGGTCCCAAAGATTGTGTGCTAAAAAATTAATGTGGACAAAAAATAATGTAAATATAGAATTGGGTTCCAAATTGGGACTTACTATTCTACAAAATAATTTTCTACAATTTGAATCTATAAATTCTCAGGCCCAACCTATAGCTCATGTGGGTTAATTTAACCTGAAAATGTAAAAATTGAAACTTAGGATGTCTTATTATTCTACAAATTGAGCTCCTACATTCAAAATCTAGAATATAGAAATTGAGATGGACCTTCCTAATGATGCTCTTATAGCTCATATGGTTGGGACAAATATTGTGGGGCTCAAATTGAGTATTAACTGTTCTACAAAATGAGCCTCACTATTGATTTACTATTGATGCTCTTACAAGATCCTATTTCACTTCCAATGAACCTTAAGATGACTCTGTATTTTTTTAATATCCGAGAGTAACTCGAGTTACTAATTTATAAATTTCAGCAATGAAAAAGCATTGGATTACATGTAACATCTCAACCCTTAATTTTTTTTTAAAGGCCTAAACAGAAAAAAAAATATGTATACTTTCAAGGACCTATACAAAAAAAACAAGTCCATGTATCATAACCATATTGCATGTTCTTATTTTGAGTTCCTATCTGAATTTCTGTAACTAAGTGTTGTATGTTCACCTCTTCGCCATCTAACGACAGTCTGGTTCTTATAAAGAGACTCGGTCTAAATTACAATAGTCGTCTAACGACAAGCAGATATTACAATGGTGATAACACAACGAATTTTAGAGAGCATAATCTACCAAATCTGTGTTTGTTTCTTCTTTAGAGGCAAAAAAATATTTACCTTCACCTTACAAGAGGCAAGGGTCAGAATATTTATTGCTTAATAGGTATCCTACGTTTACTTGCCTTTGGTTTCATACTGCATCTCCTCCTATAGTCATGTCTTTATATAGAAACTGCTCATATTATTACTGGTACACAGCATTAGCTTGCTTACATTGAAGTCCTAGCAAACATTATAGCACGCGAGCACGCACACATACACACACAACCCCTTTCACACACACACAACCCCTTTTCTTTTTTGTCTCGCGGAATCATAGTCTTGAAAAAGAAAACGTATTCCCTAGTTCCCTTCATTATTTGGGTGCCAAAAAAGGAAAGAAAAATAATTTCCGAAAAAAGAAGAAGGGGAAAATGGTTTCTCACCCATCCAAAGATTTACTTTCCCGTCCTAAGTATACTCTTTTCCTTCCAATTTTTTTGTCCTTCCCAAACACCGGAAAGAAAAATTCAAAAATTTTTTTTTGATGAAAATTATAATTTTTCAAAGTAAAGAACAAAATTTTGATTTCCTTTCCTCGAACCAAAGATCCATCGTAATGGGGGTAACTATGGTGCATAAGATACCGAATGCAACATATTTGAAAATTTCCGGCTCACCAACACGGTTTTGAATACAACCAAAAGCTTATTTATACATATTTAATACATCATATGCATGTTTTTGGTAGTAAATATTTTCCAAGGAGTTGCATAAATGACTCGATGTAAGTAAAAGTTAGTTTCTAGCATCTCAATTATGTTTGACACAATCACGACCATATCCAATCATGGTTCTCTTTGGAGCCTAAACATAGGTGAATGCCGAAACATATCTAGCATGAGTGTAATAAGTATCATGTCTTATACATATAGGATATGGATACGGACACAGTTCTCCAAAGGAGTATCCGTGCAACCAAGTTTCATGTCCAACCAAACATAGCCTTATCAATGTCGCTTTCTTTCATATGACTCGTGTATGCTTCTCTTTTCTAATCCTCTCTAATATGAATATGATGATTTATGATTCATAATCTAACCCAACCTACTTATAATAACTCTGAAACAAAGCCATGTTAACTCAAAATAAACCTAAGTAGATATTGTTACCGAAAATTGCAAACGCAGATTTCTGGACTATCCAACTTTGACAAGGGTACGCCTGTTTAGAATAGCTAATGCTTCCCCTACAAATGGAAGCACAGATCTTGGTATAAAGAAAAGACTGAACATTTCAGTACCAAAAATGTTGGTTCAGTTGTCAAATTATATTGGCATGGAATTAGATGCATTCTCAGATAAATCACATCTACAACAATGGAACGCGTTAGGAAACCTTCGTTCTCATAAGGTCCTCCAAGTCAGAAACCCTAGTAAATTAGCCAGCCATACCTGGTCATGGTTGACAATTACCCATGAGTAACTATGGCCTTGACACCTTAAGCAATCATAGAACTAAGCAGCACATTCTACTTTGGGCAGGGTGCTCACAAGAGGATACAAGATGCATGCAAGGTCGACCTGCGAAGAATGACAGTGCAGTGACAGTATATCGTGATATAGTTTATAAAATAAGCAGGATGATTGTTCAATAAGATAAAGCATGAGCAACGAAGATACGAAGTATACCTCTACATAGCCACTGCAAGCAAATCTCCAGCAAGTCATTACCAACAATTTTGTTTAGCATCCCAAAAATTTATATTAATATCATCACCAAATTAAATTCAATCTATTGTCTAATAGCTTCATAAATATTCTATAAAACCCTTATGCGTTGAGTTTTTCCCCTTCTTTTTTTATCTTGTATATGCTACGGAACCTTGGATTCCTAGGTTACAATAAGAGGATGGAATTAGGATGAAATTCAAGAGAACAGAAGCTTTAGCAACAAGGGAAGAGAGACTAAGAAAGGATTGGAGAAAGATAGAGATGGATACAAATACAGAAGTAGAGAACAAATTGCTAACTTCAAATTTGCAAAAGCGTGCTTGATATTTCTGATTATTTTGCTCTCTTTTGGTCTATATCTAATTGGCTTCCTAGGTCTGCAAAGACTCTTTGAGAAGAGAGGTATTTCATATTACAATAACCATAGTGAAAATCAATACAGATTTGGAGACCCTTTGCGAAGATCACCCTTCCCTTGTATTCTCCATATTCAACAGTCCTCTTGTCAGCCCTCTTTGTATCTTTGCCGGTTGAATTCCCTTCTTCAGATGCAAAAAAACATGATGGCCAGTTGAATTCCCTTCTTCATATCCAAAAAAGTGTGATGGCTCGAGGTTGAAGAACCCTTCCAATCACTTTTAGTGGGATAGGAGAAAGAGGAAAAAGTAGTTCCGAAAGGCCTAGCTTGCGCGCTCCCCTACATTTCGGTAGCTAGAACTAACACACTTCAGAAGCTACATCCACTATCTGCATTCACCCCGCTCAGGCTAACCTGAGCAAGCAGAACCACGTATTTCTTCCAGAGAAACTCTTTCTAGATGCTCCGGGTCTCCTCCACCTCTCTTCTCCACTTTCATCGCATTTTTTGGCTTACTACTGAGGCAGATCGGGGTTATCAGATCTACTAGGTGAGCTAGGTGCTTCCCGGAGTCGACAGAGTTATTGGCAATGAAGCAATCGTCATCAGATGAGTTTTCCCAGTCAACCCTAATCTTCAGATTCTAAAATTGGAAATCTTTGGAAAATAGAGTCATCGATAGATCAATGCTTTTGTTTCATATCTAATTGAGTTTCTTGAGTAGGACAACCCAAGGATTTGATTTCAATTTAAGGATCTTTGTGCTAATCTTGATGAAGTCATAAAACCATAAAGGCATCTGATTTTGCTAGATTCTCTAATGGTGAATGTCGTGAATTATAGAAGCTTAGATTGCTCACAAGTAGCAGCCATCTGAATATATTTTAGCCAATTGTCTATTGGAGCTTGCTCAACTTCATATGGTGTTCAACAGTTGAAACTGCTGATGCAAAATTATTGGATAGCAGTGACCCCACTCTTAAGGACGTTGGTAGTTATTGATTTGCAATACAAAAATCTATATTACAAAGTGTATTGTATATGACAAATGATTATGAAGAAATGTAGGAACGTTGACTCAAAAGCTACGAATCACTGACACACCAAAATTCATGACGTGTCAGACCAAGGTTGTGACAAGCGCTAGGCACTAGTTGGACGGGCACCCGCCGACTAACGCCTAGCTCGTCTAGGTAGCCACCTAGATCAAGACGGTCAAAAAAAGTAAAAAAAAAAAATTCAAAAACCTACTGAAAATTGCAAAAAATCCATAAAATCCAAAAAAACATGTATAGTCTGGCATCGGGCAAGGTGGGTGCCTTGGTGGGCTTAGGACGGGCACCAGGCACCTAGGCCGCCTTTTAGAATACTATGTCGAATACTCTGCAAAACACTAGAACATACCAATCCGTGCATGAAACATATCATGTCGAGGTCAAGTCGAGAAAATACAGTCAACGTAAAGGAATATTAGATTCTATTTCAGATTGCAAGCCTACTTTGACAGCTTACGCTCGCTCTATCAAGCATTTCCTTGACCTGTTTGTCCGTCTCCAACCTAGTGAGGACGGGCCACAGCTCGACATAGAGCAGGCAGCATTCGACCGCCCTGCGGAGGAGCCAAGATCCTCGTCCACCAGCTCGGCCTTCAGAGCCCAACCGAGTCCAGAACATGCCCAAGCCCCCTCCTCAGGACCCTGCTCCAGTCGATGTCGTCGCTCTCTAGCTTGATACGGGCAGGGATACAGTCCAGCCAAGGAGTATTCGTGCAACAGAGAACGACAGTCTAGTGTGATAGCATACAATAACAAGGCTGATTAACTCGATCAGAAAAGTGTGGGTTTAGCAAACACACAAGAAAGTATACCTCTACATAGCGCCATGATGCAAAATGATCTCCAACAAGTCGTTACCAACAGCTTTGATTAGCATCCCAAAAATCTAATCATATTGCTACAAAATACAGTTCACTCTATTGTATAATAGCTTCATGAGCATTCTCTGAAACTCTTTATGCCTTTTTTCTCTTTTTGGGACTGTTACCTGTTATGGAACCTTGGTTGCTAGGTTACACTTTTTGGAAAGGTCCGGAAAATTAGAAGGGTAAAATGAATAATTGAGGGTGGAAAAGTGAATCCATATGGTGAGTGGTCTCCCTATTTTCCTTTTCCTTGGGAATCATTTTCCTTTCCTCCTCATTTCCTTTGCATCCAAACACAGGAAATGAATAACTTCCCATATTTTCTTATGGGAAAAAGCTAGATTTCAAGACCCTTTGGGAAGATCACCCGTGTTTCTCCATATTGAACAGCCCACTTCTCAGACCTCCCTATCTCGTCGTCGTCTCCACCTCTCTTCTCCACTTGCATCTCATTTTTAACTTTCTACAAAAGTGAGAGGAGCGCTAAATGTTTTCCACAGTTTGATTTATTGGCAACGAAGTTATCTCCAATATTTCTTGATGTTTTTCCATAGAGGTGTTTTCTTGTCAACCCTAACCTTTATATTCTAAAATTGGTCTCTTTTATAATTGCCTATTTCTATATTTTCTTTGGATGTCCTTGTATTAGAAAATAGGGTGAGCTATTGATAGATCAATGATTTGGTTTCATATCTAATTTGAGTTTCTCGTTTAGGAGTCTCAGGACTATACAAGGATTTGATTTCAAGTTTTAAGTATCTTTGTGCAAATGTTAATAATGAAGTCATACAACCATAAGAGCCATCAGATTTTGCTAAATTCTCTAATGGTGAATCATATAAGCTTTAGATTGCTCCAGTAGTAACCAAATGAAAAAAAATTAGTCAACTATTTATTGGAATTTTTCAAGTTTATATGGTGTTCAATAGCTGACACTGGTCACTGGTGATGATAAAAATACTGGACGGCATTGACAACTCTAGGATGATGGTAGTTATTGTTTAGCAATACAAATGTTTTAATTACAAATTGTAGAGTATATGACAAATGGAAGAAATGTTGGAATGTAGACTCAAAAGAGAAATTGCAATCAAAGGTGAAGAAAGATTAGATTCTATTAGGATTCCCCCCATACATCATGATCATCGGTATTCGAATCACAGGTAAATCAACATCACTTTCCATCTCATACTAGTTATAATATGGTGGTCCATCACAACCTCATTTTCAACGACATTGTGTATACAACTCAAGCAAGCAAGCAAGCAAGCAAGCAAGCAAAGCAAATTCATCTCTATTAAAACTCAGTTACCGCATGGCCAAGTCCACGAATGCAAGATGAAGATACTCCTTATGCATCATATATCTCACTGTTCCCTCTCATATTTCTTCCTACCATCAGCAATCATTACATAGTCCTGCAATCCTCATAGCTATCAGTTAAACACACACAAATTAGCCTAATAAATGCAGCTTTACATGCTGAAGATTATTAAATATCAAGAAATAAACTGATTTGCTGATAATGTAATATAAGTTAGAAGTTTAACATTAAAATGCACATGGTGGAAAGCAACTCAACAAAAATAAATTTCATTGGCTCACGTCAACAGAAGTTAGTATTATGAATTGCATAGGCACTGCATAATTACAAGGTACAGCTCAATAGAAGTTTGTATTCTGAGCTACTTCATCAGTAGCATGAGTGCACAAGAGGCAAGAAAGATGGCACATAAATGAAGTCTTAAAGATGACCCAAGAATTGCTCAAGCTTAATTTATTTTTAAACCAGCCTCCAGTTAGTCGAGAGCTTTACCTAGCTTGGAATGTCACATTGTTTTAAAGGCACAGTTCAGCTTAATTAGGCCAATCCTAGTTAACAAACAATGTTTGAACTTGACCTGTTTAGGCTTGCTCCTAATATAGGAAACTGCACTAGGTGCAGTATTTAAGAGCAAAACTCTGAAAGAAGAAGCCAATTTGATACTTAATTAGAAGTACAATTCAAACACAATGAGTAATAATATAACATAATTACCAACCCTAAACAAGACAAGTTAAGAACGGCTTTAACTTGAGCAGTCATAAATGCATTAGTTGACTAGATAACTTAAATAAAATGCATTAAAAAAACTGCCTCCAACATGTTCACAAAAATAGAGGAAAGTGCAGCACCACAAACTATTGTCTTCCATGAAACTGATAATCAAGCCTAAGATAAAAGATTCAAGCCTAAGAACAATAAATTCAAGCCGAACTAGAAGAAAACAAATTTATAATAGACAAGTACCAGACCTTGTAAGGTGGAGAAAGTTGAATGAACTCTAAGCATTAATACCATCAGCAACAACAGGATTTTCTTCTTTCCCAAGAGCAGCCACAGCTTTCTTAAGAATGGCTTCAACAGGCAGGTGAGAGTTCTCTACAGCTTTCGAAATCGATGTCCATCTCTCCCCATGCTTAGGCTCTGCAGCAATGCATCTCTTCAGGACATCCTTCTGGTTTTCCTCGGGCCCATGCTGAAGCTCAAACTTGTAGTAGAAGGCCCAGAAATCGCCAATATCAGGGGCAAGAGTTACTGCTCTATTGAACCAGCTCCTCGCCTTGTCCACCTTCCTGTCCTGCCAGAAAAGTTTTGCGATGGCCGCAATGACATGAGGATCATGATCACACTTTTTAATAGCATCAGTACTCTTTCTTTTCCTCTGAGCCCTCGGAACCATCTCGATGGAAGCAGCCCACAGAATCCCACTGTATGGGCATTCCTGCAATGCCTTAGCCATTAGTGAGTCTGCTTCCTTAGTGTTTCCGTGCCTATATTCGGCACGTATAGCTGCAAGCCATAGCTCAGGATTCTGAGGATTCTTCTGCCTTGCTTTAGTAAGAACTGCACGAGCTGTGCTTAAGCCACTCATACTTTCTTCCAAATTTGCCAGGGAGAGCCAAAGAGGAACGCAACCAGGGCAGTGCCTCAAACCCATATCATAAGCTTTTTTCGCCTGTTCTCGACGACCCAACCGGTCCTCCATCTGGCCGAGCATCAACCACAGCTTAAAGAAAGAAGGGAAGAGCTTCCGCCCTTCTTCCAGCAACCTCCTCTCCTCTTCAGTGTTCTTCAGTTCCCTCTCAACAATAACAGACTTCATCCACACCCTTTCCGTTCCCCCTCTCTGCCGAGCTTTAGCCAGAAGCATCCTTGCCCTCTCTTGCTCACAGTTCTCAAACTCAAGCTTGAACGCTGCCAGCCAGATCTCCTCGGAGTTTGGAATGGCAGCATAAGCTTCCTCAAGAATTAATCGTGCAGCATGCACATCTCCAGCAAGCCACTTCTCTTTTGCACCCATCAGCCATAGAACCTCAGCCTGTGGCCTATAAGTAACAGCTTTCCTTAGAAGCTCATCAAGAGATTCCCTAGTCCCATGGCTCTTCTCGAGCTGAGCTGCCTTGAGCCAAATGCTTTTCTTAGTGAGGAAAACCTTGAGCGCATGTTCATAAATTGCTCTTGCAGTCTCGATTGAGCCTCTCTTCTTACACTCCTCAGCGTCAGCAACCCATGTCCTCTTGCGATCTTCCTCCTCCACTCCAATACCAATAGTGTGATCAATTATAGCTTTGCAAGTCGCCACTGACCCAGCTCTCTCTGCAGCCTCTGCCTCCTTCATCCAGGTCTCTCTATCGATGTCCACACCTTCTCTCTGCAACGACCTTATACCCCTATCGATGACCTTGCCAACCGACCCAGTGTTTCCATTAGCCTCTTCAAGCTTCGCAGCTGTTATCCAAATTGTAGGCTCCTTGGGCAGATTCTCTCTAGCTTTATTAAGCACTTTCTTGGCCTGCTCATAAGTTTCCAATCTAGCAAGAGCCAGCCACAACTCAACATGAAGCGGGCAGCACTCGACCGCCCTGTGGAGCAAAAGGCTCGCATCCTCCTCACTCGCCAGCTCAACAACAGCCTTCCAAAGCCTAACTGAGTCTGGAATATGCTCAAGCCCCTTCCTCAGGACCCGGCTCCGGTTCATATCATTACTCTCCAACTTGGCGGCCTGCATCCAGAGCTTCACGGAGTGCGGTATGGCTTTGACCCCTCTTGCAATCACAGCCTTAGCCTCATCCGGGTTCGCCAGCCGACAAGCTTCGAGCCATACATCCTCACTCTTGGGGCACTCCTCATACCCTTTCTGAATCAACTGCCTCGCGGCAGCGATCTTGCCCGCAACCTCCTCCAACCTTGCAGCGGCAATCCAACCCGGCGGGTGCTTGGGATTCGTCTGCGTCACCGACTTAAGCAGAAGCCGTGCTTTCTTAATATCGGAAATCTCGGCATCGCTGGTGATCTTCATACTCTTAAGATCGGTCAGATACCCCTTCGGATCAACAACAGTCAGACCCGAGACCGAATCCGACAACCTATCGAGCTTCAACGAAAGCACGGTCCCTCTCCCTTCTCCGACCGCAGTCAGATCCGTGACGGGAGTCTGCGACCACGGCGTCTCCGTACCGCCCACGGCCCGGCTCTTCGGATCGAGGGCCGTAACATGCTCCTGCTCCTGCCTCGCCTTCTCGAGCAGCGTGTCTGGCACCGGGACGAAGCTCTCGAACCTCTTCTTCTTGTTCCTCAACGTATAGTCCCCGATCTCCGGAATACTGTCCCACTGCTCGGCGCTCATGTCGGCGAGCTTCCGCTTGAGGTCCGCGAACTGCTCCGTAATTTTCGGGTTCGAGGCGCGGTACTTCTCGATCTCCTGCTTCAGCCTCGCCTCCCGCCGGTCCTTGCGCCGCGAGTCCATCCTCTTGTCGATGCTCTCCCACACGGCGTCCGCCTCCCTGTCGTCCTCGTCGTACTCGGCGGAGGCAAAGAGGCCGACGTCGTTGCCCTCGAACTCGTCGAACTTCTGGTTCTCGTCGTAGCCCTTGTCCTCGGCGTCGGCGTCCTCTTCCTCGTCCTTGCCGCCGCCGCGGCCGGCGGGGGCGGGAGGGGCGCCGATGGGGGAGGGTGCGCCGGCGGCGGCCGCCGCGTTGCGGTCGGGGAGGTCGGGGGCGGATCGGGCGGGACCGATGTCGGATCGGGTGGTGAATCCCGTGGCGCCTCGGCCGAGGCCGGCGACGTAGTTGGGAGGGGGCTTGGAGTTGAGGAAGTCGTAGCGCGGGGCGCGGGGGACAGGAGGGGGGACCGGGGCCGGGGGCTGAGGCGTGGTGCCGCCATGGAAGGGGATGTGGAGGGTTAGGGTTGAGTTCGCGGTGACGGAGAGGGAGGAGAGGAGGGTGTGGTCACCGCCGGCGAGAACGCGGCCGGAGTGGAGGAGGCTGCAGCGGAGGGGGAGGCGGAGACGGTGGCGGAGGAAGAGGAGGGAGGTGGATTGTGGGTTGAGATCTAGGGTTAGGGTTTTCCCATCTAGGGTTTGGACGAAAATCATGGCTTCGGTTTGTGGTAAAGGAAAGGTGCAAAGAGACTTTCGACCTTTGGCTTTGAGAGGCGGTTGATGGGTAATAATACTTGGGGTTAATTGGCCTTCTAGGAAATTTGTGCCACTTCTATTCTATTCTATTCTATTCTATTCTATTCACCTTTGGATTTGCGTTAGTATGTAAACTTTAACCTATTAATAAATTGCACTTATTTTATGGTATTTGGTAATAAATTGCAATTATTTTATGCTATTTGGGTAAGCAAATAATATGGTTGTTTGATTCACTGCAATATAATCGTAATATAATCAAATGAAAACTATTTAGGTAGAGCAAATAATAGGGTCTGTTTGGTTCAAACTAATATAATCGTAATAGAATCGAATGAATTTTTTTTTCCATTCGATTCCACTACGAATACATTGCAGTGAACGAAACGATTTTTTTTCTATTTTTACTACTTGAGAAGAGTAAAATCCATTATTATTTTTACATCTTGAGAAGAGCAAACAACAATCCCCTTTACACACATAATTACCTAACTACCCATATTAAGTTTAATGAACAATTTGAAGTAGTAAACATAGATAATAATATTTTAGGAACAAAAACTTTCACGATGAAGCCTCATTTTTCTTATTATATAGTAGTATAGATTAATTTAATAAATAATTTGAAGTAGTAAACATAAATAAGAGTATTTTAGGAACAAAAATATTCACGATAAAGCCTCATTTTCCTTATTATATATAAGTATAGCTTTTATGGTTAATTATGTTGTAATTGGCAATTTTATTTGCTTAATTACATAAGATGAGAGAATATGTTAATCTTAGTGTTCGTCATTACAAGTTGTGAATGAACTTTTTTTTTAAACAACGAACAAACAAGTACAAAAAAATCCTAGACAATATCTAAGTACAATATTTTTTATCTAGGTCATGACGATGGAGATCGAGCGCTGCAGTGGCTCATTTACTCCGTTGATGGTCTGACGAGGGAATGAGGATGCTCACCTCCTCATCAAAAAATCACCCAGATACAATGATGATGTCTTTGGTGTTAAAACACCAAAAAGCCCCCTTCTTCCTGCACGTAGTATACACTAATCCCCTCCTCTTTGATCCCAGGTGTCACCTAACAAGTTAGGTGGAAATATAAATTTATGCAATTGTATAAATTTATGAAGGATCTAAATGGAAAAAAATTTAGACAATATAAATTTAATGCTTCCTAAGGGCTGAAATAAAAATAAAAAAATCACTCATTTAAAAAATATAAAGAGTAGATTATAACTAGAATATATATATATATATATATATATATATATATATATATATATATATATATATATATATATATATATATATATATATATAGGGTATGATACTTCTGTTTTCTCTTTTTTGAGCTTGTGTGCACATACGTAGCTCGCCCCCTTGTAGGCATGCTACCCTGATATTTATAATTATCGTGCTGACGGACTATTGATGCCGCACATGCCTCTGACTCCTTCAATAGAATGTGGTTGTTACTGTAGTCGTATGCCACGGGCAGGCTGCAACGTGGTCTTGGCTAAGATATGTTGTTGATGAGATCTCGGAGTTATTTTTGACCCGTTGTGTGCGTGACTTGGTCTGTTGGACACGTAGTTAGCACTGATCATGTGAGAAATCTTCCTCGGTTGTAACGAAAAGATCATGTAGGTTGAGAGCCACATAACGTCTTGGCCGCATAGCGTTGTGGTCGCATACGTGATCTTGATTAGCCTTGATTGCATGGATATTGTAGCCGTACGATATTGTGGCTGCATACGTGCTCTTGTTTGGCCTTGGTCGGATGGACACTCTTGCCGCATGATGACGTGGCCGCATGGGTATGTAGCCTCATATGAGTGAGCACGTGGCATGGCACGTCTGACGAGGCTATCAATGAGTTGATATAACTTTTCGTCTTTTCTAAGTCTCCGTCTTCGCGAGTCTCGAAGCATCTCAATATGATGAGTGATGTGTCAGAGAATCTGTCAGGCATTGAATGTCATGTCAAGGGGATCTTATACGGCTCCCATGCTCTATAGTTGTTTAGGCCACATAGGATGTACTATGCGGCTTCCAACTCCTTGGTTGATCAGGCCGTATGTGGCTCCTCTGCGGCCTATTTTTATTTTTGAGGGAGGTATGGCCTATATGCGACATGTATGATTTTCATGCTTCTACAAGGCCCCCTTCAAAGTTTCCGAAATGACAAGTTTGGAATACTTTGAATAAGAAGTGTGGTCGCATGGTATCATGGTCACATAGATGTCTCTGACAGGCTGTCAGATTATTTAATGCCTTAATTTGCTTCGATCCTCGAGCGGATCTCTTGGGGATTATGCACTGTCAGAGCATTACATAGATCGAGACATATAGGGATTCAAATCATTCTTTATCATTATCCCTAGCCGCATGTCGTCGGCCTATATATAGGGGGTTTGAGGAGAGAGAAAATATTTTATTTACCCAATTTTCTTCTCTTCTTCCTTTTTGCTGCTGCCATGTCTCCCAAGGTTGCCTCCTCTGCCGCCGCCACTGCTAAGAAAGCCCCTAAGGGCAAGGGCAAGGGCAAGGGAAAGAGCAAGGGGAAAGGTCGTGTTGCTGCATTGGACCCTTCGTCGCTCTCCACCAACGTTTAATTGTCGATCAAGGGTAGGTCCTGTGGAGACGAAGTAGGATTTTTGAACACATGTGCTCAATTGGATGCATGGATACATTTATGCGCCAACTTCTCACTGTCTCATGGACAACATGTCTCATGGATGAGCTCTGCCGCATGGATGCCTTGATCACATGGCTGACTTGGCCGTATGGGTGTAGAAGCATGAAAAATACGTTGGGAGGATCTACGCAGCCTCTTGATGCAGAGCAGCGTAAACAGAGGCCTTCAGAGCCATCAAGCGTGCAACAGAGCTTTTTTCCGCTAAAATACAGCATGAAGTATAAGCTCAAAGGACCATCCGCGTAAGTGCAGTACGTCCAGGCCGCTCCAGCGTAAGAAAGAGTTCTTCATCGCCTCCATGGCGTAAAACTCAGCCGCTCTCAAAGCAACGTTAATGCGTACGAGGAACGCTTCGTCTTCCCCGAAATGAACCTGTCAAGTCACGCAGTGAACCTGGCCTCTGACTCCTGATAAAAAGTGCTGTACGGCTACCCAGACGACGGCTGGAAACGATGGCAGACCCCTCGGGATGCACCCCACAGTATGATGGCGGATCTCGACATTTAATGCAGAGGATTTGGTTAAAATATCACTAAACCGTCGGTTACCAAAGTCCCCCCAGTGTAAACCGCTCTTTCGCGTACAAGGGAATACGCCGCCTTGTTTTACACAGGCAAGCATGAGCCGTTTTACGCCCCGCGGTAGATAAACCGCCTGCCACGTCAAAAGCTGCACTTCGTACAGGGCCCGAGGCACGTCTCTACGTCAAATTGCACAGAGCGGTGACAGTTTCCCTCAAGACACGTCTCTGCGACGGATGCACAGAAGGGCTGCAGACCTTCAAAATACGTCTCCGCATTTAATGCACAGGATGGTGGCAAATCTCTGTAAGAGATTTGATTACACCTTCGAAAGCCGTAATTCCGGCGAAGACGTCCACATCAACACTCTGGCACGGTACGCAGCAGCTTCTACGCCCATTCAGGATCTGTGCTCATTCGGCTTCAAACGTCCACTCAGTCTCTACGACTGTTCGGCTTCTATGCCTGTTCGGCTTCTACGCCTGTTCGGCTTCTATGCCTATTTTGGCTTCTACGCCAGGGGTGACAGTCATTTGGCTTCTACGTCAACCTCTTCTACACGAGGGATACCTACCTACGTGGCTTCTATGCCGTGATCTTCGCAGCAGATATACGCGTTTTGTCCCCTTAGTTGGACACGCGTCACATGCTCACTCAAAAGGTCATTTATACGCATGCATTGGTTATTTTAACCGTTGTGTAAAAGAGTGCTGTACTGTCCACTCCTCGGTTGTTACACCGACGGAGTGGTCACTGTCACCAAAACTCTATAAATAGAGACCCCTATCAATGGGGAACAGGGTCGACAATTTAGAAGATCGAACCAGGTCGGAGAATTGGTAAAAAGAGAGAGGGAGAGAAGGAGAGAAGAGTCCGGAGCTCAGACAAAGAGTAGGGATCGACGACCTTGGCATCGTGCATCCACCCTCTCCTGCAACCTTCGAAGCTGCTTCCCGTCTTCCACGGCACTTCTTCAACATCGTGTGGTCCAAGGGCTAAAGTGATCGACTGCAGATCAGACACCTATAGCAATATTTACCCAGATTAAATAAATTATACTCCCATATTCTCGTATAGGATTACATTGTACAAGTTTGTTTGTAAACCAAAGGGCGCGGGTTTCGCATAAACCCTGTCATTGAAATACACTTTTATTCTTTCGTTTAATACCACAAACAAGATGGCGACTCTGCTGGAGACATCTTTCTCTTCTAACGAGGAAGCAATTGCTCAACACGATGCGGTATCCGTAGGATCCGTGAAGAAGACACTGGTCGTCCAATTCGACCAGTCTGCCTACGAAGACATGCTTCGGACTGGGGGTAGCTCTCACTCTCTCTCCGTCCAAGACAACAGGAAGCTGCGCAAAGTGTGGATGCCCAAGACATCCTCCGCCATTCCTGTGGACTCTCCGATCTCTCCGATCTCTCCGACCAATGAGGTGGTAGCATCGCTCCCTTTATGCCCCGTACATAAAATTCAGTCTCCCGCTACGCGCGGTACAGATAAAACTTTGGACAGAGCCTCAGCGCTAACCCAGGAGTATCCACTGCGCTTTACGCGCAGAAATCAGTCTCCCGCTACGTGCGGTACAGACAAAACTTTGGGCAAAGCCTCAGCGCTAACCCAGAAGTATCCACTGCGCTCTACGCATAGGAACCAGTCTCCCGCTACGCGCGGTACAGACAAAACTTCGAGCAAAGCCTCAGCGCTAACCCAGAAGTATCCACTGCGCTCTACGCGTAGGAACCAGTCTCCCGCTACGCACGGTACAGACCAAACTTCTGGTGATGCCTCAGCGCCAGGACAGAAGTACAAATCACGCTCCAGGCGTAAGACAACATCTGACCTCTACGAGGAACTAGATGAGCACCGTGATTTCCGCGAAGGGAAGCAGGCAGCGGAATACTCGACTCCTCGGCCGTTACACCAGCGAAGGAGCAATCTGCCTATCCTCCGGATTACGCGGGAAGCCGACGGCCAACCGAGGACCTCTTCAGCCTTACGCCACTCTGAGCGAATCTCCAATTTATGCCAGGCAAGGTCCAACGACGTAAAGCAAGCTCAAGTTGCTACTCCCCCTGACCTGAGCAAAAACTTAATCCAGAAGCGTAAGGAGAGGGGACCTTCCAACATGTCTATTACGCCCCTAGCGAGCAATGTTGTAATAGTCATAAAATTATGATTGATTGTTGCTGTTCTAAAGCAAAACGACCGGTTTTTGACCGATTGAGCTACTCTCAGTCTTTCCCGAAAGAAGAGCCCGTGTATGCGTCCGTGAACATGGCTTCTCACATACCTAGAGGAGGGCCGAGCTCAAGACGTCATCCCTCAGGGCCTCCGAGCCGAAGAAGATTCGAAGACCTCCTCAGGAACACTGAAGCTGGGGTGTTCCAAAACACCCGTGCAAGGTCACAACAACCGGCTTCGTACTCATCTGATTCCGACATTGGGGGTCGCCAATCTCCCAAATCATATGCTGAGAGTATAGAGTCGACTTCTGCAGCGACCTATGCTTATCCTTCGAGGACGCCCAGGGAGATGGGAGTCTATGCCATTGAAGACGAACGCGAGAAAGCTTCGCCATCAGGAAACGCGGAACAACGCATCACTATGCTGGAAACGTCTCTGAAACAAATGCAATCCGTAATGGAGAATATGCACCAGATGATGCTAACTCAACACGCAACTGCCATGGCTCAAGCGTCGGTCCCGCCAACTCAGATACGTGCGGGGGTGGACTTGCCACCATCCAACCCAAGCCAAGAGCCTGCTCTAGATCAAGAGTCAGCAGTTCCTCCGCTTCCTCACTCGGTGAATATATTACCTCCCGTTGGAGTCACGATACAACAAACTCCACACAACACCGTAGCCCCGCTTCCAACTGAAAATCTGATGCAGGCAGTGCGGGAGTTGAAAGCCCAGTTTGACACCTTGAAGCACAAGGATCAGCTCAAGAAACTGGGAATCAACCAGCCTTACCCAGCTATCTGGGAAGAAGTCCCTTTTCCTCCGAAGTACAAGCCTCAGACTATGGCTCTGTTCGAAGGAAAAATATCGCCAAGTCAATACATGAACTATTTCAGTATGATGACGGTGTTGCTACAAGGGAACGACGCCCTCCTCACTCGGGTGTTCAAAGGCTGCCTCTCAGGAGTAGCCTATCAGTGGTACCGTAGCTTGGCGGACAACTGCATTACTTCCTTCGAAGACTTCAAAGCTTTATTCTTCATGCGATTCTACGAGGGTGGGATGGACATGTCTATGTCCTCTCTCATCAAAGTCAAACAAAGGGAAAAGGAGGACGTTCGCACCTTCATCGAACGTTTTCGTCAGGCCACCTTACAAATGCCTCCAGGAGTTCCGGACTCGGCATTAGTAGACATTTGCAGGAAGAACCTCCTTTCCATAGTCTCGATGTTTACAGGACCATATCAGTTCCATGAGTGGCCTTCGTTCATCATCTCGGCAGTGGCCGCCGAAGACAACAGTCGCAAGGCGCGCGACAATGGCATCATAATCTCCGCCTCCGACAGAGGCAAAAGGTTATCTCCCAGCAGCGACCATCCTCGCAGCTCCAAGGGGAAAGAAGCTCTGACGGTCAATACGTCCAGACAAAAGACGGCGACGACCACGCAGACGAAGCCCGGGACTTCCAGGCCGGTCGAAGTCTACTCTTTCGACGACGACGATATCCCTAGTATATTCGAGTGTCTCGTCAAAAACGGCAAAATCACCCTTCCAGAGCTAAGGCGGCCCCAAGAAGCCGACAGTACTGACGACCCCAAATACTGCATCTTCCACAGATACATAAACCACCCAACAAAGGCGTGTTACATACTGAAAAGGAGGATCCAGGGGTTGATCGATGCTAAGGCCATCACTCTGCACAACACCGAGAAGACGGTCACGGCCAACATGATCTCTCTACGGTTCGACGATCTGCCTTCCCAAGAGGTCATGAACGGTGTCACGCCCATTTTCTGAGCTATGATGGACATCGTCAATCTTCCTCCATCTAGAAATCAAAATCAAGACCTGGTACCCCTGACCACCCGGCAGGGCGAGATTATATGGGTTCATCCAGATTTGGTGTCAGAGCTCGAGGAAGAGACTAAAGCTACTAAAGCTACGTCTAGAAGAAGCTCCAAGCGCAAACCATGCCACATGGTCGCAACTTCTTCGCCATCAGACGAGGACGAGGTACTTGCTGCAACCCATTCAGGGAAAGCCTACCTCAACGACTGCAGAGCAAGTTAGGAGGATGCACCGGCGGACGCTTCAACTGCCAAACCTTCGGGACCAGGCCCCGTCGTACCAGAGGCCAGCCCTTCAAAACTGACGCCGGCAGACAAAGGGAAGCAAAGAGAAGTGCGCTTTGATAAACCTATGAAAAACATTCCAAATAGAGATTTTGAGAAGCTATACAACTTCGATATCCTGGCCCAACTGGCTAATACACCAGCCAGGCTCTCCATCTTCGAGCTACTCAGGCTCTCCCAAGACACTCGTCTAGCCTTGAGTGAAGCGCTGATGCAGGCAGAGGCATGCTTGACCCAGCTCAAGTCCCCCGACGAAGAACCAGTGGCGTGTCCTCAATGCCACAGTGTGATGGAGGTGGTCCCAAATATCACCTTCACCCAAGACGACATGCTGTTAAAACATAATAGACATGACAGGCCCCTCTATTACACCGGGTACGTCGGTTCCATGGAGGTCGACCGGATTCACATAGATCCGGGGTCGTCGATCAGCATCATCCCTCACAGTCTGCTAAGGCCGCTAAGAATTCCTACCAGCGAACTGGCTTACACTACCACTACAATCGTGGGTTTCAACGCTGGAAGAAGTAAGCCATTGGGGAAGATCCGCTTGAGAATCCAGATCGGCAACCTTAGATCGATGGCCACATGTTACGTCATCGATTCAGAGATATCCTACAATATTTTGCTGGGAAGACCATGGATCCACGACCACAATATCGTTCCTTCAACCCTACATCAATGCCTTAAATATGTAGACGCACAAGGGACCGTACAAACGGAGGTGGCTGACCTAAACCCGTTTAAAGGAATAGAATCCTACTATTCCGATGCCGTGTTGTACTCCCAAGACCACACGGAAGAAGCGCCAGGCGAGGCAAAGGACGAACCACTCGTCCAAGAGCCAGAAGAGCCCTCTGCCACACTGCCGCTGTCAATCAAAGTGAAAGGACGAACCACTCGTCCAAGAGCCATAGGGCCTATGGCTATCCACCTTAACAAGACCAAGTCAGGAGAAGGGAGTGATCCTCTAGTAATCACTTTGAACCGGAAGCCTCCACCCTTGGCCATCAACCTTCGGCACAACAGGCAGCCGACTGATGTAAACGCAACCAGGAACGGAGTTCCAGATGATAATAAACATCCTCTTTTCCGGTACATCGGTGCTCAAATTCCGAAACAGGAATCTACTCCCCATGATGAAATAGAACCAATAGTACGAAAATTCTTGGAAGCTATAAACTCCTACCGTCCGTATGTCTGGGAAGTGGCATCATCGTCCAACGTCGTCATGACATATGGGCCACACGAGGATTCTATCTTCATCGTCCCGCCTACCTGTAGCAGCCAGCGTTCGATAGTCTTCGGCCGCATGCGCAATCAACCGACTGCCCAGGAAGATCCTTTCGATAACGATACTGGGAAAATGCAGGTTCACCGATATAGCCCATAAGCGCTAAGGATCATGCAAAACATGGGCTACGACTTGAAGCGCAAGCCAGGCCTCAACTACGGAAGAGGCAGACGAACACCGCCGTGCGGCGACCCTCGCTATCAGCAGACTCATTTCGGGTTAGGATATGCCACCGCCCTTGCGACTTCTAAGTCAGATGAGGACATCTTTTCCCAGAACAGCTCGTCGCCCTCCGACTCACCTGATGCTCTCGAACAAACACTATCAGTAAATATGGTGGTGACAGATCCCTCAGGAGCAGATGAGCAGGACCCGAAGCCGTTTGAGAATGACTCTTGGGCTCAGCAAATGGATACGTAGTAGGAATTCTGCTTCGAGCAAAGAGAATCTCCCACCAAAGACGAAGTTATCCAAATCGATGTTGGGGGTGAACTTTCGCCAAAGCCAATATTTATCAGTAACAACCTTCCCTCAGCTGAAAGGAAAGAAGTTATACAGCTGATAAAGGAATACATCGACATCTTTGCATAGAATTATGAGGACATGCCAGGCCTGGACCCGAAGGTAGCTACTCACAAGCTCAATATATTGACCGATTCGAAGCCAGTAAAGCAGCACCAACGCCGGTTCCGCCCGGACATGATGGACGCCATTGAAGCTGAAGTCAAGAAGTTGATAGCCTGCGGTTTCATCCGGGAAGAACAACATCCCAACTGGGTCGCCAATGTTGTCCCAGTTATGAAGAAAAATGGAAAGGTACGTATCTGCATCGATTACCGAGATCTGAATGCGGCCTGCCCCAAGGATGAATTCCCTCTTCCCATCACTGACATCATGATCGACAACACCTGCGGCTTTGAACGCATGTCTTTTATGGACGGGTTCTCAGGATACAATCAGATCAAGATGCATCCTGAAGACGAGAAGCACACCGCTTTCTGGACACTATTGGGAGTATATTGCTACACGGTCATGCCCTTTGGATTGAAGAACGCTGGGGCTACATACCAACGAGCTATGAGTAACATATTCTACGAGCATTTACGCAAAACAGTGGAATGTTACGTGGACGACATAGCCGTCAAGAGCCGCCTCAAAGGTGATCACATTCAAGACCTGAGGACGGTATTCGAGTTAATGCACCAACATCAACTCAAGATGAACCCTACGAAGTCCTTTCTGGGTGTATCTAGTGGCAAATTTCTGGGATTTGTCATTACCGCCAAAGACATCCAAGTGGACCCTGATAAAGTCCAGGCAATCGTGGAAATGCGACCGTCCCGTAATCTTAGGGAACTCAGGGGATTTCAAGGACGTCTGGCTTACATCCGGTGATTCATATCCAACCTCTCGGGAAGATGTCAGCCCTTCTCTCATCTCATGAAGAAAGGTGTATCCTTCGTATGGGACAAAACCTGTCAGCAAGTATTCAGAGATATCAAGCGCTACCTCACCAGTCCACCAGTTCTGGTGCCTCCCGTTATGGGAAAACCGTTCTTGCTGTACGTCCGAGCAATGGATCATTCGCTAGGAGCTCTTCTCACACAGAAAAACGATGTAGGGCATGAACAGGCTATCTACTACCTCAGCAGGATGATGGTCGGAGCCGAACACCGGTACAACCCAGTGGAGAAAGAATGCTTGGCTCTGATGTTCGCTATCCAAAAGACGCGGCACTACGTCACCGGCCAGACTATCCACATCATCTCCAGGATCAATCCTCTTCGAGTACTGATGAGCAAGCCGAGCGTTCTTAATTTTCGACTCGCAACTTGGGCGATGCTGTTAACACCATATGACATGGTATACGTGCCGCAGAAGTCCATCAAAGACCAAGCGCTGACCGACTTCCTAGCTGCTCATCCGATCCCGGAGACCTCCAAACTATACGAAGACATCCCTGATGAGGTTGCAGAATATAATTCCGCAAGGGAAATTAACGTATGGCGAATGTTCTTCAATGGTGCCTCCAGAACCGGTCCTAAAGGAAACATCGTTTCAGGAGTGGGAGTCATCCTGGTCGCCCCTGATCATCTCGTCATCTACCGAGCATATTCTTTTAGCGAGCCCTGCTCCAACAATGTGGCAGAGTACAACGCTCTACTGATAGGGCTCCAAGTTGCTAAAGAGCTGGGGGTAGAGTCCCTGGAAGCTTTCGGTGATTCTCTGCTTATCGTCAATCAAGTCAGGGGAATATATGAAGTCCGGAATCCAGACCTCATCCCCTATCACCAAGCGACGGTCGAGATAGCCATGACATTCAAGGAGTTCTTCCTAGAGCATGTACCTCGATCTCAGAATCTGGAAGCTGATGCCCTAGCCAGTCTAGCTGCGGATTTAGCTACTCCCGTAAGAAGGTAGGATTCGGTAATCCTTCTTAACAGAGATTTATTCTGTGTGAAGAACAGCTGTCACATAGAACGCAGCTACGCTGTCAACACCGATCCTTCTACGAGAGATTGGACAAGTCCCTTCATAGATTTCGTGGCATACGGAATCTTGCCGGAGGACCCCAAAGAAGCAGTATCCGTCAAGAGACGATCATTACGCTTCTACTTTGATGCATCTTCACAAAGCCTATATCGCCGGACCTACGATGGATTACTATTAAGATGTCTCTCTAACGACGAAGCACAACAGATTATCCGTGAAGCTCACGACGGCGTGTGCGGAGCGCATCGACCCGGTCCTAAGCTACAGGATCGCATCAGGAGAATAGGCTATTACTGGCCTACTATGATCGCAGATGCAATACGGTATGCAAGATATTGCAGAGCCTGTCAGGTTCATGCAGACTTCATACATCAACCGTCTGAACATCTACATCCTACGGTCGCATCCTGGCCTTTCGAAGCATGGGGTATGGATATCATCGGTCCTATTCACCCGTCTTCTTCCAGGGGTCACCAGTTCATACTGGCCATCACGGATTACTTCTCCAAATGGGCAGAGGCAATCCCTCTCGCTGAGGTAAAGGCATCTAATGTGATCAGCTTCATCAAGCATTACATCATTTATCGCTTCGGGGTACCCCGGAGGATAATTCACGACAATGGGCCTCAGTTCATCAGCCAAGCGTTTCATCGATTTTGCGATAAAAATCGGATACACAATATTGCCTCTACGGCATACTATCCAGCTGCTAATGGTTTGGCGGAAGCTTTCAACAAAACCATTATCAAACTCTTGAAGAAATTCGTCTCTTCAAACAAGAGAGATTGGAATGAGAAGCTATGCGAATGTCTCTGGGCATACCGCACAACGGTGCGGACGCCGACAGGCTGCACCCCGTTCTCGCTGGTCTACGAGAGCGAAGCAGTTCTCCCCATTGAAATCCAGATCCCGTCGCTCAGGATAGCCGTGACTAATAAGCTGACTCGAGAAAAGAATGACCTGTTAAGGCTCCAAGAGCTGGAAGGACTAGACGAGAAACGCCTCCAAGCTCAACAGCACATCGCGCTCTACCAAGCACGTATTTCCAGAGCTTTCAATCATAAAGTAAAGAAAAGGGTGTTCAAAGTCGGCGAGCTAGTTCTAGCCGTGAGAAGGCCGATGATCCTTACTCACAGAAGTAAAGGCAAATTCCAGCCCAAGTGGGAAGGTCCTTATGTGATCGAGACAACGTTCTCGAACGGCGCTTACAGGATAGCCCAGCCTAATGGAGACCTGTTAATGGCTCCTATCAACGGCAAATTCCTGAAAAGGTACTATGCTTAATCTCCCCTGCTCGGGTGGAATATAGCAAGGATCTCATATTCTGACAAAACTACTCCCAAAATAAAACTAGTTGGGTCATATACTATCATGTCTGTACGACCTCTGAATAGATACATCCTGCTAAGAAGTTTATCGAGAGTCTATCATGTCCATACTACCTCTGATATTACTCTCGCCTAAAAACTGTCATTTACATTCCGAAATGACGGGTCCACAAAAGTCAGAAAAGAGTCGCCTTTATTTATTCCCAAAAGGGAGGCAGAATTACATCTGGGCAAGCAAAAAGGGAAAGGATACATCATGATGGCGGAGTAGTCAGATTGCGAATCAGCCGCTCCAGTGCAGCTATCCTCTCATTCCTAAGAGCCAAGGCGTCGGCGCGAGCCTGCTCCAGCCGTGCCTCGGGGGTGTTCGTAAGGGTCAGATCAGCCTTTGCCCGAAGACAGCCCGTACGATCAGCTTCTGCATGGTCCAAATCCTGTCGCGCTGCGCTCAGACGACCAGCCGCTACCTCTAGACCCGCCAACGACTGAGAAGACCACTCCTCTGCCCGAGCGAGTTTTTCCCTCAGCTTGGAGACCCTCGCGGCGTTCCCTTCATGCTCGGAGCGACACTGCGTCTCAACAGCAAGAGCCTCTTTCACGACAGCTTTTCTCCTATCCATCTCCAGCTTATGCGTCTGGATAGAGTTGTCTAGGCTTTCCAGCTTTGTAGCAAGCCGTGCAGTCATGAGGTCGAATCGAGCTTGGACATCAGCATCGAGGCTGCCCTGAGTCAGCTGCAAGTATTCGGTAATGGGTTGCTCTAACCCATTAACCACCGCCTCCAGGGCGTCAGCTACCCCAGGATCACCAAGCTCCCTGACAGCCCCGATCGAGAACTGAGAAGTTTTCTTCAGGCGCTCGAAGTCCAGACTCTTCGCCAACACCATCGATATCATCGTTTTCAAACCGGCGTAGAAGAGGCTAGTATGCTGCTCGGTCAATGCAGCTAGACCCGGCTGAACGCCAGGAGTGGTCGCGATACTAGCGGGTCCCTCTCCAGGAATGATTGCAGACGAGGTGGCGACAATAACGATCGAAGTCATCGGCATACTCACTTGAGGCGAGGTCACGATGACAGGTTCGTCCTCTTCTGGAGACGACGAAACCACTCCAGGTGAACTAGCCCCCGAGGATACTTCCTCCTCGAAGTCGGGTACCCCCGTGTCATCACCAGGACCCGGAGCAGAGCCAGAAGGCACTCCAACGCTGTGCTCCCCGTGGACGTCATCCCCTGAAAAGAGGACAAGAAAGCCTATATCAATATAATAGTAGTCTTTCTAAAGGGAGACCTAAAGACGACATTTACCCGGAGCCAACGGCATATATGACGCATCTGCACCCGAGGTAGCTAAACCATGCCTTAATGACGCGATGCGAACCGTCATACCTGGAGAAGGAGGTGGGCCGACCGACATCGCCAAGAGTTCTGTCAAGCCTTCACCAAGACGCGGTCGAGGTTCGTCAGCAGGAACCTCGCCAGGCATGCTTGCTGACACAGCAGGAACTTCACCCGCTGCTGACCTCGGGAAAGATTATTCCATCTGTTGCGGCCATACAGGCAATCTCGTTCTGCTACCTGGAGCAGTAGCAGCGACAGCAACCTCTAGCGAAGATTCTCCGGCGCCACCCGCCAGAGCTGAAGAAGGTCCCTCTCTAAAAGGCGAGGAACCTCCAACCAAAGTATCATCCCTGATATGGGGAGATGAAGGATCAACCCCGGGAGCCTCAACACCAAAAATGCGGAGGGGACGAGAAACCGTCTCCTTCCTCCTCTTACGAAGGGAAGCTTCCTTCGGAGCAGAAGCCAGCCGCTTCCCAGAAGAGACTACCAGAGCCCCCGTAGGCGGAGGCACTTCGCACCTCGGCACCGGCACCAGAGGCTCATCCGGAGTACCAGACTCCTCACCCTAACCGAGGGGATTTTAACTCTTCCCCTAGGCTTGGGGGAAGGCACCCTGAAGCTTCCACGCGTGTCAAAATCGCGATGGAATGTGTTAATCGCCACATAGAACTGGGCGTAGGAATGAAGGATGTGCAGCTCCGTGGAAGTTGTAACGACCGGCACGATAAAGATTGCCCCCGTACAACCCATGATGAAATATCGCCATCCTCTAGCTCCATCAATGAGTCCGTCCCTGGACCTGAAGCTGGTAACGGCATTGCCTACATGCAACTGATCGTACCCAAACTGCCTGGCGAACCGACTAGGCAAGTAGGGCTCGAAGAAGCAGTGATCTTCGCTCCTATACAGCAGATAGGAGGGTCTAATACAGACCAACCAGTTAAAAGCTTCCGGGGAAAGGTCGGTCTTCTCTCCACCTGAATCCTCAAGCCGCACCCCTGATTGATTATGATATACGGAGGGGACAATACAGAGGATCTTCTAGCCATGGCTGAGGTTCAACACCAGCCGACAGTCTAAGACTGTGTTCACATTCCAGGAGGAATCCTTGTAATTCAGCAAGAATATACCCCCCGAGCTGCTACCGGAGCCAGGAGACATCACCCGGGGATTGTGGAGAATTAACCATCCCATCAAGTATAGGTATGGTAATTCCACCCTGGAAAAACTCTCACGCTGAGCTTCGTCGACGAGCAACCCATCAGTTATGGCTCTCAGGCCAGCCTGTATACGGCACACCATGGCGGGAAGCAAGCCCAGTCTTGCCCCGAACACCAGGCGCACTGCCGGCCACAGGATGTTCCGGTGAATATGGTCCGCGGACGCTGTTCCAGGCACTACTACTCGACGCAGCCATATGGAGAGGAAACCAGCCAACTGGGCTTCCTTAGACAGAGGCCGGCGACAGCGCCTCAAGTAACTACAGGCCTTAGTGCCTTCGGGGTACTTTCCTACCCCCTCGACGAGAATCTGATCCGGAGTTGTGGCCTCCTCCATAAGATCCTCGACGACCTGGGCGCTAAGTACGTCCAAACAGTTCACGGGCTCATTTTTGCCCCCCGAGGCTTTCTCCGACTTAGCAGCCCTAGCTCGGTGGAAGAAGAGGTAGGACATCCACTTGGTGGTATTAGCCAAATCAGAAGGGTCGTTATAAAAAGCGGTGCACGCGAAGTATTGACACATCAGCTCCTGATATACTTCCGCCACCCGAGGGTCCAAATCCCCTAACTCCCGGTTGGTGGGAACATACTCTTCATATGGGGTATCCCCAATCGGCAGTCTCGAGACAACTGTCATCTCGTGGAGCGCCAATCCCAATTCCCCCAGTGGAGTGGCAAATGTCCCAGTGAGCGGAATGTACCTCTCCATCAGCGCCAGGAACAAGTTAGGGTTCAGAGGCAACCCAACGCTCGTCGCACTCACAACGGCATATAGCCCAATGACCTCCAGCTCTCTCCGGAAGTGCTTCAAGGCCCAGCCAACTAGGCATGTCCATCGGGAGTTTGTTGGGGCGATCCACCCATTACACCGAGGATTCTCCTTGGGATATACCCCGCCTCGTCCCATGAAGTCGTTGCAGAAGGTCGACAATTGGACCGGCTGGATCACCGAGCTGTCTTCACTCGGGACACTACCCGGGCACAGTCCCCGGAACAACGTCACAAAGCCGGAAGGGCGACTGATAAACGACCCCCGGTCAGCTCCTTTGAGATGAAAGATCTTCCCCGGCTTACCGTGAAGATCAGGAGTCAGCATCCACGACATATTCCTGGGATGCGTCGCATGGGAGAAGGCCAAGATGGGATAATCCCTCGGCATCGTTGGCAAATACAAAACTAAATTCTCGGCAGGGAAAACTCAGGGCTCCCTCTTGGGCCTCGTCTGGGACTGTTTGTCAATCATGTCCCCAAAGAGGAAAGCCGGCTTTATGTACTGCTCCCCGTCTACGTAGGTCAGGGGCTCGCTATTAATCATGCTCAACAGTGTCCGCTCGCCCTGAGCCGATATCAGAAATCCCCTTCCCTCAGAATACTGGGGTCCGGAGATGGGAAATGCCACGTGGGACAGATCCTCCAGATAATTCAAGTGCAGCATCCCGGCAGCGGATCCCATCACCTCGGCCAGTGGAGACTCGCCCAGATCAACTACAAAAGTGCAAGGGAGATATGTCATTACAAATCTTGCACAAACGTACAGACCAAAGAAATGACAGTCTGTGCTCTACGCAGGATCGTAACCATTTGGTTATTTTACGCCGGAAGTCCCCTCCACAAGCGAAAAAATCAAAATTTATGATATACGCCCATTTTTGATAGCTAGAGCTTTTACGCTCAGGACTACGAAAATATGGAGTCTTTACGCTGGCACATTAGAAATATGGGCGTAAAAGATGAAAACGCCTCCGTGCATCATCTTCCTCCAAAGAGGCTATCAGCACAGAAGACGACCTAGCGCGATCACGTTCAACGTGTGCGAAGGATTTTTCGTCGTTTTTGTCACCCCAAAGGCTCTACCTCTAAGGTTGGGTGCGCTGCTCGTCGGCGGGATACTTTGCTCGGAAGAAAGTTTGCCTTGCCCGACCAGAGACTCCCTCGCCGGGGCAGAAGAATGAGATGAAGAACCTATGCTCTTTCCCTTAGCGGAGGGGGTTTGTTTCGGCGCCATTTCTGAAGACTCGAAGTACTCGGAGAAGGAACGAAGAAAAACTCGAACAGTCGAAAGCTCTCTTTCGCAGAAGACAGATAAAAAGTTTTTCTCTCAAAAAATTGGGGTATATATAGTCCGGGTCGACTCCTCGAATCCTCGGACTAACTCCTCGAGACCCTAACCAAATCTCGCAAATTGGTTATGATTGGATGCTACGTCAGCCCACTACCCTTGGAAGACGGACAGTCAGCAAATTCGAAAGATTTTTCGTGCAAAACGGTTCAGCGGGTTCTACGCTAAAGGAGCTTTCTACGCTCGACAGCAACTGATCTACGATTTTACGCTCGCAAGCTACAAGTCTATGATTTTATGCCCGGATGCCTTTGTGCTCGGTAGCTTTTATGCTCGAGAGGCCATAAACCTACGACTTTACGCTCAGCAGATACCAAATCGACGATCTCACGCTCGATGGCGCTCAGTTTACGCTCAGAAGCAACAGATTCGCAAACTTCACGCTCGAAGAAATTTTCTTTTCAGGAGCTACAAATCAAACAGTTCTACGCTAAAGGAGTTTTCTACGCTCGACGGCTACGAATCTACAGCTTTACGTTCGACAGTTATAAGTCTATGGTTTTATGCCCGGATGCCTTTGTGCTCGGTAGCTTTTATGCTCGAGAGGCAACAAATCTACGACTTCATGCTCAGGAACCACAAGTCTACGATTTCACGCTCGATGGTGTTCTACGCTCACAGGCTACAGATCTCCAGTCCTACGCTAAAGGAGCTTTCTACGCTCGACGATGACGAATCTACAGCTTTACGTTCGACAGCTATAAGTCTATGGTTTTATGCCCGGATGCCTTTGTGCTCGGTAGCTTTTATGCTCGAGAGGCAACAAACCTACGACTTCACGCTCAGGAACCACAAGTCTACGATTCCGCGCTCGATGGTGTTTTTCGTCCAGAGGTTACAGACTGATGATTTCATGCTCCATGACTTTCCGCATATTTGAAATAGTCCCCAAAGCGGTCAATTGCAAAAAGTTCACACAGAAGATACTCGTTCTTGACCCAAAGCATCCCAAGTACCCGAAACATACAGAGTTCAAACATTGAGAAATTACTCTTCTCGGGTCCAAAATTGGAGGTTCATCCAGACTCCAGTCTGAACATCTCGTCCATCAAGATGGCAAACTCAGTTAGACAGCCATTTCTCGACCCTGTTGCAAGGGATTTTTCGGGAAGTCATTCTTGAAGACAAAGTCTGAACAAAAATTATGTTCATCAGAGAAGCAACAGTTCAGAAATTCTACGCGGTCCCTCAGTCCTAGCAACAGGACAGTTCTAAATATTCAAAATGCTCTACAGCGTTCTATGGACTATTCGCTATGCGTAAAGGACAGGACCTAGCACTCTTTCTACAGAGTCGGCGTAAAGATTCAGACGTGTCGAAGCTACACATATTCAGACTTTACAGCAACATATGGCAAGATGATCATATGGAGAAGAAGACGATTTTATTAAAAGATTAAGTCATGATTACATATGAGAGAAATCCAAATCTACAAGGGTTTTCTTTTCATTTTTATGATTACAACTGAGGGAAACTCTGTCTACAAAAGGAGATACCCCCTCGTCGTCTGAAGGCCGCCCCCAGGATCCGTTCTACCGGGTTCTCGCATCAGTGCGGGTCTTCCTCTTCTTCGAAGGAGATGATCAGTGGCGAGAAAACGATAGAGTTGGGGCTCGCATAAATTTTGCAGATCCCATGCTCCGTGCGCCATGGCGGATTGGGTTGAGGTATTAAACCCAACTCAGTCCGGGGAGACGGCTGTTACAGCTTGTCTTCTCTCTCATCCCAGAGAGTATAAACAGGAGGAGACACCGCTTGCAAGCAGTATGGTCTAATACGACCCTTCCCTTCTCCTGGAGGCAACGCCATATAAAGTTGCTGATTATCCCGAGCAAGGGAGGCTAAGATATCCTTCCATGATCCATCGTTGCAGTGGACATTTGCTCGAAGACGCAATCTTTTTCGGCTCCCTACATGCTGGAAGAACATGATCTCCTTCTTCCTCAGGTCAACCCGACGAACTCTGGCGATCATCTCTGCATGGTGATGGGAATGTGGTGAGAACAGGTTTACCCCCCCCAGCCTTTTTATAGGCAAAAGAGATCACAACGGTCCCCAATAAATCTGCCATAAAGTCCGCATCGACCGTTTCTACGCTCCATTCAGAAATGTTTCGAGTTACGAGGGGTCGTTCATGCTTCATTCAAAGCGTTTCAAATTCCGAGGAATTTAAAAGCTTTGAAGGGGGTCTTGTAGAAGCATAAAAAATACGCTGGGAGGATCTACGCAGCCTCTTGATGCAGAGCAGCATAAACAGAGGCCTTCAGAGCCATCAAGCGTGCAACAGAGCTTTTTTCCGCTAAAACACAGCATGAAGTATAAGCTCAAAGGACCATCCGCGTAAGTGCAGTACATCCAGGCCGCTCCAGCGTAAGACAGAGTTCTTCATCGCCTCCATGGCATAAAACTCAGTCGCTCTCAAAGCAGCGTTAATGCGTACGAGGAACGCTTTGTCTTCCCCGAAGTGAACCTGTCAAGTCACGCAGTAAACCTGGCCTCTGACTCCTGACAAAAAGTGCTGCACGGCTACCCAGACGACGGCTGGAAACGATGGCATACCCCTCGGGATGCGTCCCACAATATGATGGCGGATCTCGGCATTTAATGCAGAGGATTTGGTTAAAATATCACCAAACCGTCGGTTACCAAAGTCCCCCCAGCGTAAACCGCTCTTTCGCGTACAAGGGAATACGCCGCCTTGTTTTACGCATGAGCCATTTTACGTCCCGCGGTAGACAAACCGCCTGCCACGTCAAAAGCTGTACTTCGTACAGGGCCCGAGGCACGTCTCTACGTCAAATTGCACAGAGCGGTGACAGTTTCCCTCAAGATATGTCTCTGTGACGGATGCACAAAAGGGCTGCAGACCTTCAAAACACGTCTCCGCATTTAATGCACAGGATGGGGCAAATCTCTGTAAGAGATTTGATTACACCTTCGAAAGTCGTAATTCCGGCGAAGACGTCCACATCAACACTCTGGTACGGTATGCAGCGGCTTCTACGCCCATTCAGGATCTGTGCTCATTCGGCTTCAAACGCCCACTCAGTCTCTACGACCATTCAGCTTCTATGCCTGTTCGGCTTCTATGCCTGTTCGGCTTCTATGTCTATTCGGCTTCTACGCCTGTTCGGCTTCTATGCCTATTTTGGCTTCTACGCCAGGGGTGACAGTCATTTGGCTTCTACGCCAACCTCTTCTACACGAGGGATACCTACCTACGTGGCTTCTACGCCGTGATCTTCGCAGTAGATATACGCGTTTTGTCCCCTTAGTTGGAAATGCGTCACATGCTCACTCAAAAGGTCATTTATACGCAGGCATTGGTTATTTTAACCGTTGTGTAAAAGGGTGTTGTACTGTCCACTCCTCGGTTGTTACACCGACGGAGTGGTCACTGTCACCAAAACTCTATAAATAGAGACCCCTATCAGTGGGGAACATGGTCGACAATTTGGAAGATCGAACCAGGTCAGAGAATTGGTAAAAAGAGAGAGGGAGAGAAGGAGAGAAGAGTCCGGAGCTCAGGCAAAGAGTAGGGATCGACGACCTTGGCATCGTGCATCCACCCTCTCCTGCAACCTTCGAAGCTGCTTCCCGTCTTCCACGGCACTTCTTCAACATCGTGTGGTCCAAGGGCTAAAGTGATCGACTGCAGATCAGATACCTATAGCAATATTTACCCAAATTAAATAAATTGTACTCCCATATCCTCGTATAGGATTACATTGTACAAGTTTGTTTGTAAACCAAAGGGCACGGGTTTCGCATAAACTCTGTCATTGAAATACACTTTCATTCTTTCGTTTAATACCACAAACAATGGGTGCCTAGGCCGTATGGCTGACTCGGCCGCATGGGTGCCTACGCCGCATGGTTTGCGTGGCCGAATGAGTGCCTAGGCCGCATATTTATATCCTCATTGATACTTCTCAATGGTTCTGATCTAACTCCTTTATGGTTTTTTACAGTGACTTTGCCCGCCACACCTTCTGGCGAACTGGTCTTTGGGCACAACCCGCTACCCTTAAACATGAATCTTGGGGACCTGGCTGTGGCTCTATATAAACATGTTGACAAGGATCTTCCGCCTGAGCGACAACAGAAGATTGCCGAGCAGACTCCTTCCTTCTTGTTGAGTATGTCACGACCCCACCCAGAATAAGGGCATAAGTGGTAACAACACCCAGCCTACGCCGCAGCATCGGCGGTAGAACACCGTCTGGGTCAATATAACTATCTATTCATCTCACACAATATATATAAGGTACCTGTCATGTCATCTCAACTCTAATTGGATGAATAATATAATGTGTGATAAATAATAATCAATACTCAATCATAATATCAAACTAGAGGAAGAATGGCACAATATGGATTAGAAGAGAAGAAGTACAAGTGTCTTAATACAAGTCCAATCTCAACATAAGTCTCGAAATAATACAAGCCACAATTTAGATAAGTAGCACAAAAAATATTATTAAATTACTAAATAAAATAACTAGACAAAATAACTAAATTACCCTTATTTGAAAAAGTGAGGGTGATAGAGTCAGATCAACTCGGGGGAGATCCCCGCTAAAGACGGGAAGCACTTCTTCAAGAAGTCGTACTTCTTGTTTGGTGATGCATTAGAATATTCTCAGCCCGAGATGGGAACGGCCAGGGAGAATTGGTCTTTCACATTACGCAAGACAGAGATGTCATTTCCTGCCTTTGAACTTCACATGTCTTTGTCGAACCTGAAGGTGATGAGGGGTCAATGGCAGATGGGTTGGAATTTGACCCCTAAGCCACAGGGGGCACTCCTTGGCAATATCCGGTGTAGTACCAAAAATGACAAGGGGAAGTTTTATTGCGCGAAGGAGTCGCCCTCGTTCTCCTTGCTGGGACTGAAGCACGGTCTCGTCGAAAGTGACCTGGGACCAAACCTCAGCGTATATGAGGCAGGCACCTTCCTTTATCAATTTGCCAAGAAGGGAACATATCCCACAGGACAATTGTGGGCTCTCAGCTGGGCGCATTATAATGCCTCCTAGTGCCGCCTGACCCAGTAGATTCTAAAAAATTACGAGAGGAAGCTCAGGACTGCAGACTTTTTCTTTGCCGTGAGGGGTACATGTTACGGTTTGGAGATGAACCGCCCTCTGTTCGTTTCCCTGATGGAGTTGTATAACCTTTGCACAAGGACCTTTTTTTACGCCCGACGCCAATATATGACTGGCCTTGCATGAGATGCATGTTGTTTCAAAACTCCCTTGGGGTGACAAACCTTACGAACAGTATACTGCGAGCAATAAAAAACTCGGGGAGCTAAAAGCAAAGAACCCGGAGATCCTGGTGGTGTACCAAAAATTGTTATGCCATCACTGCATTTGCCAGAGGTCTTCTCCTCACATTACGACTTGGACTCGCTACCTCTTTCCGGAGTCGAAGGGGTCCAATAGAGTTCATATTCGGGCGTCACGGTACCAACAGGAAGTGGCTGATTTCATTCGAGCGCAGAAGGAACTGGCTGCCGGGGATGAGGAAGTTGAGGGCTCCTCGGAGGAAGAGGACGGACCACTTGACGAGCTGAGTGGCCTGGAAGAGGAGCTTAGCTACTTTTATATGGACACGCACAAGTTGTCCCTTATGGCCGTGCTGACTGGATATCTGATGCTCTGGTTGTGCAACTGCGTAGTCCCGGGCAGGCCTAGAACGATATAAAGGATCAGTCGCACCCTCATTCTACCTGCCGTAAAGTTGGCTTTCGACCATAAGCTGGCCTTCTACCGACCATGGTGTGTTGCATTCATCGTGGTCTTCGCAACTTTGCCGATAAGGTAGAGGACCATCCTGGTAAGGGACATTTCAACAGGGTCGAGCTCCCTTACTATTATTTGATGGGTTGGATTCTCCTGTATCATGGGTCCTTGATGAGCCCTGGGACCGATGAGGACATAGTGGCCGCAGATGCCTCAATCCGCAGGTATCGGACGATGAAGCAGAAGTACGATACGATCCCCGCTGGTAGAAGAAAGCTCTCATTCATGACTGGATGGACCTTCTTCACGTCCAAGGCCGAGTTTACTAACGACGAAAGAAACATCATTCACTATGATAATGGAGGAGCGCCTCAAAGTCTGTCTGGTTGGCTCTTCTGCTAGCTCCAAGTCATTCATCTCTTATCTAGTGTATCAGAATAAGGCTGCTATTTTCGTGGAGCCTTACTTGCCCAGCCAGTTCACTTGTCAGTTCAGCTACACTCAGCTCTTGCTGGTTCATCTGAGTGCTTCTCTCAGATATAGTGGCAGTTTGCTTGACGGGGCCCGAGCATAGAGTCACTATAATGCTACTGGCACCCAGGTTCGATTTTAATTGCCAACAGCCGAAGTCATGCTAAAAATATTGTACACAATAACGAAGTATTATTGCACGACGAATGCTCCGTCGACTAACTTTGACCCAGAGAGAGGTTTTATTGAAGGCACCATGTTGATGGCACTGGATGCAAAAGCGTATAGGATGCCCAAGAAGGGCAAGGGAGTGGCCAGACCTCTGATCATAGAGCTGGAACCGTCAACCGGGAAGGAAATAACGTCTCCTTCTGATGATCCCCCTCCTGCTAAGTGCAAGTCAAAGGTCGATACACATCATGCTCGCTACTCTAAGAAGGCGATGACGGATGTGGTACCAGAGGTGAAACCTGCGACAAAGTCGATGTCCCTTGCGAAGAGGATTATGAGCAAATAGGTAGGACCCCTTGCACTAGTAGTTTTTGAAGCAGAGCCTACTTTAGATGCTATGGCGGTATCTGTAAACCATCTTAGTTTGATTCTGCCTGGTCCTCTATATAAATATCTTTCTTCTGGTCTGTTTAAAAATTTGCAGCCACAGGAGAGAAGGGGCCGTCCCATGTGAACAGCCGCCTCGATGGTTTATTACGTCGAACCAGAAAAGGAAACCCTCCCAGAGTCTGATGTAGGTACCTCGAAACCAGTTCCTGAGTCCTCAGGAGCTTAGGGCTCGGATGCAGCTTCAGCAGAGCAGCCTTATACCCCCTTTGGAGCACATATCCGTAGATAACATAGATGCCATGGGAAAGGCTATGACAATGTTGGACGAGCCGCAACATGTGTCGCCTCCCTCGGGTATGTCATTTCGCAACTTTTTAATAGATAAAAGTTTCTAGCTTCAGCTTTCAATTCTTCGGGTGAAGTTAATTATCAGTTGTTCTGGTTCTGCAGACCCCGTCTCTCCCTTTAGAATCGTGGACGTGGCTGCCAAGAAGGGTATCATGGAAGAAGGGGACAATGAGCTTGTTAGGAAGATGCCTAAGTCTCTCCCTAGCTCTGGTAAAGGACCCCCTGTAGTGCCCCTACGGAGGCTGCGATGGAGGAGATTCCTACTATTGCAAGTCCTTATGGTGAGGCGGCTGCTCCCCCAACCGTTGCTGCTGGGGGCTCCGCGGCTAAAGCCTCTCTGGATAGCGGGGTGGTAAGCCGTCACGAGGAGGCCATTCCTGTCACTACCCGCACCCGGTTTAGGAGCACGAGTACGTGGGTACATCCAGCCTACGCCATAACATCGGTGGTAGAACGCTGTCTAGGTCAACAATACTATATAAATATCTCGTATAAAATATATATGGTACCTGTTATGCCATCTCAACTCCAAATAGAGAACAATGATATATGATAATGATAATCAATACTCAATCACAATATAAAACTAAAGGAATATAAGGCATAATATAGAATAGAAGAAAAGAAATACAGAGTCATAATACCTCACAAGTCCAAGTCCAATAGTCTAATCTCAACACAATATCTCAAAATAGTATATGTCATAAAGTCTATCTAAGATCAATACAAAATCATAAAGATCAATCTAAAATTCTCCAACAAGTGGTACTATATCAAGAGGCTCTATAGAGCAACTTATGGCCCATAGTAGGTGGGACATATCTGCTCTAACCAATCATCTGAAAAATATATCTAGTCAAAATTGGAGCGAAGTATAACCCAATAGCAGTTCCAAGTTAATTGATAATAACTATAAACAAAAATAAAGAATGAAATATAAGACGAGAAACAAGGAAACAATATCAACTATGAAAGAAAAAAGACAGATAATCTAGAGCAATATGGTAAACACTGATCTCAATGTAATAAAAGAGATGCAATAAACTAGAATATAGTGAAGAACTGTAACTACACTAAGTATTTAAAATACTAGTTAGATATGTGACCATATTAGGTTATCAAGATCTACTATCACGATCAATAACACAATCATATGATCAATGTGATTGGCTGTTCTATACAAGAAACACAATCATTTAAGATTGGCTGTTGTCTATAAGAACATAATCATTTAAGATTGGTTGTTGTCTACGGAGTAACACAATCATATGTGAGGTGTATGATTGGTTGTTGTCTATATGATGCAATACAATATTCAAGATTTTGATCACATATCTATTTAGTACTTCCCATGCCCCCAACCAATACTCATGGATCCGATCATGACATGTCACGAACACGAATATAATATGAGTACATGAAGAACACGAATGTACACGAATGAACATGATCACAAGAAATACCTGATGTACACGATAAAGTACATGTGAAGGACTATCCAAGGTACACGGTAAGGGGATGACATATCCTGACAGGATCCATAAAGTACCAGTCTATGTAACCATTGTGTCAGAATCAAGTAAAATATTTATAAATACTTGTATTATAGTAATTATAAAATAATAGAAACTATCAGAGAATGTACTCGCCTTTGGTCTGGAGCAAAAGATGTCACTCAGTGTACGAGCTGGCGTCACACACATACCTAGATATGAATGGTATGTCAATAAGGGTGTAATAAAGTGATAATGAGCTACAATGCATCAAATATAAGATTCTAGGCTATTTCTAACTAAACTACATCAAACTAGGTCATTCACACTAAGTTAATTAGTCTATTTTGGTCACTAACTAGCTAGCACTAGCTATCCTTCCTAACTTTAACCAATACTTTATATATATATACTAACTAGTATATAATTAACTAACTAACTTAGAATTTATACTAACCTAATACACTAACTAATAACTAATTGGTAACAATACACTTAACTAATTGGTAACATCACTAACAGACATTTCTATATACCTTTCTATATAAACATTTCTATATGCTAACTGATACTCTAATTAACTAACTTATATATAATACTCTAATTGATACTTGCATCACTAACTAATATCATATATAGACACTAACTTATCTATAATACTAATTAACTGATACTAACTTCTATTTACACTAACTAAACTCATACTAACCAATGCAACTGATATCAACATATACTAACTAATATCTAACTTAACCTATTACTAATTGATACAAACTAGTAACTGATAACCCAAACTCAGATATGAACAAGCCCAGTTCTTAATTACAACTTGACTTGTGCATCTACTACACAAGCTAGCTTGCTGACAACTAAAAGTAGTCATTGCATTCCTTCACACACACACACACACCATTTGAATATCAGTCCTTGCTCTAATACTGAACACTAGCTCACCATTGATAAATTCATTATCAGTTAACTCTCCCTTACCTTGGTCATAGCTACTGCTGTTATGAGCCAAAGCTCGACACATCAATCCCCATCTTTATGTTGCTACTGCTTGTTATCCCTACTGACTTGCCTGCAGTAACCCTCCTTCTCACCCTTTAGTGTATACCATTATCCCTACACATCTGTGTCCTAATGCCATCTCATATGGTGTATCAATGTACTGCTTTCAAGCCAATACTCATGCAGTGCAAGGTACTGCCCTCCAGTGTCTTATGCTCTCAAGTATCAATTACTCAATCTCAGACCCCTTTCCTGGAACACACATCTCTGCAGCACTTCCACTGCCCTCTACCCAATTGCACATTGCTCTGGTTCGAGCATCCTCCCCTATGAACTACAAATATTGCATCAACCACTCCAATTTGGGTGCAATTTCACAGCAACTGCACAACTCCCCCATATCAAATGTTCACTCCCCAACCACTCATAACTCACACACTCGATCTCACAATACCACACACACTGAAACACACACCTCACTACTCTATATCAATACCTACCTGCAATATTTACCATATTACTATATATATAGACTAAATAATATCCAAGACAATATCTACAATGGGGGTAACTCTCCTGGTTACTTTACTAACAAGTGTACTGGTTGTAGAACACACTGATTTGCAACAGTACGCATCTCCTCTTATGCTCGAGCAACACACACACAAATATATACATACACTCACATCCATATATATATATATATATATATATATATACTTAAAACTTATATATACCTATTCTAATGAGTATACAAATATATAATCAAGAGTAAAATTGAGAATCAAGTCAAGAATGACCAACTTGTTATTTCAACAAACACATAGTGTCCATCCCATGATATGCCGTGATATGCTCATGATACGTACCCCAAACCTATCCAAACTCAATCCCAAATTCTACGCATAAGTTCTAAATAGCAATTAGAACCTATTCTAAATTCTAACACATTATTCCAAGTGTTATTGCATAATTTTACATGTGTGTGGCACCCGAGTCGAAGGAAAAACCCCCAAATCATCCCGTATCATAAAACTTCGTGATACGGCCTACTCGTATCCAATTGTAGACATGTAGCTAAACTTAAAACACCAAAATAAACATAAATTCATCTAACTAACATAATGACAAACACTTGGTGTGCCAATCTCGAATTTTTTTCCAAAATTGACACAAAACTCTATGTAAAAGACACAATACTCAACCAAATAACCTAGAACTTCTTCCTATAGGTAGCCATATGCTATGAGAGGGTTCTTAATGGTCAAATGCATGATTTAGAAGTTAGAAAGAAGGTAAATTCAGAATTTACCAATTGAAAGATGGATTTCCGATAAATTGTTCCCACGGACATGATCCAGACATGATCTCCTTGCCAACACTTATTCTCCTTGTGCTCCTTGCTTCTCCAAGCTCCAAATTTCCTTGAGTAATAAAAATGAGTGGAAAATACAAATAAATTGGGAGAGATTGATGGAGAATAAAGGAATTGGGCATCTAGAATTTGGGGAACTAAAATGGAAGTATGAAATAAAAAGGAGAGAGAGAGGAGACCCCTCTTCTAGTGGCTGGCTCCTTCATCCCCTTCTCCAAGCAATAATGAATACTAAAGTGCCCCTACTTAGTTAATATGAAGAATATTAAGGGAGGGCTAAATGGGGAACTCTCTAACTAATGCAATTAAGTTAATCTCCTTAATTAGCTAAAGAAAAATGGGTCTAATTGGGCCTAATACATGTTGGGCTCACTTATTGTCATGACAAGTCTAATTGGGTTCACTAGTGTCAAGTCTAATTAATAGGCTATCCCTCTAATTAAATAAATAAATAGCTCAAGTACAAATATTAATTAATAACAATTTATATAAATATTAGTTTACAAAATAAATAAATATATCAAATGACTAAAATACCCTCATTTGGAAATGTGAGGGTGACAACCCTACCCTCCTTAAAAAAATTTCGTCCTCAAAATTTAAAATGGTCGTTTCTCCTCTAGGTCAAACTCCTAACCCGTCTAAAATCATACAAGCATGATTAAAGAAATCACTACTTACTGTCAACATGCATGGGGTTGGTCTCCGTCTGTTATGGTATTGCAGTCTCTATCAAGGTTATACTACTAACTACACTAACTAAATAGCATAAGCAACTGTAATGTACTAATGAAGCAATCAATCAATGGGTGGAAAAAGGACAGGAAGAAGAACAAAACTTGCTAACCCATCACATGCAGTATCGGCCTCCTCGATTATCATCGCAAATATCCCGCCCTGTTGGGGTGCCTCCCTCTGCAGGTTCTGAGTAGTCTACGGTACCACATGTAGCCTAATTCTACCACTCTGATCTGGATATGCACTACGGTCTTAACCATAAGGGTTGGCGGGGCAATCCCTGACGCGGTGCTCTGAAGATCCATAATACATGCACACCTTGAGTCTTCTCCTACAGTCCTCCCGAATATGCCAGGCTTCTTACAATAGTTGCAGAAGGGTGCATGTTGTATATGACCTTGAGGCTGCTGTGGGGCCCGATGAAATGGCCTATGAAACTGATGTATCTGCGAAGCTGGTGTCCTAACTGGCACAAGAAACTGCTGGTGCTGATATGCTCTCTGATGCTAGAAATAGGGTCGCTTAGCTGGATTTGCCCTACTACTAGCTCCTCCTGAGGTATCCCTCATCCTCTTGGATATAAGCTCTAAGTCATCATCGGCCTGCTGTGTCTCTGCTAGAATCTCCTCAAAGGTAGCGGTACAGTGTCTACTAGTGTGGGATTTAATTTTCTTGTTTAAACCGTTCCTGAACTTTCTGGCCTTTCTCCCGGGATTCTGCCCCACCATAAAATGGCCCAATCTGCAGAACTCTGTTACGTACTCGTCCACCATCATGCTGCCCTGGATGAGATACTAAAATAGGCTCTCTAGAGAAGTCAGAGCTACATCTGGGAAAAACTTTTCCTTGAAAAGCTCCTTAAAAGATTCTCAAGTAAAACCCGGTGCTATGATCCTCAGGTCTGTCATGAACCATGTCAAAGCAATATCGAACATCATGCTCCCTGCTGCCTCCACATGCAAGCTCTCTGGAATCTTCACCAGCTACAAGTTTTACTCAGTATCCTCGATCCAATCATCTGCATACAAAATTCCTTCAGTGCCCTTAAAGTCCTTAGGCCCCATCCCCTTAAAATAATGATGCTCCCCGGCCTCGACTGCTGCAGATCGTGCTGAGATGGTATAACCTGTGGTTGAACTGTCGTGACTCTCTCTACCGCAATGAGTTCTAGCTGGTAGGCTTTCTTGATGCCCTGCCTTATGACATCCGACTGGTAGTGCTGAGCCTCCGCCTGGGCCCACTAGGCCTCCATCATCTCCTAGAAGAGTGTAAATATTTGTGCATGAACAACTTGTGGTGGTAATGGAAGCTCCTCTGGTACTGCAGGCACTGTCCTCTGAACTGGAGTTGGAGTGCCTTCGAAAGCTGCTGCTGACGCTCCCACCTGGACCGGCAAAGCGACCCTCTGAGCTAAAGCTGGTGAAGCAGTGGCTACTACTGCCCTCCTTGGAAATGATGACATGACCGACCTCGATGATACTGCGTCCGAACTTTGCGATTGCATCTTCGGTGGTATCCTGAAGATAGATTCAAACAAGGAATCAATATTGCACAAGATACGATATCATAAAGGAAGGACAGTAATATTCAAGGAAAGCAATATTCAGAATGAATAAATATAACAAGAATTAATAGGTTAAAAATATTTTCTAGTTGTGATTGGGTATTCTCTCTCTCATCCTAGTATCCTATATCATATCCTATCGCAGCCTCATAGTAGTACAACTAAGTTGTTGTACTACCATGACATCGTATTATTCCTAAGACGGACCTGTATGGGCCACCACAAAAATATGTCATGACCCGCACCCGGTGTAGGGACACGAGTATGTAGGTACGTCTAGCCTACGCCATAGTATCGATGATATAACATTGTCTAGGTCAATAATACTATCTAAATATCTCGTACAAAATATATATGGTATCTATCATGCCATCTCAACTCCAAATGGAGAATAATGATATATAATAATGATAATCAATACTTAATCACAATATAAAACTAGAGAAAGATAAGGCACGATATGGAATAGAAGAAAATAAATACAGAGTCATAATATATCACAAGTCCAAGCCCAATAGTCTAATCTCAACATAAGATTTTAATATAGTACATGTCATAAAGTCTAGCTAAGATCAATACAAAATCATAAAGAACAATCTAAAACTCTCCAACATGTGGTACTATATTAAGAGGCTCTACAATGCAATCTCAATGGCCTCGGCATCATATAGTCTGTAGTAAGTGGAACACATCTGCTCTAACCAATCTTCTGAAAAATATATCTAGTCAGGATTGGAGCGAAGTACAATCCAATAGCAGTTTCAAGTTAATTGATAATAACTATAAACAAAAATAGAAAATAAAATACAAGACGAGAAATAATGCATCAAATATGATATTCTAGGCTATTTATAACTAAACTAGATCAAACTAGGTCATTCACAAGTTTCTAGGTCCACATTAAGTTAATTAGTCTATTTTGGTCACTAATTAGCTAGCAGTAGCTATCCTTCCTAACTTTAACCAATACTTTATATATGTACACTAACTAGTATATAATTAAGTAACTAACTTAGAATTTGTACTAACCGAATACACTAACAAATAACTAATTGGTAACAATACACTTAACTAATTGGTAACAATACACTTAACTAATTGGTAAAATCATTAACAGACATTTCTATATACCTTTTTATATAGACATTTCTATATGCTAACTGATACTCTAATTAACTAACTTATATATAATACTCTAATTGATAATGGCATCACTAAATGATATCATATATAGACACTAACTTATCTATAATACTAATTAACTGATACTAACTTCTACGTACACTAACTAAACTCATAATAACCAACACAACTGATATCAATATATACTAACTAATATCTAACTTAACCTATTACTAATTGATACAAACTAATAACTGATAACCCAAACTCAGATCTACATAAGCCCAGTTCTTAATTACCACTTGACTTGTGCATCTACTACACAAGCTAGCTTGCTGACAACTGAAAGTAGTCCTTGCAATCTTTCACACACACACACACCATTTGAATATCAGTCCTTACTCTAATACTAAACACTAGCTCACCCATTGTTAAATTCAGTATCGGTTAACCCTTCTTTACCTTGGTCACAACTACTGCTGTTATGAGTCAAAGCTTGACACATCAATCCCTATCTTTATGTTGCTATTGATACTTATTATCCCTACTGACTTGCCTGTAGTAAGCCTTCTTCTCACCCTCCAGTATATACCATTATCCTTGTACATCTATGTCCTAATGCCACCCCATATGATGCATCAATGTACTGCTTCCAAGCCAATACTCATGCAGTGCAAGGTACTGCCCTCCATTGTCTAATACTCTCAAGTATCAATTACTCAAGCTCAGACCCCATTCTTTGAACACACAAACCACACACATCTCTGCAGCACTTCCACTGCCCTCTACTCGATTGCACATTGCTCTGGCTCAAGCATTCTCCCCTATAAACTGTAAATACTGTAACAACCACTCCAACTCGAGTGCAAGTTCACAGCAACTGCACACACCCAATGTTCACTCCCCAACCACTCACAACTCACACACTCGATCTCACAACACCATACACGCTGAAACACCCACCTCACTGCTCTATATCAATACCTACCTGTAATATTTACTAGATTACTATATATATATAGACTAAATAATATCCAATATAATATCTGCAATAGGGGTAACTCTCCTGGTTACTATACTAACAAGTGTACCAGTTGTAGAACACACTGATTTGCAGTAGTACACATCTTCTCTTATGCTCGAGCAACACACACACACAAATATACATACACTCACATCCATATATATAACTATATAACTAAATATCTATATATAAACACTTAAAACTTATATATACCAATTCTAATGAGTATAAAAATATATAATCAAGAGTAAAACTGAGAATCAAGTCAAGAATGACCAACTTGTCATTTCAACAAACACATGGTGTACATCCCATGATACGCTCATGATACGCACTCTAAATCTATCAAAACTCAATCCAAAATTCTACCCATAAGTTCTAAATAGCAATTAGAACCTATTTTAAATTCTAAGACATTATTCCAAGTGTCATGGCACAATTCCACATATGCGTGGCACCGTGTAAAAGAAAAAATCTCCAAATCATCCCGTATCATAAAATCTCATGATAAGGTCTACTCGTATCCAATTGAGGACACGTAGCTAGACTCACAATACCAAAAAAAATATAAATACATCTAGCTAACCTAATGACAAACACTTGGTGAGTCAATCTCGGATTTCTCCCAAAATTGACACAAACTCTATGTAAAAGATACAATACTCAACCAAATAGCCTAGAACTTCTTCCTATAGGTAGTCCTATGCCATGAGAGGGTTTCTAATGGTCAAATGCATGATTTAGAAGCTAGAAAGAAGGCAAATTCAGAATTTACCAATTGGAAGATATATTTTCAATAAATTATTCCTACGGACACGATCTTCTTGTCAACACTCCTTCTCCTTATACTCCTTGCTTCTTCAAGCTCCAAAGCTCCTTGATGAATGAAAATAACAGAGAAACGCAAATGAATTAGGAGAGATTGATGGGGAATGATGGAATTGGGGATCTAGAATTTGAGGATCTAAAATGGAAGTATGAAATAAAGAGGAGTATAAACCCCCTAATTTTAATTTATATTTTTAAGTATTTTTTAATTAATTAATTATTTAAAGAATTAGATTAATTTCTTAGTTAATTTGAAAAATAGATTCTTGATTTAATTACTTATATAAATCTTATCTGGAATTAATTCACAAAACTAATTTTTTATTTTAAAATATTTTGTTAAAGTATTATAATTTTTTTAGAAAATATTTAATGTGCAAATATTTTTTTCTATTTTTTTATGCTCACACCTATATATAAATATATATAATTATTAAAAAATGAAAAGAAAGAAAGAGAAAAGGAAAACGGGTAAAAGAAAACATTAATTAATATTTAACCCTAACACTAAGAATAATTCAAAACCCAACAGAGCCATCCAACCCACGGACCCGTGGAAACCCCAGCGCAGAACACCCAACCGCGGACTTCCTCTCGCAAACTCTCTCTTTATATATATATACAATTAGTAAACCCTAACCCTACTTCTCATCTCTCCCTCTCCTCTCCTGCACCTCGGATTGCTGCCGCCACGGCCGACAGTGCGGTCGTGAGCCGACGCGCGTGCGGCATAGTCAGCGCCCGCGCGCACAGTAGCCACCCTCATGAGGCTTCCTTCTCAGGTACACATCTCCCTCATCTCTCGATATTTTTGTGCTCAGTTATCCATAAACGCTGACAACCTAACCATCTATGATTCCCTTCAAGTGGGACAAATTTTTGTGTCCCGGTTTGATCGAAAGATTGATCGAAAGTTGGCTAAAAAACTGTTCATAAACAGTTCAGAAAATTCGATCCAAATACACATATTCACGACCAAATTACCACCAACCCATTTAATATTTTAAAATATAATTAAAAGAATTTTATCATAATATAACTAAGATTTTTACTGTTCTTTTATTTTTATTAGTTTATAATATTGGTTAAAATATTCGGCATCCAAAACAACTAAAAACTTGGTATTTCAAAACTAAAATTTTGTGATACAGAGTGCACCGTGCCAAACAGGATCCTCTCATCGCATCAATTATATCAAAAGGAGCATATGGTATATCCTGACGTACAGACTTTTATAGAAGTTGATTCGGACGTGTGTGCGGCCATAATCAACCTGTATCCGTAAAAAGTCCCCTGTATTCGTATTTTGCAAAATTTTCAATTAGTTTGTGTACGCTCATCGAAATACGACAAAACTTTCACCATTGGATTCGTGGTATTACGCTGGTTCTGTGACCCAACTTTTATGCGATTCTGAGACAGTTGATTGAGTCGCCTATTCGTGGGCCCCACGGTTTGACTTGACTAGCAAATTTGTGATCGGCTCACCAGAATCCAAAATTGGATATACCATTGAGTTTGTATTGCCATTTAGGATTTATTTAACCTATAGTTTATCCGATTTAGAGATCTTTACTCCTGACACATATTTTGGTACAAAGTGGCCCACATGTGGATCCTACTTTGGTCCAAAATTATTATTTTGCCCCTGTGTCCAAATTGGATGAAAGAGTATAGTTTTCTGACTATCTCGCTTATTTCAAAAATATTGGTGATATTTATTTCAGTATCCGAATACGTTCGTACATTTTCTTCTCTTTGTGCTACTATTGATTTGACGTGTACACTGCTGGGACATTGTCTAACTTTTGCTCGGACACCAGGCAAGATACCTTGCTATATCTACTATCAGTTTGGTTTTATTTTAGAATTTTATTTTATTATTGGTTCAATTAAATTTATATATAAACTGCGCGTCGAAGAAAACTTGGGTGCGACGATAGTATGCGTCATTATTTGTCTTTATTTTTACTATGCATGTTGACCTAGATTTAAGAGACTATCCCATAATTTTAAGATATCTTTATGTTTTATTTGTCTATGACACATTTCTCACACGATTTGTGAGTCTCATGTAGGACACGGACTTGCGTATTCGACTGGACACTGGTACGTGTGGGACGTGCGACAGATAGGATATAACTGCTAATAACGATGCATATTAGAAGACTTAGCAGTTATTAGTAGTCCAGGAACATGGACTATCGTCGTATGGTAGTCTAATCCTTATCCTTGTTTGGTTGTAGGGTTGGGCTATTGTAATATGATAGGCTATGAACCAAAGTTATGACGTCGATACTTGCATAGATTATGTTGTGAATGCGATATGTATATGAGCATGGGGATGAGGGGGAGGACAATGACTATGCTTATGGGAAGCCAAATTGGTAAGCCAAGTCTCCGGATGAAACTTGGTGTGATGATATATGTTTATGAGATACCTTACTATTACTAGATACCTTGCTATTATATGTTTATGAGATACCTTGCTACTACTAGATACCCTGCTATTATATATATATGAGCCTAAATTCCACCCATGCATACGAAAGTTGTCCTCCAATTTGCACTTTAGGTGACTAGAAAACCCTTTGCAGATTTAATTACTTACTGCAGTTTATAAAGCTTGCTTCTATGTATCTTGTTACGTCCCTCTGAGGACCTGGGCCCTTTCCAGGTGTAGAAAATCATGACTATTTACAGGAGCATGGATCAGGACTTGCTACTTCTCTCGCTTTTGAGGAGGTCTTCCCTTCGAGCCTCATTGATCATTAGATATACTTATTTTGTTTCTCTTATATTCTAGTTTGGTAGTGGATTTGTCTCCACTCGACTAATTATTTTTATCAAGCATTTTTTACTTGATTCAGTTATATAGTTGATTGGTTATTCATTTTTATTTAATTTTGTGGATGAAATCTAGTGATGCCCGATAACTTTTGACATAAATCTATAACACTTGTGAATTATTATTCATAATACAATGTACGTATATGTTATGGTTTATGTCATGATCCGCACCCAGAAAATTGGGCATGAGTCGTGGGTACGTCCAGCCTACGTCGCAGCATCGGCGGTAGAATGCTGTCTAGGTCAATTATCTAGATAACAATCTCACGCAATCAATATATAAACCTGTCAAGATCTCAACTCCAAACGGAGGAGCAATATCATAATGATAATCAAGTACTCAATCACGAATCTAAGCACGATAAGATAACAAAGAAGACTAACAACTCCAAAGTCTAACCAACAACAACTACTACAAAAACCAAAACATCAATAATAATAATACATTATCCAAAATAATATACAAACAAGGTCTCAATCCAAAACTGGAGACAAATCTGGTGTTAAAGCTAATAAAACAATAACAGGGTCCTAGTGATCCTGACTACCAACCCAGAAATCACCCCTAAACTAGAGGGTCCCTATCTGCACCATCGACAGGCTCAGGTCCATAAAACGTCGGACACCACTCCTCCGGATACTCTGAAAAATATGTTCAGTCATGACTGGAGCAAGTACATCTCTAACAGCAGTTCCATTTAAATGATAAAAACTATAAAACAGTTATAGCAAGTAGTAAGGAGAATAAAATAAAGTATGAACAAGAAAATATGCATGTATCACTAGTGCATAAAGGTAAAGATGCAGGAATATCAGAAACAAGATAGTAGTAACTATAAGATACAAGAAATCTAAGCTAAGATCAAGTCCGTGCACATGAACGTGTAGTGAGTCCAGCATAAAATACATGTAGTGAGTCAAGTCCAGAAATATGTAAGTGAGACAAGTCAAGAAATACAAGAGAGTCCAGACTAGAAAGAATGAACTCGGTGTCTTTGAAATACTTGTTTCGACATATAAACGGCTAGGGGTAAGTACGGCTCACCGCGCACTGGGTGCGCGGCTACTATCATTCCAGATTAGACCAGAGAGAGTGATTCCTGATGATTCCAAATGGGAATGTTTACATGTCTACTCGAGTATTTCTCCGCCCCGACTAATACAAGTAAATCCAAGACCCGACACGTAAATCAAGATGAGTCCAGCCTGAAACATGAATGATGCCTGTAGTGATGCCTGTAGGTGATGCCAGTAGTGATTCCAGAATAGAGGCCAAAAACATGAAATGTACGTGTCGCAAGTAAATGAATCCAGAAATACCAGTCAGTATCCCGTGTTGTGCCAGAATAATCAGATGATACTATACTAGAAGCTGAATCATAATAATCATCAGATAATGAAAACTATCAGAGAATGTACTCGCCTGACGTCCTGAGCAACTGGCGATCCGAACAGGTGTCGCAAGGCCCTATTGCAAAAAACAAGGTTAAACAGGGTTTTAATGAGTTAAACAGATATAAAATAACTAAAAATAGGCTTCTAGGGTCGTTCTAGGTCAAACGGATCAAACCGGTAAAATCTGGGTCAAAAAGTCAACTCTAGGTCTAAAAAGTCAACTTTGGGTCAAAACTAGGTCAAAAGTTGACTTTGGCGGTCAAATGAGTCAACTACGGTCAAGTCTGGGTCAAACTAGGGTGCTCATGAAATTTTAGGTCAAACCGAGCTCATTAAGCTAGAAAACTCTCAAACTCGCCTCCTTGAGATACCGGGATACCCTCGGTATCCGATACCTCACCATAGGCCACGCACCCCGCCTAAACCCGCTAAAACCTATGCTAGCACGCGTAAATATATACACATAAACATATAAAAATCACTCCAATACTATTCCTAGTCTATTGCTCAAATACCCCGCTCGAAACTCAATACCTTGGTTATCTCAAGGTATTGAGATACCTTGGTATCTCAAGGTATTGAGATACCGCTCTAAACTCAGCCCTACTACCCCTCTAGCTAACTAACTATGCATAAACATATATATCTAGCTATAATCTAGGCTAAAATATATATATCTAATACATATAGGCATATACCTATATATATATACCTAATACCTTACCTTACCTATACATAAATATATATATGTATATCTATATCTAGATATCTAAACTATCTACCTAGCTATATGTATATACCTATATATATAGATCTATATATCTAGCTATCCCTCTACATATATATATATATATATATATATATATATATATATCAATCTACGTATTTATCTAACTATCTATTCATGTATCTACCTATGTATCTATAGATATATCTATCTATCTATCTAATTATCTAATTAATCTATCAATCTATTTATCTATCTAGATATCTAGATATCTATCTACTATCTAAAACTTTAGTTACCTATCTATTTAACTATCTATCTATTAGTTACCTATCTATTTAACTATCTATCTATGTATCTATATAATCATCTATCTATCATCTAGCTATCCATGTATCTATCTATCCATATATCTATTTATCTATCTACCTATATATCTATATATCCATAAATCTATCTATCTATTTATATCTAGGTATCTAGATATCTAATATCTATCTATCTAGATATATACCTATCTATGAATCTATCTATCTATCTATTTATCTATGTATCTATCTATTTACCTAGCTATCTATCTAACCATCTACCTATCTTATTATCTATCTATCTATCTATCTATCTATCTATCTATCTATCTATCTATCTATCTATCTATCTATCTTATCTATTAAACTATCTAACTGTTACCTCGCTGAACATCTACTGCTGCTCTACATGTGCTTGCTGCTGTTGCTGCTAGGCCTGCTGATGCTGCTGCTGCTGCTTCATAGAGCTGCTGCTGCTACTCCTTCTGCTGCTGCTGTGTTGCTGCTACTGCCTGGGCTGTCCCTTCCTCCTACTCACACACACACACACACACACACACACACACACACACACACACACACACACACACACACACACACTTCTATATACATATATATAAATCACTATATATATATAAACATACATATATCTCTCTAATGAACCCTAGCCTTCCTTATTACTTAATGAACCCTAGCCTTCCTTATTACCTAATGAACCCTAGTCTTCCTGATTTCCTAAATGAACCCTATCATCACTACCTATAGATTAACTTACCATTATCCCTTGGCATATTTATGTATGACTTGAGAGTAGTATAAACACTACTAGGATTAGTTAGAGAATTGACCATAGTATTGACCCTAGTCTTGAGGAACCCATAGAAATCTAAGGTTAAATACTAGGACTGAAACCTCATCCTGTGTTTGGATAAACCGAGTTTTACGCCAGAGACCCTTTACCCTTGTTGGCGTAAAACCCATTTGACCGTTGTTGGCATAAGAACCAAACGACTGCCTAGTTGGCGTAAAAGCCAAATGACTTCTTGTTGGCGTAAAAGCCAAATTATGCAGGAGATTATCTCCTTTACGCCGCAGTTATGATAACTGCTACCCACATTCCCTTAGTCTTCCTTATCCTGAGTCATGCAAGCCACGTAGGTAACTGTCCTGCGTAAACCTGATGAATAATAGATAACCAGCGTAGAGTAACCTGATTAGGCGTAATATGAGAATAGGATGTGAGCGTATTGTTACAGCTTTAGCTTTTCCCAGGCATGACCAATCCCGTGTGTTAAAGGCAGAGATACGCCTCGAGCCCTGTGCAAAAAGAAACAGCTTTTGACAGGACATCTAGTTTTGTCTCATCGCGAGCGTAGATGACTTGTATCCAATAAGTCACTAAAAGACAACCTGGATTCCCGTGCAAAATCATCATCATAGTCGTCCTCTCGATCGTTGTGCAAGCACTTTTGTCAGATGTCAGGATTCACTAATTCAACTGACAAACTTATGAGTTCCTTGTACAATTTTATGCTGCATCGTATGCTAGACTTTACGCAGGAGATTTTACGCGCGTACTTTTTACGCTGGCAGATTTTATGCAAACCTTTCAGGCAAACTTTATACAGGCAGACTTTTATACAGACTTTACGACCTGCTAATTTTATGCGCAGAATTTTAGCGCAAAACTTTTACGCTCAGACTTTCACCTAGACTTTTACGCAGACTGTTACGCACAGACTTTTTACGTGGACAGCTCTGATATTCCTACTTTACGCGAACTTTCTTGAAATCTCGGTTTTAGGCGGACAACCTATAGGATATATTAAGATTGTAGAACTCAGAAGGCCGTACCTCTTTTGGGTCAACTAGCATCTTAGAGAAGGATTTAGAATAATAACTGTAGAGATTGTAAAATCTTGTATTTTTGTGAATTTAAATTGTTTTGTAATTTCTCGTATCATAATCTAGCGTACTTATATTTACTGTCCTACTTTGACTATACTGCTATTATAGCCTAGTTTTGCAAGCTTATTCTTTATCAAGCTAGTTCATAATATATGTATTATTGGAGTACTATACTAATATATTTCAGAATCAGTGTATTACGGTCTGATCAACCATAGTACACTTGGTTCGTCCTTCGCATAATTACTTTACGTGGATTGAGATATGTAGTAATTAGTAGACAGATGTACTTGCCCTCTAGATATGTCTGAGCATATCGTATCAGTTACCTAACTGTGCTGATACGAATATGTGAATAGGGATTACCAGAATAGGATTTCAATCCACAACTGCCTTGACAATTCCCCTTTGAATTCTTTAAAATGCCTTGACCCTCATACTTCTAATCTATTACCTCCCCCTTGAACTCTTGATTACTGTTTTCCGTCTTCCCTTATTTCGGAAAGACGAAACCTCGTACTTAGTATAAATACGAAGTGTATTGTTTCTGTACCCATTTCTGTTTGTTTCTTGGGTAATTACTAAACCCTATTATTAGACTTGATTTCAGTATATAAATTGTGCTACCTTTAGAATGACCTTCGCTACCTACCTACGTTTTATTACGTTCCTGATACCTGCATCACTATGGCAGCAAAATTTTTAATTTTTGCCTCGTAACTTGGGTCAAGTTCAGAACTCAAGGGTTTCGATGAAGAATATATTATTTTGCTGACAAGAGTCTAAAAGGATTTCACCTGAATGAACAATTGATTGACTCCTGGATGGATAGCAGCCCCTATGACTAGGTTGACTTATAAGGATTGAGAATTCCTATGAACCAACGAGTGTCAAGCCGCTTTCGAGGAGTTGAAGAAGCGACTGACTACAGCACCCATATTGACTTTTCCATCCGGATCAGGCGGTTATGTGATCTACAAACGCATCAGGAAATAGTTTGGGATGCGTATTAATACAGGATAACAAGGTAATGACAGATGCATCCAGACAATTATAAGTGCATGAGAAGAATTTGGAACTTGCAACCGTAGAAATCCTTGATCATCGAGAAAAGGTATTGAAGAATCAGTCTATTTCCTTGGTCCACGTGGCATGGAAGCATGGCGCGCCAGGAGAATCTACTTGGAAGCATGTGGACGACATGCGTAAACGTTTTCGAACCTATTCGTAACCAAGATATAAATTACTTTGTTAAATTATATCTTATGCCGTCTTTGACTTCTACCGTGGCTTAGTTTTAATTTCGAGGACGAAATTTTTATAAGTTGGGTAGATTGTAAACCCCCTCGACCAGATTCCAGCATTTTAGGATTATTTTTAGCAATTTAGGATTTATGGCAATATTTTAACTTATTTTGCTTACATATCCTATCGACTTGTGCACCTGTCAATCACCGAATTATTTGGAGCTTTACCTTGACTGTTATCCCCGAACGGAGTTCACATACCTCTGCTAGACATGCTAGTCTATTTTCCTGCACTTTGTGCAACTCCCAGATACTTTACTTTGAGCCTCGTTTGAGACGCACAATTATCGTTACAAACGTACGTATTTAAATTCCTAGACCTGTACCCATCTCTGTTCCAATAGCCATTAGAGGCCCAACATGTACCTGTTTTGCCCAAACAAAAATACGATAATATTATACACTGAGTATACTACATTTAGTGTATTGACACCATACTAAAATTATGGCCCTACCTGCCTCTAAATAGTTAGAGAACACCGTGCACAGTATTTATTAATTAATAAATATGATGACCCGTGTCACCCAAGAAAACCAGGCCCAACCCCTGCCCAGACTCACCCCTACCCCCTCAGGACCCTCACACAGCTTTCCCCTTCAATTCTGTAAATTTTAGTATTTTTAGGAATCAGATGTTTTTTCCAGACAATTTCGTAAATTGTGCAAATTCCCAAAATATGACCTTTACGCAATTTATAAAATTGTAGGAACTTTTTTACAAAATTCCATGCGAGGTGTCACCCCTCATTGGCCGGTGAACCTGCACCGTCCATTTGGAGGCGGGACCCACCCAAAAATATCTCGAAAATATTCCGAAAATATCTTTATATATTTTACTTAAAATATCTATATTTATTTTCTATAAAATAAAGTAAAAGAAAAATAAAAGAAAAAAACCTAATCCTACCCAGCCGCAGCCGACGCCCCCCCCCCCCCCCCGCCCGCCGGAGCGGCGAGCCGCCTTCGCCGGAGCCACTCGGCTTCTTCCCCCCCGCCCGCGGCGAGCTCCCCCCCCCCGCTCGGCGAGCCTCCCCCGCCCGCGGCGAGCTTCCCACCCCGCTCAACGAGCTCGCCCCCCCCGCCGCTCGGCGAGCCTCCCCCGCCCGCGGCGAGCTTTCCCCCCCCGCTCAGCGAGCTTCTCCCCCCCGCTCGGCGAGCTTTCCCCCCCCCCCCCCCCCGCGGCCCGGACCTCCTCTCTCCTCCGCCCTCTTCTCCTCCCCCGAGTCTTCTTCTCCTCCTCCGCCCTTCCTTCCTCCCCACCCCGTCGACTTCCTCCGCCACTCGCCACCACCACCTCCCATCCACCCTGTCACCCCTCTCCGCCCTGCTCGGCCTTCCCATGGCCGGAGCGGCACCCCAATCACTCCTCCTCCTCCTCTTCACCATGAGCTCCGACAGCCCGCCGCCACCACCATCCTCCACCACCAGCACCAACGCCACCGCCACCTCGACCCACTCCTCCTCCTCCTCCACTCCACCCGACCTCCTCCCTGACTTCTCCTCCGCCCCGGCTCCGAGTCACCACCCCCGACTGGCCGACTGGGCGATTCCCCACCCCGTAGCGGCTCCAGACCCCCCCGACCCCCTGTGCAGCTCTAGCCCCACCGGAATACCACCACCACCGCCTTCAACTACCCCCAACCAGCCAGCTCCGCGCCACCCGACCCTGTGCACAGCCACCCCGGCTCGACACAGCAGTCTCCCCTCTCCCAGCCGCCTCGCCGTACCCAGCCCGGACGCCCCGCTGACCGACGAGCTCCACCTGAGCGCCTTCGGCGAAGCCCCGGCGAGTCTCCATTGGACTCGGACTGAACACAGCAGCTGGACACGGCCCGGACACGGCAACCAGACATCGTGTCGTGTCGCATCTCCTCGCGGACACAGGAAAATTTATTCTATGGAGCCCTGTTCAGGTAACCCGTTCTATCTCCTCGTAGTTCCGTTTTTAATTCTGTCAGTTGTGACATGTAGGCTATGTAACCCTCTCGATGTCCGTGTAACCCGGTAGGTGCATCGCGTCCTGTGGCGACCGCGAACCGCGATCCAAAAACAGGAAAACAACGACCCGATTCACCCCGGAACTGAGTACGCCCCGCCAAATGGGACGACTTGGTCGCACGCGGTCTTTACCGAAATGTGCGCGCCGTTGATACGGACGTGCATAATTTTGCAGAAGTTGATTTGGATGTGCGTGCACACCGGAATCAACGCGTATCCGCCGACAACGTCCCGTATCCGCCTGTTCTGGAACACGCTGCAACTTTGTGTACACACGTCGGATTGAGATGAAACTTGCGCCATCGGACTCGTAGCAATACGCTGGTCCTGTGATCCAAGTTTGGTTCGATTCTGAGAACGTTAACAAAATCCCGTATCGTGGGCCCCACAGGCTCCACTTGACGGGCAATTTTGTGATCGGCACATCGAAATCTAGTTCTGGATATTCCGTTGGGCTCGTATCGACGTTCTGGATTTGTTGACACTAAGTTTGGCGAATTTGGAGACCTTTGACCCTGACACGTTTTTCGGTGCAAAGCGGCCCACATGTGGACCCCGCTTTGACCGAAAACTATCATTTTCGTCCCTGTGTCCAAATTGGACTTAAGGACAGGCATTTCTAGCTATTTAATATTTTCTGAGACTGTTAGTGATGTTTATTTCAGCATCCGGAGACATTTATTCTGAGGCCATAGGCTCTGACTTTTGGCATTTGACATATGGACGTTATATTTTGTAGCTCTTGCCAGGCAAGTATACCTTGCCTTGTTGTATTGTTTAAATTTAGTTATTGTTAGTTACATATTTATCTATTTTAATATTATATAAATGTGCGCGTCCGAGAAAACTCGGGTGCAGTCAACGAAGGCGTTGACGTTAGGATTTGTATCTGACCTAGTGTCTAGTAGACCCACCTAAAGTTGTGGAGTTATTGGTATGACTTCCCAGGCCTTGACACGTATCATTACACGTCACAGAGTGAGATCATATAGGGACGCGTGCCTCATGCGCGACTGGCCATCAGTGTGAGCAACACGTGTAACGGTATGTAGTTTAGTTATTTATTTTATTGAGACTTGCATCATAGTAGGAGGTGTCCACGTCGTTTTTACGACTTGTACATCTATATTGGGCGGGAAAGATACTAGTAGACGTATGGGACACCCCCTCCTTGAGTCTTTTATCCTTCGTACCATGCTCCTCGGAGATGGTCGATTGCAGAGCTACCCGTGTGTCCGGGGGCAAATGACACATATACTAGCCGGTCATGACGATTGGTGAATTACGTCAGCATATGTCAAGCCTACACATTCCCATGTGTACTAACAGGTCTTTAAATTATATTCACTTAGATGGTTAGCACACCCTGTATTTATTTATTTATTCAGTATTTACATACATGGCATGTTATTTTTCTGTATCTTGTTATGTCCCTCTGAGGACCTGGTCCCTTGCCAGGTATAGATGTTCATGAGTATTCGAGGGAGCGCAGATCCGGACATGCTACTTATATTCCGAGGAGGCCTTCTTTTCGAGCCTCGTGATTGTCAGATGTTGTTCTTATATGGTGTGTATCTGGTTCCTTTTTATATTCTATTTCGGCAGTAGATTTGTTTCCATCTGACTATCATTCTTTAGATACTATTTATTGAGATCTAGCTACATGATTATTGGTTATTCATGTTTATTTGATTTCTGTGGATGAGATTTAGATATTACCCTGTGACTTGTGATTAGTTTTACCACTTATGAATTATTGTTCATTATACAGCGTACGCTCGTATATATGGTTTCCATATATTGGAGTTGCCATATATACAGGCGGCTGGCATGCTTACGTGTCCTAGTCCTACGTATTTTGGGACTGGGGCGTGACACACACTCCTATATACATATATATATATATAAATCACTATATATATATAAACATACATCTCTCTCTCTCTCTCTATATATATATATATATACAACTATATATATACACACACACTCTATATATTTATATATCTACACACACACACACACACACACACACACACACACACACACACACACACACACACACACACTAACTATTATATTTATACACACACATACTAACATATATATTTATACACACACACACATACAAGCACATACATATATATATATATATATATATATATATATATATATATATATATATATATATATATATATATAAACACACACACATATATATATATATATATATATATATATATATATATATATATATATATATATATATATATATATATATATATATATATAAACACATCTATATATATATACACACATATATTTATATATATATATATATATACATATACACACTCACACTCAAACATATATATATATATATATACCCTCACTCACACACACTCACTCTCACACACCCTCACACACACACTCTCACACACTCACTCTCACACACCCTCCTGTGAAGAAGGCAAGCAAGGAGCTCGTGCATTGAACTATTCAATCAAGCGGAGGCGCTTGCGAAAGAGGAAAAGAGCTAATTCAAGGCCACCTATGAGCCGATCAGACCTTTCATGCACACATACACAAACTCATATACATATGTATATATCTAAACACTCACTCACACTCACACACATACACTAGCACCAACCCACACTCACACAAGCACTCACTAACACACTCATATATATATATATATATATATATATATATATATATATATATATATATATATATATATATATATATATATATATTTCTATATGTATGTGTGAATATATATATATATATATATATATATATTCACACATATATATAGAAATATATATATATATATATATATATATATATATATATATATATATATATATATATATATATATATATATATATAAACACAACACACACACAACACAACGCACACAATGCCCACAACGCTCACGAACGCACGCCCAACGACCCCGACACGCACAAACACCTATAAATATATAAAATATAGCCCAAGAATTCTAGTACACACTCCCCGATACTAACCCAACGCACGCACAAGCCCGAAACTAGGAAACCAAGTAGAAATGGCCGTTCGGTCATTTCGACGAACACGCGGTGTGCGGTTCGGAAAACCTCCTGAAACGTACACCAAACCAACTCAGAATTGGCCCAAAATTTATCCATGGGTCCTAAACGATGTCTAGATCCTAGAAAAAATACTAATGCGTCGATTCTAGGTCCGTGGCAAAAATGCGCACGCACTTAGAATCGGCGACGACGAAAACCCCAAATTCGTCCGAAACGTCCGTTTCTCCGCGACATGGCTTCCCGTGTCCGAACGGAGACATGCACTCACCCTCAAGACACCCGACAACGTCTACCTAGGTCCGTCTAACCTAGGACATCACCCAAAATTGGGCCAAATTCGGATTCCACCCGAAATTGACACAAAACCTAGTGTTAAAGTCTCCAAACTCAACCAAACTAGTTCCAACTTTCTTCCACGGTAGACTAAGGGTCTAGGAAGGTTCTAAACTATTAATTACACTATAAAAGAGTAATTACAAGGGGGAAAAAAAATTAGGTTTTACCTCTTGGGAGTTAGAATCCCAAGCCAAAGTCTCCAAAAAGCTCCAAATCCACCAAACTAAGCTTTTAAGCTCCCAAATCTAGCTCCAACACCAAATCTAAGCTCTACCCACCTAGGTTGGAGGAGAATATAGGGTTAGGGTTAGCAACCATGAAGAATAGAAGAAGAAAGAAGAGAAATAGGATGCTTACTTGAAGTTGGGAGGAAGAAATAAGAAGAAAGAGTGGAGAGGAAGAAGAAGTAGTGAAGAAGAAGGAATGGGGGGCTGCTCCTGCTGTGTTCACGGGTGGGTGTGGGTAGGTAGGGGCCGGCCAAGCCAAATAAAGGGGTTACAAGTTGGCAAATGTCCAAAATACCCTCCCGTAACTCGGTTTTGGGTTTCGGGTTCCAAAAGCACTCAAACTAACTCCAAATCTCTCCAACTAACCCACTAAAAATATAATAAATATTCTAAACCCAAAAATAGGTCTTACAGGGGCGTGGGCTGGGTCGGACATGGGTCCACTAGGGTTTGACATGGGTCCAGGCTAGCCAAAATCCTAAAACAATCAATAAAAAAATAATACAATCATTAATTAAATATAAATACAATTAATTATAAATAATACACAATTAACTAATTTAAAATAAAAAAATACCCGGCTCTGGAAATGGGGTGGTGACAAGCCTATCCTCCTTAGAAAATTTTGTCCTCGAAATTTAAAGTCAACCACACTCCCTCTAGGTCAAACCCCCAACAATCACAGTCAAGAAATTCTACCTAAACAACATGCAAGATCTACTGGTCGTGTTATCACAGTCTCAATCAGGGTCACTACACTATCTACCACAGCATAAAGAAAATCTAACAGGTACTAATGAAGCACACCACAAGGAATGAAAAAGGACAGGAAGAAGAACAAAGAGACAGACCTGCTAACCCGACACCCGTAGCATCGACCTCCTCGACCGTCAACGCATAAGCCCTGCCCTGCTGGGGTGTATCCCTCTGCTGGTGCGGGGCATGATGCTGTGCCACAGGTGGCCTAGCTCCAACTCTCTGATCCTGTGCTCCACCAAATGGAGGTACAGTGGGGCAATCTCGCATCTGGTGAGCAGCGGATCCACAGAACAAACACACCTTCAGCCTCCTCCTACAAACATCCCAAGTGTATCATGCCTTCCTGCAGTAGGCACAAGTGGGCACCCTCTGATCCTGACCCTACTGCGCTGCCTTCTGCACATAGGGACGCTTAGCTGGTCTCGCACTACCACTTGCATGGCCTGAATCATCCCTGCCTCTCTTGGACTTGAGCTCTAAGTCATCCTCTGCCCTCTGAGCATCTCCTACTATCTGCTCGAAAGTCGCCTCACGGTCGCTCCTGGTCAAAGACTTGACCGCCATGACCAAGCCCTTGCGAAACTTTCTCGCCTTTGCTGCCTCACTCAAGCCATCTACAAATCTGCCCAGACGGCAGAACTCAGCTGCGTACTCGTCCACTGTCATGCTACCCTGGACGAGTGCCTCGAACTGGCTCTCCAAAGTACTGAGCGCCACATATGGGAAAAACTTCTCCTTAAAAAGCCTCTTGAAAGCCTTCCAAGTAAGCCCTGGTGCTGCAATCCTCGTATCTGTGCGATACCATGTCAAGGCGAGATCGAACATCTGACTGCCCGCCGCCTCTATCTGCAAGCTGTCTGGAATCTATGCCAGCCTGAAGATGCCCTCAATTTGCTCTATCCAGTCATCCGCATACATGATCCCTTCTGTACCCCGAAACTCCTTGGGCCTCATCCTCTGGAAGTCAATGATGCTGCCGGGCCTCGGGCGCTGAATCTGATCTGCCTGTGGCTGAATCTGTGCCACCCTATCCACTGCCGTCATGGCCACCTGGTGGGCGTTCTCAATGTCCAGCCTCATCACATCTACCTGATGGTGCTGTACGTCCATCATCTCTCTGAAGAACACAAACAACTATGCGGCGTCTACTGGAGCAGGAAGTGGTGGAGGAACCACCAGAATGACTGGGGTAGTCCTCGGATCGACAGGTGAAGGAGGATCCCCGAGAGAAGCAGATGCTCCCTCAACCGCAGGAGTGGTGAATGGAGCGGTAACAGCTGCCTGAATATGAGCTGGACGAGAGGTAGCAGACCTCTCAGTGGCAACTGCTGGGGCGGTACGATGAGATCGTATCCTCGGAGGCATCCTGAACACAGATCAAAAGAAGTCAATACGGCATAAGATACGATATCATCAAAGAAGGACAATAATATTTTAAAAGAAGTAAATTCAGAATAATTAGATTAGAATTGTTCCTAGTCGTGATTGAGTACACTCTCATCCTAGATCCTAGATCCTAGAGCAGGCTCGCAGCAGTACAACTAAGTTGTTGTACCACCACGATATCGCACTAATTGCGAATTGAGACCTGCATGGGGCCGCCACCAAAAACGTATCACGATCCGCACCCGAAAAATCGGGCATGAGTCGTGGGTACGTCCAGCCTACGCCGCAGCATCGGCGGTAGAACATTGTCTAGGTCAACTATTTAGATAACAATCTCACGCAATCAATATATAAACCTGTCAAGATCTCAACTCCAAACGGAGGAGCAATATCATAATGATAATCAAGTACTCAATCACGAATCTAAGCACGATAAGATAACAAAAAAGACTAACAACTCCAAAGTCTAACCAACAACAACTACTACAACAACCACAACATCAATAATAATAATACATCATCCAAAATAATATACAAACAAGGTCTCAATCCAAAACCGGAGACAAATCCGGTGCTAAAAGCTAATAAAATAATAACAGGGTCCTAGTGATCCCGGCTACCAACCCGGAAATTATCCCTAAACTAGAGGGTCCCTGTCTGCACCATCGACAGGCTCAGGTCCATAAAACATCGGACACCACTCCTCCAGATACTCTGAAAAATATGTCCAGTCAGGACTGGAGCAAGTACATCACTAATAGCATTTCCATTTAAATGATAAAAACTATAAAACAATTATAGCAAGTAGCAAAGAGAATAAAATAAAGTATGAACAAGGAAATATGCATGTATCACTGGTGCATAAAGGTAAAGATGCAGGAATATCAGAAACTAGATAGTAGTAACTGTAAGATACAAGAAATCTAAGCTAAGATCAAGTCCGTGCACATAAACATGTAGTGAGTCCAGCATGAAATACATGTAGTGAGTCAAGTCCAGAAACATATAAGTGAGACAAGTCAAGAAATACAAGAGAGTCCAGACTAGAAAGAATAAACTCGGTGTCTTTAAAATACTTGTTTCGACATGTAAACGGCTAGGGGTAAGTACGGCTCACCGCGCACTGGGTGCGCGGCTGCTATCATTCCAGATTAGACCAGAGGGAGTGATTCCTGATAATTCCAAATGGGAATATTTACATGTCTACTCGAGTATTTTCCTGCTCCGACTAATACAAGTGAATCCAAGACCCGACACATAAATCAAGATGAGTCAAGCCTGAAACATGAATGATGCCTGTAGTGATGCCTGTAGGTGATGCCAGTAGTGATTCCAGAATAGAGGCCAGAAACATGAAATATACGTGTCACAAGTAAATGAATCCAGAAATACCAGTCAGTGTCCCGTATTGTGCCAGAATAATCAGATGATACTATACTAGAAGCTGAATCATAATAATCATCAGATAATAAAAACTATCAGAGAATGTACTCGCCTGACGTCCTGAGCAACTGGCGATCCGAACCGGTGTCGCAAGGACCTATTACGAAAAGCAAGGTTAAACAGGGTTCTATGAGTTAAACAGATATAAAATAACTAAAAATAGGCTTCTAGGGTCGTTCTAGGTCAAACCGGTGAAATCTGGGTCAAAAAGTCAACTCTGGGTCCAAAAAGTCAACTCTGGGTCAAAACTAGGTCAAAAGTTGACTTTGGCGGTCAATCGAGTCAACTACGGTCAAGTCTGGGTCAAACTAGGGTGCTCCTGAAATTCTAGGTCAAACCGAGCTCATTAAGCTAGAAAACTCTCAAACTCGCCTCCTTGAGATACCGGGATACCCTCGGTATCCGATACATCGCCCTAGGCCACGCACCCCGCCTAAACCCGCTAAAACCCATGCTACCACGCGTAAATATATACACATAAGCATATAAAAATCACTCCAATACTATTCCTAGGCTATTGCTCAAATACCCCGCTCGAAACTCAATACCTTGGTTATCTCAAGGTATTGAGATACCGCTCTAAACTCAACCCTACTACCCCTCTAGCTAACTAACTATGCATAAACATATATATCTAGCTATAATCTAGGCTAAAATATATATATATATATCTAATACATATAGGCATATACCTATATATATATACCCAATACCTTACCTTACCTATACATAAATATATATATGTATATGTATATCTAGATATCTAAACTATCTACCTAGCTATATGTATATACCTATACATATAGATCTATATATCTAGCTATCCCTCTACCTATCTATCTACCTATATATATATATATATATATATATATATATATATATATATATATTTATATCAATCTACGTATTTATCTAACTATCTATTCATGTATCTACCTATGTATCTATAGATATATCTATCTATCTAATTATCTTATTAATCTATTAATCTATTAATCTATTTATCTATCTAGATATCTATCTACTATCTAAAATTTTAGTTACCTATCTATTTAACTATCTATCTATGTATCTATATAATCATCTATCTATCATCTAGCTATCCATGTATCTATCTATCCATATATCTATTTATCTATCTACCTATATATCTATATATCCATAAATCTATCTATCTATTTATATCTAGGTATCTAGATATCTAATATCTATCTATCTATCTAGATATCTACCTATCTATGAATCTATCTATCTATCTATCTATCTATCTATCTATCTATCTATCTATCTATCTATCTATCTATCTATTTATCTATGTATCTATCTATTTACCTAGCTATCTATCTAACCATCTATCTATCTTATTATCTATCTATCTATCTTATCTATTAAACTATCTAACTGCTACCTCGCTGAACATCTGCTGCTGCTCTACATGTGCTTGTTGCTGCTGCTGCTGCTAGGCCTGCTGATGATGCTGCTGCTGCTTCATAGAGCTGCTGCTGCTGCTCCTTCTGCTGCTGCTGTGCTGCTGCTACTGCCTGGGCTGTCCCCCCTCCTACTCACAAACACACACACACACACACACACACACTCCTGTATACATATATATAAATCACTATATATATATATAAACATACATATATATATATATATATATATATATATATATATATATATATATATATATATATATATATATATATATATACAACTATATATATATACACACACACTCTATATATTTATATATCTACACACACACACACTAACATATATATATTTATACACACACACATACTAACATATATATTTATACACACACACACATACAAGCACATACATCTATCTATCTATATATATATATAAACACACACACATATATATATATATATATATATATATATATATATATATATATATATATATATATATACACACACTCACACTCAAACATATATATATATATATATATATATATATATATATATATACCCTCACTCACACACGCTCACTCACACACACCCCCACACACACACTCTCACACACACTCACTAATACATAACCACACACACAAATATATATATATATATATATATATATATATATATATATATATATATATATATATATATATATATATATATACACACACATACACAAACTCATATACATATGTATATATCTAAACACTCACTCACACTCACACACATACAATAGCACCAACCCACACTCACACAAGCACTCACTTACACACACACACACACACACACACACACACACACACACACACACACACACACACACACACACACATATATATATATATATTCACACATACATATAGAAATATATATATATATATATATATATATAGAAACACACACAAATATATATATAAACACAACACACACACAACGCACACAACGCCCACAACGCTCACCAACGCACGCCTAACGACCCTGACACGCACAAACACCTATAAATATATAAAATATAGCCCGAGAATTCTAGCACACACTCTCCGATACTAACCCAATGTGCGCACAAGCCCGAAACTAGAAAACCAAGTCGAAATGGCCGTTCGGTCATTTCGACGAACACGCGGTGTACGATTTGGAAAACCTTCTGAAACGCACACCAAACCAACTCGGAATCAGCCCAAAATTTACCCACGGGTCCTAAACGATGTCTAGATCCTAGAAAAAATACTAACGCATCGATTCTAGGTCCATGGCAAAAATACGCATGCACTTAGAATCGGCGACGACGAAAACCCCAAATTCGTCCGAAACGTCCGTTTCTCCGCGACACGGCTTCCCGTGTCCGAATGGAGACATGCACTCACCCTCAAGACACCTGACAACATCTACCTGGGACCGTCTAACCTAGGACATCACCCAAAATTGGGCCAAATTCGGATTCCACCCAAATTGACACAAAACCTAGTGTTAAAGTCTCCAAACTCAACCAAACTAGTTTCAACTTTCTCCCACGGGTAGCCTAAGGGTCTAGGAAGGTTCTAAACTATTAATTACACTATAAAAGAGTAATTACAAGAGGGAAAAAAAATTAGGTTTTACCTCTTGGGAGTTGGAATCCCAAGCCAAAGTCTCCAAAAAGCTCCAAATCCACCAAACCAAGCTTCCAAGCTCCCAAATCTAGCTCCAACACCAAATCTAAGCTCTATCCACCTAGGTTGGGGGAGAATGTAGGGTTAGGGTTAGCAACCATGGAGAATAGAAGAAGAAGAAAGAAGAGAAATATGATGCTTACTTGAAGTTGGGAGAAGAAATAAGAAGAAAGAGTGGAGAGGAAGAAGAAGGAATGGGGGGCTGCTCCTACTGTGTTCACGGGTGGGTGTGGGTAGGTAGGGGCCGGCCAAGCCAAATAAAGGGATTACAAGTTGGCAAATGTCCAAAATGCCCTCCCGTAACTCGGTTTTGGGTTTCGGGTTCCAAAAGCACTCAAACTAACTCCAAATCTCTCCAACTAACCCACTAAAAATATAATAAATATTCTAAACCCAAAAATAGGTCTCACAGGGGCGTAGGCTGGGTCGGACATGGGTCCACTAGGGTCTGACATGGGTCCAGGCTAGCCAAAATCCTAAAATAATCAATAAAAAAATAATACAATCATTAATTAAATATAAATACAATTAATTATAAATAATACATAATTAACTAATTTAAAATAAAAAAATACCCGCTCTGGAAATGGGATGGTGACAGTTTATATATATTGGAGTTGTCATATACATACGGCTGGCATTCTTACATATTCTTAGTCCTACGTATTTTGGGACTGGGGTGTGATATTTTTTTGTGGTGGTCCATGCAGGTCGAGAGCATATTGTCTCGGTTATGTTACTGTAGTGAGCAACCCTGCGCATAGGATTAGAGTATAGGATCTCATCCACTTATTTAATCACCTCCCTTGATTTTGTTTTGCATTCTTATTTGATTGCTTGCATTGCATCTTGCTTGATCATTTTATAACATTAATTTTTTCTTTTCTTTTGTGCTTGATAGGGGTTAGGAAGATGACTTGTACTAGGTATATACACTCTATTTTTTAATAATACTATTAGTTGAGTTCTTGTAAGTTGGATAGCATATCTCACAACCTAGAATCCCATAGTCCTTTTGACCCATTACTGAAGTATAATTTAATGACACTAAATATATGCTAGTGTAAGAGGATAGGATTACCTAAATCATAGAGTTTTAGAGGCCTATACCCCAATTGGCCAACCAGACACTTAGACAAGTATTAGTATGGCAACGGTAGGGGCACAAACATAGAAGCCATAGATACATGTATGTCCTTACTGTTAACCTGTTAACACTACCATAACATGAGAATGATTCTCCATTGTGGCATAGGATTTTTGAAGTATGGCTAGATATAGAAGCTTGTATAATAGGATGACTAGCAACTATGGATTGGTCTTTTAGATAGATAACTGTCCATGAACCATGTGGGTGTCACAAGTAGTAGCGGTTATCCTTCACCTCATTAATACCTTCTCCTTGATTTAATTGTCTACTCTACTTTATTCCTTCTCAAGTGCAATTCTAGGTGCAAGTTCTTCATGCGCAGAAACCTATTCGTACCTTTATTCATCATAATCTCACGTACTTATATTTTTGGACTACCTTGACTTATGCTGCTATTACAGCCTAATTTTGTAAACTTATCCTTTATCAAGCTTGTTCATGACATATGTATTATTAGGGTCTGATCAACCACACTAATACATTATCTTATTAGAATTAGTGTATTTTGGTCGGATGAACCTTAATAAACTTGGTTCGCTCTTTGTACGACTTTTTTTTGTGATTGGGATATAGTTGACTTAACCTATTAGACAAATATACTTGCCCTCTAGGCAGTTCCGAGCATATTATATCAAAATAAGATTTTAATTCATAACTGCCTTGACAACTCCTTTTTGAATTCTTTAATCGCCTTGAACCCCGTACATATATTATATTACCTCCTCCTTGAATTCTTTATTGTCGTTTTTCGTCTTCCCTTATTTTGGAAAGACAAAAGCTCGTGCTTGATATAAGTTTAATACACGGAGAGTACTAGATATACCCCATATGCCAATCACATTACTTTATGACTATCTTTTGTAATTAAGGGCATATCACATGTGCTAGATTTTTGTGTTAAGATTTTGAGGATTAGTAAGAACTATTGAATAATTGAGATTTTTTTTTGTACAACCTAGTATTTATGAGAAATGGGTAAATTCTAAGTTGGATAGAAGTTGCATTGTTAACTTTAGCTAAAATTTTATATGAAGATCTTAGGCAGTGGTTACGTAGGTTATCAAGTAAGATAAGATCGATGGAATTAAGTTATTTTAATTTTGAATTTTTTTAGAAGAATAATTATGATGATGAGAATTTAACTTTAAAGATAAGAATGCCTTATAGAATAAATTTTAAAATTTTGATATTACGGACCAAATATTTATAATTTGAGCACATGATTTAAATTTTGAATATTGGAGATTGAATCAACGATTTAAATTTTGAGGATAAAAATATAATTCTAAACATGAACATTGATGTATTGAATTCAAAATTTTATAATTTGATGATTTGAATTAAAAGTTGATTTTGATTGTTGGATCACCTATTTAATAATTGAGGATAAAAATTAAATTTAAAATTTGAAGAGTACGAAATTCTTAAGTTGAAAATAGTAATAAGGTTTGATTAGAGTTGTTTATTATTTAAAATCTAGAGGAGATTATAGTAGTTGGAAATCGTGATTTAAAATTTGATGTGGATTATTTAAATCTTGAAGATGTCATATAGATTTGAATTAAATTTGGATATTAATTATTTGAAAATCGAGAAGAGATTACGGTAGGTTGAATTTTAATTAAATAATAGTTATTTTAATTTTGAAGAGATTGCGATGTATTTGAATAGTTTTTATTTAGATTTTTGAGAAGATTGGTATTGACTTGCTTTAGATATGAATGTGAATGATTTAATAAATTATGTCTTATTTTTAATTTCGAGGACAAAATTCTTGTAAGTTGGGTAGATTGTAAACCCCCTAATTTTAATTTATATTTAAAGTATTTTTTATTTAATTAATTTTTTTAAAATTTTTAGATTAATTTCTTAGTTAAGTTGAAAAATAGATTCTTGATTTAATTACTTATATAAATACTTATCTAGAATTATTTCAAAAAACTAATATTTTATTTTAAAATCTTTTGTTAAAGTATTATAATTTCTTTAGAAATTATTTCATGTGCAAATATTTATTTTTGATTTTTTATGCTCACGCCTATATATAAATATATATAGTTATTAAAAAAATAAAAAAAGAAAGAGAAAAGGAAAAAGGGTTAAATAAAAACTTAATTAACATTTAACCCTTTACACTAAAATTCGTTCAACACAGGTCCGTCCACCCCACGGACCCGCGGAAACCCCCGGCGCGGAACACCCAACCACGGACTCCCTCTCGCAATCTCTCTCTCTATATATATACAATTAGTAAACCCTAATCATACTTCTCATCTCTCCCTTTCCTCTCCCGCACCCAGACTACCGCCGCTACGGTCGGCCGCCGCGGCCGTGCGCTACTGCTCGCTCGCGACAAAGTCAGCGCCCGCGCACACAGCAGCCACCCTCACGAGGCTTCCTTCTCAAGTACACATCTCCCTCATCTCTCAATAGTTTTGCGTCTGGTTTGTCCGTAAACGCTCACAACCTAAGCCTCTAGGATTCTCTTCAAGCGGGATAAATTTTTATGCCCGGTTTGATCGAAAGATCGACAGGAAGTTGGCCGAAAAACTGTTCATAAATAGTTCAAAAAATTCGATCCAAACACCCATGTTCATGACCAAATTGCCACTAACCCGTTTAATATTTTCAAAATCTAATTAAATATTTTTATAACAATATAACCAAAAATTTTACTGTTCTTTTATTTTTTATTAGTTTACAATATTGGTTAAATATTCAGCTTCCAAAACGACAAAAAAATTGGTATTTTAAAACTAAAATTTTATGATACAGAGTATGTCCTGCCAAAATGGACCACCTTTACACATACCAATTGTACCAAAATGGGTGTATAGTATATCCTGATGTGTGGACTTTCACGAAAGTTGATTAAGACGTGTGTGTGCACCGAAATCAACCCGTATCCGTAAAAAGTCTCCCGTATCTGTGTTTTACAATCTTAATTAGTTTGTGTGCGTTCGTCAAAATGCGATAAAACTTACACCATTTGATTCATGCTATCACATTGGTCCTATGACCCAAGTTTCACGCGATTCCGAGATAGTTCACCAAGCTGCTTATTCACGGTCCCTACAGTTTGACTTGACGAGCAAATTTGTGATCGGCTCACCGAAATCCAAAACTGGATATACCGTTGAGTTTGTATCACTGTTTAGAATTTGTTTGACCTATAATTTACCAATTTAGAGACCTTTATTCCTGGTACATATTTTGATACAAAGTGGCCCACATGTGGATCCTACTTTGGTCCAAAATTGCCGTTTTGCTCTTGTGCCCAAATTGGACGAAAGAGTATAATTTTCTGACTATATCGCTTATTTTGGAATCGTTGGTGATATTTATTTCAGCATTCGGATACGTTTATACATCTTCTTCTCTTTGTGCTACTATTGATTTGACGTGTACACTACCGGGACATTGTCTAAATTTTGCTCGGACACCAGGCAAGATACCTTGCTATATCTACTGTCAGTTTATTTTTATTTCAATATTGTATTTTATTATTGTATAAATTATTTTCAAATATAAACTGCACGTCCAAGGAAACTTGGGTGCGATGATGGTATGCATCATTATTTGTCTTTATTTTTACTATGCATGTTGACCTAGAGTTAAGAGAATATTCCATGATTTTGAGACATCTTTATGTTTCATTTTAAAATTACACATTTCTCACACGAGTTTTGAGTCTCATGTAGGACAAGAACTTGCGTATTCGGCTGGCCACTGGTACGTATGGGACGTGCGACGGATAGTATATAACTGCTAATAGCGATGCATGTTAGAAGATTTAATAGTTATTAGTAGTCCAGGAATATGGACTATCGTGGTATAGTAGTCCAACCCTTGTCTTTATTTGGTTTTAGGGTTGGGCTATTGTACTACGATATGCTATGAACCAAAGTTACGACGTCGATACTTGCACTCCATCTCGGCGTAGTAGCTAGATTGTGTTATGGATGCGACATATATAGGAGCATGGGGATGAGGGGGAGGATAATGACTATGCGTATGGGAAGCCAAATCGGTGAGCCAAGTCTCCGGATGGAACTTGGTGTGATGATATATGTTTATAAGATACCTTGCTATTACTAGATACCTTGCTATTATATGTTTATGAGATACCTTGCTATTACTAGATACCCTGCTATTATATATATATGAGCCTAAATTCCACCCATGTGTACGAAAGTTGTCCTCCAATTTGCACTATAGGTGACTAGAAAACCCTTTACAGATTTAATTACTTACTGCAGTTTATATAGCTTGCTTCTATGTATCTTGTTATGTCCCTCTGAGAATCTGGTCCCTTTCCACGTATAGACGATCATGACTATTTATAGGAGCACAGATCAAAACTTGCTACTTCTCTCAATGTAATAAACTGGAATAAAAAATATAATAATAAAATATGCCTTAAAATATTAGTAAAATATGTGATCGACTTAGGCCTAATACGGTCTATAAATAAAATGGGAGCTAGCGTGATCACACATGAGTTGCATGATCTGCTAGCTATCATGGGCTATACTATATCATGGGCTATAAGGTATGATCAAATATCTACTAATACTTTTCTAACCCCCGACTAGTATATGGATCCAAATCACGATACGTTATAATATGTATATCACAATGCACAGTCTATAATATAATGCACTATGATCATGGTCTATATAATCATGAAAATATTATGATAATTACTGAGTAATCATAAAGTACGATACGACGATCACTGAGTAACCACAACAATAATATCTCATGACAAGGATTCACGTATACCAATCCGTGTAACCATCGTGTCAGGAATCAAATATCTCAATACTAAATATATGTAACATAGAGACTATCAAATAAAAAAACTATCAGAGAATGTACTCACCTCTAGTCCTGAGCAAAAGGTATGACTCGGTGTCCGAGCTAGTGTCACGCAACCTATATATGAACATCAAGTCACTTAGGTGTAATGAGGTGATAACAAGCTTTAAATGCATTAAATATGATTTTTAGGCCATTTTTAGGTTATATTTGTAAACCCCCTCACCCAAAATAGGTATTTTGTGTATATTTTATATTATTATATTTATTATAGATGTTGAATTTATTTAGAGTATTCTCTTAGTTAATTAGAAAATAAATTTTTTTTAGTATATTTACTTATATAAATATTTATTTAGAATTATTTTTAGGCTATTTTAGATTATTGAGATTTTTCCATAATTTTTAGTTAATTAAAAACTAGTAACACTAATTTTTTAGAACTTTGAAGAATTTATTTTATGTTTAAACTTAATTAAAAATATTCCAAAATTTTATTTTAGGTTCTAAATAGTCAAATATATTTTCTAGAATTTTCTGGAAATTTTCTGAATACTTTTAGTATTTATTGGGAGTTATTTAGACTAATAACTAATTTTTAGGACTTGTAGAATTTATTGGGAGCACAGATCAAACCTTTCGAGGAGGTCTTCCCTTCTAGCCTCATTGATCATTAGATGTACTTATTTTGTTTATCTTATATTCTAGTTTGGTAGTGGATTTGTCTCCACCCAACTAATTGTTCTTATCAAATTTTTTTACTTGATTCAGTTATATAGTTGATTGATTATTCATTTCTATTTGATTATGTGGATGAGATCTAGTTATGCCCTGTGACTTATGACATAAATCTATACCACTTGTAAATTATTATTCATAATAGAGTGTACATATATGTTATGGTTTTCATATATTATAGTTGACATATACATACAGCTGACATTCTTACGTATTCCTAGTCCTACGTATTTTGGGACTAGAGCATGACAAGGAGAGAGAGAGAGAGAGAGAGAGAGAGAGAGAGAGAGAGAGAGAGGAGACCCCTTTTCTAGTGGCCGGCCCCTTCACCCCCTTCTCCAAGCAACAATCAATGACTAAAGTGCCCATACTTAGTTAATATAAAGAATATTAAGGGTGGGCTAAATGGGAAAGTCTCTAACTAATGCAATTAAGTTAATCTCCTTAATTAGCTAAAGAAAAATGGGTCTAATTGGGTCTAGTGCATGTTAGGCTTACTTATTGGCATGACAAGTCTAATTGGGTTCGCTAGTGTCAAGTCTAATTAATAGACTAGCCCTCTAACTAAAATAAATAAATAGCTCAAGTACAAATATTATTAATAGCAATATATATAAATATTAGTTTACAGAAAAATAAATATGCCAAATGGCTAAAATACCCTCATTTGGAAATATGAGAGTGACAATTCCTGATGTACCCATTATTGTTGTTGCTGTGTCATCTTCGGAGGATGTCGCAACGTAGTCTTGGGTTGGTACACAGGCGGGAATCGAAGCAGCGGGTGTCACGCCTAGATCAGATTTCATTTAGCAGGTATGCAAGAACAAAATAACATAACTTCACATGCCACCGTTCGGTGACTTTACCTGTCCCGTCTGAACCACCTGTACAACTTACCATAGCCTTCCCTGTCACGAAGACATAGTTAGTCTGCACAGTTTAAATATACACAATATCTTTCTTTGTTGTCTACCAGCCATCATGGGTTTAGTCTGGGCTGGCGGCGACGCTTGCAGCGCGGGTAGCTAGCCCCGCTACAATTCCCCGCTCCCAGGACTAAGAAAGTAGATTCCGCCCGGGTCGAAACGGCCCGGTGCCCCGGTAACCGCTCGCAGGAACCTGGATCCCTTGTGCACAAGAATTCCCATGACCATTTCTATGAACTCTACCTCACAGATTTACTTACCAGCGATTTAAAGAACATCATGTATGAAACTGCTTTACTGTACTATCATAATCAACCAACAGTTATATGAAATAACATGCAGCAGTTTATAGAAGAACACTTTGAACTATCAATAGATACCAACCCATTAAACACCCAACGAACATGCATGCATCAATAAATTTATGCAAGGTTTGTATGACAAGCAATGGGTGTTCCAAGCCTACTTCTTATCTTATCTTGTTATCCAACTTGTTACTTAATTGGTATCGTTTGATTGAATGCACAACTGAGTCAGTTTTATTATGAACGGAGCCCTTGGAAAGAAGGTGCTTATCGAAATAGAGCCACTCACAAGTTTGGTTGAATAGGAAGAAGAAGGAGAGACCCCTAAGACTCCGCTCGCGCGTCGTCTACACGATCACCTGCACGCACCAACGGATGATCAATACCTCCTACTTCGGTCTCCAAGGCTCGATACGAAATACGAAATCCTAAGAACGAAAGCAATGAAATCCATTGAAACCGTTCAAGAAAACGCAAGTCATAAAACCAACAAGAAGGCAACCAAGCGGCACGAAAACGGACAAGAAACCAACTCAACGGAAAGGCCCCTCTCGACTCTGCCGCCGAGTCCATCCTCGAGGCACAATCCATTGTATATGGGACCTGATTCCGAAGAAACCAATCCATAACGAGGAAAGGATCTTAATTCAATCTGTCCCGTTCGAACGGTCGTAAGTATTTCTTGGCCGCGCTCCCCGAATAGGGGGAACGGGGCATTACAGCGGGGCACCCTGGTACTCCTGTCCTAAGTTGCGGTACTACCCCACAATCTTTTTCTCAGCTACCGGGTATCCTGGCATTTCATTCGTCAATGAAGGATTGGATCGCAAGGAGGACCGCCGGTTGCTCCTCTACTGCTACGTCGCCTTTAAGGTCATTGAGCATCATTGCGTAACCTGTTGCGCCCATGGCTTCTTCCTCTATCCAACCGTCTTTGACCCCGGCTACGTTGGAAGAGATTGACGAAAACATCAGACTCTCCATTCGGAGCTTCTACATATTCTTGAAGCAAGGGGTCAAGGGCATATTGGAGTGCAATAAATCCTTTGCCTGGACAAAGCACTTTATCGAGGGCCAGGTCAACTCTATAAGGGACTCCCCGGTTTGAACAGATAGCCGACCTCCTGGGCCAAAAATTGGTGGAGGTGGAGCAATGCCTAATGGATTTATGGTAGTACCAGCAGGCAGACATGGGAATACTGATATCCCACGATTATAATGAGTTCTCGAAGAAGGTGGAGGCAAAGATGGCCTTCTTTGCTTCGTCTAAGGAATGCTTACAGCACAAAATCAAAATTTGCAAGAGAAGCGAGATCGGCTGAGTGATCTCAGAGAAGAGTGCCTCTTCCGACGGAAGGGCCTGACTGAGCAAATTAGAAAGCTCTAGGTCAAGCTTGATGTATTGGGGAATAGGCTGCGGGAGGCCCAGCATGAAGAGGAAGCTATCCGAAACAAGATGAGCCTAGTAGCGAAAAATATGGCTGGCGTTGAGGTTATAGTGCAAAAGCTAGAGGACCGACTGTCATGACCCACACCTAATATAAGGGCATGAGTATGTAGGTACGTCCAGCCTATGCTGCAGCATCGACGGTAGAACGCTGTCTAGGTCAACAATACTATCTAAGTATCTTGCACAATATGTATATAATGTACCTGTAAAGATATCTCTACTCTAAATAGAGGACAATATAAATATGATATATAATACTCAATCATAATATAAACTAGAGATGGATAATGGCACGATATGAAATACAAGGAAAAGAAATATGGAGTCCCCATACAATCCAAGTCCAGTCCAATAGTTTAAGCATGTCTCAATAATCTCAAATATAATACATGCCATAATATCTAAAATGAGACAATATCAATATCATAAATGAACTAGCTAAGTCTCCTCGACTGTCGGTACTATCTCCGTATGCTCTACGGGTGCTAACTCAACTGGCTCGCCATCCTATGGTCCATAGTGTGTAGGACATCAGTCCTCTAAAAAATTATCTGAAAAATATATCTAGTCAGGATTGGAGCGAAGTACAACTCAATAGTAGTTACAATAATTAACAGAAACTATAAAATAGCAATAATAATAAAAATAAATGATGGAAGTAACTGAACTAGTAAATATCATAAGAAGGAGTATCATAGTAAATAATGGAAATAAACTGAAAACAATATGGTGAGGAACATCAATGTAATAAACTGGAATAAAAAATATAATAATAAAATATGCCTTAAAATATTAGTAAAATATGTGATCGACTTGGGCCTAATACGGTCTATAAATAAAATGGGAGCTAGCGTGATCACACATGAGTTGCATGATCTGCTAGCTATCATGGGCTATACTACATCATGGGCTATAAGGTATGATCAAATATCTACTAATACTTTTCCAACCCCCGACTAGTACATGGATCCAAATCACGACACGTTATAATATGTATATCACAATGCATAGTCTATAATATCATGCACTATGATCATGGTCTATATAATCATGAAGATATTATGATAATTACTGAGTAATCATGAAGTACGATACGACGATCACTGAGTAACCACAACAATAATATCTCATGACAAGGATTCACGTATACCAATCCGTGTAACCATCGTGTCAGGAATCAAATATCTCAATACTAAATATATGTAACATAGAGACTATCAAATAAAAAAACTATTAGAGAATGTACTCACCTCTAGTCCTGAGCAAAAGGTATGACTCGGTGTCCGAGCTAGTGTCACGCAACCTATATATGAACATTAAGTCACTTAGGTGTAATGAGGTGATAACAAGCTTTAAATGCATTAAATATGATTTTTAGGCCATTTCTAGGTTATATTTGTAAACTTACTCACCCAAAATAGGTATTTTGTGTATATTTTATATTATTATATTTATTATAGATGTTGAATTTATTTAGAGTATTCTCTTAGTTAATTAGAAAATAAATTTTTTTTAGTATATTTACTTATATAAATATTTATTTAGAATTATTTTTAGGCTATTTTAGATTATTGAGATTTTTTCATAATTTTTAGTTAATTAAAAACTAGTAACACTAATTTTCTATGAATTTGAAGAATTTATTTTATGTTTAAACTTAATTAAAAATATTCCAAAATTTTATTTTAGGTTCTAAATAGTCAAATATATTTTCTAGAATTTTCTGGGAATTTTCTGAATACTTTTAGTATTTATTGGAAGTTATTTAGACTAATAACTAATTTTTAGGACTTGTAAAATTTATTGTGCAAGCGCAAGAATATAGAATGGACCTACATTATTTTCTAGGGTTTATAATATTATTATATATTTTCTGAAATTATTTCAGAATTTTTGGAATAATGTTAGTATTTATTTTTAGTTAAATGGATAAAACTAATGTTTAGAGCTTCTCCTAATTATAGTAGTAAACTTATGAATATAAAATTATTCCAAATATTTTTCTAGGGTTTATAGGTTCAAAATATATTTTATGTAATTTTTTCAGATTTTTATGATTATTTTTAATATTTATTTGGAGTTATTTAGATTTAAAATGACTTAAATAATGTTTTGATAAAGGCAAATAAAAAACAAATAATATAACAAAAACCATCCAATCAGATTCTGACACGTGTCAGCCTATAAATATTCATTCAGCCGCAGGTACATCCCTATATATATATATATATATATATATATATATATATATATATATATATATATATATATATATATATATATATATATATATATATATATATATATTATTATAACCCTAATTATCCCATTATCTTAGAGAGAGAGAGATTTTGGAGAATTGTCATCTAGGGTTCCTTCATCTTCCACAAGCCATTGCGCTTAGCTCCGGACTTCAAATGAGGCCTAGTTTCTTGCGTTAGAAAGATATTGAGGTTAGCTTTCTGATTATATAATTTATTTTATTAAATTATGAGTATTAAATTCCAGAAAATTTGTAAAGCACAATATGTCCGAAAATAGACGTGTTTCAATATTTTCGCGATTTCGGGAGAACCAGGAATCAAAATTATGAACCGTTTAAAGTTTTGAAAAGTTAATGTCGAGATAATTGACATATATTTTTCCCAGAATTTAATTCGAAGTATTTATATACTATTAATTCTGTAGAATTTTTAGGTTAGAATTTAACCATCGGTGCACAATACAAAATTTGTATGTGCCATAATTCCCAAACGAATTTGAATTCGGATGAACCGTAAATTCTAGCATATTTTTGACGCTGAAATCTATAGGAAATCATGCATGAAAGTTGAGTTTGTGTCGGTTGACTTTTCGATCAACAGACCGCCTCGATTTTTGTGCCATGAGTCTCGAGTTGATAAAATTTAGTTTCTTTGGACAAAATTTAGGAATTAACATAAAAATCAGAATAATAAGATTAAAATAGGATTTTAGAGTAATTATTTCAAAATTAAATAAATTAAAATAAATTATCTTTTGACGTGATAAATTTGTAATACATAGGCTATTTGGACTGTGACTTGGACTCTGATTCATACCAGCAGCAGGACCCCAGGCAAGATACCTTGCCAAATTGCTTACAATATTTTGCATGCTTAGTATATTTCTATATATTTATTGCATTTCTGTTTATTTTTGCATGTGTAGTTTTCTTTCAGTCATTACTATGTATTAGATATGTTGACACACACATGGCACTTAGTATCATAAAGGACAATCATTAGGCGTATGGGCTTTTAACCACTCTGGTAATACTGTAGTCACTAGCACGCACTATGGTTGGTCATGTCCGATGGTCGCTACCCCCGCGGTATGTCGATTGATGGAGTCCGAGGGTCGCTACCCCCACGGTATGTCGGCTGATGATGTCCACTGACGAGCGTGAGGTTGTGAGGATTAGATCGAGTAGCCTATCCTTGCCCATACGTCAAAAAGTTGTCCTCATTTGTATTCATATAGATTGTCCTGTACAGCGTACTTATCTATTTTCAAATATGATGCATGTTTACTGTATTCAAATTGGCTCATATTTTCTGTATCTTGTTACGTCCCTCTGAGGACCTGGTCCTCTGCCAGGTGTATCTGTTCTTGAGTAATTACAGGAGCACAGATTTGGATGATTACTTGTGTCGCGAGGATGTTTTCTCTTCGAGCCCATGGTCGTTAGCTAGTATTCCTATATTGTATTTGTTGTGTTGTACTTTTCCATTCGAGTTGGTAGTGGATTTGTTTCCATCCAACTATCATCCTTAGATATTTATGTTAAGATCTAGTTATATAGATGTTGGTTATTATTTATATCTAATTTTCGCGGATGAGATTTAGATTATACCCTGTGACTTGTGATACATTTTATACCACTTGTGGACTTGATATTCATATTACAGCGTACGTGTGGATTTGGTTTTCATATATTGGAGTTGCCATATCCATGCGGCTGGCATGCTTACGTGTCCTAGTCCTACGTATTTTTGGGACTGGGGCGTGACATATTTTTGTGGTGGCCCATGCAGGTCGAGAGCATATTGTCTCGTTACGTTACTATACCGAACAAGCCCGCACCTAGGACTAGAGTATAGATCTCATCCACAATTGACTATGACTCATCTTTCTTCTAATCTATTCTATTTAAATAATTGCATCCTGCTTGATTCCTGTACTCCCATAATAGTTCCTTTAGTATAGTCTCTCCTAGAATATAGAAGTTCATATTGTTAGATTATAAGTAGGGTAACCTTCCTATTAAGAGTATAACTAGAGTGTTGACACACCACTAAGTTTAGGATATCTAGTGAACCCTAGAATTCCTTATCTCTATAATTGGTTTACCATTACCCCCTGATGTGTTATGAGGACTTGAGAGTAGTATAGACACTACTAGAGTTAGTTAGAAGTTTACCATTATGGTTGCCCCTAGCATTGAGAAACCAATAGAAAACCAAAGTGAATATTAGGACTGAACCTAACCCATGCCGTTAGATGAGTATTGGAGAACCATAAATTTAGATTCTTGTCTTGAGATAAGCAGACAGTACCTTAGAAAGCCAAGAGCAATGCATAGAATATTTTCCTAATCATACCTCAAACACAGAGACTAGCATACCCCTTTCCCTTGGAAAACCATGATGCTATCTAGAGCCCCTCTATTTTCATATATTGTTCCCCTGTGACCATAGCGTTCGCTAATTGTGACCAAAATTACGTTCTTCTTTTTTTTATCTTTCAACTCGTGCCACCTGACACTTCTGATAGTAGGCCAAGTAATTTATTTCTTTGTTAAGGACACATAGTTTGCTAGGATTATAGTTGTAATCTTGAATATTGAAATTGTGTGCTTAGTAGTTAGAACTTGATAGTTAAGTTATTCTTGTAGATTGAGACCTGGTGCTTATCCCTTAGTTTTAAATTGCGTAACTTGTACCACACCTCAATACGAGTTATATTCTCTTTCCCTTGAGGCCAGTAACTGTCCCATTCTTACTATTGACACTTGCACTATGACTAAGAGTTAAGACGACCATGACCTATGTAATATAAGAGGATACCCTAACAAGTACCAAGACCCCTTCTCGAAGACCTTAACAGAAGCTTCTACGGTACCCTTAAGACTGTCACAGTATTAGTTTATTATTTTAAGTTGGGTAGTATACCTCACAACCTATTATCACATAGTCTTTTGACCTATTATTGAAGTATGATTGAACAACATTAATTGTATACTAGCATAAGACGACAGTGGTTATTCAGACAATAGAAGTTAGAGGTCCTTGCCCACATTTGGTCGACTAGCGACATAGACAAGGAGGTTGTATGATAACTGTAGGGATTGTAGAGTCTTTTATTATTGTTGCTTAGTTGTTTTGTTTTGTGAACTTAAATTAATTTGTACCTCCTTTCATCATCATCTAGCGTACTTATATTTGCTGCACTACCTTGACTTATGCTGCTATTATAGCCTAGTTTTGCAAACTTACTCTTTTATCGAGCTTGATCATGAGATATGTTTTATTAGGGACGCCTACTAATACATTTCAAAATTAGTGTATTAAGGTCTAGCTAACCTGTAAACACCCTAAATTTTTAGAATAAATGTTAATTAAATTTTACCAAATTTTTTGAAATTATCTGGAGCCCTGTACAGGTACCGATTTCTCCCTCATCGTAACTCTATTTTCAATTCCGTCAGTTGCTACGTGTAGACTGTATGACCCTCTCGGTGTCCGTGCAACTCGCTTGGTGCATCGCGTCCTGTGGTGATCGCACACCGCGATCCAAAAACAGAAAAAATAATACCCCGTTTTACCCCGGAACTGAGTGCGCCCCGCCAAACGGGACGACTTGGTCGTAAGCGATCTTTACCGAACCGTGTGGGATTTTGCAGAAGTCGATTCGGATGTGCGTGCACACCGGAATCAACGCGTATCCGCCGACGACACCCCGTATCCGACCTTTCTGGAACACGCTGTAACTTTGTGTACACACGTCAGATCGAGACGAAACTTGCGCCATTGGACTCGTAGCAATACGCTGGTCCTGTGAGCCAAGTTTGGTTTAATTCTGAGGACGTTGACAAAATTGCGTATCGTGGGCCCTACAGGCTCCACTTGACGGGCGATTTTGTGATCGGCTCATCGGAATCCAATTCTGGAAGTTCCGTTGGGTTCTTATCATCGTTCCTAACTCGTAGACACTGAGTTTGAAGAATTTGGAGATCTTTGACCCTGACACGCTTTTCGGTGTAAAGTGGCCCACATGTGGACCCCCCTTTGGCCCAAAAATGACCTTTTTGCCCCTGTGTCCAAATTGGACGTAAGTACAGGTATTTCTAGCTATTTGACATCTTCTGAGACTGTTGGTGATATTTATTACAGCTTTTGGAGTAGTACCTACTGGATCCACTGATAAAGGGACAGTTGTTGGTATTCGGACATCAGGCAAGTGTACCTTGCCAACTCTGCAGTATTGTTACCTATTTTTCTTACTTCATTTTATTACTGTGCATGCTTAACCTAGGACCGTTTGACGTACTTAGCGTCCGATTATCAGTCGGGTGTCAACACTGTACGCGGTGTTGGGTATTGTCATCTAGAGATGGACTTACGCGACACTATATATTCTCGTACTTGTCTTACCAAGTACATTATGACCCAGGACACCGAACACTGTTCATGAGACAGGATCCTCCCGAAATATTCGTGGTGATTCTGTATAGGATACAGGACTTGACAGAGATACTCTACTTTTAGTTACATTATGACTTGTGCATTAGTTATGATCCCGCTGACATGGACATGAGACGTTGTGTTCATGATATGCGTGGTTACATTGGGTGGGAAGAGACACACAGACTACAGGCTGATCATATATATACACCCCTACTATTGTGAGGTCCAAGACTCTGAAGCCCGAGCTTGGCCCATTACTCATTATTACTGCTGCTACCGGCTCCCCGACACAGAGCTTGTAGTGGCTTCAGCCTGAGATCTAGTGCTGCTCTCATCTTGCATATCACTTAGCTGGTTATTTAGATTCCCTTATTGTTCCTTCTATTGCTGGAGAGACCCACAGGCTACAGGTTGATTATGTTATGCCGGCTACTCAGTCTCCCGCTGAGCTAGACCACCTCATGATACCACTGCTACCGGCTCTCCTACACAGAGCTTGTAGTTGTTTCAACCTGAGTACTATTGATATTCTCTCTTGCATTTCACACAGATGTTTACATACTTGCCCTATTTATCCTATTTATTTTCTGTACTGCATTTATTTTGGCTTAAGCTTTCTTGTACCTTGCTATGTCCCCTGAGGACCTGGATCCGAATTATGTCCCCAGGATTTGCAGACGAGATCTATCCCGAGGTATACGGGACCGCAGCAGGAGCTGATCCAGGAGCGGTACCGCCATCCGAGGACGAGGTGTTAGCTGAAGACTTCTCCTGAGCATCCATGTTTCATGCTCAGTATTTATTTATTTATTTCAGTCATTTATATTCTGGTCTGTTGAACCATTATACTAGATATTTACCGGGTTGTTCCCCGAAGTACTTTGTTGAGACTAGCTGATGATTTACATTCCTTATTTATTTTATGGATCATATTTATTATCTTGTGTGGATGAGATTAGTTGTGCCATAATTGTCGTAGACTTGGTTTTTACAGCTTAAGTATGCCCTGATGGATCCATTAAATTGGGTTTGTCCATCGGTGCGTACTGCTGGCCATTGCCACGTATCTGGTCCCACGGTATTTTGGGACTGGGGCGTGACATAGTTTTTGTGGTGGCCCATGCAGGTCTACGACTAAATTGTTCGGTTTCAACTTAGGAACTGAACCAGCCTGCCCTAAGGATATGATAGATTGTAGGATCTCATCCACTATTTAATCCATTATTGAACTCTATATCGAAATCGAAATTGTTACTTGAACTGCATCCTGTATTGATTCCTATGAGCGTTCTTACAGTTTATCTTTTGGTTGCAGAGAGAAATGGATCCCAGGAACGGAGACGAGATTCCATTGAATACGCCACACGACGCTGTGGTTACTTATATAGACGGAGTGACCCTAGGGAATAGAGGACAAGCATCACAGAGCGATCAAACCGGTCATCCTAATCCAAGGTTCCAGAGAGATGACATCCTACCTCCACCACAGTTCACTCCCCAGATGCCAGTTTTCCCTCCAGGATAAGCTATGGATGGGCAGCAGATGTTCTAGATGATGTATGCTATGATGCAGGCCCAGCAGCAGATTCAGGAAGAGGCACATCGTCAGGAGGCCGAGAATCTGAGAACCAGCCTGGTATTCGCATTGGAGCAGGCAAATCCACCAGCGAGGCGAACAACGATGGGATCGATCACCGACTTCCGTCAGCTCAAGCCTCATACATTTTCTGGTAAAGTGGGGCCAACAGAAGTTCATGAATGGCTCACAAACATACATCATTAGTTGGAAGCCGCTGAACTTTTGAGAGAAAAGTGGATGACTGCAGTCAGAATGCAGTTAACTGAGAATGCACATCACTGGTGGTTAGCAGAGGAGAGAAGGCTCGGGCAGGACCGAGTCACTTGGGAAGAGTTCTCCAGACTCTTCAAAGAGATGTATATTCCCGCAGTAGCACGGTTAGAGCTCAGAGACAAGTTCAATCGCCTTATCCAAGGCAACATGACAGTGGAAGAATATAACGCGGAATTCATTCGCCTCATTCGCTTTGCCCCAACCTTGATTGCGACCGAGGAAGAGAAAGCTGAGAAGTTCTTTGACGGACTGAAGTTCGAGCTCCAGAGATTGATTGGGTCAGTCGCACCTACATCTTATATCGACGTTCTCGCAGCAGCACGACGCATGGAGCGCGTCACTAGAAGTGAGTCAAACCTGAAGAGGCCTATCAACTCAGCACCATCCAGGACAGCACATGGGGATTCAGCCAAACGGACCCAGAGGAGTATGCCCGAGAGGATAGCACACAGGGCCATATCACTCCCTACTTGTCACCACTGCGGCAAGATAGGGCACATTGAGAGAGAATGCAAACGCAAGTTAGGACTATGCCTGGCTTGCGGGCCCAACCAACATCAGACCAGAGACTACACCGAGCGCAGAGAGGGAGCACCGAGATTAGCTTTGCCTACACCACGACCAGCTTATCCAGCCGTAGGAGCACAGCAGACAGGAGTTGGAGGCGTCAGGCCACCAACCCCAGGAGGGAATCAGCAGAGACCACCCCTGGCACCACAGGCAGCTCTATTTCAGCAGGCTCAGCAGCAGCGAGGCGAAGCTCAGGGACGAGGCCAGGCATTCACATTAGCTGTTGAGGAGGAGGCTACAGCAGGCAAGGTCATCGCAGGTACTATTTTAGTAGCTTTATTACCAGCTGTAGCATTATTTGATTCTGGAGCATCGCATTCATTTATAGGAGCTAGCTTTGTAGCCACCCATAGAGTAGCTACCGCACCCCTTCCGAAGATGAAGAGGATGCTTACGGGAGGTGGAATTATTCCGGTGAGTGACGTCTGTAGATCATGTTCTGTAGTAGTTTGTGGCCGAGAAATGCGAGATCAATTCCTAAAATTTTCTATGCCGGATTATGATGTCGTACTTGGTATGGACTGGTTAAGTCAGTACCATGCGACTCTTGATTGCCGACTTGGGCGAGTTATATTTAGACCGCCTGGAAATCCAGAATTCGAGTTTCTTCGAGGAGCAGTAGAGCAAGGAGTTCAGCCTACTCTTAGGGTACTATCTGTAGAAGGGGAGACAGGTTACCCAAGAGTCATATCAGAATTTGTGGATGTATTTCCTGATGATCTTCCAGGTTTACCACCTGATCGGGAAATAGAGTTCACAATAGATTTAACTCCAGGAGCAGAGCCTATCACTTCATCAATATACCGGCTAGCACCTAAGGAGTTAGTGGAGTTGAAAGAACAGGTTAATAATCTTTTGGAGAAGGGTTTCATTCGGCCCAGTGTTTCACCTTGGGGAGCACCCATATTATTTGTGCCAAAGAAGAATGGAACAGTACGGTTATGCATTGACTACAGGTCACTGAATGCTGTGACTATCAAGAACAGGTATCCCTTGCCACGCATTGATGACCTATTTGATCAATTGAGTGGTGTAAGGGTATTCTCGAAGATTGACCTTCGATCCGGCTATCATCAGATCAAAGTAAGGAAGGAAGACATCCCGAAGACAGCTTTCAGGACCAAGTATGGACATTATGAGTTCTTGGTGATGCCGTTTGGTTTAACCAACGCGCCAGCAGTATTTATGAGCTTAATGAACAGAGTCTTTCATCAGTTCTTGGATAAATTCGTGGTGGTGTTTATTGATGACATTCTCATATATTCCAAGAGCCATGAAGAGCACGAGGAGCATCTCAGAATCGTGTTAGAGACCTTGAGACAAGAGAAGTTATATGCCAAACTCAGTAAGTGTGAGTTCTGTATGGACAAAGTACCTTTCTTGGGATATATCATATCAGGAGAAGGGCTTTCAGTTGATCCGGAGAAAGTTGCGGCAATAGAGACTTGGCCTACACCCACGTCAGTTGCAGAGGTGAGAAGTTTTCTCGGACTTGCGGGATATTACCGAAGGTTTGTAGAAAATTTCTCAAGGATTGCAGAACCGATGACGAAGCTGACACGTAAAGACCAGGAGTTTATATAGACAGAAGACTGCCAGAAGGCCTTCGAAGAACTGAAGAGAAGGTTAACAACAGCACCTGTCCTGACTCTTCCTTCAGGGTCAGGAGGTTTTGTTGTTTACAGTGACGCATCAGGTAGTGGACTGGGATGTGTTTTAATGCAACATGGTAAAGTCATTGCTTATGCATCAAGACAGTTGAAGGTACACGAGAAGAACTACCCAACACATGATCTGGAGTTAGCAGCAGTTATATTTGCATTAAAGATTTGGAGACACTACCTTTACGGGGAGAAAGTAGACATCTTTACAGATCACAAAAGCCTGAAGTATGTGTATACTCAGAAGGAGCTTAACATGAGGCAGAGACGCTGGCTTGAATTGATGGTAGATTTTGACATCGATCTGTAGTATCATCCGGGAAAGGCGAATGTCGTTGCAGATGCGCTGAGCAGGAAGCCTACGGCTTATTTCTTGACGATACAGCCCGAGTTATTGAAGGATCTATAAGAGCTTCAGATAGAGGTTATCTTACCAGGACAGAATGGCTTGATGGCTAATCTTGAGATTCAGTCATCACTCGTAGAGAAGATTAAAGAGGCATTGCCCACCGATGCTAGATATAGAAGACTGAAAGAGAGGACAGAAGCAAGCATGCAGACAGGACTTCGCATCCACGAAGACGGGACATTAAGGTTTGGAAATCGCCTATATGTTCCAAATGGAGAATTGAGACAGGAGTTAATGACGGAAGCACATAGCTCTATGTACTCTGTGCACCCAGGAGGAACCAAGATGTACCGAGACTTGAGACAGTATTACTGGTGGCACGGAATAAAGAGGGAGATTGCAAGATTTGTGGCCAAATGCTTAGTCTGCCAGCAAGTAAAGGCCGAACATCAGAGGACTGCAGGTATGTTACAGCCGCTCCCGATACCAGAATGGAAGTGGGAGCATATCACGATGGATTTTGTCACAGGATTTCCGAGGAGCCCCAGCGGAAGAGACGCAGTATGGGTTATAGTGGATCGACTCACTAAATCGGCACACTTCTTGCCATTTAGAGTTGGACAGTCCACAGAGGTACTAGCCGACATGTATATGCGATAAATCGTCAAATTACATGGAGTGCCTGTTAGTATTGTATCGGATCAAGATTCGAGATTTACATCTCATTTTTGGAGAAGCATGCAAGAGAGTTTGGGCACCAGACTCAAATTCAGCACGGCATACCACCCACAGACAAATGGCCAATCGGAGCGCACCATTCAGATCTGGGAGGATATGTTACGATCATGTATGCTAGACTTTGGAGGATCTTGGAAAGATCATTTGTACTTAGTGGAGTTCTCCTACAATAACAGTTATCAGGCCAGCATTCAGATGGCACCATTCGAGGTATTATACGGAAGGAAGTGCAGATCGCCTATATGTTGGAGTGACGTTGATGAACGTCAAATACTGGGTCCAGAATTGGTAACACAGATAGTGGAAAAGGTGAAAAAAATTCAGAATCATCTACGAGCAGCCCAAGACAGACAGAAGCATTGGGCAAATACGCACAGACGTCCCTTGGAGTTTAAAAAAGGAGAGCACGTGTTCTTGAGGATTTCTCCCACTCGGGGTACTATTCGATTCGAAAGCAGAGGCAAGTTGAGCCCAAGGTATATTGGGCCATTTGACATCCTAGATCGCGTTGGTGAGGTGGCCTATCGTCTTGCATTACCACCATCCTTAGAGGGAGTGCATGACGTATTCCACGTCTCACAGCTGCGCAGGTACGTGACCGACCCAAGTCACATAGTCGATCATTCAGAGATCGCAATAGGCACAAGCTTGAGATATGAAGAACAACCGGTCGGCATCCTCGACGTCAGTGAGAAGACATTACGGGGACAGACAATCAGACTGGTTCGTGTAGCTTGGAAATATCATTCTCCTGGAGAATCGACTTGGGAACGATAAGATAGTATGCGCCAGCGTTACCCCCACTTGTTCGAGGAGGCAGTGGTAAACTAAGCAACCTTGTATTTCCATAATTCTTTCTTTAGTAGCTTATTCTTTGATTGCGAGGATGCAATCCTTTTAAGGAGGGAAGATTGTAAACACCCTAAATTTTCAGAATAAATGTTAACACAAATTTTTCCAAAATTTTCAAAATTTTCTGGAATTTAAAATGAAGGTGAAGGTGATCTCCATAATTTTAAATGTAGTTTATTGGTGTTAAAATATTATGGAAATAATATTTTGTGGTGTAAAATAGAAAACCGGACATGTGGTATTTTTTGGTGAATTTATTGGACTCCGAGAACGCGTTTAAAGCCTTAAAAGCTATTGGATTACTAAACCGAACCTAAACCCAAATTAAACCAACACAACCCTGTTTAAACCGAACCAGGCCAAACCCAGCCTAGTGGGTCGGGTCGGATTTGAGCTAACCCGACCCTGGTCCAAACCCATTAGGAACCCTAGCTGTGCACTGTTACGGCTATTTAGGTTGGCCTAGGGATCCGTGCCGCTACCCCTCTCTTCCATCATCACCGCCGACTTCCCTGTACCCGACCGCTGCCGCCGACCCCCTGTGCCCGACCGCTGTCGCCGACTTCCCTGTACCTGACCGCTGCCGCCGACCCCCTGTGCCCGACCCGCTGTCGCCGGTTCAGTCGAGTCTCCACCGCTCGACCCTCCGCACAGCCGTGAAGCCCATCGACCCCCCGACCGTCGAGTCGAACACGACCCTGACCTTCCTCAGCCCTCGATCCGCCGCCAGGGCACCCGACGCCAGCGTCCACTGATAATAGCGACTCCGCCAGGATAGTTCGAGCCGTACACAACGAACCGTACTCACAGACACACGTGAAAATTCAGATTCACGGAGCCCTGTACAGGTACCGATTTCTCCCTCATCGTAACTCCGTTTTCAATTCCGTCAGTTGCTACGTATAGACTGTATGACCCTCTCGGTGCCCGTACAACTCGCTCGGTGCATCGCGTCCTGTGGTGATCGCACATCGCGATCCAAAAACAGGAAAAATAATACCCCGTTTTACCCCGGAACTGAGTGTGCCCCGCCAAATGGGATGACTTGGTCGCATGCCGTCTTTATCGAACTGTGCACGACGTTGATACGGTCGTGTGGGATTTTGCAGAAGTTGATTCGGATGTGCGTGCACACCGGAATCAACGCGTATCCGCCGACGACACCCCGTATCTGACCTTTCTGGAACATGCTGTAACTTTGTGTACACACGTCGGATCGAGACGAAACTTACGCCATTGGACTCGTAGCAATATGCTGGTCCTGTGAGCCAAGTTTGGTTCGATTCTGAAGAGTTGACAAAATAGCGTATCGTGGGCCCCACAGGCTCCACTTGACGGGCGATTTTGTGATCGGCTCATCGGAATCCAATTCAGGAAGTTCCATTGGATTCGTATCATCGTTCCTGACTCGTAAATACTGAGTTTGAGGAATTTGGAGACCTTTGACCCTGACACACTTTTCGGTGCAAAGTGGCCCACATGTGGACCCCGCTTTGGCACGAAAATGATATTTTTGCCCCTGTGTCCAAATTGGACGTAACTACAGGCGTTTCTAGCTATTTAACATCTTCTGAGACTGTTGGTGATGTTTATTACAGTGTTTGGATTATTACCTACCGGATCCACTGATACAGGGACAGTTGTTGGTATTCGGACATCAGGCAAGTGTACCTTGCCAACTCTGCAGTATTGTTACCTATTTTTCTTACTTCATTTTATTACTGTGCATGCTTAACCTAGGACCGTTTGACGTACTTAGCGTCCGATTATCAGTCGGGTGTCAACACTGTACGCGGTGTTGGGTATTGTCATCTAGAGATGGACTTACGCGACACTATATATTCTCGTACTTGTCTAACCAAGTACATTATGACCCAGGACACCGGACACTGTTCATGAGACAGGATCCGTAAAACCCCTATTTTAAAAAGATTGTATTTTTTTTTATTAATTAATAATTTAATTTTGGTAAATATGTGCTAAATAGGAGAAATAGATTTTTATTAATTTTTCAGAATTTATTCCATGTAGGAGACCCCTTGAGCAGTTGCTAGCCTAACGGTGTGCATTACCCTAATCTATCAATTTTCTTATATGTGAATTTATATATATATATATATATATATATATATATATATATATATATATATATATATATATATATATATACACACAAATATATATATGTGTATACATATATTTAAAAAGAAAGATTAAGTAAAAGAATTATTAAAGAATTTACTAAATAATAATAATAATAATAATAATACTACTATTCCTATTCCTTAGCAAATTTGCTAAGACTACATTCCTTAACAATTTGTTCCCAGACCCGCCTAATAACTACAACTACATCCTAGCAAACTTGCTGCAACTTTCCATTCCTTAGCAAATGCTTAATTCCATTCATTAACCATTTGCTATTTCCTTAGCAACTTGCACCCACCTTAGCAACTTGCTCCATCTTCAGCAACTTGCTGTTGACCGCCCAAAGCCCTTAGTGGCTCACTAGGACCCGCCCACTTTAAATTCCTAGTAACTTGCTATATGCACCCAGAAGACCCGATCCACTCATCCTCTCTCTCCCCTTAATATATAATATATATATATATATATATAGTTAGCTCTCAAAAACCCTAACCTAAATCTCCAGACCTCCTCTTCCCATCTAGAGCCGTCACCGCAGCCAGAGAAGTCCCGTCAAGCCATCCAACCATCCCGTCGACGCCGACCTCGCGCCTGCAGATTCTCACTCGAGGCACCTTCGCTCCGGAGTAATTTCCCGTCGACTCGCTCGACCAAACGCTGTTCCATCTTCATAGGTATGATCATCCCTTAACCCTCTCCAATGTTTGTTTTATAGCCAACCTCGGAAAACGTGTGCCCCTAGGTGAAAAACAGCGCCCGAGTCGGCCGAGCAGACAGAATTCTGAAATCGCAGAATTCCAAAACGATCACCCATATTGCCGAGTTCGTATCTCCCACCACAGAGATCCGAATTCGGTGATTCTTTTTGATACCTGTAGAATACCTGACCTACTTTATTTTCTGTAAATTAACCCTGTGCTATTAGTTGATGTGGACAAAATTATATGCGTCATAAAACTGCGCGCACCCACTTTTTCCAGATTTCTAAAAGTTGGAAAATGGAGCGCGCCCCGCCAAACGGGACCGCCCCGCCTTGTACCAAGTGTACTGAATGGTGCACGCAGCATAACTGGATACGTGAAAATTCATGGGGACAGATTCGGACGCGTGTGCGCGCCGGAATCAGGCCGTATCCGCGGACACACACCGTGTCGCAACTTTTGTGGAACTCGCACGTATTTTGTGCACGCTTGTCAGATTGTGACGAAACTTGCGCCACCGGACTCGTGGTAACGCGCTGGTCCTGTGACCCAATTTTCATGCATTTCTGCGACGGTTGACCAGATCACCAATTGGCGGGCCCACAGTTGACTTTTTGGACAAAAATTTTGTTCGGCCCATCGGAATCCACATTTGGACATACCGTTGGGTTTGTATTGACATTTAGAGTTGTTTGACCTATAGTTTGTCTCATTTAGAGACTGTTACCCTTGGCATATTTTTCGGTGCAAAGTGGGCCACATGTGGACCCCACTTTTACCCAAAATTACCATTTTGCCCCTGTGTCCAAATTGGACGAAAGGGATGTCTTTTTAGCTATTTTGCTCATTCTGGGAACGTTGGTGATATTTATTTCAGCATCCGGAGACGTTCATTCTGAGGCCGTAGCTTCTGACTCTTGGTGTTGACATTGGGACACTACATTTTGCAGCCTTCTTGCCAGGCAAGATACCTTGCCAAATTATTTACAGTACTTTGCATGCTATTTATATTTCTGTTCATTTATTTTATTTCTGTATAGTTCTTGCATGTGTAGTTTTTCTCCAGTCATTACTATGTATTATATATGTTGACACACACATGGCACCTAGTATCATAGAGGACAATCATTAGGCGTATGGGCTTTTAACCACTCTGGTAAACCGTAGTATATAGTTTGCACTACGGGCGTGTGTCGCGCTGGTCGCTACCCCCGCGGTATGTCGATTTCTGGAGTCTCGCTGGTCGCTACCCCCGCGGTATGTCAATTTCTAATGTCCATTGACATGTGTGTGAGTTGTGAGGTAGATCGAGTAGCCTACCCTTGCCCATACGTCAAAAAGTTGTCCTCACTTGCATTCATATAGATTGTCTTGTACAGCGTATTTATTTATTTTCAAATTATATGCATGTTTACTGTATTCAAGTTGGCTCATATTTTCTGTATCTTGTTACGTCCCTCTGAGGACCTGGTCCTCTGCCAGGTGTATCTGCTCTTGAGTATTTGCAGGAGTACGGGCCTGGACCTGACGCATTCTTTTCTGTCGAGGAGGTCTTACCTTCTGAGCATCGTTGATTATCTAGCGATGGATTCTTTTAGCTGATACACTTCTGTCTTCACATTATTTTATATTGGAGATCTTATACTCCTTTCTCATTTTAGTTTTGGATATAGTCATTGGTAGTGGATTTGTCTCCATCCGACTATTATTTTGGATATTTCAGACTCTTTATTCTAGTTTAGTATTTCTTTTCTATGACTTGTTGTGTGGATGAGATTAGCATATCTGTGACTTGTGACATTATTTATACCACATGTGAGTTTATATTCATATTACAGCGTACGTATGGGTTATGGTTTCCATATATTGGAGTTGCCATATCCATGCGGCTGGCATGCTTACGTGTCCTAGTCCTACGTATTTTGGGACTGGGGCGTGACATGTTTTTGTGGTGGCCCATGCAGGTCGAGTTAGCCGTTTCGGTTACGTCACTGTACCGAACGGGCCTGCACCTAGGATTAGAATTTTAGATCTCATCCACACTTGACTATAACTTACCTTCCTTCCAACATGTCCTACTTAAGTTCTTGCATCCTGCTTGATTCATGTACTCTTCTTAATCCTTCGTCCATCCCTTGCAGAGAGATGAATTTGCATAACGGGCATGCCGCCACCGGGGACAACACGTCTCCAGGGGACGACGACCAACCATTAGGAGTGACCTCAGCGACACCTCTTTTTCCCGGACCGGATGGACTGACTAACCATTAAATTCCATCAACTCCTTCCACGATACCTAATGGGACATTTTCAGCTCCACTAGCACCACAGGATGGCCAGACACAGCTGTTCCAATTCTTTCAGATGATAATACAGGAACAAAGGCAGCAGGCAGCCGAGCAGAGGCAGCAAACAGCAGAGCAAAGGCTAGAATTTCTGGCAGCGCTTGAGAGAATGGCTGCACTAGCCCCTGTACCAACCCAGGCACTAGCTTCAGTACCACAAGCTCGGGTCGGTTCAGTCAAGGACTTTGTGCAGATGGGCCCTAAGCCATATAATGGCAATGAGAGTCCAGAGGAGACCACGAACTGGATTGCCAATACCAAGAAGTTGTTAGAGGCATCACAATTACCTTCTGACCTATGGATGATAGGCGTGAGGACTCAGTTAGAAGGCAACGCGCATCACTGGTGGGAATCAATGGAGCGCCAGTTGGGTACGCGACAGACTTGGGAACAATTCTTGGAGTGCTTTGAGAGGAAGTACTTCCCGGATACAGTAAGGGACGTATTGTACGATCAGTTCCTCCATCTAGAGCAAGAAGACAAGACGGTTGATGAGTATGACGCAGAATTTAGCCGTCTCAGTAAGTATGGCACAGTCCTAATACCTAATGACTTGGAGAAGGCTAAGAGGTTTTACCGCGGGCTGACTCAGGAGCTCCAGCACTACACTAGCTCCCAGTCCCGGATCTCTTATGCCGAGCTATTGACAGAGGCCAGGATCCAGGAGGCCATCAGCAAAGGCAACGGAATTCAACAGAGAATTTATCAAGGACCGGTAAGGATACAGCAAGGAGGACCCATTCGACACCCTTTGACACGCCAGCAACCAGATAATGTCGCACCATATCCAACCAAGGACCCCCGTACTTGTCACTTTTGTGGTAAGATAGGTCATATTCATAGAGACTGTCATCGTCGATTGGGGCTGTGCATGATATGTGGATCAAGTCACCATCAAACCCGAAGATGTCCTCAGCAGAACCAGAGGTCTATGGCATTAGAATCAGGAACACCGCATACACCCTCAAGTATAGAAGACCAAAGTGAACCACCACTGCTTCTACAGTCTGCACAAATGGAGGGGACTAGACCCCAGTTGAACAACCAGGGACAAGGCCAAGCACTCATTATGACAAGTATGGGAGAGCAGACACAGGAAGCCGTAGATACAGGTACGACCTTTTAGTTATAACTGTCTTTGCATACTCATAACCCCATTGTGACCCAAGCTCTTGATGCACAAATAGATATAAAATTATATATATGGTAGTCTAGCAGTTATGAGGATATATTTTTATTCTACCCAGATGGCATACATGCGATGCTAATGGATGACGTGAGTAGCAGTAGTAGTATTCTCCCCTATTTTTATCTCGCCCTCTTGGGTGACTCATCTTCTCCTTTTATATTCGTTCCTTATCTCGTGCTTAACTCTTCCTATCATAGTCGTATCTTTCGTGCCATTATGAATTGTTTGATATCTATCTCACCCCTATTTTGTTAGTTAAACATAAAGGTGTTAGTAATGCTTGATAGCTAAGGATGAGTTCTTAATATATATATGCACTATAGCAATATCTGTATTCTTTAGTAGTTTAACCCTTAAGTAGCACCATGTAGCCTAGTAGAAATTGTTAGATCATTTGAGCTAGATCATACCCCTAATAGTTAGTCAAGACCTTAAGTGTCCCCCTAAAAACTTAGACTATGCCTAGGAAAGAGTTGAAGGCACTTGTTACGAACTGATGACTATGACAAATCGCTGAAAAGGTAGCGACAGTTGCCGCCAGACGATTATGGTAGAGTAGTCGAATTACTTGCAGCCATACTGGCCAGGTGGCGTGGCAATATTATACTATGATACTTGACGGTTATGGAAAAAGTCATAGTTATGAGATTCTAGACAAGTATCCCAAGATTCTCGACCCAATAAATATATTTGCCTTACAAATCTAGACAATAGCCTCAAAGAAGGTGACCACTAGTAGAATTTTTGTAAGTTGGGTAGTGTAGACGAGTTAGAGGATGATAAAATAAGTGGATGGTCAATAAATAACAAAGTGTTAGAATGGCAGACCATGAGTTTCAGGAGTCATACTAGATACCAATGTAGTGTAATAGTTATAGTTATCATTATGAATATGGGTTAGTGTCAATTTCGAGGACGAAATTTTTGTAAGTTGGGTAGAATGTAAAATCCCTATTTTAAAAAGATTGTATTTATTATTATTTTTATTAATTAATAATTTAATTTTGGTAAATATGTGCTAAATAGGAGAAATAGATTTTTATTAATTTTTATTTTAGGTGTTCGGGCACTTAGATGACTTATGGGACCATCAGGAATTTTTCGGAATTTATTCCATGTAGGAGACCCCTTGAGCAGTTGCTAGCCTAACGGTGTGCATTACCCTAATCTATAAATTTTCTTATGTGTGAATTTATATATATATATATATATATATATATATATATATATATATATATATATATATATATATATATATATATATACAAATATATATATGTGTATATATATATTTAAAAAGAAAGATTAAGTAAAAGAATTATTAAAGAATTTACTAAATAATAATAATAATTATAATAATACTACTATTCCTATTCCTTAGCAAATTTGCTAAGACTACATTCCTTAACAATTTGTTCCCAGACCCGCCTAATAACTACAACTACATCCTAGCAAACTTGCTGCAACTTTCCATTCCTTAGCAAATGCTTAATTCCATTCATTAACCATTTGCTATTTCCTTAGCAACTTGCACCCACCTTAGCAACTTGCTCCATCTTCAGCAACTTGCTGTTGACCGCCCAAAGCCCTTAGTGGCTCACTAGGACCCGCCCACTTTAAATTCCTAGTAACTTGCTATATGCACCCAGAAGACCCGATCCACTCATCCTCTTTCTCCCCTTAATATATAATATATATATATATATATAGTTAGCTCTTAAAAACCCTAACCTAAATCTCCAGACCTCCTCTTCCCATCTAGAGCCGTCACAGCAGCCAGAGAAGCCCCGCCAAGCCATCCAACCATCCCATCGACGCCGACCTCGCGCTTGAAGATTCTCACTCGAGGCACCTTCGCTCCGGAGTAATTTTTTGTCGACTCGCTCGACCAAACACTGTTCCATCTTCATAGGTATGATCATACCTTAACCCTCTCCAATGTTTATTTTATAGCCAACCTCGGAATACGTGTGCCCCTAGGTAAAAAACAGCGCCCGAGTCGGCCGAGCAGACAGAATTCTGAAATCGTAGAATTCCAAAACGATCATCCATATTGCCGAGTTCGTATCTCCCACCACAGAGATCCGAATTCGGTGATTCTTTTTTATACCTGTAGAATACCTGACCTACTTTATTTTCTGTAAAATAACCCTGTGCTATTAGTTGCTGTGGACAAAATTATATGCATCACAAAACTGCGCGCACCCACTTTTTCCAGATTTCCAAAAGTTGGAAAATGGAGCGCGCCCCGCCTTGTACCAAGTGTACTAAATGGTGCACGCAGCATAACTGGACACGTAAAAATTTATGGGAACTGATTCGGACGCGTGTGCGCGCCGGAATCAGGCCGTATCCGCGGACACACACCGTGTCGCAACTTTTGTAGAATTCGCACGTATTTTGTGCACGCTTGTCAGATTGCGACAAAACTTACGCCACCGGACTCGTGGTAACGCGCTGGTCCTGTGACCCAATTTTCACGCATTTCTGAGACGGTTGCCCAGATCGCCAATTGGCGGGCCCATAGTTGACTTTTTGGACAAAAATTTTGTTCGGCCCATCGGAATCCACATTTGGACATACCGTTGGGTTCGTATTGACATTTAGAGTTGTTTGACCTATAGTTTGTCCCATTTAGAGACTGTTACCCTTGGCACGCTTTTCGGTGCAAAGTGGGCCACATGTGGACCCCACTTTTACCTGAAATTATCATTTTGCCCCTGTGTCCAAATTGGACGAAAGGGATATACTTTTTAGCTATTTTGCTTATTCTGGGAACGTTGGTGATATTTATTTCAGCATCCGGAGACGTTCATTCTGAGGCCGTAGCTTCTGACTCTTGGTGTTGACATTGGGACACTACATTTTGCAGCCTTCTTGCCAGGCAAGATACCTTGCCAAATTGTTTACAGTACTTTGCATGCTATTTATATTTTTGTTCATTTATTTTATTTCTGTATAGTTCTTGCATGTGTAGTTTTTCTCCAGTCATTACTATGTATTATATATGTTGACACACACATGGCACCTAGTATCATAGAGGACAATCATTAGGCGTATGGGCTTTTAACCACTCTGGTAAACCATAGTATATAGTTCGCACTACGGGCGTGTATCGCGCTGGTCGCTACCCCCGCGGTATGTCGATTTCTGGAGTCTCGCTGGTCGCTACCCCCGCGGTATATCGATTTCTGATGTCCATTGACGTGTGTGTGAGTTGTGAGGTAGATCGACTAGCCTACCCTTGCCCATACGTCAAAAAGTTGTCCTCACTTGCATTCATATAGATTGTCTTGTACAGCATACTTATTTATTTTTAAATTATATGCATGTTTACTGTATTCAAGTTGGCTCGTATTTTCTGTATCTTGTTACGTCCCTCTGAGGACCTGGTCCTCTGCCAGGTGTATCTGCTCTTGAGTATTTGCAGGAGTACGGGCCTGGACCTGACGCATTCTTTTCTGTCGAGGAGGTCTTACCTTCTGAGCATCGTTGATTATCTAGCGATGGATTCTTTTAGCTGATACACTTCTGTCTTCACATTATTTTATATTGGAGATCTTATACTCCTCTCTCATTTTAGTTTTGGATATAGTCATTGGTAGTGGATTTGTCTCCACCCGACTATTATTTTGGATATTTTAGACTCTTTATTCTAGTTTAGTATTTCTTTTCTATGACTTGTTGTGTGGATGAGATTAGCATATCTGTGACTTGTGACATTATTTATACCACATGTGAGTTTATATTCATATTACAGCGTACGTATGGGTTATGGTTTCCATATATTGGAGTTGCCATATCCATGCGGCTGGCATGCTTACGTGTCCTAGTCCTACGTATTTTGGGACTGGGGCGTGACAGGATCCTCCCGAGATATTCGTGGTGATTCTGTATAGGATACAGGACTTGACAGAGACACTCTACTTTTAGTTACTTTATGACTTGTGCATTAGTTATGATCCTGCTGACATGGATATGAGACGTTGTGTTCATGATATGCGTGGTTACATTGGGTGGGGAGAGACACACAGACTACAGGCTGATCATATATATACACCCCTACTATTGTGAGGCCCAAGACTCTGAAGCCCGAGCTTGGCCCATTACTCATTATTACTGCTGCTACCGGCTCCCCGACACAGAGCTTGTAGTGGCTTCAGCCTGAGATCTAGTGCTGCTCTCATCTTTCATATCACTTAGCTGGTTATTTAGATTCCCTTATTGTTCCTTCTATTGCTGGAGAGACCCACAGGCTACAGGTTGATTATGTTATGCCGGCTACTCAGTCTCCCGCTGAGCTAGACCACCTCATGATACCACTGCTACCGGCTCCCCTACACAGAGCTTGTAGTTGTTTCAACCTGAGTACTATTGATATTCTCTCTTGCATTTCACACAGATGTTTACATACTTGCCCTATTTATTCTATTTATTTTTTGCACTGCATTTATTTTGGCTTGAGCTTTCTTGTACCTTGCTATGTCCCCTGAGGACCTGGATCCGGATTATGTCCCCAGGATTTGCAGACGAGATCTATCCCGAGGTATACGGGACCGCAGCAGGAGCTGATCCAGGAGCGGTATCGCCATCCGAGTACGAGGTGTTAGCTGAAGACTTCTCTTGAGCATCCATGTTTCATGCTCAGTATTTATTTATTTATTTCAGTCATTTATATTCTGGTCTGTTGAACCATTGTACTAGATATTTACCGGGTTGTTCCCCGAAGTACTTTGTTGAGACTAGCTGATGATTTACATTCCTTATTTATTTTATGGATCATATTTATTATCTTGTGTGGATGAGATTAGTTGTGCCATGATTGTCGTAGACTTAATTTTTACAGCTTAAGTATGCCCTGATGGATCCATTAAATTGGGTTTGTCCATCGGTGCGTACTGCTGGCCATTGCCATGTATCTGGTCCCACGGTATTTTGGGACTAGGGCGTGACATAACCTTAGTACGCTTGATTCGCCCTTCATAATACTACTTTACGTGGATTGAGATATGTAGTGATTGGTAGACGAATATACTTGCCCCTAGATATGTCTGAGCGGATCGTATCGGTTATATAACTGTACTGATACGAGCATGCGAACAAAGAATTACCAAAATAGGATTTCAATCCACAACTGCTTTGACAATTCCCATTTAAATTCCTTAAACTCTTTGATCCCGATACTTCTATTCTATTACCTCACCCTTGAACTCTTTATTATTGGTCTCCGTCTTCCCTTATTTCGGAAAGACGAAACCTCGTGCTTGGTATAAGTTTAATATACAGAGAGTACTAGATATACCCCGTAGGCCGATCACATACTTGAGGATTATTCTTTTGTAATTAAGGACATATCATATATGATATAATCGGCGTTTAAGTTTTGAGGATTGAATGACATGAGTAAATAAATTAAGAAATATTTTTCTTAAAGTATATAGCCTTCTGTGATAGATGGGTAAATTCTAAGTTGGGTAGCAGTGCATTGCCAACTTGAGAGGAATTTCTTTTAGATTGTGATCAAGTAAGATTATATTGGGAGATTCAAGTCATTTTAATTTTGAAATTTTTTAAAAGAAGGATTAAGATAATGAGGATTTAATGAATTTTAAAATCTTGATATTGCGGACCAAATATTTATACTTTGAGCACATGATTTAAATTTTGAATATTGAAGGATGAATCATCGATTTAAATTTTGAGGATAAATATAGAATTTTAGACTTGAACAATTGGTGAATTAGATTTAAATTTTATAATTTGATGATTTGAATTAAAAGTTCAATTTTGATTGTTGGGTCACCTATTTGAAATATTGAGGATGTAAATTGAGTTTAAATATTTGAAGATTACAAAATTCTTAATTTGAGAATAGGAATAAGATTTGATTAGAATTGTTTATTGTTCAAAGTCTAGAGGAGATTATGATAGTTGGAAATGATGATATAAATTTTGATGTGGGATTTCATATAGACTTGAGTTAGGTTCTAAATAGTCAAATATATTTTCTAGAATTTTCTGGAAATTTTCTGAATACTTTTAGTATTTATTGGGAGTTATTTAGACTAATAACTAATTTTTAGGACTTATAGAATTTATTGTACAAGTCTAGGAATATAGAATGGACCCACGTTAATTTTTAGGGTTTATAATATTATTATATATTTTCTGGAATTATTTTAGAATTTTTGGAATAATGTTAGTATTTATTTTTAGTTAAATGGATAAAACTAATGTTTAGAGCTTCTCCTAATTATAGTAGTAAAATTATGAATATAAAATTGTCCCAAATATTTTTCTAGGGTTTATAGGTTCAAAATATATTTTATGTAATTTTTCCAGATTTTTATGATTATTTTTAATATTTATTTGGAGTTATTTAGATTTAAAATGACTTAAATAATGTTTTGATAAAGGTAAATCAAAAATAAATAATATAACAAAAACCATCCAATCAGATTCTGACACGTGTCATCCTATAAATATCCATTGCCGCAGGTACATCCCTATAAATATATATATATATATATTATTATAACCCTAATTATCCCATTATCTTAGAGAAAGAGAGATTTTGGAGAATTGCCATCTAGGGTTCCTTCATCTTCCACAAGCCATTGCGCATAGCTCCGGACTCCAAACGAGGCCTAGTTTCTTGCGTTAGAAAGATATTGAGGTTAGCTTTCTGATTGTATAATTTATTTTTCGAAATTATGAGTATTAAATTTTGGAAAATTCGTAGAGCACAGCATGTCGACGTATTTTAATATTTTTGCGATTTCGGGAGAACCAGAAATCAGAATCATGAACCGTTTAAATTTTTGGAAAGCTAATGTCGAGATCATTGACATATGTTTTTACCAGAATTTAATTAGAAGTATTTATATACTATTAATTCTGTAGAACTTCTAGGTTAGAATTTAACCATCGGTGCACAATACAAAATTTGTATGTGCCATAATTCCCAAACGAATTTGAATTCGGATGAATCGTAAATTCTAGCATATTTTTGACGCTGAAATCTATAGGAAATCATGCATGAAAGTTGAGTTTGTGTCGGTTGACTTTTCGGTCAACTGATCGCCTCGATTTGCGTGCCATGAGTCTCGAGTTGATAAAATTCAGTTTCTTTGAACAAAATTTAGGAATTAACATAAAAATTAGAATAATAAGATTAAAATAGGATTTTAGAGTAATTATTCCAGAATTAAATAAATTAAAATAAATTATCTTTTGACGTGATAAATTTGTAATACATAGGCTATTTGGACTGTGACTTGGACTCTGATTCATACCAGCAGCAGGACCCCAGGCAAGATACCTTGCCAAATTGCTTACAGTATTTTGCATGCTTAGTATATTTCTGTATATTTATTGTATTTTTGTTTATTCTTGCATGAGTAGTTTTCTTTCAGTCATTACTATGTATTAGATATGTTGACACACACATGGCACTTAGTATCATAGAGGACAATCATTAGGCGTATGGGCTTTTAACCACTCTGGTAATACCGTAGTCACTAGCACGTACTATGGTGGGTCATGTCCGATGGTCGCTACCCCCGCGGTATGTCGATTGATGGAGTCCGAGGGTCGCTACCCCCGCGGTATGTCGGCTGATGATGTCCACTGACGAGCGTGAGGTTGTGAGGATTAGATCGAGTAGCCTACCCTTGCCCATACGTCGAAAAGTTGTCCTCATTTGCATTCATATAGATTGTCCTGTACAGCGTACTTATCTATTTTCAAATATGATGCATGTTTACTGTATTCAAATTGGCTCGTATTTTCTGTATCTTGTTACGTCCCTCTGAGTATCTGGTCCTCTGCCAGGTGTATCTGTTCTTGAGTAATTGCAGGAGCGTAGATTTGGATGATTACTTGTGTTGCGAGGATGTTTTCTCTTCGAGCCCATGGTCGTTAGCTGGTATTTCTATATTGTATTTGTTGTGTTGTACTTTTCCATTCGAGTTGGTAGTGGATTTATTTTCATCCAACTATCATCCTTAGATATTTATGTTGAGATCTAGTTATATAGATGTTGGTTATTATTTATATCTGATTTTCGTGGATGAGATTTAGATTATACCCTGTGACTTGTGATACATTTTATACCACTTGTGAACTTGATATTCATATTACAGCGTACGTGTGGATTTGGTTTCCATATATTGGAGTTGCCATATCCATGCGGCTGACATGCTTACGTGTCCTAGTCCTACGTATTTTTGGGACTGGGGTGTGACAATATTAGTCAAACTAGGTCAAACTAGGTGTTTACCTTCACTCTAGGTCCAACTTTAGCTTCTAGGTTGATCAAAAGGGTAAACTAGTTGATACTAGGTCATACCTAAATTTCTAGGTCAATATCTTGAGGTATTAAGTAATCTAGCTAATATACTAAGAATCTTACATATCATTTATATATGCTAGTTAAACATCAAGTATCTATGTATATAAATTAAGTGTATATACATATATTGGTACTACCTAATATTTAGTGTTACCCTAGCTTAGGAGCTAATACCTTGAGCACTATTCTAGTATCTCACTTAGTATTTAACTATACCTTAGCACCCATACTAGATAACTCTAACCTCTCCTTATAAATTAGTATGTTAAATCTTGACCTTATCTATACTTAACCCTTGGTATCCTTGCTTTGACCCTAAAGCTTAACTGGTACCTGAACACCTAACCTTACCCCTACTGCTGTTCCTTGCTTGCAGTCAACCCGGAACTCTTCTCATCCTCTATTCTTGATTCAACATCATAGTTGAATACAACCTGAATGCTACTCACCCTACCCAAACACATGTACCCCCTTTAGCACATCTACCCGAGCCCCACTGATACATGCGTATTTCCCCCCTCAAGTACAACCCCACACTTCACTGTACTGAGAGCAACTTCTTAGTTGAACCTACTACTAAAGTATATTGCTTCTTCCCATTTTTCTCAGTGCTTTGACATTGCCTGCTACTGAAGCTCAAGCTTCCTTATTCCCCCTACTGGTATCACTCTCTCTCGAGGCTGATACAACTGCTACTGCAGTTCTCCTCATTAAGGACTATATCAGACCTTTACCTGTCCCCCTTACATCCTACTAAACCAGGTATCAGTCACTCCATGATTGATACACTACCAACTTCACTTACCTGCCACTGCTACCACACTCAACACACACACAAGTACACCACCCGAGCCCCATTGCCCCAATGGTACACACACACACACACACACACACACACGCACACACACATACTGTAGTGCCCTATTTTGCGTTGGTACTATGTACAAGAGATATCGCTTGGGTGGCTCAAGCGGAAGCCTTCTCGAAGAGTTTTTCGATCGAAACACAAAATGATTGATCTGAGTGAGTGGACAAAACTTTATTTTTTAATTCTTGTACGCCTTAATAATAAATTTGAGTTTTTATAATGCTTGTCTATTGATAGAACCTGACTCTGCATGCTCACTTAGAGAATTGTATATGCTTCAAGAATAATTTTATGCTTGGTTAATAAGAGAACTTATATGCTTGCCTAAAAGAGATATAACCATTTCTATGCTAAGTATAGAAATAAATGTTGCATGCTAGTTATACTGACACCGCTAATGCACGAACCCTTGCCATGCTAAGAAAAGTATAGAATGTTGTCTGCTAGATTACACTGACACGGTTATTGAACGAACTATTGCCATGCTAATAAGAAAGAGTAAAAGATTGCTTGAACTTGTCATTGTAACATATGCTAAACTAGAGTAGAACTACATGCTTGTCAAAAAGAGAGAGAAAACCGCTTCCATGCTTACTTTACTAGAAAACTATTTGAACTTGTTTCATTGATCGTACTGTATAAAAGATAGAACTGTTTGAAATGCTTGAACTGAAACAAAAGATGATACAGGCCAGTACTTGATGGTTATGACTCTGGTACATTAATGGTTAAGTGTCCCGTACATCGATGGTTATGTGTCACGCATATCGAGTACTAGGCTAAGTAAGAAGAAGAGAATTGATGGTTATCTATCCCGTATATCAATATAGAAGAGTTTGCTTGATTATTGCTTGCTTGCAATATAGAAGTGCATTCATGCATTGGTCTGGACAAACTTGTGCACAAAGATGTACCCTCTCAATTGGTTCCTGGGGCACTAAGAATTATTTGGCCTAGGAGAGTACAGGATACCCTGTTCGTGGATTAAGGAAGGGTATCAGTCTATTAGTGAGATGGACTTGAACGTCCCAACTGCTGATCATGAGTTTTCATGGTCCATCATATAGTTAGGGTGCATGCTAGATTAGCCTTCTTGTATACCTAACTGTTTGATGCAGGGACGAACAAAAAATAGAACCTTATTCATATATAAAAATTATTGCTAACTTGTATTTCTGTTGCAAGGATAACCGTTCGACGATCGATAAGGATCAATAAATAAGTGATCACTTAGATTTCTTATGTTTCTTATCATAAATGGTAAATAAGATGTATCTATTTTATTTGAGTATGCTGCTATCCATTGAAGTGAATTGAATAAGTCTGCTTGATGCACTTGCCTTGATTTGAGATGAATAGTCCACTAAAGATAGCCTATGTTCCTAAAAAGTTAATCAAATATGACTCATGATATATACGGTGCACCGTACGATAGAACATTGTCCCTATAGCATGCTTGAATGTACTGAATATGCAAACTGTTTCAAAGATATATTTTTGAAAGAAGAAATCAGACTCAAATCTATTTCTGCATGAAATGAATCTAGGTAAAAAGTAGCAAGATAACTAGTAATATAATATTTTGCCACATGCTTACTTAGTGTTGGTTTTAGAGAGTGTTATTTTTGTTCGTTGATTTTATACTCGCCAGTACTTTCTCCAAAGTACTGACCCCCATCAGTTTGCTTGTTCACAGGTATTGGATCGTCCGAAGAAGGAATAGCCGAACCTCATCCCCAGGACCCAAAAATTTGGAGTCTATACCTTGAGCCGTATCGAGATATTTTGAGCTGTTTTTGTATAAAGGGATGTAATATATGGAACGATGTCATTGTAATTGAGAGAAAAAGATTTGAGCAAATTGTAATCTTGGCCAAGCGCCATTTGTGACATATCTTGAATATCAATAAAGAGCTTGTTTTCGTATGCCATTGTGTTCTTTACTTTTCTGTAATATTGTGCCATTATTTCTGTCTTGAATAGATTACTTGCCCTTGTTCAAAGCTTTGGTCTTGTATAAGCGCAACTTAGGCTTTCTTGCACGGTATCACGCCCATGCGAGGATGATCGATTCCGCTAGGCTCCATGCGAGGACGATCGGTCCCTTACGGGAATTGGGGCGTGACACACATAGTTCTAATCCTCACTGTGACTGTGCCCGGGACCAACACAACCACACTGTCAACAACCATATAACCCAATTATATATATATATATACTACCTAAAGATACACATATACATGATTTATATATATATTCGTCCATAATATATACATATAGATATATCTATATTTATATATACATAAAGACACACATATACACAATTCATATATATGTATATACATAATTAGATCCACTATGGTATACATGCTACCTACAAGTTAATTCAATAAACACCTATAGTGTATCACTAGGATACTCATGATACATACCCAAACGAAGTACCAAGTCCCCCAATACATTAAAAATACCTATTATACATATCAATTACACCTATATATAACTAATGTAATGAGTTACAATAGCTAGTTCTACACACTCGATCTAACTCTAATTAGACCAAATTGGTCCACGTATCATAGCGTATCACAAAATATTGCGATATGGTCTACTCGTATCTAATTGTGGACACGTAGCTAGTTCTACACACTCAATCTAACTCTAATTAGACCAAATTGGTCTTATAACACACACTCGATGCATCAATCACGTAATTCTCCCTAATTGAGCACAAAAATCTATGTAGAAGTCATAATAAAGGATAATTAGACATAGAACTTCTTTCTATGGATATCCCTAAGCCATGAGAGGATTCCTAATGATCAAGTGCATGAATTAGAGTCTAAATTATAGGAAAAATTAAAATTTTACCTATTAGGAGATGTATTCCCAATGAATTACCCCAATGGACACAATTAAGACACAAGCTCCTAGCTAATTTCTTCTTCTCCAAGTGCTCATTGTAATCTAAGCTACAATGCTCCTTAGATGATGAGAATAGAATGTAATAGGAGTGAATTCGGGTGAATTTGATGGATGAATGAAGTAATTTGGGGAAGAACACAATTGCGAATCTAGAATGAGTTAATTATGGAGAGGAGAGAGAGAAGAACCCCTCTTAAGTAGCCGATCCCCTCTATCCCCTCCTCCAAGTAATTCATAATGTCCATAATACCCCTAATGATGTTTAATTAGGGAGGGCTATATTAGGAAGCTTTTAATCTAATAAAAATTAATTCTAATCTTCTTAATCAACTAAAGGGAATAAGTCTAATTGGCCTAGCCTAATGTTGGGCTCAATGTGTCATGACAAGTTCTAATGGGTCCACTAGTGTCAAGTCCAAATAAATAGGCTAGCCCACTAACTAATAAATAGCATAACACATACTAAATAATTAGTAGCACAATATATAAATATTTAATCACTACATATAGTAAATGAAAAAATGATAAAAATATCCTCATCTAGAAATATCGTAGTATCACCGACACGAGTCCTATGCTCTCTACTAGGATCCCGAGGTTATGGCCAAAGATATTGAGCGCCGGGCCCAGGTACGCCTGGATGGTCATATCGCCCGTCTCCATGAGCGGATAACAGAGTTATGCTATGATAAGTAGCACAAATAGTTTTCCTTTGCTTTTCTTCTTACCTCTCTTTTTATGCCTTTTGTTTTGACTTTGGGCTTGGGACCCTGGTAATGCCTCAGATATAGTTCGCTTTCAGTTTCTCTTAGGTGAAAGAAATAAAAGCTATTCTGCTTATTGTAATAGTTTGTGTGAAATTTGGATATCATACTAGAGGTAATATAGACATAGTACAACATCGTAGTCTGTTAAGGATGTCCCAATATGGAACTTTGGTGGAACTATTACTTCTTGCGCACTGGAGTACAAGTAATGTTCAAGACAAGCCCTGCCAGAGGTGATATGGATGTGGCAAGTTTTGTGGACTTAATACTGCTAGCGTAATTAGAGTTAAGTACGAGTGCTAAGTTAAAATGACAACCGATATCAGAGTTAATGTGGATGTGATAATCGATAGCCAAATCCAGAAGGTTTGCTCAGAGGTAATATAGATATGGCAAAATTAGCCGGGGAGGATATGAGGATGATAGCTCAGAGGTAACGTGGACGTGAGCTAATCGATAGTCATAACGAGAGATTAGGTATGATCCCGATATTTTTGGGGATGGAAAAGAAAATGAGCCAGAGGTAATATGGACGTGACTATTTTTTTTGGATGGGTAACATAGGCAGCTCATAGTTTAGAGGTAATATGGACGTGAACCGTTCGCTTCCATTCAGGACATCCCACTGGGGGATCTTTGGTGGACCTATTACTTCTTGCGCACTGGAGTGCAAGTAATAAGTTCAAAACAAAACCCTATCAGAGATGATATAGACGTGATATGTTTTATAGATACATTACTTCTTGCACACCTGAGGGCAAGTAATATGTTTGAGGCAAGTCATGCCAGAGGTGATATGGACGTGGCAGGTTTTGTGGACTTAACACCGCTGGTGTACTTAGAGTTATGTATGGATGATAAGCTAAGATAATAACCGATATTAGAGATAATATGGACATGATAATCGATAGCCAAACTTGGAAGATTTGCTCAGAAGTAATATGGACATGGTAAACTTTGCCGGAGAGAAATATTAGGACAGTATTTCAGAGGTAATATGGACGTGAACCAATGTCCGGAAAACTCACTGAGGAGTGGTTTGCTGAGTGTGGTCTATCCGGGAATGTAGATAGACATGAGGGTTACTCCACTGGGGAGATCATTATGATGATAGCTCAGAGGTAATATGGACGTGAACTAGCGTCTAACGAGACTGTGTTTTTTTTTGTGGTCCCTGCGGGAGTATACAAATGGGCCCGAGGACTACTCCGCTAGAGATCTTTTAAGGATCCATTATCCGTTTTATATCTAGGACTCTTAAATATCGATAATGACTTATTGAGGAAGGGTAATATTATGCATAAGCACAAGCTAGGGATGCACAACAAAAAATGGAAATCCTGTACATCTTTGTTGCCCTACTGGGTATATAGAGAAGTACAAGACTAGCCTTAGATATGGTACTTTTTCAGGAACTTGCCGTTGATGGGTAGTACTTTTTCAAGAATAGCGAGGATAAATTGATGTCCCTTAGATGAATGTGGACTAATTGGCCCAATAATGTTGATTCTCCATGCTTTAAACGACCAAGATATTACTGTTGGGTGTAGGAATTCTGAGGTCTGGTAGTTAAAGTCTATGTGGATTTGGCATGCTTGGCCCTACTTCGCATAGACAACGACCTCTGCTACCATTGTCGGCCAATAGTAACCCATTCTCCGAAGACGGTCTTGTAGCTTAGGTCTGGACTGATGGGCACCGCATACCCTATCGTGAGCCTCATAGAGAGTCTGCTTAACTTCTGTATTTGATAGATATCATAACAGAAGACCATCGTAGGAACGATGATACAATATTTTGGTAGCCGTATCATAATAGAACTGGAGAAAACATCTTCTGATGGAAGTGGCTTCCTTTGGATTCTCGGAGAGAATTCCATAGACTGCGTAGTCGATGAATGGGAGTCTCCAGTATGGAGAGTCGGTGCTTGTCTCTACTGAGTAACTCGAGCACAGATATAGGTTATTCTTCGGGCATGCCAGCTCTTGACGAATACAGTGATCAGTTCGTGAGTATTGACCGAAACAACTAAAGAGGCTGTGAGGCCGGCCAGGATGTCAGCCTCAATATTTTGCAGTCGGGGGATGTCCTCTATGAAGAACCCCTCAAAGATGGAGTTAATGGCGAGCGCGACTTGGTAGTAGGGAATCAAGTCTTTATTCCGAACTTCGTACTCGCCTCGGACTTGATTGGCTATCAATTTGGAGTCGTCATAGGCCTCTACTAGTCAACTCCACTTATTTAGCAAGTTGGAGCCCAATGACACGCATTATACTCTGCTATATTATTGGACCATGACTCTATAAGAGAGTAAGTGTGATTGATAACTATATCATATGGAAAAATCAGTATTATCCCGACGCCAGCAACAATATCGCCTTTGGGTGCTGTTCTTGAGGCATCGTCGAAGAACATTTGCTAAACGGCTTCTGCGTTTGTGGTCATATTTGAGTCTGCTACTTTGTCTGGGATCTCCTCATAGATTTCTAGGTTCCAGTACAGGATAGGCTGCTAGGAAATTTGCCAATGCTTGGCCTTTGACCGCTTTTTATGGGACAAATACCATGTCATATGGTGACAACAGTATTACCCATGTGGCTAGGTGAGAGTTGAGTGCTCCGGGTTTAATTATAAGGACCTTGAAAGGATTGACTCACGAGATCACATGGATGGTTTATCCTACCATGTAATATCGTGTCTTCTGAATAGATAACTAGAGAGAGACACTCCTTCTCAATGGGGTTGTACCTGTGGTCGACCCCGGCCATCGTTCTACTAAGATAGTAGATAGGTTGTTCGTGACCTGCATCGCTTGTCTGGGCTAGCAGAGCCCCGATGGAGTGATCTATTGCCCGCACATATAGCAAGAAGGGTCTTCCTATAACGGGGGCCACCAACACATGGGGGTTCATGAGATACTCCTTGATGTCGTCGAAGGCGCGTTGACATTCTTCGTTCCAAACAAAGGAGACTCCCTTCTTTGTAAGTTGAGTGAATGACTGACAATGTCCAGAGAGATTTGATATGAACCTTCTGATATATGCCAGTCTTCCTTGAAGGCCACAAAGTTCTTTGAGGTTCTTCAATGGGCATATTTCAAGGATTGCTTTAGTCTTGTCGGGGTCTACGTGGATACCCTTCGAAGTTATGACAAAACCCAAATTTTTTCCCCTAGAGACTCCTAGGAAGGATTTGATGGGATTCATCTTGAGTTGGTGCATATGCATAAGGTCAAACACAGTCTTTAAGTCTCAGAGGTGATCATCTTTGGAGTGACTCTTGACGACGATGTCATCAATGTAACACTCCACTGTCTTACGTAGATGTTCACGAAAGAAAGTACTCATAGCTCGCTGGTATGTAGCACCTACGTTCTTCAGACCGAATGGCATGACCATTGTTTGCCATTTAAATAAAAAAGAGAACTGAAAGAACTGGATTTGATTAACAAAGTAAGAAAAAGTATAGAGAAGTCCTAGAAGATGATCTAAGTACAAATTTATTTTCTTGGGGGTGATGATGGAGGGTTAGGAGAGTATCAACTATCTTTACTCCGTGGACGATCCGATGCAGAAGCTCTTCTTTCTCGCTTGAGTGTAAATCCTTAGATATCCAGCCTTGGGTTTTTGGTCAGGTCTCTCTCTGAAGCAGAAAAGGTCAACATTTAGAACGTTCAAGTTGCTCATATTTATAGCCATCGTGTTGATGGGCTATGGGTATCGCATATGTGTAAACCCCCTAATTTTTTTTAAGTATTTTTATTAAATTATTAAAATTTTTAGAGTATTTTTATAGTTAATTAGAAAATAAATTTTATTGATTGATTTACTTATATGAATACTCATTTAGAATTATTCCACAAAATAATTTTTATTATTTTTGTAGTCTTGTTAAAGGGTGATAGATTTTCTAGAATTTATGCTGTGTGCAAATATTCTTTTTGATTTTTTTTATATAATCTCATCTATATATGTAAATATATATGTGAATAAATATATAATAGTAATAATAATAAAAAATATTCATAATAATAGTAATAGTATAGTAATAGTAATAGTAGTAGTAGTAATAAAATACTAAGGAAAAGAAAAACAAAAAGAAAAGAAAAGAAAAGAAAAGAAAAGAAAAGAAAAGCAAATAAACCTAAACTAACCCTTAAACAAAACCAACTCAATCCTATACTAACTACCCAGAACAACCCAGACTATCCCCCCCCCCCCCCCCCCCCGCGGCCCAGGTTTCCGATCTCTCCCTGCATATATATATATATATATATATATATATATATATATATATATATATAAAATTCAAACTATAAAACCCCTAATCTTAAAAATCGTATATACCCTTTTAATTATTAATTATTAATTTAATTGTAGTAATTAGTGGCTAATTAGGAGAAATAGATTTTTAATAATTTTATTTTAGGTGTTGGGACACTTAGAAGATTTATGGGACCATCAAGAATTTTTCGAAATTTATTTCATGTAGGAGACCCCTTGAGCAGTTGCTAGCATATTAGTGTGCATTAATATAATCTGGAATTTTTCTATGAGTATACATATATATATATATATATATATATATATATATATATATATATATATATATATATATATATATATATATGCATGTATATATTTAGAAAAGAAAAGAAAAGAAAAGAAAAGAATCTATTAATAAACTAATACTATTACTACTTATACTAATAAACCATTACCTATTCAAACCACTACCAACCATTCCTTTAGCAAATACCATCCGCTCATTTTTTCTACATGTGAGCAGCCGTCCACTCCCTAGCAAATGCAGCAAGCAACCCACCCATTGCTTGGTGAGCCACCCTTTTAATTCCAACAGAGACCCTTGGCCGCGACTAAACCCCCATTCTCTCTCTTATTCATATATATATATATATATATATATATATATATATATATATATATAAATCATTATTTCAATAAAATTCTAATCCTATAATCATCCAAACCCTTCCTCTTCCCATATAGACCTAGAGATCGCTTCCACCGCAGCCGGAGCACCCCGCCAGGCCGTCCAAACCAATCCCGACGACCGCGACCCCGCGCACTTCAGATTCCCACAGGAGGTACTTGTGTTCCGGAGTTATTTTCCGTCGCCTCGCTCAACCAAACGCCACCCCATATTCACTGGTATTCTCACCCCTTAAACCTCTTCCATATCTGTATGATAGTAGACCTCGAACAACGTATACCCATAGGCGAAAACAGCACCAAAGTTGGCGCAAACAGACCAAATCCTAGGATCGCAGAAAAACTGCGGTGACCACCCATGTCTCCGAGTTCGTATCTCCCACCACAGAGATCCGAATTCGATGATTCTTTTTGCTATGCGTAGACCACTTGACCTAGTTTAATTTCTGTTAAATAACCATAGATTATTAACTGCTGTAGACAAAATTAAATTTGTTATAAAATCCCGCGAACCCACTTTTCTCAGATTTCCAAAAGTTGTGAATCGGAGCACGCCCCGCCAAACGGAGCCGTCCCGTCGTGTACCAAGTGTACCAAATGTGCACGCAGCGTAACCGGACACGTAAAAATTCGTGAAAACTGATTCAGAATCAGCCCGTATCCGCGGACACCCCCCGTGTCGTAACTTTTGTGGAAGTCGCACGCATTTTGTGCACGCTCGTCAGATTTCGACGAAACTTGCGCCACTAGACTCATGGTAACGCGCTGGTCCTGTGACCTAATTTTTATGCAATTCTGAGATAGTTGACCAAGTCGCCAATTGGCGGGCCCCACGGTTGACTTTTTGGGCAAAATTATGTTCGGCCCATCGGAATCCACATTTGGATATACCGTTGGGTTCGTATTGACATCTAGAATTGTTTGACCTATAATTTGTCTCATTTAGAGACTGTTATCCTTGGCACACTTTTCGGTACAAAGTGGGCCACACGTGGACCCCACTTTCTCCCAAAATTACCTTTTTGCCCCTGTGTCCAAATTGGACGAAAGGGAAGTATTTTTTAGCTATTTTGCTTATTCTGGGAACGTTGGTGATATTTATTTCAGCATTCGGAGACATTTGTTCTGCGACCATAGCTTCTGATCTTGTGTGTTGGACTTCGGGACGTTACACTTTGCAGCTTTCTTGTCAGGCATGATACCTTGCCAAATTGCTTACAGTATTTTGTATTCTTAGTATATTTCTGTATATTTATTGCATCTCTGTTTATTTATTGCATGTGTAGTTCCTTTCAGTCATTACTATATATTAGATATGTTGACACACACTTGACACTTAGTATCATGAGAGGACAATCATTAGGTGTATGGGCTTTTAACTATTCTGGTAAACCATATTAACTAGCACGCAATATGGTGGTCGTATTCGATGGTCGCTACCCCCGAGGTATGTCGATTGATGGAGTCCGAGGGTCGCTACCCCAGAGGTATGTCGGCTGATGATGTCCACTGACGAGCGTATGAGTTATGAGGATTAGATCGAGTAGCCTACCCTTGCCTATACGTCGAAAAGTTATCCTCATTTGTATTCATATAGATTGTCTTATACAGCGTACTTATTTATTTTAAAATTATATGCATGTTTATTATATTCAAGTTGGCTCACTTTTCTGTATCTTGTTACGTCCCTCTGAGGACCTGGTCCTCTACCAGGTGTATCTGCTTTTGAGTATTTGCATGAGCGCAGATTCGGATAGTTACATATGTTTCGAGGATGTCTTCTCTCCGAGCCCATGATTGTTAGCTGGTATTCTTGCATTGTGTTTATTGTGCTGTACTTTTCCATTCGAGTTGGTAGTGGATTTGTTTTCATCCAACTATCATCCTTAGATACTTATGTTAAGATCTAGTTATATAGATGATGGTTATTCATTTATATTGATTTTCTGTGGATGAGATTTAGATTATATCCTGTGACTTGTGACATATGTTTATACCACTTGTGGATTAATTTTTATATTACAGCGTACGTGTGGATTTTGGTTTCCATATATTGGAGTTGCCATATCCATGCGGCTGACATACTTACGTGTTCCTAGTCCTACGTATTTTGGGACTGGGGCATGACATATTTTTGTGGTGGCCCATGCAGGTCAAGAGCATATTGTCTCGGTTACGTTACTGTACCGAACAAGCCTGCACCTAGGAATAGAGTATAGGATCTCATCCACAATTGACTATGATTCGCACTCCTTCCAATCCATTCTGTCTGAATAATTGTATCCTGCTTGATTCATGTACTTCCCTAATAGTTCTTTGAGTATAGCCTTCTGCTAGAATATAGGAACCCTATTGTTAGGATGATAATTTTGGTAGCACACCTATTAAGAATACAACGAGAATATAGACACACCACTAAGTTTAGAATATCTAGTGAACCCTAGAATTTCTTATCTATAGATTGGTTTACCATTACCCCTTGATGTATTATGAAGACTTGAGAGTAGTATAGACGATACTAGAGTTAGTTAGAAGTTTTACCATAATGTTTGACCCTACTATTGAGGAACCAATAGAAAACCAAAGTTGAATATTGGGACTGAACCTAACCTTCATAGTTAGATAAGTATTGGAGAACTATAAACTTAGATCATTATCTTATTAGTAGCAGACAGTACCTTAGGAAGCCAAGAGCAATGAATATAAAATTTCTCTTGATCATAACTCGAATATAGCAACTAGCATACCACTCCTCCTTAGAAAACCACGATGCTATCTAGAGCCCCTATTTTAATTTCATATATTGTTCCTCTGCGACCTTAGCATTCGCTAATTGTGCGACGACTAAATTTTGTTCCTCTATTCTTCATCTTTCAACTCGTGCCATCTGACACTTCTGATTATAGACCAAGTGAATTTATTCTATGTTAGGATATATATAGCTTGCTAGAATTTTTGTTGTTACTCTTAAAATTTTTGAAATTGTGTGCTTAGTAGTTAAAACTTGATGGTTAAGCTATTCTTGTAGATTGAGACCTGGTGCTTATCCCTTAGTTTTTAAATTGCGTAATTGTACCCCCACCTCGATACAAGTTGTATTCCCTTCCCCTTGAGACTAGTAACCTTTCCATTCTTAATGTTGGCACATGTTCTATGAGCACTATGATTAAGATTTAAGGTGACCCTTACCTATATAATGCAATAGGAGACCCTAATAAGTACCAAGATCTTTCCTCATATACCCTAATAAGAGTTTCTGTTTTATTTACATGTGCAAGATTATTTTGCAGGATCCTCTTAAGACTGTCACAGTATTAGTTTAATTATTTTAAGTTGGGTAGTATGCCTCATAACCTAGTACCACATAGTCCACTGGACCCATCGAGGTTGTGTAACTGAATAACATTAATTGTATGCTAGCATAAGATGACAGTGTTTATTCAGACAATAGAATTTAGAGGTCCATGCCCTATTTGGTCGACTAGCGACTTAGACAAGGAGTTGTATGACAACTGTGGAAATTGTATAGTCTTAACTTCTTGTGGACTTGAAATATGTTGTGACTTCTTCCATCATGATCTAGAGTATTTATATTTCATATACTACCTTGACTTATGCTGCTATTTTATAGCCTAGTTTTGCAAGCTTATTCTTTATCGAGCTTGTTCATGACATATGTATTATTGGGTGCACACAATGATACAATTGCCTAATCAGAACCGGTGTATTAAGGTCTAGCTAACCTTAGTGCGCTTGGTTCGCTCTTCGTATGACTACTTTACGCGGATTGAGATATATGGTAGTAGACGAATATCCTTGCCCCTAGACATGTCTGACATATCGTATCGGTTACATAACTGTACTGATATGAGCATGCAAATAGAAAATTACCAAAAATAGGATTTTAATCCACAACTGTCCTGACAACTATTTTTTTGAATTTTTTAATCCCTTTGAACCTCGTACTTGTATTCTATCACCTTAACCTTGAATTCTTTATTACTTCTCTCCGTCTTCCCTTATTTCGGAAAGACGAAACCTCGTGCTGGTATAAGTTGACACTGATAGTACTAGAAATACCCTATAAGGCTAATCACATGACTTAGTGACTCTCTTTTATAAGTGATGAAGGGCATATCATAGGTGATATATTTGGTGTTAAAATTTTAAGGATTAAATAACCTGATTAAATAATTTAAGGAATAGTTTTTCTAGATGTATAGCCTTAGGTAATAGATGGATAAATTTTAAGTTCGGTAGATTGTGAACCCCTCACCCAAAATTTGACTTACTTGGCTGAGATAGGGAGACTAAGGTTAGATTGAGACCAGTTAGAGATAGAACACGATATATTTTATTTAATTTTACAATATTGTATCACTTAGCGCACCTTATCGTGCTCCGATAATCGGAGCACTACACTAGCCACTGCCTTCCTACAAATTCCACACCCTTATCCTAGACGTGCCCATCATCCAATTCTCATCTTTATGCAATTTTCCAATTGTTGGGCGCTTTTATGTAAAAGAGCAGTTAGGTGTCCACACCATTGGATATGACACATGAAGAAACCTATTTTTCGCTCATGTAGATTCTTCCATAATTTTTTGGGATGTGCAACGCGCAACATCGCCCACCCCTTTGAATTTAGCCTTGCATTTTAAACAATGCAAATCTTATACCACCATTGACTTTCTACCGCGGCTTAATTTTAATTTCGAGGACAAATTTTTTATAAGTTGGGTAGAATGTCAAACCCCTAATTTTTAAAATCGTATATACCCTTTTAATTATTAATTTAATTATAGTAATTAGTGGCTAATTAGGAGAAATAGATTTTTAATAATTTTTATTTTAGGTGTTGGGGCACTTAGAAGATTTATGGGACCATCAGGAATTTTTCGGAATTTATTTCATGTAGGAGACCCCTTGAGCAGTTGCTAGCTTATTAGTGTGCATTAATATAATCTGGAATTTTTCTATGAGTATATATATATATATATATATATATATATATATATATATAAATATATTTGTGTATATATATATATATATATATACAAATATATATATATGCATGTATATATTTAGAAAAGAAAAGAAAAGAAAAGAATCTATTAATAAACTAATACTATTACTACTTATACTAATAAACCATTACCTATTCAAACCACTACCAACCATTCCTTTAGCAAATACCATTCGCTCATTTTTTCTACATGTGAGCAGCCGCCCACTCCCTAGCAAATGCAGCAAGCAACCCACCCATTGCTTGGTGAGCCACCCTTTTAATTCCAACAGAGACCCTTGGCCGCGACTAAACCCCCCTTCTCTCTCTTATTCATATATATATATATATATATATATTATTATTTCAATAAAATCCTAACCCTATAATCATCCAAACCCTTCCTCTTCCCATCTAGACCTAGAGATCGCCGCCACCGCAGCCGGAGCACCCCGCCAGGCCGTCCAAACCAATCCCGACGACCGCGACCCCCGCGCACTGCATATTCCCACAAGAGGTACCTGTGTTCCAGAGTTGTTTTCCGTCGCCTCGCTCAACCAAACGCCACCCCGTCTTCACCGGTATGCTCACCCCTTAAACCTCTTCCATATATGTATGATAGTAGACCTCGAACAACGTGTACCCATAGGCAAAAATAGCGCCAAAGTTGGCACAAACAGACCGAATTCTGGGATCGCAGAAAAATTACGGTGACCACCCATGTCTCCGAGTTCGTATCTCCCACCACAGAGATCCAAATTCGATGATTCTTTTTGCTATGCGTAGAACACTTGACCTAGTTTAATTTCTGTTAAATAACCATATATTATTAACTAATGTAGACAGAATTAAATTTGTTGCAAAACCCCACAAACCCACTTTTCCCAGATTTCTAAAAGTTGTGAATCGGAGCGCGCTCCGACAAACGGGACCGCCCCGCCTTGTACCAAGTGTACCAAATGGTACATGCAGCATAATCGGACACGTAAAAATTAGTGGAAACTGATTCGAACGCGTGTACGCGTCAAAATCAGCCCGTATCCGTGGACACACCCCAGTCGCAACTTTTGTGGAAGTCGCACGCAGTTTGTGCACGCTCGTCAGATTTCGACAAAACTTGCACCACTGGACTCGTAGTAACGTACTGGTCCTGTGACCCAATTTTCACGCAATTCTGAGATTGTTGACCAAGTCGCCAATTGGCGGGCCCCACGGTTGACTTTTTGGGCGAAATTGTGTTCGGCCCATCAGAATCCACATTTGGACATACCGTTGGGTTCGTATTGACATCTATAGTTGTTTGGCCTATAATTTATCCTATTTAGAGAATGTTATCCTTGGCATGCTTTTTGGTGCAAAGTGAGCCACACGTGGATCCCACTTTTACCCAAAATTACCGTTTTGCCCCTGTGTCCAAATTGGACGAAAGGGAAGTGCTTTTTAGCTATTTTGCTTATTCTGGAAACGTTGGTGATGTTTATTTTAGCATTCGGAGATATTTGTTCTGCGGCCATAGCTTCTGATCTTGTGTGTTGGACTTCAGGACGTTACACTTTGCAGCTTTCTTGCCAGGCAAGATACCTTGCCAAATTGCTTACAGTATTTTGCATGCTTAGTATATTTCTGTATATTTATTGCATCTCTGTTTATTTATTATATGTGTAGTTCCTTTCAGTCATTACTATATATTAGATATGTTGACACACACTTGACACTTAGTATCATGAGAGGACAATCATTAGGCATATGGGCTTTTAACCACTCTGGTAAACCATAGTAACTAGCACGCACTATGGTGGTCGTGCCCGATGGTCGCTACCCCCGAGGTATGTCGATTGATGGAGTTCAAGGGTCGCTACCCCAGAGGTATGTCAGCTGATGATGTCCACTGACGAGCGTATGAGTTGTGAGGATTAGATCGAGTAGCCTACCCTTGCCCATACGTCGAAAAGTTATCCTCATTTGCATTCATATAGATTGTCTTGTACAGCGTACTTATTTATTTTCAAATTATATGCATGTTTACTGTATTCAAGTTGGCTCATTTTTTTGTATCTTGTTACGTCCCTCTGAGGACCTGGTCCTCTGCCAGGTTTATCTGCTCTTGAGTATTTGCAGGAGCGCAGATTCGGATGGTTACATATATTTCAAGGATGTCTTCTCTCCGAGCCCATGATTGTTAGCTGGTATTCTTGCATTATGTTTATTGTGCTGTACTTTTCCATTCGAGTTGGTAGTGGATTTGTTTCCATCCAACTATCATCCTTAGATACTTATGTTGAGATCTAGTTATATAGATGCTGGTTATTCATTTATATTAATTTTCTGTGGATGAGATTTAGATTATACCCTGTGACTTGTGACATATGTTTATACCACTTGTGGATTGATTTTCATATTACAGCGTACATATGGATTTTGGTTTCCATATATTGGAGTTGCCATATCCATGCAGCTGGTATGCTTACGTGTTCCTAGTCCTACGTATTTTGGGACTGGGGCGTGACACAAAACCTAACCGTAATCTCTCCCCTCCTCCTTCCCCGGCCGCTGTCGACCTTCCCATGACACCGACGATCGTCGCACATCGGCCGACGACCGCCAACGCAGCAGCCGCGGCCGCCCGCGCACGCACACACGTGCAACAACATAGCCTCGATGTCACTCTCTTCAAGGTGATGTATCTCTCTCATCTTTGATCCTTTTCTCGAGCAGTTTATCCGTATATGATCACAACCTAACCCTCTCGGATTTTCCTTCAAGCGGGATAAGTTTTCTGCCTTGGATTGGTCAAAAAATTGATCAGAAAATGATCAAAAAATAGACCAAAAATAGTCTAGAATTTTGACCCAAAACCCCCATGTTCATGCCCAATTTGCCAACAACCTGTTTAATATTTTTAAAATCTAATTGAAGGATTTTCTTCTCAATATAACTTATAATTTTACTGTTCTTTTAGTTTTTATTAGTTTATTTTATTTGTTAAATCATTTACCCTCTAAAACGACCAAAAACTTGGTATTAAATTTTTTTTTTTGTGATACGGAGTGTGCTTCACCAAACGGGACCACCTTATCACGTACCAATTATATTGAAAGGCATTTATAGTATATACTGACATGTGAACTTTTGCGAAAGTTGATTCAGACGTGTGTGCGCGTCGAAATCAACCCGTATCCATAAAAAGTCTCCGTATCGTAATTTTTGTAAACCACCACCATACTTTGTGTACGCTCGTCGGAATACAACGAAACTTATGCCATTGGATTCGTGGTATCACGCTAGTCTTGTGACCCAAGTTTTATGCGATTCTGAGATAGTTGACAAAGCCGCCATTTGCGGGCCCCATGGTTTGACTTGAAGGGCGAATTTGTGATAGACTCACCGGAATCCAAAATTGGATATACCGTTATCGATGTTTAGAATTTGTTTGACCTATAATTTGTTCTATTTAGAGACCTTTACCAATGGTACGTATTTTGGTGCAAAGTGGGCCACATATGGACCCCGATTTGACCTAAAATTACCGTTTTGCCCCTGTGTCCAAATTGGACGAAAGGGTAGACTTTTTTTGACTATCTTGCTTATTCTGGGAATGTTGGTGATATTATTTCAGCATTCATAGGCATTCATTCGGATGCCATAGTTTCAGATCCCTTGTGCCTGACGTCTGGACGCTTACACTACGCAGCTTTCTTGCAAGGCAAGTATACCTTGCCAAATTTCTTACAATACTTTGCATGCTTGTCATATTTTTATATATTTATATATGTGTTTTATTTCAGTCATAATTATATATTATATATGTTGACACACACTTGACATATAGTATCATGGGAGGGGAGGACAGTCAATAGGCGTATGGGCTGCCCACTCTGGTAAACCGTAGTATTAGAACGCACTACGGTAGTTGTGTTACGATGGTCGCTATCCTCACGGTATATTGATTGACGGTGTCACGATGGTCACTACCCTCATGGTATATCGATTGATGGTACATGGACATGTGTGTGAGTTATGAGATAGCATGTGTTTTAGAGTAGCATACACCTGCCCATACTTTAAAAAGTTGTCCTCATTATGCATTTCATATAGATTATCTAGTACAGCGTACTTATATATTTTCTGTCCATTATGCATGTTTTACTGTATTCAATTGGCATACTATTTTCTGTATCTTGTTACGTCCCTCTGAGGACCTGGTCCCTTGCCAGGTATACACGATCAGGAGTATCCGCAGGAGTATGGGCCAGGACCTGACGCATTATCTTCTACCGATGAGGTCTTACCTTATGAGCATCTTTGATTATCTCTAGCGATGGATCTCTTAGCTAATACTCTTCTATCATCATCTTATTTTATATTAGAGTTTCGTCCTCCTCTCTCATTTTAGTTTTGATATAGTCATTGGTAGTGGATTTGTCTCCACCCGACTATCATTTTTGGATTATTCAGACTCATTATTTTGGTTTAATTATTTCTTTAGTATGACTTGTTTTGTGGATAAGATTAGTATTTTCTGTGACTTGTGATAATATATATACCACATGTGAGTTAATATTCATATTACAGTGTACGCGTGTATTATGGTGTCCATATATTGGAGTTGCCATATACATACGGCTGGCATGCTTACGTATACCTGGTCCTATGTATGTTAGGACTGGGGCATGATATATGCCTCTGTTTGGTGGCAGCATAAGGCTCCTTCAACAGAATGCGGTTGCAACTGTTGCCGCATGCCATGGGCAGATTGCCACGTGGTCTCGGTTGAGATATGTTGTTGATGAGATCTTAGGGTTGTTATCAACCCGTTATGGGCATGATTTGGTCAGATGGACACTTAGTCAGCACCAACTATGCAAAGATCTCAACAGTTGTAACAAAAAGATCTTGTGAGTTGGAGGCCGCATAACAACTAGGCCGCTTGTTGGCGAGGCCGCATGGGACATGTAGCCGCATAAGTGCTCTCATTTGGGCCTTGGTCGAATAGACACTCTAGCCTCATGTTAGCGAGGCCACATGGGTCATATAGCCATATACGTGCTCTCGTTTGGGGCCTTGGTGTCACACCCCAGTCCCAAAATACCAAGTGACTAGCCACGTGGCAATGGCCAGCAGTACAACTCCAATGGGCAACCCAATTTAATGGACCCTTTAGAGTGCACTTAAGTTATAATAAATATAATACAAGTCTATACCAGCTTTCATAGTATAATTCTAATCTCATCCACAAAGAGTAAACACAATTCAATATGATAGACCAATCTTGATAATCGATAACAAAATATAGTCCATTATCCAGTCCAAATAAGTAGTATCTCGGAGAACAACCCGTCACAATAAAGAAAAGATAATAACACCAATTACATATGTTCATAATTCCAAGTTCTCATATGAAATAACATAAAACATAAATAACTAAGTAAGTAACTGAGTACTCAGGAGAAATTATCTGGCACAACCTCGTCCTCTAGTGCCAGTACCGCTCCAACGTCAGCTCTTGTCCCGTAAACCTCGAGGTAATCCTCCTCTGCTAAACTTGGGGATATAATCCGGATCCAGGTCCTCAGGGGACATAACAAGGTATAAGAATAACTCATGCCGAAGTACAGTAAATAAAATATGCGTGCTCAGGGTATCTAACATAATCCATCTATGTGTATACAAGTAAAAACGTACTCGTCCGCTAAACCACCAGGTTCATACATATACTAGGGTACTAGTGTTAGTAGTAATAATAGTAGTAAGTACGTACAAGCCTTGTCAAGGTACCTGAAGTACTATAATTCTAGTATAGTTTGGTAGCCCAGTGGTACGATAAGTTCTCCCCAACCCCATGTATCTCATGCCTCAAGTCACGAAACGCAAGAGAATCACTATCTATGTCTCAAGTCCAGGTGTAAATAACATCATGGTAACTAGCATATGTCTCAAGTCCTATCCTAAAATAGAAGCCTGAATCCTCGAATATCTCAAGTGAGGCTTCTGTACATGAAAGTCATATATAGTGTCCTAAGGTAATTAGTGCAAGTGTTGCAATTATACGGTATACGATGACAATACAATCAAACGATACCCGACTCTGCGCACGAAAGTTGATACCCGAATATGATTCAGACGCAAAGTATCGTCACAGTCCTAGGTTCATAATTAAGTACATGTATTAAAATATAAACTAAAACTGTAGTTAAATTTAAGCATAATTTACTGAGACCAAGGCAAGGTACACTTGCCTAGATTCTGGATATAGTGAGGTCCAAGTAGCGAGCTCAATGCGTCAACTACTTTCAAAAACATAGAATCTATACGAATGTCTCCAAAAGCTACAACAGACATTGTCAATGTTTTTAGAACATAAGAAATAGCTAGAATTAACCACCCCTAAGTCTAAATTGGACACAGGGGCAAAAACGACAATTTTGGATCAAAGCTGTGTCCAATTGTGGTCCACTTTGCACCGTAAAATATGTCAGAGATAAAGTTCTCCAAATTTAACAAACTTAGTGTCCACAAGTGCAGAATGATGGTACAAACTCAATAGGGTATCTGAAATTGGATTTCAATGAGCCGGTCACGAAATCACCCGTCAAGTGGAACCGTGGGGCCCACAAAATGGTGTTTCGTCAACGTTCTTAGAATCGAACCAAACTTAGGTCACAGGAACAACGTAACATTGTGAATCCGATGGCGTAAGTTTTATTATGAAATGACAAGCACACACGAAGTTATGACAAGGTATCATAATAGGCCAATATTGTCATGACCCGTACCCGGGTATTCGGGCACGAGTACGTGGGTACGTCCAGCCTACGCCGCAGTGTCGGCGGTAGTACGCTGTCTAGGCATATCCACATTTAAATTAAACTCTAGCTCATTCACAATAATTAAATAGGCAAGGAAAATAATAGAAAAAGGAATGCTAAGATTTTATAACCAGAATGTGACAATCAGATCCAGAGTTATTACAGAACCAGAAATTAAATCGGGGACAAACCCGATTAATAGGATAAAAGAAAAATAAATAACTACTGCTAACTACTCCGCAGGAGTAGTCTCTTGTGTGGGAACCGGCTCCGCAACTGTATCACCTGTTGCCTCATAGGGGCCATAATATGTGGGGGCAAAGTTATCATCATCGCCTAAATCAACGGATCCAGTCAGGAAAGGAGCAAAGTACACAATGCACAACAAGATTAAACTAAATATTTATGACAAGTAGAAAAGAAACTGTCTAAGTATCATGATAAGAATATGCATAATAAGTAGTGAAATTATCTAAGAGTTAAGTACTAAAAATCAGGAACATAAGTAAAACAGGATTAACTACTATAAACCAGGGACATGAGCAAGACAGGAATATAATGAGACAGGAAAATGTAACTGTAACAAGACAAACTATGTGTATGTAATTATGTATTTAGAATACGTAGTTGGCATGTAGGGGCTTATAAGGCTAATCCGGCCGTCATAGACGGCTATTAAACAGAAATAATCGAGATCCGGCTGATGGTACAGTCGCGTACCAACAGCTATTAGACAGGTACAGGGGGAAGGGTAAACTATATGCCTCCTAGTATTCTCCCACCCGACACGAAAAGCAAGACATGAACTTCAGGATTCAAGACATGAAATCCAGTATTATAACACTACGTGTAAACATCCAATGGTACTAGTATATCAAGGAACTAATTATCACAATATAAAGATTAAACTTGAAGTGCAGGTACTTGCTTGATGTTTGGATCCCACTACGGTTTTGTGTCTCGGGGAAATTTCCAGAAATGAGTCCGGATGCTGAAATAAACATTACCATCATGCTCAGAAGATATCAAATAGCTAGAAACGCCTGTCCTTGAGTCCAATTTGGAGACAAGGGCAAAAACGGTAATTTTGGGTCAAAACGGGGTCCGCAGGTGGCGGAGACGGCGGAAGACTCGGGGGCTGGGGGTCAGGGACGAGGGGAACGGGTCGGGCGGCGGGTCGGGTTCGGACGGGCGGACCCGACCCGCCCCATTAAGGAGGGGCTGGGCCGAGCGGTTTGGGCCGGGGGTCTGTGGGCTGGGCCGGGCTGAGAATAATTGTAATAATAATAATAATAATAATAATAATAATAATAATAATAGTAATAATAATAATAATAATTAATATCAATTAGTTTTTAGGTAATTAAAAATAGGTCTGGGGTCCAATAAATTCCAGAAAAATTACCCTAAGTCCAGTTTTCCATTTTACACCCAAAAATATTATTTTTATAATATTTTAATATTATTTATTATTAATTAAAAATTATTTAATAATTAAAACCCTGATTTTAATTACAGAAAAATTCCCAGAAAATTCCAGAAAATTGTGAAAAATCCCAATTTAATATTTTTTTGAAAAACTAGGGGCTTACAAATATAGTATTTTTTTGATGGATATGCGTTGATTCAGGTATGCACGCACATCCAAATCAAGTTCCACGAAATCTCACACGTCCGCGTTAATAACATGCGTCTTTCGATATAATCTGTATGCGATAAAGTCCCCTCGTTTGGCAAAACGTATACTATTTTAGAATATTTTAGGTTTTGAAATCAAGTTTTTGATAGTTTTTAGCATTAAATTAATCACAGAATTAATCGAATTAAAAGAAAGTATTTAAAGGGATCAAAACTAGGTTATGTTTTCAAGAAGTAGGTTCAAGTAGAATATTAGCATCACATGTCATTTAGGAGATAACGGGACTTAAACACATATACCTGGAACAATTTCTGTTCCTAAAAACTCAGTCAGTTTTTTCTGTTTTGGGTCTCGATTTACGATTGACACAGAGCATGATAAACTAAATTATTTGAAAAGGATTCATGGGGGTTATGCAGTCTTCACGTAGGATTTGACGGCTCATTGTTTGGTTACCTATGTAGAAAGAAACATAAATAGGAAGAAGTGTACCTCGAGTGTTCTGCTGCTCGCGATTCGGGTGCAGATCTGTTTGCGGCGACGCGCGGCGGCGATCGACGGCATCGGGCTATAGTGGAGGTATTCGTTTGGGCGCAGGGAAAGGGTGGCTAGTGGTGGTCTGATGGTGATGATCTGATGGTCATGGTGGTGGTGGTATAAATGGAGTGAAGGGGGGTTTCAGGAGAGGAACAAAGGGGTCGGGGGTTGCGGGAAATGAACAGAGGGGTCGGGGTTTCGGGTTTGGGTTTCGAGTTGGGGTTTCGGGTTTGTTTGTTATTTTTATTTCTTATTTTTTTATATTACCACACACACACACACACACACACACACACACACATATAGGTTTGTACCCTAAATAATTAAAAAAAATTCTATAATATTTTATTAGTAGTTCTACACAAAAAAATAATTTCTGTAAAATATTTTTAATTAATAAATATACATAAATATCTATCCATGAATTTTATATTTTTCTAATTAGCTAAAAATAATGAATTTTTTTCCTTAATCTCAATAATTACATAATACCAATAATAAAAATAATAAAATTTAAAATTTTAAATAAGGGGGTTTACACTTGGTCAAATGGACACTCTGGTCGCATATTGGCGAGGCCGCATAGGACGTAGCCACATACGGGGGAACACGTGTCATGGCACTTTGGTTGAAGCAATTAATGCGTTGATATGACCCGTTATCTTCTTCTGAGGCATCGTCTTCACGAGTCTCGAAGCGTCTTAGAGTGATGAGTGATGTGTCAGAGCTTCTAACAGATATCAAAATCTGTATCAGGGGGTCCTTATGCGGTCTTCCTGTTCTGTGGTCGTTCAGGCCGCATATAGTATCCTATGCAGTTTCTCTATGACTTGGTTAATTTGGCTGCATGTGTCTTCTCCACGACTTGATTGTTCAGGCTGTATGAAGGCTATTATGTTGCTTTCGTCTGGCCGCATGGATGCACTTGCAGACTTGCTTTGGGGATCTAGTTGGCCACATAGCTTCTCTGTAGCAATACTAGAGGCAGGTTTTGAGGTCATATCTTCTGGCGCACGAACTCAAATTTTCCATGCTTCTACAAGTCCCCCTTCAAAGTTTTTAAAATTTGAACAAGTTTTGAAATACTTTAAAAAAGAAGCATGGAAGAAAGTTTTGACTTGGTCAAGAAGGCGAACATTCTACTAGAGGTAATGTGGATGTAGTAGGACATTGCATTCTCTTGGGATATTCTACTGAAGAATTTTGGTAGACTTATTACCCATGACGTACCTAAGACCGGGTACGGATAATAAGTTAAAATGACTGACACTATCAGGGGTCTAGAACAATGTGATAGCAGACTGTTGGAGGGATCTTTGCTCAGAGGTAACATGGATATGGTAAACTCTTGGATTGTGGACTTATTACCCATGGCGTACCTTAAGTACGTATAATAAGCTGAAATGACTAGCACTATCAAGGGTTATGCGAACGTGATAGTAGAAAGTGTCACGACCCATACCCAGAATTTGGGCATGAGCCGTGGGTACGTCCAGCCTATGCCGCAACATCGACGGTAGAACGCTGTCTAGGTCTCAAGACTACCAAACATAACTCATAACCTGTCAATGATCTCAAGTCTAAAAGAAGGACAATGAATAATGCATTGATCAATAATTCATAATATACTCAATCACAATAACTATATGAAGTGAATGGCACGATAAGATATAAAGATAAGAAAGTACTGACATAAGTCAAGAACAATAACTTAAATACAACAAAATCTAGAGTCTAGCTATCCAACATAAATAGTCTCAACAATAATACAATCCAAGTCTATAGTTTAGAACAAATAAATACATAGATAACTAGACCAAGGAGCTATCTAAGCGACTGCGGGTGGTGTCTCCTCTAGGGAGAGTGACTCCTCTAGAATTTTTGGTATATAGTCGCCCTCTACTCCTGGGCCATAGTGAGTAGGACAGAAGTCCTCAAGGTCCTCTGAAAAATGTTATCCAGTCAGGATTGGAGCGAAGCACAAGCACTAAACAATATTTTTATTTATATTGACAAAAATTATAAGACAGTATAAGGAAATACATGATAAAGAAATACTAAAAAACTGGAAAGACATGTAATCAACAAAAGTACTAACTAGCAATGAACAGATATATATAAATGTTAAAAATGAGTGAACTGGAATAAAGAAATGAGAATTTTTAGCTAAGTGTTTAAAATATCAGTTTGTTATGTGATCGGCTTGGGTATAGACCAGGCTTGTTATATATGATTAGCTATGATATATGTGAGGTCAGGCTAACCATATGATTAGCTATGATGCAAGCAATAGTCAGGTTAATAATATATAAAAGGCTATCAGGCATGTAAATGGTCAGGCTATACCCAACGTGATATGTGGGGTGAGCTATGATGCATGTAAAGTGGGGTATGATCACATAATCTGCTAATATTTCCCCGTCTCCAGCTATCACGATGGATTTCAATCATGACTCCTCATGACAGGTATCTATGATACTAGCCCGTGTATCGACAGTGTCAGAATTAAGCATACTCTACTATTAGAATCATAGAAATAATCAATATAATAAAAACTGTCAGAGAATATACTTGTCTGTGGTCCTGAGAAATGAGTGAGGATCGATGTCCAAATTGGAGTCACACAGACCTATATATATGGTACATTGCATCAATACAAAGTTCAGGAGTGAAAATAAATTTAATTGATGCAATTCTAGGTTACAAGGCCATTTCTAAGTCAAACCAACTATTTCTAGGTTGCTAGAGTCTAACACTAAGATACTAAGTCTATACACTATGACACTAAGCCACACTAGCTATGCTAAGCTACCAAGATACACACAAAATATCGTATCTCAGGATACGTAAGTTTTACTTATAAAAATAGTAGTTTAGATATATATACCAGTCAAATATTATAATACTATATCAAAACAAAAGAAATATGATACCTTGGCCTTGCATCAATGTGTATCACACCTATCTCGATACCCAAACTCAATACCTTGGCTATCGGCCCAATACCTTGGTATCCCAAGGTAATCCAAAACTATAACATATAGCTAATACATAAATATAAAACCCTAACTTATATACTAACTATAAACTAACACTATAATATATATAACAATATGATATAGAAATTAACTATAATATAATACATCCATACCTACATAATACATATAGCTAAATAGCTAACTATCAACATAGATACATATATAACTAATTATATACTAACATGCTAACCAAATAACTAAGCAACTATTCTTTTTAAACCAATACCTTAAATACTAACTAACCAATTTAAACTAACTACTCATGATCAAATACCTCACTAAACTAACTGATCTGAAATTGGACTGCTGGATACCTGAAACTGACTACCCACAACATAACTGAACCAAAACTCACTGAAAGCTGCTGTGAAGACACTGATACTTGGTGTTGCTGTGCATATCCTGCACTGCACAGATACTGCATAATGCACTGACTGTTGGTCACTCGAGCAGTTGTCACACTGCTGAACAGTGAACTGATACACTAAAAATAATACTGTGCAGTGAGAACTGCACAGTGGGCTAAACCCAAATTCTGCTGACTGAACTGCCCGAGCCTCCTTCATACTGTGCTGCAGATCTCTTTAATGCATAGCCTGTTGCAGCAGCTGAAACTGATACGTAGTGATGTTGAAGAACCCGATACTGCTCACTGAAGCCACTGCCAACTCCTATCACTGACACAACCATACATACATAATGCACACAGTAAGCTTACATACACATAGCACATATAATCAACTGACATACACAGGTATTAGGAGCTCACTGATACACAATCGAATGAACACTGATACACTAAACTGTGCATTGCACTGTATCTCCCCCCTTGCATATCCTTGCCCTTCCCAAAACCTTATACTGTGCTGTACATATGTGCACTTGCACAAACTCTCTACTGACACATACAACTTGAGTTTATCCCTAACCTCCATATGTTTTACACTCCCATATTATCGATGATACTCACTGACACTCACCTCACCCACTCATACCCCCAATGCTGATACACTGAAACACAGGGGACCTCACTCATGAACTGAATGTTCAGTGCACAGGTTCCCTCAAAACACAGTCCTCCATCTATCAAAGTTGATGCACACCACAGTGTCACGACTGCACAGTGACATGAGGAATCCCGACTCTGCACAGTGACTGATGATCGAGGAATCCCGATACCCCAATGTCAGCCCCATGCCATATATATACATATATACACCAATACGTACACGTACATATATATACACATATTCATATTCATATTCATATATATATATATATATATATATATATATATATATATATATATATATATACATATACATATCAAAATGCATAAGTATAGACCATATAAATAGGTATGCTTCCTATTAATCATTTTATCAAGCACCTAGTGTGCAAAATCAGGGATACTCTTGATACACCATGAATCCTCATGCATAAACCCCAATACACAATCAAAAATACATACTTATACTATATATATATATATATATATATATATATATATATATATATATATATATATATATATATATATATATATATATATATATATATATATATATATATAATTAGGTGATATAAAAATAGGGGAGAATACATCCTTGGATCACAAAACCCCTAAATACACCTATGACACCATGGAGAATCATCATGAGACCAAAAGAGACTCATCCTCTCCTTAATAGTCATTCCTAAATTAATGGGTGGACTCCTAATGGCCAAATAAATGATTAAAACATGAATTAAAAGAGTGTTTCCAGATTTTCACCTATTGGGAGATGGATTCCCAATGTAGCTTCTTCTTCGCCAAGTCTCCTTGTGCTTAAGCTTCTAGGTCTCCTTGAATGAGGGAAGAATGAGGAATTTGGGGTCTAGAAATTCTAAAATTTGTGGAGGGAAAGAGGGATTTTCTTGGAGGCTATTTCTAGGGTTTCTTCATGAATGATGAGGGGCGTTGAGGGAGGATACCTCTTGCTTTATAGGGTCGACCATAGAGTTAGGGTTAGGGTTTGGTAATGTACAATGACTCATTTTCCCTCAATGGCTTGTCATAAAGAGCCATTTAATTAAGGGGTTTAGTTTCATGTGAGGGATTTAACTAGAATCTAATTAATAGCATAGGGATTTGTCTAGTGGGTTAAATGTCTAGTTTAATACAAGGTCCATGGTCACATCAAGTCTAGAGCACTAACCCAAATTATTAATAAATATAATATAATATAATATATAATATATATTATGCAATTATTAATACATTAAATATAAATATGGTGAAAGACCAAAAAGCCCCTACTCTAGAAATGTGGTAGTGACAAGTCTACTCTCCTAAAAAAAATTGTCCTCGAAATTGAATTAAACTAGCACAAGAATACAATTATATAATAAGAACTATACCTCAAGTCTCGAAGAGATACGGGTACTGCTCGCGTATTTTATCCTCTCTCTCCCAGGTTGACTCACTTGGAGAGTGATGTCTCCATGTAACACGAACCAAAGGAATAGTCTGGTTCTGCAATACCTTCTTCCTGTGATCCAAGATCTCTATAGGCTGCTCAGGATTGCTGAGAGTCAGACCAACCTCGATCTCTGAGTGATCTAGTACGTGACTAGGATCTGCCACGTACCATCTCAGCTATGACACATGGAACACGTCATGTACCCCCTCTAGTGCAGGCAACAAGTCTAGTCTATAGGCCACTGCACTGACCCTCGCAAGAATATCGAAAGGTCCGATGTAACATGGACTAAGCTTCCCGTCTCCACCAAAGCGAATCGTGCCCCATGTCGAAGAAATTTGTAAGAATACCAGATCGCCAACCTAGAACAAAATAGTCTTAACACACAATCTAAAATAAAATAATCACAAGCAAATAATAACAAAACCTACACCTCCAACTCCAGGGGTCTACGGTGGCTGTCGGCCCAATGCCTCTGTCTGTCTTGCGTCACTCGAAGTCTGCCTCTGATGAGTTTCACCTTTTTTACTGCATCCACGACCATCTCTGGTCCTAACAAGGCTCTCTCTCCGATATCATCCCAAGATATTGGTGTGCGATACCTCCGTCCATATAGAGCCTCGAATGGTGATATCTCAATGTTGGCCTGGTAGCTATTATTGTAAGTAAATTCTACCAGGTGTAGATGATCCTCCTAAGAACCTTCGAGGTCTAGAACACAAGTGTGTAGCATATCTTCGAGAGTCTGAATAGTCCTTTTAGACTGCCTATCTGTCTAGGGGTGATATGCAGTACTGAACTTGAGCTGAGTACCCAAGCTAGCCTGCAAACTCCTCAAAAAGTGGAAAGTGAAATGACTATCCCGATCTGAGACGATGCTTACAGGAACCCCATATAATCTGACAATCTGCCGTATGTACATCTCTACTAGCTTCTCCATTGATGTACCCACTTTGAATGGTAAGAAGTGGGCTGATTTGGTCAACCTATCCACGATGACCCAAATCGCGTCCTTTCCTCCTGGAAAATGCAGAAGCCCTAAAACAAAATCCATAGTCACATGCTCCCACTTCCACTCTGGGATAGGTAAAGGCTGAAGCAATCCATCTGGCCTCTGTCAATCCGTCTTTACCTGTTGGCACACTAAACACCGGGATACAAAGCGTGCTACCTCGCCCTTCATACCATACCAACATACGTGCTCTCTCAGGTCTCGATACATCTTATTGGCACATGGATGCATTAAGTACTGAGAGTGATGTGCCTCCTGCAGAACCTCCTTACACAGCTCCCCGCTCGGCACACATATCCTAGTGCCATACCGTAAAGACCCATCATTAGCAATAGTAAAGTCTTCTGATAATTTTGTCCGAACCTATGCCCTGATACTCCTCAGACCCTCATTATCATACTTCGTAGCTCTGATTCTGTCCATCAGCTCGAAATGTATCTGTAATCCCCATATCTGAATCTTAATACCTGTAACTAGCACCTCAATTCCCAAGCTCTCAAGATTAGCCAATAAATGTCTATCTGTCATCAGGTACATAGCCATCGGATACCTGCTCAAGGCATCAGCGACTATGTTGGCCTTTCCTGGGTGGTATTGTAATAAAATATTGAAGTCTTTCATTAACTCCAACCACCTCCTCTGCCTCATGTCCAGCTCTTTTTGTGTAAATACGTACTTTAAGCTCTTGTGGTCTATGAAGATCTACACACACTCTCCTTATAGATAGTATTTCTACAGCTTTAGAGCAAAGATAATCGCTGCCAACTCTAAATCGTGGGTGGGATAGTTCTTTTCATGAGAACATAATTGCCTAGAAGCATAGACAATCACTTTTCCGTGCTGCTGAAGAATGCAACCCAAACCCTTCCCTGACGCATTATTGTAGATAGTGAATCCACCTATCCCCGATGGCAACGTCAAAACTGGAGCTATCGTCAATCTCTTCTTCAGCTTATCAAATATGACCTGACAATCCTCCATCCAGATAAAATCTACATCTTTCTTGGTCAGCCTAGTCATTGGCTCTACAATCCGGGAGAAGTCTTGTATAAACCTCATGTAGTAACCTGCTAGTCCGAAAAAACTCCCGATCTCAGCTACTGAACTGGGAGTAGCCCATGACTCCACTGCCTCAATCTTTTTTGGGTTGACTGAGATTCCGTCACCCATCACCACATGCCTAAGGAATTCAATCTTGTCAAGGAAGAACTCGCACTTTGAAAGCTTCCTGTAAAGCTCCTCCTTCCTGAGAGTCTCCAAGACCATCCTCAGGTGCTCTTCGTGCTCCTCTGGGGTCTTCGAATACACAAGAATATCGTCGATGAACACCACCACAAACTTATCAAGGTACTGGTGGAATACCTTGTTTATCAAGTTCATGAATATTGTCGGTGCATTGGTTAAACCAAACAGCATAACCATGAACTCAAACTGGCCATATCTGGTCCAAAAAGCTGTCTTCAAAATATCTTCTCTCTTCACCTTTACCTGGTGGTAGTCTGACCTCAAGTCTATCTTTGAAAATACCTTCGCTCTGCTCAACTGATCGAAGAGATCATCTATCCTCGACAATAAATATTTGTTCTTGATGGTGAGGTTGTTTAGAGCTCTATAGTCGATACACATGCATACCGTCCCATCCTTCTTCGGTATGAATAATACCGGAGCTCCCCATGGTGATGAACTGGATTTGATGAAGCCCTTGTCCTGCAACTCCTCAACTTGCTTCTTCAGTTCTGCCAGTTAGTTGTTGTTGACTCTATAGACGTGTTATAAAATATGCTCTGCTCCTGGCACCAAGTCTATAGAGAACTCAATATCTCTGTCTGGCGGCAAGTCTAGCAACCCTCTGAAAATACATCCAGGAACTATGCTATCAAAGGATGTGGCAACTCAGCTTCTTCCATCCTGGCTTCGCAAAAAGTGCCCCTGCTCTCCTCCGCTGCTCCTTTGGCGACCTTGAACTCTGGCTCTCCTGGCGGTCAAAATATCACTCTGCCTCCACGAAAATCTATAGTAGCATGGTGCCTACTCAACTAGTCCATTCTGAGTACAATATCGTATCCTGGAAGTGGCATGACGAGTAAGCATACACTCAACTCTCGGCCTCCCAATAAAACTCTCTGGTCCTTACAATAATTACTAACTAGGATAATGCCTCCGCCAGTCGTGGTCATGCAAGTCCTATCTAATGGTTTCGCCTCTAAATGATGCTTAAGAATATAAGAAACAGACATGAAACTATGGGAAGTGCCAGAATTGAATAATGCAAGTGCTAGAATAGAATCAAGAAGAAGTAAACCTGAAATTATGTCTCCTACTGGCTCGGCCTCTTCGATCGTCATGGCATATGCTTGTCCTTGGGGCACACCTCTCTGCTGCTGCTGGTGCTGGACAAACCTCTATTGCTGTGGCGAAAGTGAAGGTCCCCTCTGCTGACCTCCTGGTACAGTAGGTACCCTGGCTGGTCCCCTCTGAACGGCTGCTCCACCCTGACCTGGACTAGTCTGAATAGATAGACAGTCCCTCAACTGATGTGTTGACAATCCACAAGATAAACACGTACCCAACCTCTTTCTACAGATGTCCCTCGTGTGTCCTTCCTTCCCGTAGTACGCACACTGGACATCGGGCTGAGTCTGCCTCTAAGGCTGCTGCTGCTGGGTGTGTCCTCAGGCCGGTGCCTGGTGCTGTTGATGCTGATACGGCCTATGTTGATGCTAAAAGTGGGGATGCTTGGCCGGTCCAGCGCTACTACTCTCTCCTCCAGAAGTGTCGCGTCCTCTATTGGGCCTGAGGTCCAAGTTATCCTCAGCTGAGCATCCATCAGAATGTCCTCAAAGGTAGCAGTACGACGTCCAGAAGTGCGATACTTAGTCTTTCTCGCCAGCCACTTCCTAAACTTCTGGGCTCTATCTCCTGGGTCCCGAATTATCAACGGCACAAAATGACTCAAAGGGCAAAACTCTACGATGTACTCGTCGACCGATATGCTTTCTTAGACCAAGTCATGGAACTGACTCTCCAAGTCTCCCAGGGCCACGTCGGGAAAGAACTTCTCTTTGAAAAGATTCTTGAAAGCCTCCCAAGTATGTCCTCCAACAGTGAGTCTCGGCTCCGTACGATACCATGTCAGCACGATGTCGAACATCTGGCTGCCGGCAGCCTGGATCTGCAGAATCTTCGAAATATGTGCCAAGCATAAGTTTCTCTTTATATCCTCCAGCCAATCATCGACGTAGAGTATCCTCTCGATTCCCTTGAACTCCTGAGGCATTATCCTCTTGAAGTCTATTATAGTACCTGGCCTCTGGTGTTGCTGGCCAGGATGCTGCTGCTGCTGTGCGACTATCTCCACAGCTTGGAGAGCCACCTGATGAGCATTCTCCATGCTCTCTCTCTCATCAGCTCCGTTTGTGCCTAGTGCACCTCTGCCTGCACCCTCTGAGCCTTAGCCTGAACTCGATGAGCCTTCGCTAACGTACTCTGAGCATCTACCATACCCTGCATCAATACGAATATCTGTGCACAATCAACGGGCATACCCCCGGGAAACGAAGTCGGTGGTGGAGGAAGGTGCTCCGTAAAAGCCGAAACAACCCTCTAGAAAGGTGGAGGAGGAGGGCCCCCAAAAATTATAGATACTCCTACATGAACATGAGAGGTAGGAGGAACTCCAGATGTCTGTCTGTCAGGTCGAGAGGTAGCAGACCTCTCTGAAGCTGTGGGTCCCAATCTCAACAACCTAGTCTTCGATGGCATCCTGAAGACAGACCAAAAAGAATCAATTAAGGCAACAGATACGATATTATCAAGGAAGGACAGTAAAATTTTAAAGGAAGCAATTATTCATAATAGCAATATAAAAATAAAAAATTTCCTAATTGTGATTGAGCATATTCTCATCCTAAATCTTATTTCCTAAAGCAGGCTCATAGCAATACTCTATGTGAGCACCACTATGACATTTCTCTAATTGTAAATCTAGACCTGCATGGGCTACCACTAAAATACGTCATGACCCGTATCCAGAATTTGGGCATGAGCCGTGGGTACGTTCAGCCTATGCCACAACATCGGTGGTAGAACGTTGTCTAGGTCTCAAGACTATCAAACATAACTCATAACATGTCAATGATGTCAACTCCATAAGGAGGAAAATAAATAATGCGTTGATCAATAATTCATAATATACTCAATCACAATAACTATAGGAAGTGAATGGCACGATAAGATATAAAGATAAGGAAGTACTGACATAAGTTAAGCACAACAAATCAAATACAATAAAATCTAGAGTCTAGCTATCCAACATAAATAATCTCAACAATAATATAATCCAAGTCTTTAGTTTAGAACAATAAATACATAGATAACTAGACCAAGGAGCTATCTAAGCGACTGCGAGTGGTGTCTCCTCTAGGGAGAGTGAATCCTCTAGAATTTTTGGTATGTAGTCTCCTTCTACTCCAGGCCATAGTGAGTAGGACAGAAGTCCTCAAGGTCTTCTAAAAAATGTTATCCAGTTAGGATTGGAGCAAAGCACAAGCACAAGCACTAAACAATAGTTTCATTTATATTGACAAAAACTATAAGACAGTGTAAGAAAATACATTATAAAGAAATACTGAAAAACTGGAAAGATATGTAATCAGTAAAAGTACTAACTAGAAATGAACAAATATATATAAATGTTAGAAATGAGTGAACTGGAATAAAGAAATAAGAATTTCTAGCTAAGTGTTTGAAATATCAGTTTGTTATGTGATCGGCTTGGGACTAGATCAGGCTTGTTATATATGATTAGCTATGATATATGTGAGGTCAGGCTAACCATATGGTTAGCTATAATACGAGCAATAGTCCGGCTAATCATATATAACAGGCTATAAGGCATGTAAATGGTTATGCTACACCCAACATGATATGTGGGGTGAGCTATGATGCATATAAAGTGGGGTATGATCACATAATCTACTAATATTTCTCCGTTTCCAGCTAGCACGATGGATTTCAATCATGACTCCTCATGACAGGTATCATAGCTATCAAAGTTAATATGGACGTGATGATCGATAGCCAAAACCCGAAAGGTTTGCTTAGAGGTCACTTGGACATGGCAAACTCAGTTGGGAAAAAATGTTAGGATAGCAGTTCAGAGGTACTATAGACGTGAACCAATATCCGAGAAACTCACTGAGGAGTGATTCGCTGAGTGTGGTCTATCAAAAAATGAAGATAGACCTGAGGATTGCTCCGCTGAAAAGATTGGTGGGACGATAGCTCAGAGGTAATATGCACATGACTAGCAACCAACTAGATTAGTTTTCGAGTGGTCATTGCAGGAGTGTGCAAGTGGACCCGAGGACTGCTCTGCTGGGGAGATTTTGGGGACTCATCATCCGTTGCGTATCCAGGGTTCCAGGATACAAATGATAGATTTTACAAGAATTTGTAAAGAAAAGAAAAATGCTGTATATAGACACTTGTTGGGGATGAAGAGTGTAGAGATGTACATCTGGATTATCCCGCTAGTGATAAGGGGAGTATAAGTCTAGTTTAGACGTAGTACTTTTTTTTTGGGAACTTACCGTTGACAAGCATCATAAGCAAGTCATCGTTGGATTTTACTAGTTGCTATGTGCCGTTGGAAAACACAATTTCCACCATGAACGGGCCCTCCCATTTTGGTTAGGATTTATTGGCCGTTTTGTGAGTCATGGTGCGTACAAGCATCTCCATATCCTAGCCCTCTGCGAGTGCTATTGTAATAACTGTCAGATTATAAAGGAGTACACCGTCCTTTGCCAAACTTTAGACCTTCAGCTTTTTTGAGGTCATATCCCATCTTCGATATGAGATGGAGAGATGATTGGTTGTAATAATAGAACTGAGGTAGCTCATCATTTGTTGTATTGAATACTGTTTATGACTTAGCCTACGCCGAATAAGGAGCTATGTGCATAGGAACACTGCTACATATACACAAGGGAGTTGGCTGAGTTATGCATATAGGATCACTGCCACATGCGCACGATTGTCTACCACATCGAGGACCACCGCTTGCTGCATATTTTTGTATATCGTGCAGGAGAACAATGTATGTTGCCTATAAGGATTATTACGAATAGAAGCACTATCGTGTGCACATGAAGTATGATATATCCTTGCGTTGATTACTTGCTCGGATGTGTATAATAGAGTGCTGCCTATCATTCCCCATTGCTGATGAGTCATGTGAGATTTAGTTTTTGTTCACAGGGAGACTTGTTAAGCTGCGTTGAGCATCCGAAGTCTATAATTGGTGCTTTCTAAGAAAAGGATCATGCAGCCCGGCCTGTATTGCGTCCTATTTTACCTGGTCAGTGAAGGCGCTTTGACGTTGGGCACCTCAGAATCCTGCGGGTAGGCAAGGCTCGACCTAGTTGCCCCTGCCCAGGCCTCCTCAGTGGTGGAAGAAACCATACGGCAAGACTTGGTTTTTCGGGTTTTAGGCCTGACTGCAGAAAGCACTGCTTGCTGTATCAAGTCTGGGACAAGATCCGGGTTGACCCACATAATTTTTCCCCCAGGTGTAGTAAGCGGCATCAGCTCGGCTACTTGGTTGCGAGCTGGTAGAAGGTTGATCACCTTCCTAGTTGCCTTTGGGATTGGGATCACTCCATCTTGGGCTTCCGTCGGTAGAAAGTTGCCAAATTGGATAGGGATTCCACGTTCGCAATGACCATCTTATCCTCAATATCGAAGGTAAGCTCATTGGCATCGATCAATTGCTGGATACATCTCTTCAACACAGAGCAATCTCTGGTTGGATGATGAATGTACTGATGAAATAGGCAATATTTTGGGTCATCGACCTTGTCAGCCTCTTCAAGGCATCTGATGTTAGGTAGCTAATTTGTTTTCCTATATCAGTATTTTAAAATTTTTAATGATGTCATCGTCATCGAAGAAGAAATTCCTATTTGGCTTTGGGGCTTCCGATTCCTGAATCGTACGGTCCTTAGGGAGGACCGATAATTTTGTATCATTTTTGGACTCGGGGGAAATTCTACACCTAGATTTGGATGCTGCTATGTCTTGTCGAGGGAGACTAACCCCAGACATGTCATTGTCTGGTTCTTGGGAATCATTGAACTCACGGCATGACGGGTTGGTGTGGATCACCATAAGATTGCTATTCCCGGCTTGTAGAGTTAATACGGGCCCTGAGGGTGGCAGGACCATGTTTGCCTTAATCTCCAGTATTGTTGGGCCAGAGTCTGCATTGTGGTACTCATGTTGTGCATCAATACCTCAAGAGTATCGAGTCATTGGCGATCACAGAGCCCTTTCGTCTTGGGTTCCTGAGTCACACTGTCCTCAGGGAAGACAAGCATCGTTGTATCGTCTTCAGACTCAAAGGAGATTCTACTCCCAGCTTTATATGAAGCTCTGACTATTCGAGTGGTACTACCCCCCATAGCATGTCATTATCTGTTCCTTGGGAGTCATTGTCTCCTCGAAACATCGGGTTGTTGCGTATGTCCAGGGGGACACTACCCCCAGCTTGGGCCACCCCTAGGGCTTCTGAGGAAGAACTACCCCCAGGGGCTGACAGCTTCTTCCTTGAGTGGGTGCCCTGGAAGTCGCCTTCCGCAGGTTCCGTCATTGGCCCTCTGGGTAGTTGCCTTCGCAATATAGTTGTAGAGAGCGACGGACTGGAGGTATTTGACTTCTTTCTTTCCTTGGTGGCGGGAAGCTTTCTAGTTGAGTAGCATGAGGCAAAGAAAAACTCCTCCTCCTCTGGTACTTGTACCTGATCTCTGGGTTGTTGTCGGGTAGGTGCTTTCTGGTGCAGTCACTGGAAGGTCGACTTCCTGTCTGTGGGTACTGCCGCTTTATTGTAGCAGCAGTTGATAGTGATGTTGGTGCAGTAGTGCCTTTGAGAGGGCATATCGCACGCTGTAGTTATTTTTCTTTCTTTGCACTTGTGAGTAATTACGTCATATAAATCATACGAAGGGTATTTTACCTTTGCATCATCTTTGTGAGTTCGGGTATCCCGGGCATACAGATGCGCATGTGTTGTATTTTCTTCCTGGCCTGGGGTTCGTACACAAATTTGCCCTGAGCTACCAGTGAAAGACTTTTGAGATAAACCCTGTCCATTGGTCCCTATGGGCTGGATGCATGGGTCAGTCCTGTATAACTTGCGGTTAGAGTCTCGCGTAATAGTTAGCGATGCCTATTGGCGGTCGATCGTATGAGCAGTTGCTTGAGCTTGACGGGCTCGCACTGTCCTGAACTTCTTCAGCTTAGTAACCGCATGAGCGTAGTATGAAGAGTCCAGATTTGGGTTTTTACTATTCTCAATAGGTCGTATAGGATCTGCACCGCATGAGATACGGTCAAAAATAGAGGTTCTGTTTCTATCAGGGCCACATGCGGTCTGCTGTCTGCCGCTGTGAGTTGATGCCGCATGGATAGTCTTATGCGGCCTCCTCCTTAGCCGCATAGAAGCTGCCTCAGCACCAGAACGTCTGGCATCATAGTATTTTCTCTGCCAGTATAATCCCCCTAAAATTCAACTGAGATTATTACAGTAAAATTTGTATATTTTATTTTATTTTAAAAAGTATTAGTATTTTATTAGTGTATTTACAAAATAGTTATTTGATTTTAGAAACCCCTTTTCCATTGCAATCAATTTAGATGGGCAACGTGACCTCAAATCCTGAAACTGATTTATATAACCCCTAGCCAATATGACCTAGTAAGCGCATAACTTTGGTGTTATATTTATTCGATTCCCTACAGGCTCCAAAAATAATATTAAACACATCACGCATTTATTTAGTTAAAAGCCGACCTTTCTTGAATAATTAAACCAAACCGAGATCTAAACCCAACTTGAACCCTCAAACCTATTTGTCTAGCCCATGCATAACACCACACACCCATCCCTCACATTTTTATACACCGAACACTATTTTTCCTATACCAAATCCCATATTTTACTCTCTTTTAATCTAAATTCGGCAATTACCTATTTTGACATGTTCCAATGGACCATTTTAATTATATTGCACCTCATGTACACACCATGGGAGAGAAGGGGGGACCAACCCGCAGCCCAAGAAGGTTTTCCCACTAGTTATACAAGTTTTATACACCCTCACCTCCTTTTAACCATTGGATTTTAGCCTATATCCATCCATCCATTCATTTATTTAATACCAACCTATATATAACCTATTCTAACCTAGGAACCCCACCCCTATACAAACTTGCAGCCGATCCTTTCCTCCTCTTCATGTGTGCTTCCTTCTTCCTTCCATCTTCTTCTTCTCCATATGTCCATCTCCTTCTTCCTCCTTCCACTAACAACACCAGCACCAACACCACCACCGACAACAACACTAACACTCCCACCAACAACAACACCAATACTAACACCAACACCGACACCACCGACGCCTCCACTCGACCTCCTCCAGCAGCCTGCCCTGTGCAGCCGTGCACCACCTCTCCACCATCCCACGGTCGTTTTTTGTCGACTACGGGTTGACCTAAAGGCCGAGTAACTCCTTCGTGAAGTAAAAAATCCGTCAAACTTCAACCAAACCCCGTAGGTATCAAGACTTGGTAATTTAATCAAACCCTCCTTCCTTCATGTATTTATTTATGTATATACTAGAGAACTAAGAACCCATCCATGCATGATCAAGAACCCCCTCCTTTCTTTTATATAACCCATGCAACCTACTAGTTGATCATGCAAGCACATTCATAGGTTTTGTTAAAGTTGAAGCATGCACTATGAGTTGTTGTATTTTAAAAAATTTAAATTTAGATTATATATATATATTAAAGCATGTATATTAGGGTCTTAGACTATGGATAATTGATCACTAAGTTGTAAGAAACTTGTATGTGTGTATTGCATACGTAAAATAACGAATATGTATATATAAAAATATGCATAAAATTATAATATTAAATTATATATATTATATACGTGTATGCATGTTATCCATGTTATGGTTGAACGTAACATGGGGTATACGGTAGCGTACGACGTACCGCACTAGTCATGCGCAGTATCATTGGCACCAACAACGCGACGTGGTTGACGAGCACGTGACGACTCTATAATTTATATAAATATAGTAAATATTAGAATTATGTATTTATTTATATATTATTGACAAGGCACGTCAAAGATGCAGCACCATCGGATGTGGACTTGGGACTCCCTATATCGTAGTAGCAGACAAAAGGCAAGTATACCTTGCCTTGTTCACAGTAGATTGTGCTCTAGTTATTTTATTTTTGCTGTTTCTTTTATTTCTTATAATTGTTATGACCTAGGACCGCCATAATACTTAGCTTCTGGATTATATTTGGGTGTCGACTTCCGTACGTGGTATTCGTGTATCGTTAGTTGTATTGTCAGCGCTTACCTACTCGTGCTACTCTTGCATGATTTACCATATCACACTATACTCGACTTTCATGCACGGAGCCACTCTTGAGATATTCAAGGATCCCAGCTTCTATTTTATGACAAGTCTGGAGACTTGTACTAGTGCTATTATTTATACCTTGACTTGATAGATAGAGATTGTCTTGCATTTCGTGATATGAGGCGTGAGATACAAAGGGTTGGGGAGAACTTGGAGAGTACCACTGGGCTACCAAACTCTACTAGTATTATAGTATTGTATGTACCTTGACGGGGCTTATACGTACCTACTAATATTATTACTACTATCACTAGTACCCCTAGTATATGTATAGAACCCGGTGGTTTAGCGGACGAGTACGTTTTTACTTGCATACACATAGATGGATTATGTTAGATACCCTGAGTACATATATTTTTATTGTTTCTTATCATTTACTGTACTTGGCTTGAGTTATTCTTGTACCTTGCTATGTCCCTGAGGACCTGGATCCGAATTATGTCCCCAGGTATAGCTGAGGAGAGTTTGTCATAACCCGCACCCGGATATTCGGGCACGAGTACGTGGGTACGTCCAGCCTACGCCACCGCAACATCGGTGGTATAACGATGTCTGGGTTAACTCTACTATCTAAATATCTCAGACAATATATACATGGCACCTGTCAATCATCTCAACTCCAATCAGAGGAATAATATGGTATCTGATAAATATAACTATACTCAATCACAATGCAAACTAAGGAAGATAAAGCGCGAGATGAAATAACAAAAAAAGAGTCACGATACATCCACAAGTCTGAAACAATATATATACATGCCAATAATCTCAATAAAAGTCTAATACAAGTCTAATACAAGTCTAAACAAATAATCTAAACCTCTTCCGGCTCTGGTACTAAGTCCTCTGGCTCTAAATGAATATCCTCTAATAGTGCATTATCCTGCGCTCCATAGTATGTAGGACACTGGTCTATGAGCCTATCATCTGAAATATATATCTAGTCAGAATTGGAGTGAAGTACATACCTCTGAAAGCAGTTTCAAATACATAATCGAGCATATATAACAGATAATAGAAAATGATACACGATAACTAAATATCAGAAAGAAATAAACTAGAGTAAACATGTAATGTACTGGAATGAAGAACTTATAATGGAATAACTGCAATATAATAGAAATAAATGAAATATAGCTATGTGCCATGGAATACAAGTTTATTATGTTATCGATTTAGGTTTAACACAAATAAAATATGGTAACTCAATTACACGTGAAATATATAATCGACATGTACAAGAATATACTGGGGCTTGATCACATAATCAACTCCTATTCCTCCATCCTCAACCAATACCAATGGATCTAATCACGATACGTTACGAATACGGATATGGGCACACTAAAGATGAACAGTATGTGTACACGAATATGAGCACACTGAACATGAGCAGTGTATGAACACGAAGTACACTAAATCAATAACCGATATACACAATAAATACATGTGAAGGAGTACCCACTGAACACGGTCAATAACCGATACACACGATAAAATACATATGAAGAAGTACCCACTGAACACGGTAAGGGATAACATCTTCTGACAGGATCCATGTAGTACCAGTCCATGAAATTACTGTGTCAAAATCAAGTATAAAGTTCTAGAACATGAGATATATATACTATTATGAAATAAAAACTAACAGAGAAATATACTCGCCTGAGATCCTAAGCAATGAATGAGTCTCGGTGTCCAAAACTGGTGTTATACAATCCTATTTAGGAAATATCATATCAAAATAGGTGTAATGAATGATAAATAAATTAAAATGCACTAAGGTATGCTTTCTAGGCCATTCCTAAGTCATGCTAGTCAAACTAGGTCATATTAACTTTATAATATACTAACTATCAAGATCATTTATATAGACACTTACCCAATATCTAGTATCTTACCCTCACTTGACAATTACCTAACAATCAAGATACTTTTATCTTGATAATACCCAAGTGTCTTAAAACCCTATTGATACCCCTTGATACACTCTTGATTCATTAGAGTATCACACCCTAGAGTTGATACTCAAATTCTAACACTCATAGGATTATCTAGTTGATACCCACACTCATAAAATATACCTATATGCACATATGCATACACCCAGGCACAACAGTTACTCCTAATCCTACTCCCTATCACCCTTATTGACACTGTTATGTGTATGCTCACAGACACACACTCACCACTTATGTATATTTATGTGTACACTAACAGACATTCTTGATACCACTACAATCCAAGTGAACTCCTATACACCCACCGTTATGACCCGTTGTTGTTTTATTTCCCCCATCAACTGTCTTACTACTGACCTCAACTGATACGCAAGTAACACAACACTATACTTGATCACTTGCTAGGGTTCACTCTAACTCTAACTAATTCCTCTATAAAATTTTATCCTCCAAGCTTTGCATTGGACAAACCCATACCACCTTCACTAATGCTATCTACAGCAGGTACAATGATACATTACCTAAATACTGCACCCGAGCATTTCACATAAAACTGAACATCTTCCCCCACTCTAATAGCAAGTCAATACGGTAAGCAGTTACTGTTACTACCCTTGAGGTCTGCACAGAACTGACTTCCCCCTACTTGCTGTCACTGCTTTAGCTACTAATGCATACTGCTATTGCTGCTGCTGCATATTGCTATTAGCTAATGCTACTGCTATCGATACTAGCTAATATTGCGGCTAGTTGCTCTTACTGCAATTGATGTTGTTGCTGCTATACTATGCAATTGTTGTTGCTGCTGCTAAACTATGCAAAAAATAACCCCCCTCACAACTACTCGAGCACAGTATAACCCCCCCACACCAATACCACACAAATACTGCTACTGCTCTCATGCACTGCTGCTACTACTTCTACACCAAGCCACCCGACCACTCCTCTCTATACATACACTTGATACCTCTCATACACAACCAATATTGCACAACACTTAGACACATACACACACACACATATATAAATATATAAATATATAAATCAGAATATGTATATACTAACACACACTAATAGGTAATACATCAAATACGTGGTGGGCACTAGTGTGATACACTGTGATACTCTCAAGATATGCACTCCAATTAAGTCAAAACTCTCAATCCTCCACAAATATTATTTATACATAATAATAATAACTACACATGGTTAATATAATTAGCTATAAACAAAATTGAAGAGAAAATACACTCACATGCACAAATCCCCTAAAATGAGTCCCCGTATCGTACCGTATAATAAAATGCCATGATACGGCCTTGTCATGACCCGCACCCGATATAGGGGCACGAGTACGCGAGTACATCCTGCCTAGTCACAGCATCGATGGTAGAACGTTGTCTAGGTCATAATACTATCTAATCAATCTCATACAAATATCCAACTCTACAAGGAGACACATATATATCAACATAATATGAAATACTCAACCACAGAACCCAAGCACGCTAAGATATCAAAAAAAATAATCGAAACACAGCCACAAAGTCTAAACAATAATATAATCTAACTTTAAACAATAACATCAAAGTCTCAATATATGTTGGAGACAAATCCGGTACCAAAATATGCAAAAAGAACTAACTAATATAACTAGTGATTTCGGCTAGACCTTCCCATAATCACACCTGAGCTACAAGGTCCAAGGCTACAACTACTCTCCCTATGGTCCATAATATGTCGAACACCAGTCCTCTAAGTCATAGTCTAAAAAATATATTCAGTCAGGATTGGAGCAAAGTACAACCCAATAGTAGTTCTAATTAATTGACAATGACTATAAAATAATAAATAGAGGATGCTATATACCGAGAGAAAACAATAATTGATGCAATGGCAAATGGTAAAGAAAATAGGCAATATAGACAATAGGGTATAGTCTGTGCATATATGAAATTAAAGAGAAAGGAACTACAATATCAAACACAAGGCAATATAATCTATGAAACTGAATATGAAGAACTGCAACTATTCTAAGTGTTTGAAATACTAGTTACGATATGTGATCGGCTTAAAACTTGTACGATAGCTATATGGCCTGACTAATCATACACGAAGGGTATGATTAACACTAACAATGTTTTACAATTTACAATAGGAATATAATCACATCTCTTACTAGCAAATTCTCCCGCCCCAACTAGTACAGTGGATCCAACCATGATACTTTACGATACACGATCAATGTCCAATGATAATATCATGTACAATATCTAATGTCAATGTCATGTACGATGTCAATACGATAACCATTGTAATATCTCATAACTGAAGATCCAAGCTATATACTAGTTCGTGTACCATAGTGTCAAGAATCAAATGTAACATTTCTAAATACTTAAAATATAGTAATTATCCAATAATAGAAACTATTAGAGAATGTACTCGTCTACCATCCAGAGCAATAAATGTCAAACTGTGTCCGAACTGGTATCACACAGACCTATACATGGAATATTATATTAATACAAGGTGTTGGAATAAAATTAAGTTAAACTAGTTTAATTCTAGGTCATGAAGCCATTTCTAAGTCAAAACAGTCAAAGTAGGTTGTAAGAGTCCAACTACAGGATACTAGGTCGATAAACTATGAAACTAAGCTACAGTAGCTAATCTAAGATATTATAAGACACACAAAATGCCGTATCCTAAGATACACAAGTTTAATATATGAAAAATAGTAATTTGTATATATATACAAGTCAATATATATAGTACTTAACTAATTATAGCAAGTAGGATACCTTGGCCTTGCACCAATGCATATCATACTACCACACACCTATCTCGATACTCAAACCCAATACCTTAAGTATCGACCCATTACCTTGACATTACCTTGGTGTCCCAAGGTAATTCAAAACCTCATGAATAGCTAATACCCAATATCAACTATATCAATATATTAACTACTAACATATATTACCTATACTAATATACATAGATACTAACTTAACATATAACTTATCAACCATACTTGCTAATTACATATAGCTACATACAAATAACTTACATACATAGAGAAATATAAATAGTTACTATATACTAATCACTTAAACTAAATAAACCATTACCTTAACTAACTAAACAAACTATTTACTAACAAGTATACTAAACTAACTTATATACCAACCTATCTACTACTAACCAATAACTCACAACTAATTAGACTATACACCAACTAACCATATACCTTGTTGACTGAAAACAGGTACACTGATACTGATACTGCTCAAACTACCAAAACCGATACCTGACACTGTGCTGAAGAATACCTCAGAGACTGTGCACATGCTGAATGCTCTTACTGATACCTTGTTGCTGAACTGTAGTGTAGACTGTAGTATGGTGCTGCCCTCAGTTGGCTGCTGTGCAGTGGCTCGAGCCCCCACTGGTAGTCCTCAGTGCAGCGCACATCCCCCCTTGTTGTCACTGTACAGTAGTGTAGAAATTCCTGCACAGGCTCAAGAAACTTCCTAAAGTTGTACACTGCAGGGATGTACACTGACTGCACGAGTTTTGCTGTAGACCCTCCTTGCTATGGCTGTTGTATAAGCACTGCCTCCCATTGCTGCACAATGCTAAGACCACTTGGTGAACTGTACAGTTGGCCACTACATAGTATGCTCCCTGCTGTTTGTGCACGAGATGCACTGCATACTGCTCCTCCATTGCTGATACTGAACTACATATGCTGGCCTATTGTTTACTATTGATACTACAGTGCTGAATCTAAAATTGCACTGTGCTACTGCCATGAGGTGGCACTGCAGTGATGATTGATGCACCACTTCTGAATGAATGCCCCTATCTCTATGTACTGTAGTGCTCATCTACTGATCTAATACAGATTGAACTGCATCTGCTGTGCTCTGAGGTATTGCAAACTGAAAACTGCTCCCTATAGTGGCTCAAGGCCTCTCCTTCTTGCTGTAACTGCTAAACTGCTAAGCCTCTCTACTGACCCAAGCACACTCACTAGTACATTCACTAACACACACTCACACACAATATATAGCACACACCTATATATATATATATATATATATATATATATATATATATATACACACTAGATATCTCATATTTATACTTAGCTACCAATACACATCTATATGATATAATACAAATACATACTTATATACACATATACATACATAACACAATACAAAACCACTATCACACAAATACATATGCATACCCAAATCTAACCGTGCGTATCATGAGATACCATGATACGATACTACATATCCTATTTAGGACACATACATCAAATCTTGACTCAAGAAGGACACAAAAATCCCTTTGGGGTATGTGTCGAATACTTGGTGGACACGATTCAAAATTTCTCCAAATTGAGCCTAAAATATCATTCCATAAGAGAAAAACCTAGATCTATCAAAATAAAGGCTTCTAATACCTAGATCTAGCATTAAAGAGTCAATTCCACCTATTGGAGGGTTCCTACAGGTCCAATGGATGTTCTTAACCATAAATAGAGTAGAAAATTAAGAGTTACCTAGGTTTTGAATGACCTCCTTGAAGAACTCTAAATTTGGACACAAAAAAGACAAAGTGGATACGGTCCTCAACACTTGGACTCCTTTTTAAGCTTCCTGTAGCAATGCCAAGATCCTTAGCCTCCTTGGAAAATGAAAAGGAAAGGGATAAAAATTGGGAATAGAGAAATTAGGGTTTGCTCTCAAATTTGGGGATGAACTAAATAGAAATAAATGGAGGCTACTCATGAATGAAGAGGTTTATATAAGCTTCCTCTAGGGCTAGGGTTAGGTTAAGGAATGTTTGAATTGACTCAAGTGCCCCTCTCATTCCTTCATGAATATGATCTACTAAACCATAGGAGAAATATTCTATTCTTGAGTCTAAATAGGTTTAATATAATTAATCTAGTTATGACTAACTATTTAATTGAATCAATGAGTCAAGTCAAGTCTAGTTAGATCTACTAATGTCAAGTCTAAAAAATAACTAATCAACTAACCAAATTTAATATTAGTAATAATATATAACATGTACATTATAAGTAAATAAAATATACAAAATATTTATAAAACAATAACAAAAATACCCATATTCTGAAAATGTGGTAGTAACAAGTCTACCCCCTTAGAAAAAATTTGTCCTCAAAAATTTAAGACACCTTGTCTCTCTCTTACTAGTCATAACTGTAGCACCCCGTTCCTCCTATTCGAGGAGCGCGGCCAAGAAACACAAGACGATATCGTTCAATCGGGATAGATTGAATTAAGAACTCGTCCTCGTTATGGATTTGTTTCTTCGGAATCGATTCCCATATTCAGTGGACCGTGCCCCAAGGATCAACTTAGCGGCAGAGTCAGGAGGGACCTCTCCGCTGCTATCTTTTATTGCTTCGATTTTTGATGACGCTTGTTGCTTTCGTGCTTTGAGTTGGTTTTGGGATTTGCTTATTTTCCTTGAACGGTTTCGATGGTTTTCATTGTTTTCGTTCATTGAACTGCACTTCAATTCCGAGATTGGAAAGAGAGGAAGAAGTATTAATCGAGCTGTTCGTGTGCAGGTGAACGAGCAGTAGGCGGCTTGCGAGCGGAGTCGTGAAGCGCCTCTTTCCTTCTTCTTTCCAACTTCTAAGTGAGTGGCTACCAACCCGATTAGCTAGCCTTGCTTCCAAGCTTCACACCCTAAAATCTTGCATTCTTCTTTGCCCCGATCAAACGATACCAAGTAATAATAAAAGAGATCAAGATAAAAAGGGAATAGACTTGGAAATATTGCTTGTCAACTAAACTTATGAACAGTTATAATCTTGTATGCTAGTTCGTTTATAACTGTTCTATGAATCGTGCTAAGTATGGAATTATGCTTGTTATGAAATAAACTATCAGAATGACTATGCAAAACCATTATGCTATGGAACTAATTCTATGAGTGCTGTTTGATCACGGACAACTTGTGCACAAGGTATGTTATGAGTTCCGCGGACGGTCACCGGGGCGCTGGGACCGATCCGATCCAGACGGAACATATGTATAGTCGTATGTTATGGGGCAAAGTGTTATACAGCGGGGCTCGCCACCTGCGTTGTATATCATTTGTGTCTTGAGACTATAACCCGACCCTTCGTGGCATTAAGCCAGTGATCCTATGTATATTTAAACCTGTTGCATACTAACTTGTGTCTTCATTTCAGGGAAGGCATGGTAAGTATTGTACAGGTAATTCAGACGGGCAGGTAAAATCCACCGAACGGTGGCATATTTATTTTCAGTAAATTCTATATGCTGTTTACTTGTAAATGAACTAAGGCAAGAATAGAAATCGACAAATATGCATATTTTATTTAAAACAACGTGTTGATTGGTATAGTTCGGCTAGCTCGCCTTCACCAGCATGTTTTGATATGCTGACCCTCGTTGAAACAGGTTCTCCGTACTAAGGCGAACCGAGCGAGGAGCCAAAGTCGTCTTCCCGATCCAGTCCAGCTGTTAGCGCACCTTCACCGCGCCCTTGAAGCATTTTGAAGACCGGAGCTTGCAACTCTTCATACACAAATGCAGCTCCGTGGCAAAGCTATCCTCCAGCCTGGAGGTCTATATCTTTTGAAGTTTAGTAAAGGGATATAATGTACAGGACTGCTATCTCATTTTGAGTCATCTCTTTTGTAAGCCGTTCGGCATATTAGCTGACTCGTTCAAGAGTTTATAATAGATGTTCATTATCAATAAAGAGAACTTTTCTATGTTTCAAATCTGTGTTTCAATTTATCTGCGTACTCTGAATATGTGCTTGCTATGCAAATCATTAAAGCCTTGTGCGGGCGCAACCCCAGGCCCGCACGGCGGTCACGATTCGGGGGACGCCTCAACGATTCTACGAAATCGGGTCATGACATAGTGGTATCAGAGCACAGATTCAAAGTTCCTTAGACTTTGTGCTGGAAAAGTTCCTTTAACGATCAAATTCCTGTGCGAACTCTTGAACTCGCTAGGCCAAAATGAGATACGTTTATGCAATAAGTCCATAATATATTATGATTCTAATATAATTTACCTTCTTTTGAAGGAATGGTACCAGCTTAATCTGCAGCGCAAGCTCTGAACGAAACACAAGAAAGTAGTTCGGGTACTTCGAGAAGCTCGCGGAGCCAGCGTAGCATATCTCAAGTCGACCCGCTTGAGCGGGTAATACAAATATTAGAATCGCAACGACAAAGAGATGATGCTCGCCAAGCCAAGTTCGAAAGCAATCTAGAGACCCGATTCTCAGTCCAACAGAAGCAGGTAGATACCCTGCAACAAATAGTTCAGACTTTGGCTGCCAACTATTCCGTCGCAATAGCAACGACTCCGGTGGAACAGCCCATGCTTGAAGTGGAGATGCCTCAAATCCTAAGGCCGAGGGACGTAACTGCCTTCAACTTGGGCCATTTCAAGAAAGTCTGCAATACCCCATTCAACGGGACTGAGGACCCAGTGGTAGCTCTAGATTGGCTAGCCGAGCTTGAAGATCACTTCGCTCTGCTAGAAGTTCCCGAAGAGAAGCGCGTCGCCTGCGCGCAACTTCAGCTCCGCCTCAACGCGCACGATTGGTGGAACGTGCATCGACGATCTCTCTAATTTGATCACGGAGAGGAGGCGATCTCGTGGACGACTTTTCGTGCCGCGTTTGAAGAGGAGTTTATACCCCCTCCAGTGCAACGTCAGATGGAAAACGAGTTCGTGCAACTAAGGCAGGGCAGTATGACAGTGAAGCAGTACTCCGCTGAATTCAACCGACTCTCTAAATTCGCTAGGGCCTATTTACCTGATGCAGCGAGTCGAGCTAGAAGGTTTGAAGGCGGTTTGTAACCTGCCATTCATGGGTACGTAGTCAATAATTAATATAGAATAATGCGTGAAGTAATGAATCACGCCCTATCTCTTGAGCCGCAGTATCCTCACATTTCCACCGGCGCTGTGCATACCTACAATCATAAACGCCAAGGCAACGAGAAAGAAAACACCGCTGCTAAGCGCCCTAACCACGGCGGTTCACAAAAAGGAAACCCGAGACCATTCTGTGATTTCTATAAAAGGCAAGGGCACACTACTGATAGATGTTACAGCAGAAAAGGTCTATGCTTCAACTGTGGCAGGCCAGGCCACATAGCTCGGGATTGTCCACTCCCCTCTAAGCTCCTGCCTCAACCCAATAATCCCTAACGGTTGGTTCTATTCCTAAGTTTCGGAACGAAACTTCCAATTAGTTGGGTAGGATGTAGCGCCCCGTTCCTCCTATTCGAGGAGCGCAGCCAAGAAACACAAGACGGTATCGTTCAATCGAGATAGATTGAATTAAGAACTCGTCCTCGTTATGGATTTGTTTTTTCGGAATCGATTCCCATATTCAGTGGACCGCGCCCCAAGGATCGACTTAGCGGCAGCGTCAGGAGGGACCTCTCCGCTGCTATCTTTTATTGCTTTGGTTTTCGATGTCGCTTGTTGCTTTCGTGCTTTGAGTTGGTTTTGGGATTTGCTTATTTTTCTTGAACGGTTTTGATGGTTTTTATTATTTTCGTTCATTAAACTGTACTTCAATTCCGAGATTGGAAAGAGAGGAAGAAGTATTAATCGAGCTATTCGTGTGCAGATGAACGAGCAGTAGGCGGCTTGCGAGCGGAGTCGTGAAGCGCCTCTTTCCTTCTTCTTTCCAACTTATAAGTGAGTGGCTACCAACCCGATTAGCTAGCCTTGCTTCCAAGCTTCACACCCTAAAATCTTGCATTCTTCTTTGCCCCGATCAAACGATACCAAGTAATAATAAAAGAGATCAAGATAAAAAGGGAATAGACTTAGAAATATTGCTTGTCAACTAAACTTATGAACGGTTATAATCTTGTATGCTAGTTCGTTTATAACTGTTCTATGAATCGTGCTAAGTATGGAATTATGCTTGTTATGAAATAAACTATCAGGATGACTATGCAAAACCATTATGCTATGGAACTAATTCTATGAGTGCTGTTTGATCACGGACAACTTGTGCACAAGGTATGTTATGAGTTCCACGGACGGTCACCGGGGCGCCGGGACTGATCTGATCCGGACGGAACGTATGTATAGTCGTATGTTATGGGGCAAAGTGTTATGCAGCGGGGCTCGCCACCTGCGTTGTATATCATTTGTGTCTTGAGACTATAACCCGTCCCTTCGTAGCATCAAGCCAGTGATCCTATGTATATTTAAACCTGTTGCATACTAACTTGTGTCTTCGTTTCAGGGAATGCATGGTAAGTATTGTGCCGGTAATTCAGACGGGCAGGTAAAATCCACCGAACGGTGGCACATTCATTTTTAGTAAATTCTATATGTTGCTTACTTGTAAATGAACTAAGGCAAGAATAAAAACCCACAAATATGCATATTTCATTTAAAACAACGTGTTGATTGGTATAGTTCGGCTAGCTCGCCTTCACCAGCATGTTTCGATATGCTGACCCTCGTTGAAACAGGTTCTCCGCACTAAGGCGAACCGAGCGAGGAGCCGAAGTCATCTTCCCGATCCAGTCCAGCTGTTAGCGCACCTTCACCGCGCCCTTGAAGCATTTTGAAGACCGGAGCTTGCAACTCTTCATACACAAATGCAGCTCCGTGGCAAAGCTATCCTCCAGCCTTGAGGTCTATATCTTTTGAATTTTAGTAATGGGATATAATGTAGGACTGCTATCTCATTTTGAGTCATCTCTTTTGTAAGCCGTTCGGCATATTAGCTGACTCGTTCAAGAGTTTGTAATAGATGTTCATTATCAATAAAGAGAACTTTTTATGTTTCAAATCTGTGTTTCAATTTATCTGCGTACTCTGAATATGTGCTTGCTATGCAAATCATTAAAGCCTTGTGCGGGCGCAACCCCAGGCCCACACGGCGGTCACGATTTGGGGGACGCCTCAACGATTCTACGGAATCGGGTCGTGACAATAATCTATTCATTAATCTTTACTACGGCCAAACCCCCAACAATCAAGGTCTAAGAAAGTCCTACCTACAATCATACAATATGCAATATAAAGAAAGAAAACAAACATACATGGTTATAGTCTCTTTTTGTCATGGTATTATAGTATCTGTCAGGGTGTACTACTAATTACATTCTTAGCATAAAAATCACTAATGCAACTAAAGGTACCAAGGAATTAATCAATCAAATAAATAGAGGAAAGGAACAAAAGGAAAGAAAAGAAAAGAACCTTCTAGCCCATGACCTGCAGTATCGGTCTCCTCGACCATCATCGTAAATGTCCTATCCTGCTGGGGTGGCTCCCTCCACGGGTGTGGAGAAATCTACGGTTCTACAGGTGGCCTAACTGGAACCCTTTGATTTGGAGATGTGTGCTGGCCGGGAAGATAAGCAGCTAGAAGACAATCCCTCACTCGATGTCCTACAGTGCCACAGTGCAAACAAAGCCCTAGTCTCACCCTACAGCTCTCTCCTGGCTTCTTACAAAAATGACAAGCCTGCTGGGTCTGCCTCAGAGGTTGCTGTTGATCCTGCTGAACATGAACCGGTGCCTGGTGCTGCTGATGGTGATATTGAAATATTTTTAGCTGCTGCTGAATATGGGGATGCTTGGCTAGTCCTGCGTTGCCACTTGCATCTACAAAAATATTGTGACTTCTCTTGGGCCTAAGATCCAGATCCCCCTCAGCAATCTGGGCATCTAGCAAGATATCCCTAAAGGTAGCAGTATAACGACCAGAAGTGCGTGACCTAGTCTCCCTTGTCAGCCCTTTTCTATACTTTTAGGCTCGATCTTCTGGGTCACGAATCATAGACGATGCAAAATGGCTCAATCGACAGAATTCTGTGGCGTACTCGTCGACCGACATGTTCCCTTGGACCGAGTCATAAAACTAACTCTCCAAAGCTCCCCGGGCCACATCATGAAAGGACTTCTCCTTGAAAATCTTCTTGAAAGTCTCCCAAATAAGTCCTTGAGCAGTAAGTCTTAGCTCCGTGCGATACCATATAAGTGCGATATTGAATATTTGACTGCCGGCCGCCTTGATCAGTAATCTCTCTGGAATCTGGGCCAATCGCAGGTTTCTCTCCATATCCTCTAACCAGTCATCAGCGTAGAGTATTCCCTCGATACCCTTGAACTCTCGAGGTGCCATCCTTTTGAAGTCAACTAAAGTGCCTGGCCTCTACTGTTGCTGCTGACCAGGATGCTACTGGGCAACTCTCTCAACTGCCTGTAGGGCCACCTGGTGAGCATTATCCATGCTCTCTCTCATCATCTCAGTCTGCGCTTGGTACGCCTCTGCCTGCACCCTCTGAGCCTCAGCTTGAATATGCTGGGCCTCCACTGTTACCCCCTGGATATCTACCATGCCTTAGATTAAAGTAAAAATATGTGCTCCATCAGCAGGCACACCTCCAGGAAAAGAAATCTGCGGCGGCAGAGGAAGGTCCTCCACAAAAGCTGGGATAACCCTCTGGAAAGGTAGGGAAGGAGGACCCCCAAAAGCTGCTAAAACTCCTATGAGGATGGAAGGTGAAGGAATAATCCCTGCCACTCCCTGTGTAGGAGGTCGAGAAGTCGCTGACTTCTCCAACACAGCAGCTGCACCTGATCGCTGCGATCTGGTCTTTGACGACATCCTGAAGACAGATCGAAACAAGAAGAAGTCATTAAGGCACAAGAATAAGATACCACCAAGGAAGGACAAAAATATTAAAGAAAGCAATACTTAGAAGGAATAGCAATATCAATAGATTAGAAGTATTCCTAGTTATGATTGAGTATTAGCTCTTATCCTACTATACTATATCCTAGATCCTATCACAGGCTCGTAGTAGTACAACTAAGATGTTGCACTACCATAATATTGTACTACCTCCGAAGCCAGACCTGCATGGGCCACCACTAAAATATGTCATGACCCACACCCAATATAGGGGTACGAGTACGCGAGTACGTCCAGCCTACGACACATCATTAGTGGTAGAATGCTGTCTAGGTCACAATACTATCTAATCAATCTCATACGAATATCCAACTCCATAAGGAGACACAGATATATCAATATTATATGAAATACTCAACCACAGAATCCAAGCACGATAAGACATCAAAAGAAATAATCAAAACACAACCATAAAGTCTAAACAATAATATAATCTAACTTTAAACAATAACATCAAAGTCTCAATATATGTCGGAGACAAATTCGGTACCAAAATATGCAAAAAGAACTAACTAATATAACTAGTGATTTCGGCTATACCTTCCCGCAATCACCTGAGCTACAAGGTCCAAGGCTGCAACTACTCTCCCAGTGGTCCATAATATGTCGGACACCAGTCCTCTAAGTCACAGTCTAAAAAATATATCCAGTCAGGATTGGAGCAAAGTACAACCCAATAGTAGTTCCAATTAATTGACAAGGACTATAAAACAATAAATAGAGGATGCTATATACTGAGAGAAAATAATAACTGATGCAATGGTAAATGATAAATGGTAAAGAAACCAGGCAATATAGACAATAGGTTATAGTCAGTGCATATATGAAATAAAAGAGAAAGGAACTACAATATCATACACAAGGCAATGTAATCTATGAAACTGAATATGAAGAACTGTAACTATTCTAAGAGTTTGAAATACTAGATTTGATATGTGATCGGCTTGGAAACTTGTACGATAGCTATATGGCCTGGCTAATCATACGTAAGGTGTATGATTAACACTAACAATATTTTACACTTTACAATAGGAATATGATCATATCTCTTACTAGCAATTTCCTCTGCCCCAACTAGTACAGTGGATCCAACCATGACACGTTACAATACACGATCAATATCCAATGATAATATAATATACAATATCTAATGTCAATGTTGTATACAATGTTAATACGATAACCATTGTAATATCTCATGACTGACGATCCAAGCTATATACTAGTCCGTGTACCATAGTGTCAAGAATAAGATGTAACATATCTAAATACTTGAAATATAGTAATTATCCAATAATGAAAACTATTAGAGAATGTACTCGCCTGCCGTCTAGAGTAATGAATATCAAACTGTGTCCAAACTGGAGTTACACAGACCTATAAATAGAATATTACATTAATACAAGGTATTGGAATAAAATTAAGTTAAACTAGTTTAATTCTAGGTCATGAAGCCATTTCTAAGTTAAAACAGTCAAACTAGGTTGTAAGAGTCTAACTACAGGATACTAGGTCGATACACTATGAAACTAAGCTACAGTAGCTAATCTAAGATACTATAAGATACATAAAATACTGTATCCTAAGATACGCAAGTTTAATATATAAAAATAGTAATTTGTATATACATAATGGTCAATATATATAATACTTAACTAATTAAATAAATTAGGATACCTTGGCCTTGCACCAATGCGTATCACACTACCACACACCTATCTCGATACTCAAACCCAATACCTTGAGTATCGATCCATTATTTTGACATTACCTTGGTATCCTAAGGTAATTCAAAACCTCATGAATAGCTAATACCCAATATCAACTATATTAATATATTAACTACTAACATATATTACCTATATAATATACATAGATACTAACTTAACATATAACTTATCAACCATACTTGCTAATTACATATAGCTACATACAAATAACTTACATACATAGAGATATATAAATAGTTACTATATACTAATCACTTAAACTAAATAAACTATTACCTTAACTAACTAAACTAACTATTTACTAACAAGTATACTAAACTAACTGATATACTAACCTATCTATTACTAACCAATAAATCACAACTAACTAGACTATACACCAAATAACCATATACCTTGTTGAATAAAAATAGATACATTGATACTGATGCTGCTCAGACTACCAAACCGATACCTGACACTATGCTGAAGAATACCTCAGAGACTGTGCACACGCTGAATGCTCTCACTGATATCTTATTATTGAACTGTAGTGTAGACTACAGTATGGTGCTGCCCTCAGTTGGCTGTTGTGCAGTAGCCCGAGCCCCTACTAGTAGTCCTCAGTTCAGTGCACATCCCCCCTTGCTTTCACTGAACTGAAGCTTAAAAATGCCTGCAAGGCTCAAGGTACCTGCTGAAGTTGTACACTGCAGGGATGTGCACTGACTACACGAGCTCTGCTACAGACCCTCCTTGTTGTGGCTGTTGCACGAGCACTGCCTCCCATTACTGCACAATGCTAAGGCCACTTGCCAAACTGTGCAGTTGCCCACTACACAGTATGCTCCCTGCTGTTTATATACGAGATGCACTGCACACTGCTCCCCAATTGCTGACACTGAACTGCAGATACTGGCCTATTATTTACTGCTGATACTACAGTGCTGAATTTGAAACTGTACTGTGTTGCTGCCATAAGGTGGCTTCCTGCATTTGCTAATTTCAGTTATGATTGATGCATTATTACTGAATGAAATCCCCTACAGCTATGCACTATAGTGCTCATCTACTGATCTAATGCAGATTGAATTGCATCTGCTGTGCTCTGAGGTATTGCATACTGAAAACTGCTCCCTGCAGTGGCTCGAGGCCTCTACCTCTTGCTGTAACTACTAAACTGCTAAGCCTCTCTACTGACCTGAGCATACATACTAACACATTCACTAACACACACTCACACACAACACATAGCACATACCTACATACATATACTCATATACTCATCTATATATATTAATCTACATATGCATATATATATATACACTCTTACATATATACATATAGATACACTTATACACTCTCATCTCAACACACACACACACACACACACACACACACACACACACACACATATATATATATATATATATATATATATATATATATATATATATATATATATATATATATATATATATATATATATACACTAGATATCTCTTATTTATACTTAGCTACCTATACACATCTATATGATATAATATAAATACATACTCATATACACATATACATACATAACACAATACAAAACCAACTATCACACAAATACATATGCATACCCAAATCTAACAGTGCATATCATGAGATACCATGACACGACACTACGTATCCTATTTAGGACACATACACCAAATCTTGACTTAAGAAGGACACAAAAATTCCTTTGGGGATACGTGTCGAATACTTGGTGGACACAATTCAAAATTTCTCTAAATTGAGCCCAAAACATCATTCCACAAGAGAAAAACTTAGATCTATCAAAATAAAGGCTTCTAACACCTAGGTCTAGCATTAGAGAGTCAATTCTACCTATTAGAGGGTTCCTATAGGTCCAATGGGTGTTCTTAACCACAAATAGAGTAGAAAATTTAGAGTTACCTAGGTTTTGAATGACCTCCTTGAAGAACTTTAAATTTGGACACAAGGAAGACGAAGTGGACACGATCCTCAATACTTGGACTACTTTTCAAGCTTTCTCTAGCAATGCCAAGCTCCTTAGTCTCCTTGAAAAATAAAAAGAAGAGGGATAAAATTTGGGAATAGAGAAATTAGGGTTTGCTCTCAAATTTGGGGATGAACTAAATAGAAATAAATGGAGGCTACTCATGAATGAAGAGGTTTATATAAGCTCCCTCTAGGGCTAAGGCTAGGGTGAAGAATGTTTGAATTGACTCAAGAGACCCTCTCATTCCTTCATAAAAATGATCTACTAAACCATAGGAGAAATATTCTATTCTTGAGTCTAAATAGGTTTAATAGAATTAATCTAGTCATGACTAACTATTTAATTGAATCAATGGATCAAGTCAAGTCTAGTTAGGTCCACTAATATCAAGTCTAAATAAAATAGACTAATCAACTAACCAAATATAATATTATTAATAATATATAACATGCACATTATAAATAAATAAAATATACACAATATTTATATAAAAAAATACCCCTATTCTAAAAATATTATAGTGACAGGCCTATATGTATCTAATTATGGACACGTACCAAGTCCCATAACCCCGATCTAAGTCTAATTAGATCTAATTGGTCTCATAACACACAATTGATATGTCAAATTCGTAATTCTCCCAACATAACCACAAAATCACTACATATAATTCATAATACAAAGCCAAATAGCCTAGAACTTGTTCCTATAGATAGTCCTATGCCATGGGGTCATATATAATGGTTAAATGCATGATTAAGAAGCTATAATAAGAGAAAAATTTAGAAATTACCAATTGGAAGATGGATTCCCAACGAAAATATAATTGGACACGATCCGGACATGATCTTTAGCTCCAAAGCTCCTCCTCCTCCTTGTGCTCCTTGCCTCTCCAAGCTCCAAGGCTCTAAGAGTGGTAAATATGAGAAAGAATTGGTGGTGAATTATGTTGAAAATTAAGGAGATAAAATAGGAAATTGGGGATCTAGAATTTGGACCCAAAATAAAAAATAAATGAGGAGAGAAAGAGAAGAACCCCCCATCTATAGTGGCCGACCTATTCCCCCTTCCCCAAGAAATTTCAAATATCTAAGGTGCCCCTACATGTTGCATTATGAGGAATATTTAAGGGTGGGTATATTTGGAAGTCTTTAACTAATTATAATTAAACTAGTTCTCCTTAATTTAATTAGTAGAATTACTAATGGACTTGTATCCAAGTTGGGCTCACTAATTGTCATGACAATTCTAAATAAGTCGATATGTGACAAGTCTAAATATTGTCTAGTCTCTCTAACTAACTAATTAATACAAGTCTCTAATAACCAATTAATACAAGCCCAATAATCATAGCTCAACTTAATTAAATAAATTATACTATCATCACACAATTATTTAATATTATATTCCTAAAGCATGCCATATTACCAAACCATCCTTAGCTGGAAAAGTGAGGATAACTGTCACGCCCCAGTCCCAAAATATGTAGGACTAGGAATACGTAAGCATGCCAGCCGTATGGATATGGCAACTCCAATATATGGAAACCATATCCCATACGTACGCTGTAATATGAATATCAATCCACAAGTGGTATAAAATGTATCACAAGTCACAGGATACAATCTAAATCTCATCCACAAAATCAAATATAAATAAATAACCAGTGTCTATGAAACTAGATCTCAAAGTAAGTATCTAAGGATGATAGTTGGATGGAAACAAATCCACTACTAACTCAAATAGAAAAGTACAACACAATAAACACAATGTAAGAATACCAGCTAACAACCACGGGCTCGAAGAGAAGACATCCTCGAAACTTATATAACCATCCAGATTTGCGCTCCTGTAAATACTCAAGAACAGATACACCTGGCAGAGGACCAAGTCCTCAGAGGGACGTAACAAGATACAGAAAAGTGAGCCAATTTGAATACAATAAACATGCATATAATTTGAAAATAAATAAGTACGCTGTACAAGACAATCTATATGAATGCAAATGAGGACAACTTTTCGACGTATGGGCAAGGGTAGGCTACTCGATCTAATCTTATAACTCACACATACGTCCATGAACATCATCAGCCGACATACCGCGGGGGTAGCGACCCTCGTGACTCCATCAATCGATATACTGCGGGGGTAGCAACCATCGGACACGACCACCATAGTGCATGCTAGTGACTACGGTGTTACCAGAGTGGTTAAAATCCCATACGCCTAATGATTGTCCTCTCATGATACTAAGTGCCATGTGTGTGTCAACATATCTAATACATAGTAATGACTGAAAGAAACTACGCATGCAATAAATATACAGAAATGCAATAAATGTACAGAAATATACTAAGAATGCAAAATACAGTAAGCAATTTGGCAAGGTATCTTGCCTGGTCTGAAAAAGAATGAAGTCCCAACTTAAGGCGTCGTCCGATCTACCCGTCACATAAATTAAACAAGTTAGGTTATAAAAGTAGGTGAATAGGTTCCTCAATTTTAATCTATTTTAATTCTGAATAAAATAACCTAAAATAGTATTTTAATCTTATTATAATCTGATTTTTATGTTAATTCCTAAATTTTGTCCAAAAAAACTAAATTTTATCAACTCGAGACTCATGGCACGCAAATCGAGGCAATCTGTTGACCAAAAAGTTAATTGACACAAACTCGACTTTTATGTATGATTTCCTGTAGATTTCTATATCAAAAACATACTGGAATTTATGGCTCGTCCGAATTCAAATTCGTTTGGGAATTATGGCACATACAAATTTTGTATTGTGCACCGATGGTTAAATTCTAACCTAGAAGTTCTACAGAATTAATAGTTTGTAAATACTTCGAAATAAATTCTGGGAAAAATATATGTCGATGATCTCAAAATTACCTTTCCGAAACTTTAAACGGTTCATAATTCAGATTCCGGGTTCTCCCAGAATTGCGTAAACATCGAAACAAGTCTATTTTTGGACATACTGTTCTCTACGAATTTTCCAGAATTTAATAATCATAATTTCGTAAAACAATTTATATAATCAGAAAGCTAACCTCAATATCGTTCTAACAAAAAAAAACTAGGTCTCGTTTGGAGTCCAGAGCTATGTGCAATGGCTTCTGGAAGATGAAGGAACCCTAGATGGCAATTATCCAAAAATCGGCTCAAGAAAAATCCTAGAAAATAACTTAAACTATTATATATATATAGAGGAGAGAGAGTGCAGCCGCGGCTCGGAAAGCGCCACGTGGCAGCCATCCACGCTGCCCCGCCCAAATCGGACGGTCCGAAACTGACGTGGCTCGGCTCAGTTGAGTCCGAGTCAAACTCTGACTCGGCTCGACTTCACCCTGCGGTCACTGACAGGCGGGCACGGCACTGTTCGCTGCGGGAGGCTGACAGGTGGGCCCCCTGTTTGCTGACTGGGCAGAATAAATTACTTTTTGGGTTTTTTTTCAAAAATTAGTTTTTAATTCAGTTTTTTATAATTAACTCAAAATAAATGCTAAAAATAATCAAAAAATTCCCAAAAAATTCTAGAAAATATATTTTATTATTTAGAACCTAAAATAAAAGTTTGGGATATTTTTAATTAAGTTTGAACATAAAATAAATTCTTCAAAGTCCTAGAAAATTAGTGTTACTAGTTTTTTAATTAACTAAAAATTATGAAAAGATCCCAATAATCTAAAATAGCCTAAAAATAATTCTAAATAAATATTTATATAAGTAAATATACTAAAAATTTTATTTTTTAATTAACTAAGAGAATACTCTAAATAAATTCAATATCTATAATAAATATAATAATATAAAATATATACAAAATACCTATTTTGGGTGAGGGAGTTTACAATAAAAATCCTACCCACCTTAGAAAAATTTTGTCCTCAAAATTAAGGAAGAAACTAACTACTAAAATCAATCAATACAACAAGAAAGAATTATACCTCACGGCTCACACATATAAGGGTATCGCTCGCGCATCTCGGCCTCGCTCCCAAGTAGTCTCTTCTGGTGAGTGATGCCTCCATGCGACGTACACCAAAGGAATCGTTTGGTTTTGCAATACCTTCTTCCTGCGGTCCAAAATCTCCACGGGCTGCTCTGGGTAGCTAAGAGTTGGACCAACCTCGATCTCTGAGTGATCTAGTATATAGCCAGGATCTGCCACGTACTGTCTCAGCTATGACATATAGAATAATTGTGCACTCCCTCTATTGTAGGCGACAAGTCTAGTCTGTAGGATACTGCAACGACCCTCTCAAGAACACTGAAGGGTCTAATGTACCATGGACTAAGCTTTCTGCCTCCACCAAAATAAATTGTGTCCCATGTCAGAAAAATCCTCAGGAATACCATATTGCCAATATAGCACAAAATATATCCTTAACACTCTAACTAAAATAAACAATCACAAGCAATACAAACAAAGTTTATACCTCAAACTCTAATGGTCTCCGGTGGCTATCTGTCATGTGCCACTCAAAACCTATTACTGATGAGCCTCACTTTCTCAACTGCATCTACGAATATCTCTGGTCCTAATGAGACTCTCTCACCAACATCATCCCATGATAACAGAGTGCGCATCTCCGTCCATATAATCTCTCAAATGGTGACATCTCGATACTGGCCTGGTAGCTGTTGTTGTAAGAAAACTCTACCAAATAAAGATAATCCTCCCAAGAGCCTTCAATATCTAAAATACAAGTGCGTAGCATATCCTCGAGAGTCTGGATAGTCCTCTCCGACTTCTCATCTTTCTGAGGGTGATATATGGTACTGAACTAGAGTTGAGTGTCCAAGCTAGCCGGCAAACTCCTCCAGAAGTTGGACCTGAAGCGACTATCCCAATCTTAGACTTATGCTGACAGAAACTCTATGCAATATGACTATCTAACGCACATACATCTCTGCGAGCTTCTCCATAGATATACCCACTTTGAATGGTAAAAAGTAAGCTGATTTGGTCAAACTGTCTACGATGACCCAAGCCGCATCTTTACCTCCTGGAGAATACGGAAGCCCTAAAATAAAGTCCATCGTCACATGATCCCATTTTAACTCTGGAATGGGTAAAGGCTAAAGTAATCCACCTAGCCTCTGTCTCTCTGCCTTTACCTGCTGGCATACCAAACATCTGGATACGAAGCTAGCTACCTACCATTTTATACCATACCACCAAATATACTCTCTAATGTCCCTATACATCGTGTTGGCACCTGGATGCATAGAGTATTGAGATCGATGCACCTCCTAAGAATCTTTTTGTGCAATGCTCCACTCGGCATACACACCCTAGTACCATGCCACAATGATCCATCATTTGTAATACTGAAGTCCTCTGCCAATCCTATCTGGACCTGTGCTCTAATGCTCCTCAGAGACTCTTCCTTGAACTGTACGACTCTGGTCTGGTCCATCAACTCTGACTGTACCTGAAGTCCCCATATCTGTGTCGTAACTCCATGAACTAATACCTTAATATCCAAGCCATCAAGATCGGCCAATAAATATCTGTTCCATATTAAATATATAGCCACTGGATACCTGCTTAAGGCATCCGTGGCTACGTTTGCCTTGCCTGGATGATACTGCAAGGAAATATCAAAGTCCTTCATCAACTCCAACCACTGCCACTGCCTCATGTTGAGCTCTTTTTGTGTAAACACATACTCCAAGCTCTTGTAATCTGTAAAGATCTCTACCCGCTCTTTATACAAGTAGTTCTTCCACAGTTTAAGAGAAAAAATAACTACTGCCAACTCCAAGTCATGGATATGGTAATTCTTCTCATATAGGCATAATTGACTAGAAGCATAGGCAGTCACCTTTTCGTTCTGCTGCAACACATAACCCAAACCCTTACCCAATGCATCACTATATATAAAAATTTCTCCTGTCCCTGATGGAAATATCAATATGGGACTGTAGTCAACCTCTTCTTTAGCTCCTCAAAAGTAGACTAACAATCCTCATTCCAGACAAACTCTACATCCTTCCTGGTTAGTCTAGTCATCGGCTCCATAATCCTAAAAAATCCTGAATAAATCTTTGATAATAGCCTATCAATCAGAGAAAGCTCCTGATTTCTGCCACTGAACTCAGGGTAGACCATGACTCAACTACTAAAATTTTCTTCGGGTCTACTGAGATCCCGTCTCGTGTAATCTCATGCCGAAGGAATTCGACCTTATCAATGAAGAACTCACACTTTGAAAGCTTGCCATATAGCTTGTCCTTCCTGAGGGTCTCCATAACTATCCTCATGTATTTCTCATGCTCCTCCGAATCTTCGAATATATCAATATATCATCAATGAATACTAACATAAACTGATCCAAGTACTGATGAAATACCTTATTTATCAAGTTCATGAATACCGTCGGGGTATTGGTCAACCTAAACGGCATCACCATAAACTCAAACTTCCTATACTAAGTCTTGAAAGTTGTCTTCAGAATATCTTCCTTCTTCACTTTCACCTGTGGTACCCGATCTCAAGTCTATCTTTGAGAATACCTTCGCTCCGCTCAACTAATCAAATAAATCATCAATCCATGGCAACATATATTTATTCTTGATAGTGAGGTTATTGAGTGCCCTATAGTCAATACATATGCGTACTGACCCATCCTTCTTCGGTACAAATAATGCCGAAGCACCCTATGATGATGAACTAGAGCGGATGAAGCCCTTGTCCTATAACTCATCTACCTGCTTCTTCAACTTTGCCAGTTCTCTATTGTTCACCCTGTAGATGTGCTGTGATATTGGATCTACGCTTGGCACCAAGTCTATAAAAACTTTACATCTCTGTCTGGTGGCAACCCTGATAACTCCCCCAGAAAGATGTCTGTATACTCAGCAATCAAAGGATGTAGCGGCTCTTGTTCTTCTACCAAAGCTTCATAGAAATATCCTTCGCTCAGCTGTCCCTCTGACCAACTCAAACTTTGGCTCTCTGGGCACTTAAAATAAAACTCTGCCTATACGACAATCTATACTAGCTTGGTGCCTACTCAACCAATCCATCCCGAGTACTATATCGTAGCTCGGAAGTAGCATTACGAGTAGACATATGCTCAAATCTCGGCCTCCTAAAGAAACTCTTCGATTCTTGCAAACATCACTGACCAGGATAATGCCACCCCCGGTCATGATCTTTCAAGTCCTCTACAACGGTTCAGTCTCAAGATGACGTTTCAGAACAAAAAATACAGATACAAAACTATTTGAAGCACCAAAATTAAATAAAGCATAAGATGGAAAAGAATTAAGATATACTGAACCTAATATAACATCACCGGCTGGCTTCTCCTCCTCGACGGTCAAGGCGAAAGCTCGCCCCTGTCGCTGGGCACCTCTCTGCTGCTGGTGGTGCTATACGAACTGCTGTTGCTATGATGGTAGAGGAGGTCCTCTCTGCTGTCCTTCTGGTGGTCTTGCGGGTGCTCTCTGTGCCTGAGCTCCGCCATAAGCTGGACGAGCTGAAGCTTTAGGACAAGCCCTTAACTGGTAGTCTCTTGATCCATAGAATAAGCACTGGCCTAATCTTATCCTGCATGCATCCCATCAATGTCCTACTTCTTATAAAATTAGCAAGGAATAACTGGCCTCTGATCTGGTGTATCTGCTATACCGGCGCTCTAGCTGGTCCGTGATACTGCTGTGTCGACTGCTGGAAGTGCATCTGGTACTGCCGCTAAAAATAAGGCTGCTACATTGGATCTGTGTTAGTACTGGATCCTCCTATGTCCCTCGGCCTCTTAGAGCCAGGTTCTAGATCATCCTCTGTCTGTTGTGCCTGCCTCAGAATCTTCTCAAAAGTAGCGGTGGTATCTCCATTCGTATGTGATTTGATCTCCCTGTTCAGGCCATTTCTGAACTTTTTGGCTCTTTCTCTAGGGTTCGCCCCTCCATAAAGTGGCCTAATTTGTAATACTCTACTGTATACTCATCCACCGTCATACCTCCTGGAACAAGGTACTGAAACTGGCTCTCTAGAGATGTCAAAGTCACATCTAGAAAAAACTTTTCCTTGAAGAGATCTTTGAAAGCTTTCCAAGAAAGTACTGGTACTGAGATCCTGGGGTCCGTCCTGAACCAAGTCAATGCGATGTCTAACATCATGCTTCATACAGCCTTCACCTGCAACCTCTCTGAAATCTGCGCCAGCCGCAGGTTCCACTCAATATCTTCTATCCAATCATTAGCATAAATAATCTCTTTAGTGCCTTTAAAGTCCTTCGACCCCATCCTTTTAAAATCTATGATAGTCTCCAGCCTCAGCCACTGCGAAGTAAATAGAAGTTGTGTCGTCTATGGCTGGACTATGGCGACTCTCTCGACTGTTACGAGCGCAATCTGGTGAGCATTCTCAATGCCCTGTCTTATAACCTCTTATTGACGCTGTTGTGCCTCCATCATCTGTTGAAAGAGTGCAAACATCTAAGTTTGATCGACTATGGATGGTGGGGGTAGAAGATCCCCTGAAACTGTCGGCACTGCCTTTTGTACGGAGGTGGAGCACCTCTAAAAGCTGTTACAAAAATGCCCACCTAGATCGGTGAAGCAGACCTCTGGAATATAGTTGCTGGAACAACGTCTGCTGGTACTGCCCTTATAGGCGATGAAGTGACCAACCTCGCTGACATTGCGCCTGAGCGTTGGGAACGCGTCTTCGGCGGCATCCTGAGGATAGATTGAACAAAGGAATCATTATTGAGTAAGATACGATATCATCAATGAGGAAATATTTTATTCAAAGTAAAGAAACCATTATAATAGATAAGGATAGCAAAACTGATATTAGAAGTATTTCCTAGTTGTGATTTGAGTATACTCTCAGCCTAAATCCTATATCCTAAAGCAGGCTCGTAGCAGTACTCTAGGTGAGCACTACTACAATATCGCTCTACTTGCGACTCTAGACCTGCATGGGCCACTACTAAAAATGTGTCATGACCCACACCCAGAAATTTGGGCACGAGTACGTGGGTACGTCCAGCCTACGCCACAATATCGACGGTAGAACAACCTACGCTACAGCATCGACGATACATGTCAATCATCTCAACTCCAATCAAAGGAATAATATGGTATCTGATAAATGTAACTATACTCAATCATAATACAAACCAAGGAAGCTAAAGCACGAGATGGAATAATGAAAGAAAGAGTCACGAAACATCCACAAGTCTGAAATAATATATATACATGCCAATAATCTCAATAAAAGTCTAATACAAGTCTAAACAAATAATCTAAACCTCCTCAGGCTCTGGTACTAAGTCCTCCGGCTCTAAATGAGTATCCTCTAATGGTACACCGTCCTACGGTCCTTAGTATATGGGATACTGGTCTATGAGCCAATAATCTAAAAAATATATCCAGTCAGGATTAGAGCGAAGTACTTACCTCTAAAAGCTATTTTAAATACATAATCGAGCATATATAACAGATAATAGAAAAATATACATGATAACTAAACATCAAAAAAAAAATAAACTAAAGTGAACAAGTAATGTACTGGAATGAAGAATTTATAATAGAATAACTGCAATATAATGGAAATAAATAAATTCTAGCTATGTGCTATGGAATACAAGTTCATTATGTGATTGGTTTAGGTTGAACATGAATATAATATGGTAACTCGATTACACGTGTGATATGTAATTGACATGTACACGAATACACTGGGGCTTGATCATATAATCAACTCATATTCCTCCATCCCCAACCAATATAAATAGATTCATTTATGCATACGAACACAAATATGGGCACACTGATCACGAGCAGTGTGTGAACACGAAGTACACTAAATTAATACCAGATACACACGATAAAATATATGTAAAGGAGTACCTGCTGAACACGGTAAGGGATATCATCTTCTGACAGGATCCATATAGTACAAGTCCATAAAACTACTGTGTCAAAATCATGTATATAGTTTTGAACATGAGATATATACACTATTATGAAATAAAAACTAACAGAAAAATGTACTCGCTTGAGGTCCTGAGCAATGAATGAGTCTCGGTATCCAAACTGGTGTTACACAATCCTATTTAGAAAACATTATGTCAAAATAGGTGTAATGAATAAATTAAAATGCACTAAGGTATGCTTTCTAGGCTATTCCTAAGTCATGCTAGTCAAACTAGGTCATATTAACTATTATAATATACTAACTATCAAAATAATTTATATAGACACTTACCCAATATCTAGTATCTTACCCTCACTTAAAAATTACCTATCAATCAAGATACTTTTATCTTGATAATACCCAAGTGTCTTCATACCCTATTGATACCCCTTAACACACTCTTTATTCACTAGAGTATCACATCCTAGAGTTGATACTCAAATTCTAACACTCATAGGATTATCTAGTTGATACCCACACTCCTAAAATATACCTGTATGCACATATGCATACACCCAGGCACAACAGTTACTCCTAATCCTACTCCCTATCACCCTTATTGACACTGTTATGTGTATGCTCACAGACACATACTCACCACTTATGTATATTCATGTGTACACTTGTCATGCCCCAGTCCCAAATACGTAGGACTAGGAACACGTAAGCATGCCAGTCGCATGGATATGGCAACTCCAATATATGGAAACTAAATCCATACGTACGCTGTAATATGAATACAAAATCCACAAGTGGTATAAACATATGTCACAAGTCACAGGGTAAAATCTAAATCTCATCCACCAAAATCATATAGAAATAAATAACCAGTATCTATGAAACTAGATCTCAATAAGAAGTATCTAAGGATGATAGTTGGATGGAAACAAATCCACTACCAACTCGAATATAAGAGCAAATATAATATGAGTACCACACCACAACATAATATAAGAATACCAGCTATCCATCACAGCTTGAAGAGAAGACATCCTCGGATCACATGTAACCATCTAAATCTGCGCTTCTGCAAATACTCAAGAAAAGATACACCTGGCAGCGGACCAGGTCCTTAGAGGGACATAACAAGATACTTAAACATATGCCAATAAAGTACTGAAATAAATATCCAAAGGGGTCGCCTAACCGTCTAAAGTGAATGCAGTTAAGAACAACTTTCCCCATAAGTGAGCTATCTGTATAAAAACTTGGATTTGGCATGGTTCTCTTTTGAAGATCCAGGGGCCCAAAGGCACGTCGTCTTTTGAACGGCGGAGGCCCGCCAATGTACATAATATATATATGGGTCATCACCGCCCGTATCTCCAGTGGAGAATCCGGGTACACAGGAAAAAGTGTAAAGGAGCTCAAATGCAGTACTTGTTGTTCTCCCCACCCCATGCTCTAAGCATGTCACATCCATGACACAATAACACCTCTAATAACTGCCAAGTCTACTAGCATGCAAAGTTTTTAACAGCAGCTATTCCTAACGCACGGCCCATACATACAGGAGGCCAGACCTGTCACGCAGTCCGTGATCTATATGAGACTCACGCTCGTGTAACCACTGTATCACGGCCAATGAACCTAATGGTGCTACATGATAATGGGGTAGTCTCATGAATAAGGTTAATGCAATACATAAATAAAAACATATCGCGACATCATCGTCGCGCGCATTTTATATAACAGTTAAAATATATGAACTAAAGACAGAAAATAAAGATGCATGCAATCATATGGAATAAGAATAACAGTACAATGGCAAGGTATACTTGCCTGACAAGAAAGCTGAATATACCAATAACCTGCTCCAGAAATCACGCAGAATAATCCAATATCCTATGTACACATAAATATAATATAATAGAATCATTAGTCATTACACTAGCACATACTCAACCACATTTACACTGGAATCATGGGGTATTCTAGGGGTAACACTAGTCATCTAACACGGTCAATTACGCATTGAATTACGCGGGTGTCGCGTCTTCAAGTACTGTACGAAATCAGTCAGTCAACTGACAGGTGTCTATGCCAGTACGTTAGTGTACGCAAGGCAGACAAATTCACAAGTTCTTAGGGTCAACATGGTCAAGGTAAGTATGGGATAGTCCACGATGTCCTAGGGTCATACAGTCTGAATATTTAGTCATAATTATCAATTAGCATTTACTTACATATATATTCATATAACTATATAATAATATAACCATTAATTTATTTTAATTTTGGAATAATTACTCTAAAATCCTATTTTAATTTTATTATTCTGATTTTTATGTTAATTTCTAAATTTTGTCCAAAGAAACTGAATTTTATCAACTCGAGACTCATGGCACGCAAATCGAGGCGATCTGTTGACCAAAAAGTCAACCGATACAAACTCGAATTTCATGTATGATTTCCTATAGATTTCAGCATCAAAAACATACTGGAATTTACGGCTCGTCAGAATTCAAATTCGTTTGGGAATTATGGCACATACAAATTTTGTATTGTGCACCAATGGTTAAATTCTAACCTAGAAGTTCTACAGAATTAACAGTATGTAAATACTTCCAAATAAATTCTGGAAAAAATATATGTCGATGATCTCGACATTAGCTTTTCGAAACTTTAAACGGTTCGTGATTCTGATTCCTGGTTCTCCCGGAATCGCGAAAACATCAAAACACGTCTATTTTCGGACATGCTGTGCTCTACGAATTTTCCAGAATTTAATACTAATAATTTAAAAAAACAATTTATATTATCAGAAAGCTAACCTCATTATCGTTCTAACAATAAAAACTGGAGCGTGTTTGGAGTCCGGAGCTAGGAGATATCGTCTTTTTAATTCGTAATAACTAGTAGAAAATGAGGCTGAATTTATGACGAATTTTGACTATTTTTTGGACGAAAAAGAGAGTAATTTGGGAAAAAAAATATGAAGGATGAGGTATTTATAATGGTAGACACTACTTAATTAAATACGAATAGGATTGGTTAATTTGGATAGGATTATGATGAATTTAAATAAGGATAGGATATGCATGAAGTTGATTTCCTAGTAGGTTCAGGATTTGAATTAATTTAAAATAGAGTTTGAATTTATCTCAATAATTTATAATCTTAAATATAATTAAAGATAATACAAATAATTTATAAAATCTTATTAATATCTATTAACACTAAATTAGTATCTATCTAATATTAAGACTATATATATCCAAATAAATCCTAAATAATTTTAAAATCTAAATAAATTTCTTAAAATTCTAAATAAATTACAAAAAAATATAATTAAATATTTTAAACTAAAATAAATATTTGGTAGGAACGACATGCAAGTATGGTCGTATAGTAAATCATAGAAGTCCTAGAAATTTATGTTTTCTAAGTTTTAATTACCAAAAATTCTAGAAAAATCTCCAAAAATCTAAAATAACCTAAAATAATTCTAAATGAATATTTATATAAGTAAATATATCAAGAAATTTATTTTCTAATTAACTAAGAGCATATTCTAAATAAATTTAACATATATAATAAATATAATAATATAAAATATACACAAAATATCTATTTTGGGTGAGAGAGTTTACAACACTAACAGACATTTTTGTTACCACTATAATCCAAGTAAACTCCTATACAGCCACTGTTATGACTCGTTGTTGTTGTATTTCCCACATCAATAGTCTTACTACTGACCTCAACTTATACACAAGTAACACAACACTACACTTGATCACTTGCTAGGGTTAACTCTAACTCTCACTAATTCCTCTATAAAATTTTAACCTCCAAGCCTTGCATTGGACACACCCATATCACCTTTACTACTGCTATCTATAGTAGGTACAATTATACATTACCTAAATACTGCACCCGAGCATTTTACATAAAACTGAACATCTTCCTCCACTCTAATAACAAGTCAACACGGCAAGCTGTTGCTGTTACTCCCCTTGAGGTCTGAACAGACATGACTTCCCCCTACTTGCTGTCACTACTCTAGCTACTAATGCATACTTCTATTGCTGCTGCTATATATTGCTACTAGCTAATGCTGCTGTTATCGATACTAGCTAATGCTGCTGGTATCGATACTAGCTAATGCTGCCGCTAGCTGCTCTTACTGCAATTGCTGCTGCTACTACTGCTATACTATGCAAAACATGACCCCCTTCATAACTACTCGAGCACAGTGTACCCCCAACATACACTAATACCACACAAGTACTGCTACTGCTTTCATGCACTGCTACTACTACTTCTACACTAAGCCACCCGACCACCACTCTCTATACACACACTTGATACCTATCATACACAACCAATGTTGCACAACACACACACACACACACACACACACACACACATACACACACACACACACATATATAAATATAAATCATAATATGTATATACTAAAATACACTAATGGGTAATACATCAAACACGTGGTGGGCACTAGTATGATATGCTAGGATATTCTCAAGATACGCACTCTAATTAAGTCAAAACTCCCAATCCTCAACAAATATCATTCATATATAATAATAACAACTACGCATGGTTAATATAATTAGCTACAAAGGAAATTAAAGAGAAAATACACTCACATGTACAAATCCCCTAAAATTAGTCCCCGTGTCACACCGTATCATAAAATGCCATGATATGGCCTACACGTATCTAATTATGGACACGTACCAAGTCCCATAATCTAGATCTAAGTCTAATTAGATCTAATTGGTCTCATAACACACAATTGATGTGTCAAATTCATAATTTCCTTAACATACCCGTAAATTACTACATAGAACTCACAATACAAAGCCGAATAGCCTAGAACTTATTCTTATAGGTAGTCCTATGCCCTAGGGTCATTCTTAATGGTCAAATACATGATTAAGAAGCCATAATGAGAGAAAAATTTAGGAATTACCAATTGGAACATAGATTTCCAATGAAAATATAATTAGACACAATCCAGACACGATCTCTAGCTCCAAAGCTCTTCCTCCTTGTGCTCCTTGCTTCTCCAAGCTTCAAGGCTCTAAGAGTGGTGAATTTGAGAAGGAATTGGTGATAAATTGTGTAGAAAATGAATAAAGGAAAAATAAAAAATTGGGGATCTAGAATTTGGATCAAAAATAAAATACAAATGAGGAGAAAGAGAGAAGAACCCCCCCCCCCCTCTATAGTGTCCGGCCTATTCCCCCTTCCCTAAGCAATTTTAAACGTCCAACTTTTTCCTACATATTATATTATGAGGAATAATTAAGGATGGGTATATTTGGAAGTCTCTAACTAATTGTAATTAAACTAATTCTCATTAATTTAATTAGTGGAATGACTAATGGACTTGTGTCTAAGTCGGGCTCACTAATTATCATGATAATTCTAAATTGGTCCATATGTGACAAGTCAATATATTATCTAGTCTCTCTAACTAATTAATTAATATAAGTCTCTAATAACTAATTAATACAAGCCCAATAATCATATCTTAACTTAATTAAATAAATTATACCATCATCACACAATTATTCAATATTATATTCCTAAAATTAAATATCCATGCAAATTTACCAAACTACCCTTAGCTAAAAAAGTGAGGGTGACAGAGTTACCCCGAGGTTTACGGAACATGAACTAATGTTGGAGCAGTACTTGTATCTGAGGACGAGGTTATGCTCAAGAATTTCTCTTGAGCATAGTTACTATTTTATTTATTTTCCATATTCTTTAGATATTGAGACTTGTTTCTGTGACCACTCGATAAATGTACTCAATTTTATTTCTTTTTTTAGTTTTTATGACGGGTTGTTCCCCGTGACATTATATAGTTTTGGACTTGTGATGAACAGTTTCCTTTATTTATTTTCTTGAGTATTCTATCTCCTTGTATTGTGATTACTGTCTGTAGATGAGATTAGTTTATATTATATACTATGACAGGAGTAGTAGACTTTATTTATCTATATTACTGCTTAAGTGCACTCTAACGGGTCCATTAAATTGGGTTTGTCCATTGGAGTTATGCCGCTGGCCATTGCCACGTGGCTAGTCCCTCGGTATTTTGGGACTGGGGTGTGACAGCCAGAGTCTGGGTGCTGATCAGTTTCTGCATCAGCCCAGGATGTCGCATAGACGTGGAAGTTCTGGGTGTTCGTCCGATGACCATCATTGGCAACAGAGGGAGAGGCTGGAAGCGTCTGCTCCGCAGCTAGGTGTAGTATAGCAGCCTTGGCCATCCATGTTTTATGGATCTTCTTGGGCTTGGCTATCCTTAGCGAAGGATTAGCACTTTCTTCGGAGAGCATTTTCTCGAACGCTTGCTGGTCGAAGTAGACCACCAATATCTTTTGAGTCAAGCTGAGCTTGGCCACATCAGACTGCGTTACCTACTTCACAACAGAGGAGAAGGACGTCCCCAGTAGAGTCACCATCGTATTTGCCATTTAAATCAAAAAAAGAACTGAAAGAACTAGATTTGATTAATAAACTAAAAAAAAGTACAGAGAAGTCCTAGAAGACGATCTAAGTACAATTTTTTTTTTGGGAGTGACGATGGAGGATTAAGAGTGTAGCAACTCTTTTTACTTCATGGATGATCCGATGCAGAAGCTCTTCTTTCTCACTTGAGTGTAAATCTGCAGATAGCTAGCCTTGGATTTTTGGTCTGGTCTCTCTCTTAAGCAAAAAAAGTCAACCTTTAGAACGTTCAAGTTGCTCCTATTTATAGCCATCGTGATGATAAGCTATGGGTGCCGCATATACCTCTGTTTGGTGGATGCATAAGGCTTCTTCAACAGAATACGGATGCAAATATTATCGTATGCCATGGGCAGATTGCCACGTGGTCTCGGTTGAGATACGCTGTTAATGAGATCTCTGGGTTGTTATCAACCAGTTATGGGCGTGACTTGGTCAGCTGGATACATAGTTAGCACCAACTGTGCGAAGATCTTTGTAGCTATAATGGAAAGATTTTATGACCTGGAGGCCGCATAACAAGTAGGCCGCATATTGGCGAGGCTGCATGGGTTATATAGCTGCATACGTGCTCTCGTTTGGGCCTTGGTCAAATGGACACTCTGGTCACATATTGGCGAGGCCGCATGGGTCATGTAGCCGCGTACATACTCTCATTTGGGGCCTTGGTTGAATGGACACACTGGCCGTATGTTGGCGAGGCCGCATAGGACGTAGCCGCATATGGAAGAACACGTGGCATAGCACTTTGGTCGAAGAAATTAAAATATGTTAGAGCATCGTCTTCACGAGTCTTGAAGCATCTCAAAGTGATGAGTGATGTATCAGAGCTTGTAACAGACATTAAAATATGTGTCAGGGGGTCCTTATGCAGTCTCCCTATTATGTGGTTGTTCAGGCCACATATAGTATCCTATGTGGTTTCTCTACGCTTGGTTGATTTTGCCGCATATAGCTTCTCTATGACTTGATTGTTCAGGACGCATGAAGGCTATTATGTGGCTTTTATCTGGCAGCATGGATGCACTTGTAGACTTTTTTGGGGGATCTAGTTAACTGTATAGCCTCTCTGCAGCATGACTAGAGGCAGGCTTTGAGTTCATATCTTCTGGCGCACAGACTCAAATTGTTTATGCTTCTACAACCATGCAGTAGTACACTCATATCGGCGTTCGAAACCAAGTATGCTTCTCGTCGTTAGGAAATATCTTGATTTGATTATAGCTTAAGAATCCGTCCATAAAGAATATGCGCTCGAATCTACAAGTATTGAAAGGGAAAACTCGTCCTTAGGGCATGCCATATTTAGATCACAGAAGTCAATGCAGATTCATATCTTTTCATTCATTTTAAGGACAGAAATGATGGTAGCTAACCAACCTGGATATTGTTCCTCGCGGATGAAGCCACTAGCTATCAGTTTGTTGACTTTAACTTCGATGGCATTCATAATGTCTGGCTGAAACTGCCATTGTTGTTGCTTGACCGACTTAGCATTCGGCAAGATATTGAGCTTGTGGACCATGATTTGGGGGTCCAGTCCTGGCATATCTTTGTAACTTCAGGTAAAGACATCAATGTATTCCCTAACGAGCTGTAGTAGGGATTCCAAATCCTCATTGGACAGGCTCTTGCTGATGAAGATCAATTTAGGAAAGGATTCATCGCCCAGATTAATTTGTATGACTTTATCCTCAGTGGAAGGTTCTCCCTGTTCGAACCGCATCTCCCATTGTGCGTGTAGGTATTGGGCCCACGGTTCTACTTCAAAGGGTCCAGGTGGATCCTCGTCGTCTTCCTCAGGGTCAGTTGATACCATATTGGCAGACAATATTTGTTTGAGAATCTCCCTAATACTGATGTCAGAGTCACAAAAGAAAGATTCTGAAGAGTGAGAGTATAACTCATATTCTTCATCCGAGCCTTCGGGGGTTGTAGGAGGCATGACATATCCTAAGACATGCTTGGTCTTATGGTAGTAATCCTCAGACTTGCATGTAGGAGCCTGCAGATGCAGAGGCGGTCGTCCCTTTACCGTAGTTCAAGCCCCTAGCGGCTTTTAGATTGTATCCCATCTTCTGGATGAGGTGCTTGGCTTGAGAGTTGTACAGACGAAGTGGCATTTCACCGATATCTGGTTCTGGATCTAGTTCCTCTGGGTCGAAGGATTAGAGACTTTCACTCTACCAAAGATGATGAGTTTGTCTTCCTTCTTTCTTGCTGGAACTATGAAGTAGGAGTTTTGACTGGGAAGAATTTAGTTTGCTACAAAGGTGGTAGTAGGCGTTGTCTACTGCATCAAGTTTGGAGCAAGATCGGGATGAACCCACATGACCTCCCCTCGTGATGTGGTAAGAGGTATCATGATGTGGTGAGAGGTATCATCCCAGCTATTTGGTTATGAGATAGCGGAAGATTGACAACCTCCATTGTTGCCCTGGGGATCAGAATTACTCCATCTTGGGCTTCAGTTGTCGAGAAGTTACCGAACTGGAGAGATACCATATTGGCGATAACTGTTTTGTCATCGAAATCCAAGATTAGGGCCTTAGTGTCGAGCAGATGCTGGATGTACCGCTTCAGTGTGTAGCAGTCCCGTATCGCATGGTGGACGTAACGGTGTTAGTGGTAGTACTTCGGATTATTGACCTCGGCTGCCTCAATATGGCGCATAACGTCGAAGAGCCAAAGCTTGTTTCCCTTCATCAGTATATCAAAGATTGACATGACGTCATCATCTTCGAAGGAATAAGTTTTCTTCAATTTTGGGGCCTCTGCGGGCTTCTGCTTAGAATTTTTGGCTATATTGGCGACCAGAGCCTGCTTTTCCTTGCTATTTCGGGCGCTGTTACCGTTGTTGTTGTTGTTACTATTGCTGTTGTAAGGGTATTTTCCTCTATCATTAGTGATGGAGATCTGTATCCCCAATAGACGAGAATCCTTCGCCTTCTTTCCAGCACCAACAGTATTTATGATGAATGTCGTCCAGTTTTTAAACTAAGAGTTGCCCATCTAGAGGCTGACTGTGGGAAGGAGATTTCTCTAACAGGTGTCCATTCGTATGGACTTAGGGTTACCAGGGGTTAACTTAAGTGCCTCTTGCCTGTACCGCTTGATGTACTATCGTACAAACTCCTTCTCTCTTTGTGGTATGTCTATTAAAGAGGACATCGTCTTGTCATTTCCTCCATCGTAGAACCAACGAGGAAAAGACCTTTGAGATCGTCGAATGACAAAATACTATTATCCTGGAGGCTGCAGAACCAATCGAAGGCTATTCCAGACAATGCTTCGACAAAGAGCTTGGTTAAGAGGGTGTCGTTGTGAGGTAGATGCCCCATTTTTATCTTAAAATAACTCATAAACTGACGAGGAGATGTCTTCCCATCAAAAAGAGTTAAGTTGAAGAGCTTGTACTTGGGCGGGTATGATACGTCTCTCCACTCGAGGGGATATAGTTGTCAGATCCTAAGTTCACGCAGTGAGTCCCGATTGACCATTGAGTCTAGGCGGGCCCGGAGTACTCGGACCTCCCGTATTGCTTCCCAAGCTTTATTGACTGCTAAAGGAGCGGATGATCCGGACATGGGATGATTACCGCTAGCGGGTGGAGCGGTTGCATTTGAATCTCCGTTAGTCCTGGGGTCCAGGCTTGCTTGACCAGAGGCCCTTGTTAGTTGTGGAGCCATATTTGCCATGATTTTCAGCATTGTCTGGGTCACGGCATGCATTGATGCACTCATAGTCTGCATCATATCCTTTAGGGTTTTGAGGCGCTATCGATTGTTGGAGACCTCATGATTGTCCCCTGCCATATATACTGTTCTCATATTGAGAGAAATGGATGGGAATGTGGACGTCGTACTTTCCATCTCAGACTCTTGCCGTGAATAGTCATCCCAGAAAGTTAGTAGTTTCACATCCTCTTCGGACTCGGAGGGAACACTACCCCCAGCATAGGAAGATACATCCTCTTGACGAGGGTGGCTCCTCCCAGGGATCTCTGCATCTGTTACTTGGGAATCACCATCTTCTCAGAATGTCAAATTGTCATAAAGGTCTGGGGGATTACAACTCCCAGCTTGCATAGCCACTTGGGGTTCTGAGAAAGAACTACCCCTAGTGGATGACAGCTTCTTCTTTGAGTGGGTTTCCAGGAAAACACCTTCTACGGTTTCCACTGCCTGTCCCCCTTGGGCCCATCTTTTTAACCTGCTGGCCGAGAGCGACGGACTGATAGTGCTGGACTTCTGACTTTCCTTTATGGATGGGGCCTTCCGAGCATAATAACATGAGGCAAAGGGCAGCTCCTCTTTCTCTGGTGCTTGCACCTATTCTCCAGGTTGTAGCCGGGTGGGTGACTTTGGTTGTAGCCGCTGGAACGTTGACTGCATGTTTGTGGGTACTACTACTTTATTATAACAGTTGATAATAATACTGGCATAGTGATGCCCTGGGGAGTGTAATGCCCCACTTTGTATCGGCATTATGTATCAAGGTGAGTGGACAGAACTTCGTTCTCTGATTCTTGCATGCCTTAATAATAATATGAGTTTTTGCTTGTAATTTTTTTATAAGAGAATGATAGAACCTGCCTTGCATGTTAATGAACGAACTCACCTAGCTTGTCTTTGAAATGAACATGTCTGCTTAACTAAGAAACCTGAAATGCTTGTCTTAGAGTATGTGTTTGCATGAACATGTTCCACTATCGCCTATGCTCCGAGAGAACCATATCGTGTGCCTGGACGTGTTCAAATGATAAGGCGGCTTGCCCCCGTAATAAAGAATATAGTCGGATGGTTCATCTCTTCTGCATCCTAAAGTTTATTTGATAGTGTTTTCATGCATTCGCATCGGTCGGACAATGGCTATTGGTGGAGAGCTAAACTACATGTATCACGACTGCTACCATGATAGTGAAAAGAAACCATAAGTCACAGCTGCCATTAGCATCAGATAATGAGTCATTGGTATGCTAGTTCAACAGCTGCCGATACTGAGATACTCGGAGACCGCACTACATATAGCTAGTTCATTGTGTTGGCTTGGATAGAGGACCGCCCCTAAGATGTGCATTTGTGTCTAGATATGCATTTGTTCCTAGAGTCTCACAAGACACGCTGTGCACACCCTGAAACATAACGAATGGCTTGTCTTGCTTATATTTCATATGAAACTTTGTTTCCAAAGATGTTTCATAAACAAAGTAATATGACTCTGCTATCAAACTATATGAAATAAATATAGGTAAAACTAGAAAGATCACTAGTAATGTAATATTTTATAACATGATTACTTACTATTGATTTTAATGAATGCTTGCTTCTGTTTAGTTGTTTATTCTCACCAGTACTTATAAAAGTGCTGACCCACCAACAGTTTACTTGCTTACAGGTACTGGATCGTTCGAGGGAGCGATAGGCGTGCCCCATACCCAAGACCTAGAATTCGTGTTTCGATTGCCTCGAGTTGCTATCGTATAAAGGGGCATAATGTATGGAATGATGCCTTTACTAAGAGAACCCAAGTCCCTCAATTTGCCCTGAATACTCAGTTGGCTAAATGCATTGCATTACAACAATGCCCCTCCGTTGCTTACTCGATTGATGCTATGATAGCTAAATACAACTTAAATGATGAAGCCTTGTGTGGGTGCAACCCTAGGCTCGTACGATATTACGTCCCAGTATCAAACAGCCATACGCTCCCCATCGGGAATCGTCGAGGTGCGGTAATTCGCGTCCGATGCGCCGAGGCGCGGTGGTTCGCGTCCGGTCCCACCACGGGGGAGAAGGTTGTCCGGGCGGCCCTCGGGGCCGGGGCGTGACAGGGAGGATATTTCATATGCCGTAGTTATTTTCCTCACTTTGCTCTTGTGATTGATCACGTTGCGCAAGTCAAGTGAGGGCTGACTCACCTTTTCATATTTCTTATGAGCCCGGGTAGACCGAGCACATGGGTGGGTAGGTGTTGACTTTGCTTCCTGGCCTGAGGTTCGTATAAGAACTTGCCCCAAGTTGCCAACGAAAGACTCTTTAGACCGACCCTGTCCGATTGCCACTGCAGGCTGTACGCATGGGCCAATTTTGTACTACTTTCTATTGGGGGCATGCTGTTACGCCCAAGTACCAAAATACGGAGACAGACATGGCCAGCAACCCTGTACAAGATGTTATACGTCGTACGACGATCACGGCTATATAAGACAAGGGGTGCATGCTATAATCAAGTCTCCTGGGGTTAAAAACTTCTATGTCTCAATCATTCAAACAAGAAATAGTAAGCGTAGAGCTTATATAATAAAGCAATAAGGCGTCCTAAACGCTTTCGCAAAATGTTCTAGAGTCCAGTTGGGGAAAATAAGGAGCTAAAAGAGTAATAAAAGTATATGACAGTGATAAACTGCAGTCTTATTTAATATAATCATGTAAAAAAATTAATGTTCCAAATGAGCCGGATAACAGGTGCCGAAGGCTAAATGCCAAAAGAAGTAAATGTTCAATAATGAGCAGGGAAGAAAAAAATCTACTCACTATTCCATGCGACCATATTCCTGGTACGCGCCATGAGTAGAGGAAAGGTACGCACATTGGATCCTCGGGTGCTGACTCAAAACCTGGTTATACAAAACTAGTGGAATTTAGACCCCAAATAGCAAGTACCACAAAGGAAGCACGAAATAGTAAAAAAAAAAGAAAAATATATAATAATACATAGGTTCAGTGTCGTAACTTAGGTCTATGGCATATCCTAGCATAAAGTCCCAACCCTACAACCAAACAAGGACAAGGGTTGAACCATCGCACTATGATAGTCAATTTTCCTAGGCTACTAACTGTAAACTCTCTCACCCAAAAATAGGTATCTTGTGTGTATTTTGTATTTCTTGTATTTGTTTTAGATTATTTTTTAAATCAAATAAAATCTAATAATTTTATTAGGATACTTCATCATGGTTTGGACATTAATGATATAGGATAGCTCCAAAATTTGTATCGTCCATCATAGAAAATAGCCTACACAGGAGACACTATCTGTTGGATCTTTTCGTGGCACAGGAATTCGATCCCTTGGTATTAGTATGATATTAGTGTAACAACCATAGATTAAGTATTAAATATTTAGATATTTTATATATATAATTTATTTGTGGTTATTTTTCTATCCCAACTTTCTACAATTAGCATCCCATAATTTTCCATGCCAAATTAGGCAAATTTCTTTTTTGTAAGATTGCACATTATTTATTATTACCTATTTTGTTGGATATCCATTTAAATATCTACTATGTTAAATTGGATAATAAAGTTATTTGATTTATTATAACTAGATAAATATCTAATTATTAATTACAAAAATATTTTATAAAATATTTTGGGTGTAGTATTTTATTAAAGCTTTACAAAGTAAAATTTTTTAGAATTTATTTTTTGTGCAAATATTATTTTTAGATTTTTTAACCTTATATATATATGTAAATATATATATGTTAATAAATAAGTAATTATTAATAATAATTATTATTATTATTATTATTATAATTATAATAGTAATAATAATAATGTTAATAAAATAAAAAGGAAAAGAAAAATAAAAGTAAAGAAATAAAACAAAAATAAATAAAACAAAATAACCATAAAACAAAAACCTAAACAAAACCTAAATCCTAAACTAACCAAACCATTCCTAGCAGACCCCACTTCAGCCGCAGACTCCCCCGATCTCTCTCTCTCTCTCTCTTTCTCTCTCTCTCTCTCTCTCTCTCTCTCTCTCTATATATATATATATATATATATATATATATATATTACAAAATCAAATTCAAACCCTAACCTTAATCTCTCCTCTCCTCCTTCACCCAGACCTCAGTGCCGACCCCCGACGCCGGCGACCACCATCGCAGCAGCCGCGGGCCGCCCACGTGCACGCGTGCGCACAGCCGTAGCCCCAACACCCTATCTTCGCGGTAACTTATCTCTCTCATCTCTCATACTTTTTTTGAGCGGTTTATCCGTATACGTTCACAATCTAACCCTCTAGGATTCCCTTCAAGCAGGACGAGTTTTTGTGCCCTAGATTTGGTCAAAAAATTGACCAAAAAACGGCCAAAAACTGACCAAAAATAGTCCAAAATTTTTGATCCAAACCCCTATGTTCATGTCCAATTTGCCACCAACCTGTTTAATATTTTTAAAATTTAATTGAAGGGTTTTTTTCTCAATATAACCAAGAATTTAACTATTTTTTAGTTTTTATTAACTTGTTTTATTTGTTAAATTATTCGATCTCCAAAATGACCAAAAACTTGATATTTAAAACTAAAATTTTACGATACAGAGTGTGTCCCACCAAACGGGACTACCTCGTCGCATACCAATTGCACCAAAAGGCACGTATAGTATATCCTGACGTGTAGGCTTTTACAAAAGTTGATTCGAACGTGTGTGCGTGTCAGAATCAACCTGTATCCGCAAAAAGTCTCCGTATCGTGACTTTTGTAAACCACCATCCTACTTTTTGTATGCTCATCGGAATACAACAAAACTTACGCTATTGGACTCATGGTATCATGCTGGTCCTGTGACCCAAGTTTCACGCAATTCTGAGATAGTTGACCAAGCCGCCTATTCGCGGGCCCCACGGTTTGACTTGAAGGACGAATTTGTGATCGGCTCACCGAAATCTAAAATTGGATATACTGTTGAGTTTGTATCATTGTTTAAAATTTTTTTAACCTATAATTTGTCCTATTTAGTGACTTTTACCTCTGGCACGTATTTTGGTGCAAAGTGGGCCTACTAGTGAACCTACTTTGACCTGAAATTATCGTGTTGCCTCTGTGTCCAAATTGGACGAAAGGGTAGATTTTTTTTTACTATCTCGCTAATTCTGGGAATGTTGGTGATATTTATTTCAACATCTGGAGACGTTCATTCAGAGGCCATAGTTTCTGATCCTCTATACTTGACACCTGGACGTTTACATTACGAACTTTCATGCCAGGCAACTATACCTTACTATTGTACTGTGATTTATATTCTATATGGTGCAAGTATTTTATTTTTATTATTTAATTCATATATTTTAATTGTTATATAAACTGTGCGTCCAAGAATAACTTGGGTAGAATGATGGTGGCGTCGTATTTTATCTTTATTATATATTATGCATGTTAACCTAGTTTTATGAGACCAACCCATTATTTTGTGGCATTCTTATTTTTTATTGGCCGTGACACAGTTGTTACATGAGTGTGAGTCTCATGTAGGATACGAACTTGCGTATTCGGTTGGCTACCGGAACGTATAGGATGTACAACGAATAGGGATAACTGCTGATAAAATTTGCATAATTTGAAGCCTTGGCAGTTATTAGAGATATCATCGTGTCATAGATATGGCATGAATAGAGCATGGGGTGAGAAGAACAACAAGTAAGATGTTTTGGCTCCTTTGTACTTTTCTTATGTAATCCATATGCTCCGCCGGAGATGCGTGGTCTGATGACCCCTATATTATCTACAGGCGGCCTCTGACGTTCAAAAGATGTCATACTTTTAGGCCCCTGATTCTCCGAGAGAATCATGCCAATCCTATTTTAGCCAGATAGCCCACGTATTCGAAAGTTGTTCTCAAAGTGCATTCACATAGGCGGTTAGACGACCCTTTGGATGTTTATTTTTAGTACTTTATTAGCATGCTTCTATGTATCTTGTTATGTCCTTCTGAGGACCTGGTCCCTTTCCAGGTATAGACGATCATGACTATTTGTAGGAGCACGGATCAGGACTTGCTACTTTATTCTCTTTCGAGAAGATCTTTCCTTCGAGCCTCTCTGATCAGTAGATGATGTACTTATTAAATTTACTTTTATATTCTACTTTGGTAGTAGATTTGTCTCCATCCAACTATTAGTTCTTTTCGACTAATTCATATTTAGTTCATTGACATATTTGATCATTTATTTCTTTATGATTTCTGTGGATGAGATTTAGTCATGTCCTGTGACTTGTGACAACTATATACTACTTGTGAATTATTATTCATAATACAGCGTACGTATGTGTTATGGTTTTCATATATTGGAGTCTACATATACATACGGCTGACATGCTTACGTATTTCTAGTCCTACGTAATTTGGGACTAGGGCATGACACTAACCGAATAATACAATCACAACCAAGTCCATTTCTTATATCGTCCAATCATTTGTACGGCTTGCTATTTTGTGGAGTCTTAGGTTATCTAAGAAATAATGCATAATAAGTATCCTCATATCATGCTAGTGCTGAACATGAGCAAACCGAATCAAATAAATAAAATAGGTATTCATGAGATGCACCAGTTCCCCGTAGGGCCACTACGCTAAAAATACGGTATTAACGGTTCCAATGTTCCTATAGTGAAATAGTGGCTCGGCAAAATAATATGCCAGATACTGTTCTCCACTAAGGTAGATGATATACAGTATCTGTGGTGGCCAGACCACACCATACTTAGAATGAATCTCTATAAGAAGGTTCGTTGGCGTGATCTCGGGATACCATTCCCTCCAATGTTACTAGCACTTTGAGTTACCTAATTAGCCCTATGTTGTATTCGAAATATCAAGGCGTGGTCACATAAGAATTTTCCTTAAGATATCGTATAAAGTACGGGCATGCTAGATACGAATCCATGGAAGTCAAATCTTGATTCACCCGAGCATGTATGCAACATCCAGTCAATCAATATCCTATCCACGCTTTAGTAGTTGACTCGCTTATTATGCCCGTGCTAGAAAAACAATATATATTTATAATATCACGTTCAAAAATTTGGAGTCATTCTCGATGCACAACCCAAATATAATCACTTAACACGTGACACGATGTGTCATACCTCAATGCATATTAAATCATGGATAATTATCAGACAAAGGTGGTATCAACACGGATACAGTATTCGAGTCCAATTACCAATTATACATTAGGTCACGAAGAACAAGAAATATTTAATCAAAACAAGCAAGGCTGCATGGGAAGTCGAGACCGCATATGGCTCTAGGCCGCATATGAAGTCAGGGCCGCATGACAAATCCTGGCCGCATATGAAGTCCTGGCCGCATATAGAGTCTGGGCCGCATGACCAAGGTTAAAGTCTTCTCCTTGGGACAAGTATTGAAGTGACAGGAAAATGAATAAAGTGTCAGTGATGTGACATAAAGTTATTGATGTGACAAGCCATAACCTGTGTCAAAAGGAAAATAAAAATATCACAGAAATATGTGCCACGGTTCGGAGTCATGCGTCCAAGGAAATGGTGGCCTCATATTCTCCAATACCGCATAAGTGTTGGTGCCGCATGGAGATCTCTTGGACTTAGCAAATTTCTCATTCATTTAGTGAGTATAAACACAAGGTGTTCAAGGACACTGTTGTAAATAAGCAGTCATTCATCCAACAAGATGGATGTATGTTGTCAGTATACGGTAAGAGTTCAGGCCATATAACCCTCTCGGGCTGCATAACACTCTCAGTCGCATAGTCCTCTGGTCGCATGTGAACTTCGTCTTCTCCAATAACAGGTTCAGCTATGGCAAAAAAACTCCAAAAACTAAAATCTTATTATGTCAATAAAATCCTCATTTTAAGTCTAATTCGGTTGAACCAAAAGTCAAAATGCTCTAAATTAAAAGCTCTATCATGTAAAAAAAATAGTTTTCTAAAATACATGTTTAATAGATCAAAACCAAGAAATACTCATAAAACCCATAAAATCTTAAGTTAGAAATGTAGATCTACACTAATTTATCCATCAAAACAGAAAACTCCAAGTACTAAAAGTGCTTAAAAATACATAAAAAAATATAATAGAACAATAATAAGGAGAATTTTTCTATTTCTCATACAAGGTGTACTTGCATGTGGAAATGGAGAGAGCAAACTAAAGAGAGAGGAAAAAATAAAGAAGTAAAAAGAGAGAGAGAGAGAGAGAGAGAGAGAGAGAGAAAGAGAGAGAGAGAAAATATTGTGTTATATATGGTAGGGTTGAGGGTTGAACCAAATATTCTCATGACTTTAACCAACCCACAAAATAAACCATGAGCAAGGTTAAACCAAAGAATAGGTCTAGTCTCCATGTACATGCAACCATACTAAAATAAAAATATGTTCTGAATACGTATATCAGGAACAGGGAGTGACACATGCATAGTTAGCGGTTCCTGTTGACGGTCGATAAAATGAGCAATTGGTTGAGCTTGGCGAGCTCGCATTGCCCTAGACTTCATCATCCTAGCATGCGCTGGTGCGTAGTATGAAGAGTCCAAGTTCACATCTTCCCCTTTCTTAGTAAGGATCATAGAGTCAGCACTGCGTGAGATTTGGTAGAAGACAAAACTTCTGTGCTATCCTGGCCGCATATGGCCATTTGCCTACCGCTGTCGACCGATGTCGCATGGTTCTTCATATGCGGCTTCTGTTATGGCCGCATAGAACATGCCTCATCACCCAAACTTCTGGGATCGTAGTATTTTTTTTCCAGAGTTTGGGTGCTGAGCACCTTTCTTCACACTCGACTGCCGCATGGAAAGGGTAGCCTGGGTAGACGCATAATGTGCGTCTTTAGTAACAGGGACAGAAGCGGGGAGCGCATGCTTCTTAGTTAGGTGAGGTACATCGGCCTTTGTTACCCATGTCATACGGGTCTTCTTAGGCTTTGCTAGTCTTGGAGAAGGACTCGCGCTGTCCCCGGAGAACATCTCCTTAAATATTTGTTAGTCGAAGTGCACCACCAGCATCCTATGGGTGAATTCTAGTTTGGTCGTATCATACTGCATCACTACCTTCTCATCAGAGGAGAATGTCATCGCCAGCAGAGTTGTCATCTTGTTATCCATTATAAGTTATGAATGGACTTTTTTTAAACAACGAACAAACAAATACGAAAAAATTCTAGACAAAATATCTAAGTACAATATTTTTATCTGGGTCGTGACGATGGAGATCTAGCGCTATAGCGGCTCCTTCACTCCATTGACAGTCTGATGAGGGAATGAGGATGCTCTCTTCTATTTTATCTCTTTTGAGCTTGTGCGCACGTACGTAGCTCCCCCTTGTGGGCATGCTACCCTCCTATTTATAATCGTTGTGATAACGGACTATTGATGTCTCATATGCCTCTATTTGGTGGCCGCATATGGCTCATTCAATAGAATACAGTTGTAACTATAGTCGTATGCCACAAGTAGGCTGCCATGTGTTCTCGGTTAAGATATATAGTTGATGAGATCCCGGGAATGTTTTTGATCCGTTGTGTGCGTGACTTGGTCAGTTGGACATGTAGTCAGCAATGATCGACGAGAAATCTTCCTCGGTTATAACAAAAAGATCCTGTCGGTTGAGATCCGCATAACGTCTTAGCCGCATAACGTTGTGGTCGCATACGTCCTCTTAATTGGCCTTGGTCTGATGGACACTATGGCCACACGGTATTGCGGTCGCATACATGCACTCATTTGACCTTGGTCGGATGGACACTCTGGCCTCATGATGATGAGGCCACATGGGTATGTAGCCGTATATGAGTGAGCATGTGATGTGGCATATTTGACGAGGCTATCAATGAATTGATGTGACTTTTTGACTTTTTCTGAGTCGTCGTCGTCTTCGCGAGTCTTGAAGCATCTCATTATGATGAGTGATGTGTCAAAGAGTCTGTCAGGAATTGAATATCATGTCAAGGGGGGTCTTATGTTGCCCCTATTCTCTATACTTGTTTAGGTCGCATAGGGTGTATATGCGGCTTCCAACTCCTTGGTTGATCAAACCGCATGTGGCTCCTCTGTGGCTAAGTTGTTTAGGCCGCATGTGGATGCTCTGCTGCCTGTTTTCATTTTTAAAGGGGGTATGACCTCTATGCAGTCTGTATGATTTTTATACTTCTATACTTAGGATATATGCCAATTAGGTGGGAATCCTTAGATAAATGTTGTGTTATCAAAGCCATTCAATATGCATTTAAATGTTGACAATTTTATTGCAATTTAAATTTTGGAATTCAAATCCATTTAATATGCTTTTAAATGCTGACAACTTCATTGCAATTTGAATTTTAGAATTCAAAGATAGTTAATATGCATTTAAATGGAAATACTTGGCCATTAACTTTGCAATCAAATCTTTCCAAAGTAGCTTTGCTAAAATCATTGAGACCGAGAATGAACAAATAGGTCGAGGTGTGATTCTGACAGCTTTGTCGAATACACTCTTCGATGTCTACTATTCTGACTCATACACTACAAAGTTATTTTAGGATGAACTGGATCAAAAATATAATACTGAAGAGCTAGGGCTCAAAAAGTATTATGTTTCTAAATTCCTGAAGTATCATATGGTAGAAGGCAAGTCTGTATTTGAACATACGCATGAATTGGTCAACTTGGAACATTCCCTTGCTGATGTTGAAGTAAAACTTCCCGAGAAATTTCTAGTAATGTTAATTTTCGAAAAATTCATAAAATATTGGAAATTTTTTGGCATGACACTCAAGCATCAAAAAGGGAAGTTGACCTTGGATGATCTCACGGTTGCAATAAGCATAAAAGAGGAACACCGTAAGCAAGTTCATGGTGTACCGGTTGAGTACCAGCCTAATGTCAATATGATAACTGGTAAAAGAACCATATAAATGCTCACTCTAAAACCATAACTAAAGACAAGGTCTACGCTAAGAATAAGAAACCGAAAGCAAACCAAACCATGCTGCAATTGTGGACATGTTGGTCAATGGGCTAAGGATTGTCCATCTAAAAAAGTCAAGACTAAACTTGAGTCTGCTAAGCAACCAGTGGTCAACATAGTTGTAGGGGAACCTAGCAACGTAATGCTCCAGAAAAAACTATTGATGGGTATGTTTCTTAACAATCCAAAATCTTAACTGCCTATGAACCGTTTGATTGGTTAATAGATACTGGGGCAAATGTGCATATTTGTGCTGATAAATTACTTTTTGTGTCTTACCAGCCAATCAATGGAAAATTCATAACGATGGGAAACTCAAGTACAACCAAGGTCCATGGGATAGGACTCGTGGACTTGAAGTTTCCTTCGGGTCGCATACTATCTTTACAAAGGGTGCACCATGTTCCAATAATTTGAAGAAACATAGTTAGTTTTCATGATCCGCACCCGAATATTCGGACATGAGTACGTGATTATGCCCAGCCATAGTCGCAGAATCGACGGTAGAACGCTGTCTGGATTATTTCTAACTATCTAACATCTCAACAATATAATATGGTACATGTCAATCATCTCAACTCCAAACGGAGCAATATGGTATCTTACAAGTATATCTAAACTCAATCATAAAACAAACTAGGGAAGAATAATGCACGAATGGAATAGCAAAGGAAAGAATAAAGATACAATCAATAATCTGAAATAATATACAAGATGTTAATTCGCTAAAAGAATAGTCCAGTACAATCTAATATAATATAAGTAGACCTCCTCGGGCTCTACTAATAAGTCTTCCTGGTCAATAAAAGTATCCTCTATAGGTACGTCATCATGAGACCCGTGGAATATAGGACACTGCTCTAGAAGCTAGTTATCTCGAAAAATATATCCAGTCAGGATTGGAGCAAAGTACATACCTCTAAAAGCAGTTCCAATAACATAATCGAGCATATAAACAGATATAGAAATGAAATACAAGATCACTAAACATATGAATGATGAACAAGATATATACAGGTAATGTACGAGAATATAGATCAACAATATGAATCTCAATAAATGATGAAGTAACTGCAATCTACACTAACTAATGTGCTTCAGAATATAAGTTCATTATGTGATCAGATTGGGTGGACATGAACAGATAAGACAGATTACAAGTAAAGTATATAACCAGAATGTACACGATTTATAACAATGGCTTTGATCACATAATTAACTCCTACTCTCCCACCCCTAACTAATACCGATGGATCCAATCACGACACGCTACGAACACGAAATATAATCTCTGTCACGAGCAGTGGGTGTACACGAATATCATAACCACCGAACACGAGCGATGGGTGTACACGAATAAGCACATTGAATATGAGCAGTGTAGGAACACGAAGTAACATCAATACCCAATATACATGATGAGATATAATGTATATGAGTACCCCCTGAACATGGTAGGGGATAACTTCTCATGACGGGATCCATATAGCACCAGTCTGTAAAATCACTATATCGGGATCAATATATATAATTCTAATACTACCTATGCATTATACTATACTATATCAAACTATTATAGGATAACAATTAATACAATATATACATACACTTGTAGCTAACTAACTAATAGCTAACAACTCAACTAGCATACATATATAATACACACATACATATAGTTAACGGTTAGACTATTAAGGTATATATCTACACTAACATAAACAACTAACAGAAATATAACTAACTATTCATACAATACCTTGATCACTTAACTACTACTAACAATATCCAGATTATCATCTATACTAACATTCTAAACAAGTAACTAACAATTTAACAACTAACAGATCAACTACTACTTAAACCAATACCTATCAATAGTATATATAACTAACTAACTATCTCCTAACAAGTAACTATCCATTAACTACTTAAACCAAAAGCTTTGCTAACTCTAAAAACCTTACCTTGCCAATCGTACAAATACTTAACTGAATCAAACTATTAACTAACCTAGTAGGAAATCAAAACTCATAGAGAAGGACTGAACTGCTCAATATCAAACCAGTCTGCTGTTGCTGGAATTTCCTGTACAGTGTCATCAGAATATAGTAGAATTCCCCCCTTTTGCTTGAAATGCTCGATATTGTCTCATCTTTCTTGCTGAGTGTCTAGCTCTCTGCTAGCCTGAGCTACTGAATTTTGTAGTTTACCTGCACAGTTGTTAGCAACTGTCTACTAAACCGACTGTGCACAGTTCAGTGGGTCACTGATACTCACTGTTGTGCACAGTCCTCCCCGAGCCTTTCCACCAATGCAGTGAAGCCCCTTCTTGCTGATACCAATACTCCTGCAGTAGCTATTGACACTTCTCTCCTTAGAAGTTACGTTACTACTCGTCAGTAGCATTATACACCCCCAAGCCCCACAGACACAATTATACTGACACAACTAAGCATATATAGATATATACATATAGATAACTATATCTACATACATAGATAGCTAGAATACCTCTCAATCATATCACTCTATGCTAAATTATACACACACACTCTATCTAGCTGTTACATATGTAAACTCACCTATACACCTCTATGTATATGTATACACCTCTCACTACGACATCTATATAGATATAGATATATAATCACACAACACAATAATAACTATATATATATATATATATATATATATATATATATATATATATATATATATATATATATATATATATATATATATATATATATATATATATATATATATATATATATTTATATATATTTATATATATTTATATATAATCCAACACATATATATATACAAATACATATGGATATCCACATAACTATATACATTAGTATATATACACACATGGACACACACATATACATAGACTCAAAATATACTATTATATACTCTATATAAATCATAGATAGCATACTTATATATAATTATATATATACGTATATAATTAAAGGCAAAACACCAAACACATGGAGCGCATCGCACCTGTATCATACTTTCTCCATAATACACTTGCGATACGGCTCCAACACACAATCAAACATATTCCGGAGGATACGAGCAAGTCTAATACATAAATTATGAATAATACGTATAGTAATTAGAGTGTCTACATGTCCGTGTCACAATGTGATATGCACAAGGCCCCGTGTAGGAGAAAAACCCCCAAAATCAATCCGTTTTGTCAAATTGACGAGATACGATCTACACGTATCCAATTATGGACATGACACTAGTTATAAACAAGAAATCAAGTATGAATTAGATCTATTAAATCTAATGACAAGTACTACATGTGCCAATCTCGGAATTCCCCCAAAATTGGCACCAATTTGGTTATAACTTCCACCGTAGGTCTCCAATTGTCTCAAAACCAAATCCTATGGGTAGCCTATGCATATGGGTTAGTTTTTCATGGTAAAATCTCATATCTAGAGTCTATTAAAAGGAGGAAAACTAAATTGTACATATTGGAAGATGGATTCTCAATAAAAAGTCCCCAATTGCCAAGTAGCTCCTCTCCTTGTAGATCTTGGTCTCCTCCTCCTTACTTCTTGCCTCTTTCTTGTAGATCCTTGGTGTAGCAATCTCAATGATAAATTTAGAAAGAGATTGGTGAAGAATTGGTGGCGAATTGATGAGGGAATAGAGAGAATTTGGAGGGGAAAGAATGTAGATCTAGAATTTTAGAAATTGAAAAGAATAAAATAATTTTCTCTCTCCTTCTAGAGGTGGCCGGCCTATATACACCCCTCTAGAAATTTTAAATGATACAAATATCCTTTGGGGCCTCTAATAAAAAATTTAATTAGGGAGGAAAGATTATAGTCTAAAGGTTTCACTAATTAATCAAGCCTCTTAATCCATGGGCCTAATTTATGGGCTCAAATTAGACTCGTCTAAATATTTGTTTCATGCATACTAAATAATAGGTTTAGGTCCACTACACAAGTCCATAACAATCTACATCTAGCAATAATTAATAATATAATAAATAAATAAATCATGCAATGCAATGCAAAAATATTAATTATAAATAATCCTAAAATAATTAATACCCATTAACAATTACCAAACTACCCTTGGATAAAAATATGAGGGTGACAAACCTACCCACCTTAGAAAATTTCGTCCTCAAAATTAAGGAAGAAACTATCTACCAAAATAAAATAATACAATACAAGAAAGGATTATACCTCACGGCTCAAACAGATATGGATATCGCTCGCGCATCTCGGTCTCTCGCTCCCAGGTATTCTCTCCTGGTAAGTGATGCCTCCATGCGACGTGCACCAAAAGAATCATCTGGTTCCTCAGCACCTTCTCTCTCCGATCCAGAATCTCCACTGGCTGCTCTGGAAAGCTAAGAGTAGGGCCCACCTCTATCTTCGAGTGATCCAACACATGACTGGGATCTGCCATGTACCGTCTCAACTACGATACGTGAAACACGTTGTACACCCCCTTTAGTGCAGGTGGTAATTCTAGTCTATAAGCGACTGCACTGACCCTTTCGAGAATACTGAAAGGACCGATGAATCGCGAACTAAGTTTTTCGTCTCCACCGAAATGAATTATGCCACGTATCGGAGAAATTCTCAAGAAAACCAGATTGCCAACCTATCACGAAACACAACCTTAGCACTCTAACAAACAATAATCAAATACAAGCAAAATAAAACTAAAGCTATACCTCAAACTCCAAAGGTCTCCGGTGGCTATCGACCCAATGCCGCTCAAAGTCTGTCCCTGATAAGCTTCACCTTCTTGGCTGTATCCACTACCATCTCTGGTCCCAATAAATCTCTGTCACCAACATTATCCCAGGACCATAGAGTGCGATACCTCGGTCCATATAACGCCTCGAATGGTGATATCTCAATGCTGGCTTGGTAGCTGTTGTTGTATAAAAACTCTATCAAGTGAAGGTAATCCTCCCAAGAACCTCCAAGATCTAAAACACAGGTATGTAGCATATCCTCGAGAGTCTGAATAGTCCTCTTCGACTATCCGTCCGTCTGAGGGTGATAAGCGGTACTGAACTTGAGCTGAGTGCCCAAGCTAGCCTGCAAACTCCTCCAAAAATAGGATATGAAGCGACTACCCCAATCCGAGATAATGCTCACTGAAAAACCGTACAATCTGACAATCTGGCGCACATATATCTCCGCAAGTCTCTCGGTAGATGTACCCACTTTAAATGGCAGAAAGTAGGCTGATTTGGTCAATATGTCCACGATGAACCAAATCGCATCCTTGCCTCCTGGAAAACACGGAAGTCCCGATACAAAATACATAGTCACATGCTCCCATTTCTACTTTGGAATAGGGAAAGGCTGAAGCAATCCTTCTGGTCTCTGTCTCTTGACCTGCTGGCAAACTAAGCATCTGGACACGAAGCTAGCTACCTCCTGCTTTATGCCATACCACCATACATGCTCCCTCATGTCTCTATACATCTTGTTGGCACCGGGATGCATAGAGTATTGGAAATGATGCGCCTCCTACATAATCTTCTCGTGTAATGCTCCTCTCGGTACACATAACCTGGTACCATATCGCAATAATCCATCATCTACGATGATAAATTCCTCTGTCAGTCCGACATGAACCTGTGCTTTGATGCTCCTTAGAGACTCATCCTCATATTGTCCGGCTCTAACTTGGTTCATCAGCTTCGACTGAACCTGAAGTACCCACATTTGTACTGCGACTCCCAAAATTAATACCTCAATGCCCAAACTGTCGAGATTGGCCAATAAATGTTTGTCTCTAGTCAAGCACATAGCCACGGGATATCTGCTTAAAGCATCTGCGACTACGTTGGCCTTCCTTGGATGGTACCGTAAGGATATGTTGAAGTCTTTTATCAGCTTTAACCATCACCACTGCCTCATGTTAAGCTCTTTCTATGTAAACACATACTTTAAGCTCTTATGGTCTATGAAGATCTCTACTCTCTCTCCATATAGATAGTGTTTCCATAATTTGAGAGCAAAGATAACCGCTACCAACTCCAAATCATGGGTAGGGTAGTTCTTCTCATGCAGACATAATTGCCTGAAAGCATAGGCAATCATTTTTCCATGCTGCTGTAACACACAACCCAAACCCTTTCCAGATGCATCATTATAAATAGAAAATCCTCCTGCTCCTGATGGTAGTGTCAAGATGGGAGCTGTAGTCAATCTCCTCTTCAGCTTCTCAAATGCTGACTGACAATCCTCAGTCCAGACAAATTCTATGTCCTTCCTTGTCAGCCTGGTCATCGGTTCTGTAAGTCTGGAAAAGTCCTGAACAAACCTCCGGTAGTAGCCTGCTAATCCAAGGAAGCTCCTGATCTCTGCTACTGAACTCGGGATAGACTATGATTCAACTGTTGAGATCTTCTCCGGGTCCACCGAGATTCCATCTCCTATAATGACATGTCCAAGAAATTCAATCTTATCAAGAAAGAATTTATACTTTGATAACTTGCCATATAACTTCTCATTCCTGAGGGTCTCCAGAACAATCCTCAAGTGCTGCTCATGCTCCTTTGGGGTCTTCGAGTATATCAGAATATCATCTATAAAGACTACAACAAACTGGTCCAGGTACTGATGAAACACCTTGTTGATCAGGTTCATGAACACTGCCGGGGCATTGGTAAACCCAAACAACATCACCAAGAACTTGAACTTCCCATAGCGAGTCCTAAAAGCTGTCTTTGGGATGTCTTTCCTCTTTACTTTCACCTGGTGGTATCCTGACCTCAAGTCTATCTTCGAAAATACCTTTGCTCCACTCAACTGGTCAAACAAATCATCTATCAACGGCAATGGGTATTTGTTCTTGATAGTGAGGTTATTAAGTGCCCTGTAGTCGATACACATACATACCGACCCATCCTTCTTGGGTACAAACAGTACCGAAGTATCCCATGGTAATAAACTAGAACGGATAAAGCCTTTGTCTTGTAACTCTTCCACCTGCTTCTTCAGCTCTACCAGTTCGCTGTTATTTACTCTATAGATGTGCTGAGAGATCGGCTCTGCGCCTGGCACTAAATCTATAGAGAATTTTACATCTCTATCTTGTGGCAACCCCAACATCTCGTCTGGAAAGATATCTAAGAACTCCACAATCAACGAATGTAACGGCTCCTGCTCCTCGACCAAAGATCCATAGAAATTATCTTCGCTCTGCTCTACTCCTCGGATGAACTCAAACTCTGGCTCTCCTGGCGAGTAAAATAAAACTTTGCCTCCACGATAATCGATACTAGCGTGATGTCTACTCAACCAATCCATCCCGAGCACTATGTCATAACTCAGAAGTGGCATTACAAGCAAACATACGCTCAGCTCACGGCCTCCTAAATAAACTTTTTGGTTCTTGCAAATATCACTTACTAGGATGATGCCACCCCCGATCGTAATCTTTCAAGTCCTCGCCAACGATTCACTCAAAGCAAAAGATACAGATACAAAGCTATAAAAAGCACCAGAATTGAATAAAATATTAGCTGGAAAGGAATCGAGATAAACTGAACCTGAGATGACATCGCCAATCGGCTCCTCCTCCTCGACAGTCAGGGAAAAAGCTCTCCCCTGTCGATGAGCTCCTCTGTGCTGCTGATGCTAGGTAAACTATTATTGCTGTGGTGGAAGAGGTCCTCTCTGCTGGCCCGCTGGTGGTCTAGCGGTGGCCCTCTATGCCTGTCCTATACCCTGAGCTAGACGAGCTGGGACTTTAGGACAATCCCTAGATAATGATCGCCCAATCCACAGAATTAGCATTGGCCTAGCCTCATCCTGCATGCATCCCATCCGTGTCCTTGCTTCTTACAGAAAGTACAAAGAACTGCTGCTCTCTGGATCTGATGCATCTGCTGAGTCGGCGCTCTAGCTGGTCCGTGATACTGCTGCCTCTGGTACTGGTAAGGCCTCTGGTGCTGCAACTGGAATTGAGGCCTCTTTGCTGGACCCGTATAGTTGCTGGATCCTTCTGTGTCCTTCTGCCTCTTAGAGCCAAGCTCTAAGTCATTCTCTGCTATTTATGCCTGCCTGAGTATATTCTCGAAGGTGGTAGTAGGATCTCCGTTGGTGTAGGATTTGATATCCCGGTTCAGGCCCTTCCTGAACTTCCTTGCTCTGCCTCTAGGGTTTTGACCCTCTACGAAATAAGCTAGACAATAATACTCTACTGCATACTCATCCACTGACATACCTCCCTAGATAAGGTACTGGAACTGACTCTCCAAAGATGTAAGAGCCATATCTGGGAAGAACTTATCCTTAAAAAGCTCTTTGAAGGCTTCCTAAGAGAGTCCTGGTACTGAAATCCTGGGGTCTATCCGAAACCATGTCAAGGCAATATCAAACTTTATACAACCCGCTGCTTCTATCTGTAGCACCTCTGGAATCTACGCCAGCCGCAGGTTTCGCTCGATGTCCTCGATCCACTCGTTTGAATAGATAATCCCCTCGGTGCCCCTGACGTCTTTCAGGCCCATCCTCTTGAAGTTGATGATGGTACCCGACCTCAGCTGATATAGAATAATATGAGCTGGTGTCATCGGTGGCTGGGCGTTAGTAGCTCTCTCTACTGCAGTGAGTGCGATCTGGTGAGCGTTCTCCACGCTCTGTCGCAGGACCTCTGACTGTCGCTGCTGTACCTCCATTATCTGCTGGAGAAGTACGAACATTTGTGTCTGATTAACCACTAGTAGTGGAGGTGGAAGATACTCGAAAATAACTGGAGCTACCCTCCGAACTGGGGGAGGAGTACCCCCGAAGACGGCTGCTGAGACTCCCACCTGAACCGGTGAGGCGATCCTCTCAACTGGAGGAGAAACAGTAGTAGTTGCTACCCTCTCCACAGCAGGTTGGAAAGTAGCTGAGAAAGTTGTTGATGCTCCCGAGCGATAGAATCTGATCTTCAGAGGCATCATGAAGACAAATTGAAATACAAAATTAATATTGAATATAAATGTGATATCATCAAAGAAGGACAGAACTTTATTCAAAAAGAAAGACAATATTCAATAGATAAGGATTTACAGAAACATATTTTAAAAATTTTCCTAGTTGTGATTGAGTAACTCTCCGCCTAAATCATATTTCCTAAAGCAGGCTCGTAGCAGTACTCTGGTCGAGCACAACTACGATATCTATCTGTACCTACATGGGCTACCACTAAAAATATGTCATAACCCGTACTCGAATATTCGGGCATGAATACGTGATTACGCCCAGCCTACGCCACATAATCGGTGGTAGAACATTCTCTGGGTTATTTTTAACTATCTAACATCTCAATAACATAATATGGTACCTGTCAATCATCTCAACTCCAAACGGAGCAATATGGTATCTCACATGTATATCTAAACTCAATCACAAAATAAACTAGGGAAGAATAATGCACTAATGGAATAGCGAAGGAAAGAATAAAGATACAATCAATAATCTAAAATAATATATAAGATGTGAATCCACTAAAAGAATAGTCCATTATAATCCAATATAATGTAACTAGACCTCCTCGGGCTCTGCTACTAAGTCTCCTTGGTCAATAAGAGTGTCCTCTATAGGTACGCTGCCCTACAGCCCGTAGAATATCGGACACTGCTCTAGAAGCCAGTCATCTGGAAAAATATATCCAGTCAGGATTGGAGCAAAGTACATACCACTGAAAGTAGTTCCAATAATATAATCGAGCATATAAACAGATATAGAAATGAAATACAAGATCACTAAATATATGAATGATGAACAAGATATATACAAGTAATGTATGAAAATATAGATCAACAATATGAATCTCAGCAATATGATAAAGTAACTGCAATCTACACTAGCTAATGTGCCTCAGAATACAAGTTTATTATGTGATCGGGTTGGGTGAACATGATCAGATAAGACGGATTATAAGTGAGGTATATAACCAGAATGTACACGATTTGTAACAATGGTTTTGATCACATAATCAACTCCTACTCTCTCACCCCCAACTAATACCGATGGATCCAATCACGATACGCTACGAACACAAAATATAACCTTTGTCACGAGCAGTGGGTATACACGAATATCATAACTATAGAACACGAGCGATGGGTGTACACGAATAAGCACACTAAACACGAGTAGTGTACGAACACGAAGTAACATCAATACCCAATATACACGATGAGATACAATGTACACGAGTACCCGTTGAATACGGTAGGGGATAATATCTCATGACGGGATCCATATAGCACCAGTCCGTAAAATTACTATGTCGGGATCAATGTATACAATTCTAGAATATGCATATATACAATATTATGAATTAAAGACAATCAGAGAAATATAATCGATTGACGTCCTGAGCAAGGTGTGTCTCTTGATGCCCAAGCCGGTGTCTCACAACCTATATATGGTATATTATATCAATACAAGGTTCAATAATAAAAATAAATAAAGTTGATGAAGTTCTAGGTCAATACACCATTTCTAAGTCAAACCAATAAATTCTAGGTTGCAAGAGTCTAATGCTAAGTCACTAAGTCGATACTCTATGAAGCTAGGCTATACAAGCTAAGCTAAGAATAAGTAAAGCACTCAAAGAGCCTATCTCAAGATACGCAAGTTTTGAATATAAAAAAATAGTATTTTATATCTATATGTTCAAGTCAAATATAATCATTATATCAAACAATTTAGATAGGATACCTTGGCCTTTCACCAATGCGTATCGCACCTAACCCGATACCCAACTTAATACTTTGGGTATTAGCCTGATACTTTGGTATCTCAAGGCAAACCAAACTCCAAATTAACTTATACGTATATAACCAAGCTAATACTAGCTATGCATTACACTATACTATATCTAACTATTATAGGATAATAATTAATACAATATATATATACACCTGTAGCTAACTAACTAATAACTAACAACTCAACTAGCATACATACATAATACACACTTATATATAGTTAATTGTTAGATAATAAGGTATATATCTACACTAGCATAAACAACTAACAGAAACATAACTAACTATTCATACAATACCTTGATCACCTAACTACTACTAACCATATCTAGACTTATCATCTACACTAACATTCTAAACAAGTAACTAACAATTTAACAACTAATAGATCAACTACTACTTAAACCAATACCTATCAATAGTATATATAACTAACTATCTATCTCCTAACAAGTAACTATCCATTAACTACTTAAACCAAAAGCATTGCTAACTTTAAAAACCTTAACTTGCCAATCCTACAGATACTTAACTAAATCAAACTGTTAACTACCCTAGCAAAAAATTGAAACTCATAGATAAGGACTGAACTGCTCAGTCATCGAACCAGTCTGCTATTGTTGGAATTTACTGTACAGTTCCATCAGATATAGTAGAATTTCCCCCCTTTTGCTTGAACTGCTCGACATTATCTTCTCTTTCTTGTTGAGTGTTCGGCTCTCTGCTGGCCTGAGCTGCTGAATTTTGTAGTTTACCTGCATAGTTGTTAGCAACTGTCCACTGAACTGAGTGTGCACAGTTCAATGAGTCTCTGATACTCACTGTTGTGCACAGTTCTCCCCGAGCCTTTGTACCAATACAGTAAAGCCCCTTCTTGCTGATACTACTCCTGCAGTAGCTATTGACACTGCTCTCCTTAGCAGTCACGTAACTACTCGTCAGTAGCATTACATACCCCCAAGCCACACAAACACAATTATACTGACACAACTAAGCATATATATATATATATATATATATATATATATATATATATATATATATATATATATATATATATATATATATATATATATATATATATATATATATAAAACTATATCTATATACATAGTAGCTATAATACCTCTCAATCATATCACTCCATGCTAAACTATATATATATATATATATATATATATATATATATATATATATATATAGTTATATATATAGTTATATATATAGTTATATATATATAGTTATATATATATATATATATATATATATATATATATATATATATATATATATAGTTATATATAACTATAACTATATATATATATATATAAATATATATATATAGTGTTATATATATAGTTATATATATATAACTATATATATAACACTATATATATATATATATATATATATATATATATATATATATATAACCCAACACATATATATATACAAATACATATGGATATCTACATAACTATATACATTAGTATATATACACACATGGACACACACATATACATAGACTAAAAATACACTATTATATACTCTATATAATACATAGATAGCATACTTATATATAATTACACAAGCACGTATAGAATTAAAGGCAAAATATCAAACACATGGAGCACATCGCACCCGTATCACACTTTCTCTATGATACGCTTGCGATACGGCTCCAACACACAATCAAACGCATCCCGAAGGACACGATCAAGTCTAATACATAAATTATGAATAATACATATAGTAATTAGAGTGTCTACGTGTCTGTGTCTAATATGATATGCACAAGGCCCCGTGTCGGAGAATCCCCCCCCCCAAATTAACCCGTTTTGTCAAATTGACGAGATACGGCCTACACGTATCCAATTGTGGATACGACACTAGTTATAAACAAGAAATTAAGTTTCAATTAGATCTATTAAATTTAATGACAAGTACTACATGTTCCAATCTCGAAATTCTCCCAAAATTGGCACCAACTTGGTAATAACTTCCACCATAGGTCTCCAATTGACCCAAAACTAAATCCTATGGGTAGCCTATACATGTGGGTTGGTTTCTCATGGTAAAATATTAGATTTAGGGTCTATTAGAAGGGAAAAAACTGAATTATACCTATTGGGAGATGGATTTCCAATGAAAAGTTCTCAATTGCCAAGTAGCTCCTCTCCTTGTAGATCTTGACCTCCATCTCCTTGATCCTTATTTTCTTCTTGTAGATCCTTGGTGTAGTAACCTCAATGATGAATTTAGAAAGAGATTGGTAAAGAATTGGTGGAGAATTGATGAGAGAATAGAGGGAATTTGGAGAGGGAAGTATGTAGATATAGAATTTTGGGAATTGGAAAGAATGAAATGATTTTCTCTCCTCCTTGAGGTGGTCGGCCTATATACACCCCCTCTAGCAATATGAAATGACACAAATACCCCTTGGGGCCTCTCATGAAGAAATTAATTATGGAGGGAATGTTCTAGTCTAAGGTTTCACTAATTAATCAAGCCTCCTAATCCATGGGCCTAATTCATGGGCTCAAATTAGACTAGTCTAAATGTTTATTTCATGCATTCTACATAATTGGGTTAAGTCCACTACATAAGTCCACAACAATCTATGACTAGCAATAATTAATAATAAAATAAATAAATAAATCATGTAATGCACAAATATTAATTATAAATAATCCTAAAATAATTAATACCTATTGACAATTACCAAACTACCCTTGGATGAAAATGTCAGGGTGATATTAGTGGTTCGATGCTAGTTAGAGAGGGCTATAAGCTTTCTTTCAAATTAAATAAAGTTGTAATTCAATATTTTAATGTTTTTATTGGCAAGGGCTACTTGTTTGATGGTTTGTTTAAGATCCGTATAGACTATGTTAGTGGTCATAATATCAACAAAATAAATCTTTCTTGTTCTATTGCTGTGAATGTTATTGAAAGTTCTTCTGTATGGCATAAATGCTTAGGTCATTTAAATTTTGGTTCTGTTAAATGCATGACAAACCTTAATTCAATTCCTAAACACGATATTGAAAAAAATCACAAGTGCCAAATATGTGTAGAAGCTAAACAAGAAAGCCTTATTATTCAATAGAAAGGCATTCGGAATTACTTGATTTAGTTCATACTGATATTTGTGAATTCAATGGAATCATAACTAAAGACCTTAAAAGATACTTTATTATCTTCATAGATGATTACAATAGGTACTGCTATGTTTATTTAACGAAACATAAGGATGAAGCACTAGAAGAATTCAGAACGTTTAGAAACGAAGTCGAAACTCAAACTGGTAAGAAACTTAAAAGGTTAAGATCAGATAGAGCGGAGAGTATGAGTTTAACCACTTCAGTGAATATTGCCAAAACTTTGGCATAATTCATGAAGAGACTCCTCTGTATTCTCCCCAGTCTAATGGGATAGCAGAACAGAAAAATAAAACATTTAAAGACATGATCAATAGCCTCCTATTGAATTCATGATTGCCTAAGTACATGTGGGAAGAGGCTTTGAATACGGCTTGCCATATTCTGAACAAAATCCCTCTAAAACCTAACGAAAGCACTCTGTTTGAATTCTGGAAAGGCAGAAAACCTAGTTTAAAATATTTTTAGGTGTGGGGCTGTCTTGCAAAAGTTCTAGTCCCAAAGCACAAAAGGAAAAATCTAGGACCTAAGACTGTTGATTCGGTTCTTTTAGGCTATGCGGAAACGAGCTATGCATTTAGGTTTCTAGTTATTAAATCAAAAATTTATGGCATAGATATTAACATAATAGTTGAGTTCTATGATGCTACGTACATTGAGGACGTGTTTCCCATAAAGACAGGAGTATCCTAAGGTGTTTCTTTATATTCATCTCTCACATTTACATCAATTCCTAAAAATGTGGAAAAGATGACAAATATGGGGGTTAATCCAAGCAATTCTAGTTTTGTACATGAAGAACTAAATGAACCTAGACGGAGTAAGAGAGCTAGAGTCATTAAAGATTTTGGAAGTGATTTCATCACTTACAATATCGAGGATGACCCTATAACCTTCAAAGATGCTGTGGCCTCTTCAGAAGCCAAGCATTGGAAGACAACTATAAAAAGTGAAATTGACTCTATTGTCTCTAACGGGACATATAAGTTAGTCGATCTACCTCCAGGGTATTCTACGATTGGATATAATGGATATTTAGAAAGAAACTTAAATCTGATGGTACCATAGATAAGTTCAAGGCCAGGTTAGTTGCTAAAGGGTTTAGGAAGAAAGATAAAATATATTATTTTGATATCTATTCTCTGGTAGCTCGTTTGACTACAATCCAAGTGCTTATAACATTGTCTTCCGTATATAATCTTCAGATTCACAAGATGGATGTTAAAACTGTATTTTTATATGATGATCTCGAGGAAGAGATATATATGGACCAGCCTAAGGAATTTGTAGCTCCAGGCAACGAGCATAAAGTTTGTAAGCTTGTTGAATCTTTTTATGGTTTAAAATAAGCAACTAAACAATGGCATAAAAAATTTGATAAAACTATTTTGTCATTTGTCATTGTTGTAAACGAAAATGCTAAGTGCATATACTGTAAGGTTAAAGGTGATAATTATATAATTGTCATGCCCCAGTCCCAAAATACATGGAACCAGGCCACGTGGCAATATCCAGCTGTCACGTCTCTGAGGATATCCCAATTTAATAGATCCTAGCAAAGAGTGCTATGCTGTCCTAAATACTAACATGTCCCATATCCATCAACACAGGTAATCTAATCTCATCCATAAAATAAATAGCAAGAAGTACAAAATAAACTGCTAGAAGTTAACACCAGTCTCAAGATATCATAGTACAACCAATAATGTCTCGTGGGAACAAACCCACTACTATGATGAAATAAGTACTGAAATAATAGATAAAAGATAATGACTAGGGCATCGGCTGACTAGATAATGAGGCACCCAATCTAGGCGGAAGGCCTACAAACTGATCACGGAAACTCTGACGGTAGCACCTCTAACTCCTCTACGGTAGTGAATCTCGTCTCCTATCCTGGGTCGTATACTGTGGGGTAGTAAGCCTCGTCCAAATCTGGAAAGGTACCAGGTCCTCAGAGGGACGTAACAAGATATATAGAAGCATGCCATATATATAAATACTGAATAAGATAAATTCCATAAGTACAAGGGTGTGCTAACCATCTAAGTGAATATAATATGAAGACAACTTTGGTACGTATGGGTAGGCATAGGCATAACGTCCAATACCCCAAAGAGCGTGGTATCTGTAACGTCTATCATCCCAAAGAATAAGGTATCTGTAATATATATACGTCCGTATCACTCCGAAGAGCGCGGTGTCTGCAATAAAGGAAGTCATTGGATCCGTGGCTCCTCTGGATACTACAAAGTCCAATGTGTGTATCCTATATGCCTACTAGCTGTCTTCCCTGCCCAATGTAGATATGCTAGTCGAATACTCAATGTGCACACCACGTTTCTATATGCCAGTCTCTACAAATAAATTAATCCTGAGTTACGTGCTAACCGTGATGCATGTCACACGCATCGATAGCTAGTCGAATACGCGGACCCGCATCCCAATATGAATGTCACAATGAGTACATGTAAAGTTGTAAACCTCCTCAACCAATTTAGGGATTTGGTGTAATTTTAAAAACTGATACTAGGGACAAACCGAGATAATTTAAATTTTGTAAGACGATCTTAAGTACCCTTTGCCCATAGTGCAACCGTAGTTATACAATGGGAATTAACTTCGCCTTGCGCAAATAAGTATTAAATTAATTAATTGATTTATGGCTAATTTTACCTCAACTAGACCTGACCGAACCAGATCTTTGGACCCTGGCCGGCCCAAACCCCGAGACCAATCCCAAATCCATCCCCTATATAAATACATAACTTCCTCCATATAAAACCCTAAACCAACAAAGCCTCACCAAAACCCTAACCCTAGCCGAATACTCCCCCTCCCTTGCACCAACCATCACCACCACCACCGCCGCTTACAATGCCGGCACTGCCCCCATACATCCACCCGACTGCCCCCATACATAGCCGACCCGCTGCCCCCGACCATTGCCCCCATACACAGTCGACCCGCTGCCCTCGATCGTTGCCCCCATACACAGCCGACCCGATGCCCCCGACCGCTGCCCCCATACATCCCCGACCCGCTGCCCCCATACATCTACCCGATTTCCCCCTCACAACTGACCCACAGCCGCCCTTCAGCCACCCTACATCCGACCTCTGCCCCCATACACAGCCGACCCACTGCCCCCGACCGCTGCCCCCATACACCCCAGACCGCTGCCCCCATACACCCCCGACCCGCTGCCCACATACATCCACCCGACTGCCCCCTCACAACCTACCCACAGCCGCCCTTCAGCCACCCTACATCTGCCCGCTGCCCCTTCAGCCGACCAACCCATCCCCCGTCGCACGACGAGTGGCCGGCGCCAACCCGACCCCCCCCCCCCCCCCCCGTGCATTGCTGCCGCTGCCGCACCTGCTACAGTGCCACCGCCGCTGCTACAGTCTCGCCGAAGTAGCTGCCACCTCGCCGGAGTACGCCTCGACGAGAGCAGACCCTGTTCGAGCAAGCCACGTAGAGGTAACCACATCAAACCCTGCTTCTTCATTTAAATATCATAGCATCGTATCGATGTGTCAATAATTATTGATATCAGACACCACCCTAACTATGTACAAATTGGATTAATGAATAATAAGGTTTAGAATCTGTGTATTTACTAGCAAACCCTAAATCATGAGGCATAACGCCAAGGACTTGCATCTCCACCCTAAACCATGTACATAGACCACGTGTAATAAATATAGAAATCAAGGAACGTATTCGCACAGAACAACGATCGTGGTCAGACCGTAACTTGAACTTATTATCTCAAGGGCCAGGATGATCGAGCACAGAACCCGTATGCACCCTAGCTAAGCGCACATGTGACGCTATATTCGAACAGACGGGAACTTGCGATAATATTCAAGCAGCGCATTGTAGTCATGAACATTTAATGTTTAGAGTCTGATATGAGATTGTTATATTATATTTGTGTTTAGGACCTTTGGATCAGCCGGAAGATACTGCAGGAACCAGCTTCTGGCATTCACAGCTTCAGCACCCAGGCAAGATACCTTGCCATATTTACTGTCTAAATTAAATTATGCATATGTTATATTATATTCTTGTAGCTTTTACTTTATACAACAGTGTGCGTCCGAGATTGACTCGGGTGCATTCGACGGATGCGTCGATGATTAGTGTACTTAACCTAGCCATTAGCAGACTTACCCATTGGATGATACCCTGTTATCGTCGGAGACCTGACACCTTACACGTTCACAGAGACATATTCATATTAGAATATGGGTTTGCATACTCGACTAGCTATCGTTATGTGTAACCTACATCATGGTTAGTATATAGTTTAGATTATAGTATATTGGTAGAGACTTGGCATATAGATACGTGGTATGTACGTCGAGTATTCGACTTGCGTATCTACATTGGACGGGAAGGACATTAGTAGGTCTATGGGATACACCCATTGGATTTCGTTGTATCCAGAGGAACCACGGAACCAATGACTCCCTTTACACTGCTGCCACATTCTTCGGAGCGATATGGACGATATAATGTACTGCTGCCACGTTCTTCGGAGCGATATGGCCGATATACTACACTGTTGCTACGCTCTTCGGGGTGTTGGATATTATGCCTACGCCTACCCATACGTACCAAAGTTGTCCTCATATTGCATTCACTTAGATGGTTAGCACACCCTTATTGTGTTTATTTTATTCAGTATTTATATATGGCATACTTCTTTGTATCTTGTTATATCCCTCTGAGGACCTGGTACCTTTCCAGATTTGGACGAGGCTTACTACCCCATAGTATACGGCCTAGGACAGAAGAAAAGATTTGCTACTGCAGAGGATTTAGAGGTTCTACCTTTGGAGTTTCTGTGATCACTTGGTAGGCCTACTGCCTAGATTTTTGGAGCATCATTATCTAGTCAGCTGATGCCTTAGTCTTCGTCTTTCATCTTTCATTTTAGTACTTTCTTTCGTCATAGTAGTGGGTTTGTTCCCACCAAACATTATTGGTTGTACTATGATATCTTGAGACTGGCATTTATCTTCCAGCAGTTTATTTATATTCTTGCAGCTTACATTATGGATGAGATTAGTTACCTGTTGATTTATTGTTATGGGACATGTTAGTATTTTAGGACAGCGTAGCACTCTTCATTAGGATCCATTAAATTAGGATATCTTCGGAGACGTGTCAGCTGGCTATTGCCACGTGGCCTAGTTCCAGGTATTTTGGGACTGGGGCGTGACATGATTTTAGTGGTAGCCCATGCAAGTCTCTTTTGACTTTTTTGCTTGTGGTATGGTAATGTACCCAGCGAGCCTGCAATAGGATAGAAGTTACTAGGTCTCATCCACTTTTTGATTCTCCTTTGAACTTTCTTCATACTGCTTCTAAATATCTGCATCATGTTTGTTGTTTTCGTACTCTTTTAATGAAGTCCTATCTCTTACAGCAAGATAAATTTGCACAGTGGACGAGGAGCACCCCGTGCTGCGGTGCCAGATAACACCACTCAAGGAGAGGAGGTACCCCAAGGGCAACCCCCGCTACAGACCCTGCTGATACACTGGTACGAGATATCGCAGGGCGATCCTACACCGCAGCCTAAGGAACAGACTTCCCAGACAATCCCTACGCAATATTGTGAGGGCCAGACTTCAGGAGCTACACCGATGCCGCAGACTGGGAGGCCGACATCTGAGGATACGCCTACTGCGCAGCCAGAGTTTCTATTACCATCGCCTCCACCCTATCCACCCCAGATGCCACAGCTAGATGGCCAGCCACAGATGCTTCAGTTCTTCCAGGCAATGATGCAAGCACAGTGGCAGCAGACAGAGACATTGAGACAGAGTCTGATGATAGTACTAGAGAGGACACCTACCACAACACCAGTACCAGCACCTCCACCAGCCCAGACAGGTGGCACTATTAGATGGTTCTGACAAATGGGACCAGATACTTTCTCAGGAAGTGAGACTGCAAAACAGATCTCCGATTGGGTCGCCAACACGGAGATGCTACTAGAGGCTTCTCAACTACATCCAGACCTTTTGATGATCGCAGTGAGGGCCCAACTAAAAGGCAACGCCCATCACTAGTGGGATTCAATTGAGCGCAGTATGGGCAAGAACCAGACTTGGGAACAATTCCTGGAATACTTTCATGTAAAGTATTTCCCAGCTACAGTCAGAAATGCCCTGTACTCCCAGTTCCTATATCTAGAACAGGAAAATATGACTGTTGACGCCTATGACGTGGAGTTCAGCCGCCTTAGATTTGGTGCCGTCCTGATACCCAATGACCTCGAGAAAGCCCAGAGATTTTATCACGGTCTTAATTTTGAGTTACAGAGGTATACCACTACATAGGTGAGGATTTCTTATAAAGAGGTTCTTGCGGAGGCAAGAATCCAAGAGGCCATCGTCAGAGGAGCTAGACGTTCCAGCACGACTACACTAGTCAGAGCACAGCCTGGAGCAAGAAGACCGATCCGACGTCCCGGAGCACAGACACAGCAGAGGACAATGCCATACCAGCAAAAGGAGCTCCCGACTTGCAACCACTGTGGTAAGAGAGGATATTACGAGAAGGACTGCAGAATGAGACTGAGGACATGTCTGATTTATGGGTCAGACCAGCACCAAGTTCGAGACTGCCCGCAACGCAGAGAGACAGCACCACCGGCCGGACAGAGGCCAACCGCACCAGTTCCAAGAATACTACCACCACCAGGAGGCAAGCGTCCACCAGCACCCAGAGGATTTCAGAGGGGACCACCTTTGGCCCCACAGGAGGCACAGTTTGATCGAGCTTGACAGTAGATCGGAGGATAGAGGCACGGACAGGCCTTTGCATTAGCAGCTACCGAAGAGGAAACAGAAGGAGAAGCTATCGCAGGTACCATCTTAGTTACATCATTACCTGCAACTACATTATTTGATTCTGGAGCTACATTATCATTTATATCTAGTAGATTCGTAGCAATGCATAGAGTAGCGACTTTCCCCTTACCTAAGAGTTAGAAGATTCTTACCGGAGGAGGTATCGTGTCGGTTACCAGCACTATCAGAACATGCTCAGTAATTGTATGTGGTAGAGAGATGAGAGCACGATTCTTGGTATTGCCTATGTCGTACTTTCATATTGTGTTAGGCATGGACTGGTTAAGCCAATATAATGCCGTACTGAACTATTGTCACGACCCGCACCCGGTTTAGGGGCACGAGTGCGTGGGTACGTCCAGCCTACGCCGCAGCATCGGTGGTAGAACGCTGTCTAGGTCATGTAACTATCTAATCAACTCACGTGAATACCCAACTCCATAAGGAGACGTGGATATCATAAAATAATGCTAGAAATACTCAATCACATAAACTAAAGTACGATGAGATATCAAGGCAAACAAGGAATACAAGACGAGTCTAACGACAAAATAATCATACCTGCAATCATTAACTTCCAATCCCCAAGTGTGTCAGAAACCAGTCTACTAAGGTCACAGTCTGGAAAAATATTTTCCAGCCAGAAAGGAGCAAAGTACATCTCTAAATAGTAATTCTATATTAATGATATAAACTATGTAGCAGTTCTAGATGAAAAGATACCAGAAGCATGTATAGGTACGAGAAATAAAAGAAATACTGGAAATACTGTAAGTAAATACAGGAGAAGAAACAATATGTCCATGAGCAAGGACCTATGACTAAGTGTATGAGTACTAGCTTTAACATGTGATCGGCTTGGGAACTTGATCAGGCTGGTTACATGTGATTAGCTATGATTCATGTAAAGTTAGGCTAACCGTTGGTTAGCTATGATGCATGTAGAGGTCAGGCTAATCACACGTAACAGCTATGAAGCATGTAAATGGTCAGGCCGCACCCGACGTGAGATGTGGGGTGAGCTATGATGCATGTAGAGTTGGGTATGATCACATATCTATACTAAAATACTTCCCTCCCCCGACTGGTATAGTAGATCCAATCATGGTACGCTATGGCACGGGATTCCCTAGGGAGGTAGCAAGTCTCCCCGGGAATCAGTGTCTGTACATGCACAAGATAACAAGGAAACAAGTCTTGTACAAGCTACACCATGAAAAAGGAATAACATCTCATGACGAGAACCGTGTATACCAATCCGTGTAACCAACGTGTCAAGAGCATGGATATCTACACTAGATACAGTGAACATAGGAGATATCATAAATTAGAAACTAATCAGAGAATGTACTCGCCTTGGGTCCTTAGCTGTCAATACCAATGTCCTGTCCCAGAGTATCGTCTGGAGAATCCGACAGTCCTATAAACATATAATAATATCACTTGTATCAGATGCTACACTAACACACAATAGAATACACTGGCCTCAGGGCTATGCCAGGCATGGCTCTAGTCAACTAGGGTCATCTAGTAGGGATACGTATATAGTACGCATTTACACTCGGAGTATATACCAATAAAAATATTTATAATATATATATAAGTGTCTCTTAGTAATTGTACAAAATACGTATGTGTGTATATACACTAATAGATGTATATAAATATATATTTTTATACCAAAATACATATTTGTATATTTATATATTTTATATATATATAACAAATCAAAGAATGTATATAATGCCACCCTCCTCAAGGTGATCCCAAAAGAAATAGTAGTTAGTTCCAATGAGTCCGGAGCAGTCCAAATAGCTAAAAACTATATAAAGAAGTTCAAGATCGAAGTTCGGCACGAAAATCGAGATAAGGATACCGAGCTAATAGGGGAAAGGGTCGTTTGTTTGTAATTAAAGTAACACCTTAATTAATGAAAATCATTTGAATTTATTTGAGCAATAATTACAATTTAAAAGTTTATTTATACAAATTTAGAATTTACGTAAAAGCCAATATATTTATATATCTCTAGTAATTTCAGTTACCAGTCCAAATAACCAATTTCGAACTAATTTTTATTATTGGAACTATTTCTTAAATAATAATATAACCCAAAAATTATTATAGTTTTTTTTACATAATCAAAATCCTTATATTTATTACTAAACTAAATAAAAACTAAACTAATTAAATATAAATTAACTAATTATATTAACTAAACTGATTAAATAAACTAACTACTGGTTATAAATTAATTACTGAATAACAAATTAATTACTGATTAACAAATTAATTAACCGATTAATAAATAATTAACTGATTAATAATTTAATTAACTAATCTAATTATAATTTAATCTAATATAGGTAAAACCCAATTTCAGTGAATCGATCGAAAGAAAGGGGAAGAGGGAAGAGGGAAAATCGGAGAGGGAGCTTACGTCGGGGTCTCGTCGTCGATGCGATGGGGTCTCGCCGGGGTCGGCGGATCTGGCGCTCGTATCGAGGATGCGGCGGTGGAAACCCGAGAGCGGCGGCGAAGCTCAGCTCGAGGCGGATCCGAAGCGGCGGTCGACTCGGCGAGGGTGAGGAGGTCCGAGGCGCCGGCGGCAGTGGAACTCGAGGGTGGCGGCGGATCTGCTCGTCTCGTCGGCCACAGGTGCTCGACGCCGAGGAGGAGATCCCAGTCGCCGGCGGCGGATCTGATCTAGGTTAGGGTTTTGAATTCTGTGTCTGGGTGGATTGTGTCCGAGGCTGGACACGATGGGTTTGCTGTACTGTGGACGTGTCCGGGTGTTGGACACAGGGGTTTGAATGTACTGTGGTGTGGTGGTTGTGTCCAGACGGTGTCGGACACAAAATCTGGTTGTAATATTGTAAATCTGGACACAGGAAATGAATGGATACGGTAGGACACCCGGGGTCGGACCCGAGGCCAACACGGCTGACACGGTCATGCTGGACACACGGACACGAGCACACAAAATGGTGATGGTTGTTGGCTTGTGGGAATTTGTGAGGGTTAGCTAGGGTTTCTTGGGAATGGTGATGAGAGACTTAAATAGGGAGAGAGGGTGTGGGATAAAGGGTGAGGATTGGCCCAAATAATGAATGGCCCAGATTAGGTATGAATGAGTTTTCATGTGGGAATGAGGGTGTGTTGGCTAGTTAATGAGAAATGGCAAACTTGTAAAATTTTAAAAAGAAAAGATTATAATTTCAGAAAATATTTTAGGAAAGCTAACTGATTCCAAATTAGCTACTAATTAAACCCATATTTCCAAAACCCTAGAAAATATATAATTTATTTATTTACTATTCAAAAATGGATATGAAATTTATTATAAAAACAACTAGTCCTTCCATAAATTTTATTAAACAAATAATTTTATGATTCAAGCCAATAAATATTCGAAGCTAGAGTATTATATATATATATCATTATTTATCTATTTAATTTATAAGAAAGCGACATTTAGGAAAAATGATTTTTATAAAAGATTTTAAATCACCTTCTAAAATCAAACATTGTTCAAAATCAAATAAAAAATTTCAAGGAGAAAAATATATCTTATAAACTTCATATTTTAAAATAATTTAAAATCTAAATATTTCGAGAATTTGGGAATCGGAGGTTACAAGTCTACCCACCTTAGAAAAATTTCATCCTCGAAATTTAAGATCCTCAATAATTGCGTTTACACATTGTATTGTTTCTATCAAAATTTAAATTTCAACCCAAATAATCATGAAGTAATTCCATATTGCTATTTCACAACCTTTCAAAAATTTTATAACATCATATTCTTGAAAATCTTCAAGTTTAAAATCAAATTCAAATTTTTATCATAATCTCCTCCAAATTTAAGTTCGTATATAAATACTCAGGGATTTTAATATCCAATCCTCCAATTGAACTCCAATCAATGTATATTTATAACATCGTATCTCAAAATTTAAATTTTTAAACACTAATCCATCCATCATCTTACTCCTCTAACTCAAATTCAATTGATGCTTATTCAAATCTAAATCCTCCTCCTGAGAATTGAATTCGACACTATTCCATTAACGATTTTATTTCCCGATTTTCTTTTTCCTCAAATACTCAACGATGCGATACTTTCAGAATCTTCAATACAACATTCATAATATAAAATTTCAAATTTCTATCTTGCAATTAAATAGATAAAATGATAATTTCTCAAATTTTCTCAAATTTTAATAATCAATCATATCAAGACCTTCCTAAAATTAATAAATCCTCAATTTTGCCCTGTGAATTTTTTTTTTTTAGCTCTCCATTTAAGTTAATGTTTATCCTCGAATTTTAATTATACCTCGATTTTCGTAAAATTAATGGTCCATCAACTCTGTTATATCAACCCCTAAATTCTTTATTTAAATTAATGCTCATCCACAATTTACTCCTCTTGTCTCTTTTGTCGGTCATAATCTTGTCATAGATCTTTGCTATGGTCAAAACCCTAATGATCATGGTTAAGAAAAATCTACCTACAGCCATACAATTTAAGAAAGAATATATAGGTCATGTATCTTTTGTCATGGTATTGCAGTCCTTGCCAGGGTGTACTACCAATTTTTATTCTAACAAGAATTCATGCATACGAACTATAGTACTAGGAAAATCAATCAATCGAAAGACGGAAAAAGGAACATTAGGAGGGAAAGAAAGAACCTGCTAACATATTGCATGTAGTATCTACTATCTCTAACAACTCTTAACTCTAACACATTCACTAACTAATTCATATTCCTGTACACTGCTACCCATCTCAACTAATCATTAATCCACAAGATCCATGAATATATCTGTATTGCACACACCTGTCTATTAATACCAAAATCTGATGCCAAAAATCTCTAATATAACCATGATTCAATAATGCATCCAAGTTGATACCTCTATCTTTTTAGTACCATACCCGCTGTCAGTTCCTGTTCCTACTACAATTGTTCACACTAGTCGTTCTTATCACTCAAATATACGTCAAGCGCAACACCATACTAAATACTACTCTTTCCAATACAATTTTAGATGGACACCCAAGTCAGTCTGCGGTGCCATCTCAATCATGCTCAAGTCACCAGATCCTTACACATGTATATCCTCTACTCATATATTAATATTCATATCTCTCATCTACCATAAAATTAATCCTCAAAATAATCGTCAAGGTTTAACTTCTCGATCAACTTAAAATAAACTGTATATACTTCCTCAAAATCAGATACTCAACATCGAAATAAAATTTAATCACTCCAAAAAATCTTTGTAGCCTTAACCACATTTATTGAATTCATATTTGAAATCCTCAAAATTTAATGACATAATCTCAACTCCTCAATTATTCTAAAAATAAAATTTATTCCCACCTTTTAATTTATAACTCCACAAATGTACATATCAGTGCTCACGGTCTCTGATACTCAAGGTGCACTCAATGCATCTAGTGTCTATAACTGTGTACTAAAATGGTACTGCCTGAATCACTTGCACCATTATCTCCATTGATCAAAGTTATCATCACCTGTAATTTCTTTCATGATTTTCAATTTATGTCAACTGGTATATCATCTAATTATCATCATATAGGGTTTTTACTGTTATTAACGTCATTCTTGACAAATCCTTGATATAGAATCATTAACACTCTTGGTATTATATCACTAACTTCATTAATGGATCATTCATCAAGCTTATTAGAACTCATGATCACCTGTGTCCTCTATTACACTCAATTTTTTTTTTTTACTCTCATGGGTGTGTGTATGGTTCCTCATCTCGATTGATGTATAAGTATTTCCCTTTAACTTTTCCAGCCTATTAAACTGATCTGTGATACGCTTCACCATCTTCATTACCAATTTCGATATTTCTTTACTCATGACACCTCATTATAACTCTTTATGCATATATATCTTTACCTTTAACACGCCCGATATCACTCATCAAATTGAACGTTATGCTCCATTAATCCTTAACACAATTCCTGGATACTTAATTGTTTACATAGATCACTCAATTACATAATCATGATTATCCAGGACGGGTAATTGGCTCTGTTACTAACTCTGAGAACTATCACTGATACTCTATACTATCCCTCTACTTATAGTACTATAATGACACTTATCCTAGAACCATTGTTACAAGGTACTATGCTAAGGGCTAACTCTAGATTAAAGCCTACTGCTCACATGTCCAACTAGGAAACACTTACAACTCACTAGCAACACTCAGCCAATACTAACACTCAAGACACAGCCATAATTATAAGTCACTAATTATCATACTTAACAAGGAATCCTCAAAGAATAAAAGCTCAAAGGAACTGGATTAAGGACTGAAGGTATCTTTACTTCTAGTAAAGAAAAGAAGCGATGGAACAAAGTCCTGGAATAACATAAATAGATAAGTCTTGAGATGATACTTTAAGAACCAATTTAAGATACAACCTGATAATCATACACGTTTGTCTAAAATCATGACACTCAGAATCCTCGCCATGCCAGTAAGCATAGATTCGATAAACGATAGGTTTCGTAACTAAGGTATGCAACTCTATAATCATGTCATCTAGAATCTTCGCCACGCCAACCGGTATGGCTGCGAGAGATTCTAAGTTTCATAACTATAGTATGTACATCCAAGTCAGGTTCCTACGTTCTCGTCACCACAGCTAATATGGCTCCGATAAACTCTAGGGTCCATAACCAAGGTAGACGTTTTACCTTTCTCACTGTCCTCATCAACATATGTCATCAGATGATACCATAAATTTTAGCCCGTAAAATTCATCTCGATATGAAATCAATTCAACAACGATACCAAGATTTTAATTTAATAACTGATCAATAAGGATCAAGTTCAATAACAACAAGCGAGAGCAGACGGGAACAAGGGGAAAGGATTTAAATTGGAATTTATAATGAGATTCTCAAGGGTCGTCCCAGGAATCTCTCAAATAATTTGTGATTGAGTATCCTCTCTCATCCTAGTATCCTATGTCCTATATTCTATAGCAGGTACGCAGTAGTACAACTATGACGTCGTACTACTACGATATCGTACAACTAGCGAAGTCTGACCTGCATGGGCCACCACTAAAAATGTGTCACGACCCGCACCCGGTTTAGGGGCACGAGTGCGTGGGTACGTCCAGCCTACGCCGCAGCATCGGCGGTAGAACGCTGTCTAGGTCATGTAACTATCTAATCAACTCACGTGAATACCCAACTCCATAAGGAGACGTGGATATCATAAAATAATGCTAGAAATACTCAATCACATAAACTAAAGCACGATGAGATATCAAGGCAAACAAGGAATACAAGACGAGTCTAACGACAAAATAATCATACCTGCAATCATTAACTTCCAATCCCCAAGTGTGTCAGAAACCAGTCTACTAAGGTCACAGTCTGGAAAAATATTTTCCAGTCAGGAAGGAGCAAAGTACATCTCTAAATAGCAGTTCTATATTAATGATATAAACTATGTAGCAGTTCTAGATGAAAAGATACCAAAAGCATGTATAGGTACAAGAAATAAAAGAAATACTGGAAATACTGTAAGTAAATACAGGAGAAGAAACAATATGTCCATGAGCAAGGACCTATGACTAAGTGTATGAGTACTAGATTTAACATGTGATCGGCTTGGGAACTTGATCAGGCTGGTTACATGTGATTAGCTATGATTCATGTAAAGTCAGGCTAACCGTTGGTTAGCTATAATGTATGTAGAGGTCAGGCTAATCACACGTAACAGCTATGAAGCATGTAAATGGTCAGGCCGCACCCGACGTGAGATGTGGGGTGAGCTATGATACATGTAGAGTTGGGTATGATCACATATCTATACTAAAATACTCCCCTCCCCCGACTGGTATAGTAGATCCAATCATGGTACGCTATGGCACGGGATTCCCTAGGGAGGTAGCAAGTCTCCCCGGGAATCAGTGTCTGTACATGCACAAGATAACAAAGAAACAAGTCTTGTACAAGCTACACCATAAAAAAGGAATAACATCTCATGACGAGATCCGTGTATACCAATCCATGTAACCAACGTGTCAAGAGCATGGATATCTACACTAGATACAGTGAACATAGGAGATATCATAAATTAGAAACTAATCAGAGAATGTACTCGCCTTGGGTCCTTAGCTGTCAATACCAATGTCCTGTCCCAGAGTATCGTCTGGAGAATCCGACAGTCCTATAAATATATAATAATATCACTTGTATCAGATGCTACACTAACACACAATAGAATACACTGGCCTCAGGGCTATGCCAGGCATGGCTCTAGTCAACTAGGGTCATCTAGTAGGATACGTATATAGTACGCATTTACACTCGGAGTATATACCAATAAAAACATTTATAATATATATATAAGTGTCTCTTAGTAATTGTACAAAATACGTATGTGTGTATATACACTAATAGATGTATATAAATATATATTTTTATACCAAAATACATATTTGTATATTTATACATTTTATATATATATAACAAATCAAAGAATGTATATAATGCCACCCTCCTCAAGGTGATCCCAAGTGAAATAGTAGTTAGTTCCAATGAGTCCGGAGCAGTCCAAATAGCTAGAAACTATATAAAGAAGTTCAAGATCGGAGTTCGGCACGAAAATCGAGATAAGGATACCGAGCTAATAGGGCAAAGGGTCGTTTGTTTGTAATTAAAGTAACACCTTAATTAATAAAAATTATTTGAATTTATTTGAGCAATAATTACAATTTAAAAGTTTATTTATACAAATTTAGAATTTACGTAAAAGCCAATATATTTATATATCTCTAGTAATTTCAGTTACCAGTCCAAATAACCAATTTCGAACTAATTTTTATTATTGGAACTATTTCTTAAATAATAATATAACCCAAAAATTATTATAGTTTTTTTTACATAATCAAAATCCTTATATTTATTACTAAACTAAATAAAAACTAAACTAATTAAATATAAATTAACTAATTATATTAACTAAACTGATTAAATAAACTAACTACTGGTTATAAATTAATTACTGAATAACAAATTAATTACTGATTAACAAATTAATTAACCGATTAATAAATAATTAACTGATTAATAATTTAATTAACTAATCTAATTATAATTTAATCTAATATAGGTAAAACCCAATTTTAGTGAATCGATCGAAAGAAAGGGGAAGAGGGAAGAGGGAAAATCGGAGAGGGAGCTTACGTCGAGGTCTCGTCGTCGACGCGGTAGGGTCTCGCCGGGGTCGGCGGATCTGGCGCTCGTATCGAGGATGCGGCGGTGGAAACCCGAGAGCGGCGGCGAAGCTCAGCTCGAGGCGGATCCGAAGCGGCGGTCGACTCGGCGAGGGTGAGGAGGTCCGAGGCACCGGCGGCAGTGGAACTCGAGGGCAGCGGCGGATCTGCTCGTCTCGTCGGCCACAGGTGCTCGACGCCGAGGAGGAGATCCCAGTCGCCGGCGGCGGATCTGATCTAGGTTAGGGTTTTGAATTCTGTGTCTGGGTGGATCGTGTCCGAGGCTGGACACGATGGGTTTGCTGTACTATGGACGTGTCCGGGTGTTGGACATAGGAGTTTGAATGTACTGTGGTGTGGTGGTTGTGTCCAGACGGTGTCGGATACAAAATCTGGTTGTAATATTGTAAATCTGGACACAGGAAATGAATGGATACGGTAGGACACCCGGGGTCGGACCCGAGGCCAACACGGCTGACACGGTCATGCTGGACACACGGACACGAGCACACAAAATGGTGATGGTTGTTGGCTTGTGGGAATTTGTGAGGGCTAGCTAGGGTTCCTTGGGAATGGTGATGAGAGACTTAAATAGGGAAAGAGGGTGTGGGATAAAGGGTGAGGATTGGCCCAAATAATGAATGGCCCAGATTAGGTATGAATGACTTTTCATGTGGGAATGAGGGTGTGTTGGCTAGTTAATGGGAAATGGCAAACTTGTAAAATTTTAAAAAGAAAAGATTATAATTTCAGAAAATATTTTAGGAAAGCTAACTGATTCCAAATTAGCTACTAATTAAACCCATATTTCCAAAACCCTAGAAAATATATAATTTATTTATTTACTATTCCAAAATGGATATGAAATTTATTATGAAAACAACTAGTCCTTCCATAAATTTTATTAAACAAATAATTTTATGATTCAAGCCAATAAATATTCGAAGCTAGAGTATTATATATATATATCATTATTTATCTATTTAATTTATAAGAAAGCGACATTTAGGAAAAATAATTTTTATAAAAGATTTTAAATCACCTTCTAAAATTAAACATTGTTCAAAATCAAATAAAAAATTTCAAGAAGAAAAATATATCTTATAAACTTGATATTTTAAAATAATTTAAAATCTAAATATTTCGGGAATTTGGGAATCGGAGGTTACAACTGTCGAAAGGATAGCATCACTTTTAGACCGCCAGATCAACTAGAGTTCGAGTACATGCGAGGAACCGTCGAACAAGGAGTAGGACAGATAGCGAGAACTTACATGTCCATGGAGATTGCACCACCGCCAATAGTTATAGAATTTGAGGATGTATTCCCCGAAGAATTGTCAGGCTTACCGCCAGACAGAGACGTGGAGTTCACCATCGAACTAGTACCCAGAGTAGTACCGGTATCTTCTAATGTATACCGATTGGCAAAGAAGGAACTAGATGAGCTGAAGCTACAATTGGAGGAGTTGTAGAGCAAGGAATTTATCCATCCTAGTGCATCACCATGGGGAGTACCAGTATTGTTTGTGCCTAAGAAGGATGGAACAGTACGTATGTGCATTGATTACAGAGCCCTTAATGCTTTGATTATCAAGAACAAGTACGTCCTGTCGCGGATTGATGATTTATTTGACCAGTTGACAGGAGCAGTAGTGTTCACAAAGATCGACTTGAGATCGGGCTATCATTAAGTAAAGGTGCGAAGAGAAGACATTCAAAAGACATCATTCATGACTCGTTATGGTCACTATGACTTCTTAGTAATGCCTTTTGGACTGATAAATGCACCTGCTATATTTATGAACTTGATGAACAGGGTATTCCACCAATACTTAGACCAGTTCATGGTAGTCTTCATCGATGACATCTTGGTGTATTTGAAGAGCCACGAGGAGCATGAAGAGCATTTGAGACTAGTGTTAAAGACGCTGAGGAGAGAGAGGCTTTATGCTAAACTGAGCTAGTGTGAGTTTCTTCTAGATCGTGTCATTTTTCTTGGATATGTCATCTCAGAAGATGGAATCTCAGTAGATCCAGCAAAGATTTCATCTGTAGAGACAAGGCCAACCCCTACCAATGTCTCGGAAGTGAGAAGCTTTCTAGGACTTGTCGGGTATTATCGGAGGTTCATAGAGAACTTTGCAAAGATTGTAGAGCCAATGACCCGCTTGACCCGAAAGGAGCAGGAGTTCACTTGGACAGAGGAGTATCAGAAGGCATTCGATGAGCTAAAGAAGCGCTTGACTACAACACATATCTTGACCATACTTTCTGGACCCGGAGGATTTATGATCTATAGCGATGCATCCGGGAAAGGATTAGGATGTGTACTGATGCAACACGGAAAGGTTGTAGCCTATGCTTCTAGACAGTTGAGGGCACATGAGAAGAACTATCCCACCCATGACTTGGAGCTTGCCACGGTGATTTTTGCTTTGAAGTTTTGGAGGCACTATTTATATGGAGAAAGAGTAGAAATATTCACTGATCATAAGAGCCTAAAGTACGTCTACACCTAGAAGGAGCTGAACCAGAGATAGAGATGTTGGCTCGAGGTAATGACAAACTTCGAGATTGAACTACAGTATCATCCGGAAAAGGCCAACGTAGTGGCTGACGCATTGAACAGAAGACCCATGGCATTCTTCATGACCACCCAACAACAATTGTTGAGGGAGCTAGAGCAGATAGGTATAGAGGTTGTTATATCTGGAATAGATGGGCAGTTGTCAAGTTTTCAATTATAATCGACAATAGTGGAGAGAATCAAGGCTACCTTGCCGACAGACGCCAGATTTCAGAGGCTTAGACAGAGGACGGAGGCTGGATTACAGATAGGACTGAGAATACATGAAGACGGAACTTTGAGATGCGGAAATTGTCTCTATGTTCCAAATGGAGAACTTCGTCAGGAGTTGATGACAGAGGCACACAGTTCAACCTATTCTATTCATCCAGGAGGCACGAAGATGTACAGAGACTTGAGACAGTACTACTAGTGGCACAGAATGAAGAGAGAGATAGCACGCTTTGTGGCCAAGTGCTTGGTGTGTCAGCAAGTCAAGGCTGAGCATCAGAGATCTGCAGGATTACTTCAACCACTCCCTATACCAGAGTGGAAATGGGAGCACATCACCATAGACTTTGTTATGGGCTTTCCGAGGAGTCCTAGTGGTCGCAATGCGGTATGGGTAATTATGGATAGACTCACCAAGTTCGCACACTTTTTACCCTTTAGAGTTGGGCAATCGACCGAGGCCTTAGCAGAGATGTACATGAGGGAGATTATGTACCTACATGGAGTGCCAGTTAGCATCGTGTCTGACAGGGATACGAGGTTTACGTCTTACTTTTGGCAGAGTATGCAAGAGAGTCTTGGTACTCGCCTGAAGTTTAGCACAGCGTATCACCCACAAACAGATGGCCAATCGGAGTGCACCATTCAGATGTTAGAAGACATGTTGAGAGCGTGCATGCTAGATTTTAGAGGATCGTGGGAGGATCATTTGTATCTGGTCAAATTTTCCTACAACAACAGCTATCAAGCGAGCATTCAAATGGCTCCTTATAAACCATTGTACTGAAGGAAATATCGTTCCCCAATATATTGGAGTGATATAGGCGAGCGACAGATTCTCGGACCAGAGTTGGTTGTTCATACAGTAGAGAAGGTGAAGAAGATCCAAGGACACCTACGAGTAGCACAAGACAGGCAGAAGCATTGGGCGAATGCGCATCGACGACCCTTAGAGTTTCAGGTTGGAGATCACATATTCCTAAAGATCTCGCCTACTCGAGGGACTATCAGATTCAGAGGCAGAGAAAAGTTGAGCCCAAGGTACATCGGACCATTCGATGTGTTAGAACGTGTCGGAGAGGTTGCTTACAGATTAACCTTGCTGCAAACTTTGGAAGGAGTCCATGATGTCTTCCATGTATCTTAGCTGAGAAGATATATACCGAATTTGAGTCATGTACTTGACCATTCAGAGATCACAGTCGGCCCGAGCTTGTCGTACCAAGAGGAGCCTGTTGAAATTTTGGACAGAAGTGAGAAGGTACTGCGAGGTCAGACCATTCCCTTAGTCCACATCGCATGGAGATATCATGCACCAGGCGAATCGACTTGGGAATGCGAGAAGGATATTAGACAGCGCTATCCCCACCTTTTTGAAGGACTAGGTACGTATTAGCACCTTATTTATTCAGTTAGGAAATTCTTGTTATACGTACGTTTAATTTTGAGGACAAAATGCTCTAAGGAGGGTAGATTGTAAACTCCCTCAAACAATTTAGGGATTTGGTATAATTTTAAAAACTAATACTAGGGACAAACCGAGATAATTTAAATTTTGTAAGACGATCTTAAGTACCCTTTGCCCATAGTGCAACCGTAGTTATACAATGGAAATTAACTTCGCCTTGCGCAAATAAGTATTAAATTAATTAATTGATTTATGGCTAATTTTACCTCAATTGGACCTCACCGAACCAGATCCTTGGACCCTGGTCGGCCCAAACCCCGAGACCAATCCCAAACCCCATCCCCTATATAAATACATACCTTTCTCCATATAAAAACCTAAACCAACAAAGCCTCACCAAAACCCTAACCCTAGCCGAATACTCCCCCTCCCTTGCACCAATCATCACCACCACCGTCGCTTACATTGTCGGTGCTGCCCCCATACATCCACCCGGCTGCCCCCATATATAGCCGACCCGCTGCCCCCGACCGCTGCCCCCATACACAGCCGACCCGCTGCACCCGACCGCTGCCCCCATACACAGCCGACCCGCTGCCCCCGACCGCTGCCCCCGACCGCTGCCCCCATATACCCCCGACCCGCTGCCCCCATACATCCACCCGACTGCCCCCTCACAACCGACCCACAGCCACCCTTCAGCCACCCTACATCCAATCGCTGCGCCCATACACAGCCGACCCGCTGCCCCCGACCGCTACCCCCATACACCCCCGACCGCTGCCCCCATACACCCCCGACCCGCTGCCCCCATACATCCACCGACTGTCCCCTCACAACCGACCCACAGCTGCCCTTCAACCACCCTACATCCGCCCGCTGCCCCTTCAGCCGACCAACCCAGCCCCCGTCGCACAACGAGTGGTCGGCGCTAACCCGACCCCCCCTCCCCGTGCATTGTTGCCACTGCCGCGCCTACTACAGGTCTGCTGCCGCACCTGCTACAGTGCCGTCGACGCTGCTACAGTCTCGCCGGAGTATGCCTCGACGAGAGCAGACCTTGTCCGAGTAAGCCACGTAGAGGTAACCACATTATCCCCGCTTCTTCATGTAAATATCGTAGCATCGTATCGACGTGTCAATAATTGTAGATATCAGACACCACCCTAACTATGTGCAAATTGGATTAATGAATAATAAGGTTTAGAATCTATGTATTTACTAGCAAACCCTAAATCATGAGGCATAACGCCAAGGACTTGTATCTCCATCTAAACCCTGTACATAAACTACGTGTAATGAACATAAAAACCAAGGAACGTGTTCGCACAGAACAACGATCGTGGTCAGACCGTAACTTGAACTTATTATCTCAAGGGCCAGGATGATCGAGCACAGAACCCATGTGCACCTTAGCTAAGCGCACATGTGACACTGTATTCGAACAGACGGGAACTTGCGATAATATTCAAGCAGCGCATTATAGTCGTAAACATTTAATGTTTAGCGTCTGATATGAGATTGTTATATTATATTTGTGTTTAGGACATTTGGATCAGCCGGAAGACACTACAGGAACCAGCTTCTGACATTCACAGCTTTAGGACCCAGGCAAGATACCTTGCCATATTTACTGTCTAAATTAAATTATGTATATGTTGTATTATATTCTTGTAGCTTTTACTTTATACAACTGTGCGCGTCCGAGATTGACTCGGGTGCATTCGACGGATACATCGATGATTAGTGTACTTGACCTAGTCATTAGCAGACTCACCCATTGGATGATACCCTGTTATAGTCTGAGACCTAACACCTTACACGTTCACAGAGACATATTCATATTGGGATGTGTGTTTGCATACTCGACTAGCTTTCATTACGTGTAACCTACATCACGGTTAGTACGTAGTTCAAATTATAGTATATTGGTAGAGACTTGGCATATAGATACGTGGTATGCATATCGAGTATTCGACTTGCGTATCTATATTGGGCGGAAAGGACATTAGTAGGCGTATGGGATACACCCATTGGATTCTATTGTATCTAGAGGAACCACGGAACCAATGACTCCCTTTATACTGCTGCCACATTCTTCGGAGCGATATGGACGATATACTGTACTGCTACCACGTTCTTCGAAGCGATATAGCCGATATACTGCACTGCTGCCACGCTCTTTGGGGTGTTGGACGTTATACCTACGCCTACCCATATGTACCAAAGTTGTCCTCATATTGCATTCACTTAGATGGTTAGCACACCCTTATTGTGTTTATTTTATTCAGTATTTATATATGACATGCTTCTATGTATCTTGTTACGTCCCTCTGAGGACCTGGTTTCTTTCCAGATTTGGACGAGGCTTACTACCCCACAGTATACGGCCCAGGACAGGAGACGAAATTTGCTACTGCAGAGGAGTTAGAGGTTCTACCTTCGGAGTTTTCGTGATCACTTGGTAGGCCTACTGCCTAGATTTTTGGAGCATCATTATCTAGTCAGCTGGTGCCTTAGTCTTCGTCTTTCATCTTTTATTCCAGTACTTTCTTTCGTCATAGTAGTGGGTTTGTTCCTACCAGACATTATTAGTTGTACTATGATATCTTGAGACTGACGTTTATCTTCCAGCAGTTTATTTATATTCTTGCAGCTTACATTGTGGATGATATTAGTTACCTGTTGATTTATTGTTATGGGACATGTTAGTATTTTAGGATAGTGTAGCACTCTTTGTTAGGATCCATTAAATTGGGATATCCTCGGAGACGTGTCAGCTGGCTATTGCCACGTGGCATAGTTCCAGGTATTTTGGGACTGGGGCGTGACAAAAGTGTCAGGCCTTGGAAGATATCCACGTATCCTCCTAACTAGGGTGAGTCTACTAGTGACTAGGCCAAGTATACTAAATTATCGACGTATCCGTTGATAGCACCCGAGTCAATCTCGGACGCACACAGTCATATAAAATACAGCAACAAGAATCATACAACATATGCATCATTTAAATCCAACAGTAAAGATGGCAAGGTATCTTGCTTGGGTCCTGAAGCTGTGAATGCCAGAAGCCAGTTCCTGCAGTGTCTCCTGGCTGATCCAATGGTCCTAAACACAAAATATAATATAACAATCTAATATCAGACACTAAATATTAAATATACACGACTACAATGTGATGCTTGAATATTGTCGCAAGTTCACGGCTGCTCGAATACAGCGTCACATATGCGCGTAGCTAAGGTGCACACGTGGTCTGTGCTCGGGTATCCTGGGCCTTGAGACAATAATTTCAAGTTACGGTTTGACTACGATTCATGTTCTGTGCGAACACATGCTCCTTGGTTTCTATGCTCATTGTACGTGGTTTATGTACAGGTATTAGGGTGAAACATTAGTCCTTGATGTTAGGTCTTATGGTTAAGGTATTTGCTAGTAAATACACAAATCCTAAATCTTATTAGTCATTAGTCCAACATATACATAATTAGGGTTTAATTAGGTTTGTGTCCAATACCACAATTCTCGACACGACGATACAATAATATCATGAAGAAGCGGAGGTCTTATGTGGTTACCTCTACGTGGCTGCTCGAACAGGGCCTACTCTCATCGAGGGGACGTACTCCGGCAGAAAGGCGGCTCCGGTTGGCGGCCAACAAGGTGCAGCGGCGGTGGTGGCAACTACAGCAGGCGCGGCAGCGGCAGCAATGGCAACAGCGGCTACGGGAGGGGTCGGGTTAGCGTGCGGCGGCTTGACGTGCGACGGGGGCGGCCGTATGGGGGGACATCGGGGTCGGTCAGTCGATAGGGCTGGAGGTGCTGGAAGCGGTCGGGGTCGGTCGACAGCGGATACGGGGGGGGGGGGGTCGGGTTAGCGTATAAGGTTGATGATGGTGAAGGAGGCGGTGGCTGGCCGGTCTGGGAGGGTGGCACCGACGCTGTCAGGCGGCGGTGGTGGCGGTGTCAGGGAGCTGAGTGGTCGGGGGTGGAGGCTCAGTTGCAAGAGGGAAGGAATTCGGCTAGGGTTAAGGGGTTTGTGATGGTTTATGTTTGGTTTAGGGTTTACATGAATAAGTTATGTATTTATATAGGGGATGAACTTTGGGGTTGGCCTCGGGGTTTGGGCCAGCCAGGGTTCATTGATATGGGGCTGGTCAGGTCCAGTTTGAGGTGCAAATAGCCATAAATTAATTAACTAGATTAATAATTAACTGCGCAAGGCAAAGTTAATGAATATTGCGTAGCTAAGGTTACACTATGGTCAGAGGGTACCTATAATTGTCTCACATAATTTCAATTAAATCCATTTATTCCTAGTCTCTAGTTTTAACAATAAAATAATCCTTAAATTGGTTGAGGGGGTTTACAATAATATTATGCTTGTACATTGATAATATTCTGCTGATAGGATCAGATGTTGATATAATCACTGAGACTGTCATACTTGAAAAGTAAGTTTGAAATAAAGGATATGGGTGAGGCAAATTTGATTCTTGGCCTTAAGATGATTCGTTTGATTGAGGGTATAGCTATTTCTCAATCTCACTATGTTAAGAAGATAATTCAAAAATTCAGTTATAAAGATTGTATAATCGCATAGACACCATATGATCCTTCAGTAGCTCTTTTCAAGAATGAGAGTGGTTTTTCAGTGTCTCAGTTGACATATTCTCAAATTATTGGGAGCTTGCATTATTTGGCAAATAGCACGAGATCGGATATTTTATTTTGTCTCAAAACTGGCCATATATACAAGTTGTCCCAATAAAACTCATTGGTAAGCTTTGGATATAGTACTTCGGTATCTTAAGGGCATAACGTCACTGGCTATAAACTATGGCATATTCCTTGAGGTTCTCGAGGGATATAGTGATGCTAGCTGGATAATCTAGTAGAAATGGATGTACAGGGTATATATTTACCTTAGGTAGGGGTGTTGTCTCCTGGAAGTCTGTCAAATAGACTCTTCTGACTCAGTCTACAATAGACTCTTCTGACTCAGTCTACTTTTGAGGCTAAGTTATATGCATTGGATACGACTGAAATAGAGGCTGAGTGGTTGTATGGGTTGTTGGTACAACTACCCATTGTAAGCAAACATATACCTCTAATTATTGTACATTGTGATAGTCAAACCAAAATTACAAAATAAGAAGCCGTAAGTTCAAGCAAAAGACAAAGAGATACATCCAAGTTAGACTGGGTCTATAAGGAAATTAGTGTCAGATAAGGTGATGGCTGTTGACTTTGTTAATTCAGACGACAACGTAGCCGATCCTTTGACTAAAGGACTTAATCTATCATTGGTCCAAAAATCCAGGCTGGAGATGGGACTGAAAACCCATCAATGATACATCTGCAGCGGCAACCCAACCTACCAAAAGGAGATCACATAAGAAAGGTTCAATATGGTATAAACAAGCTGTTGAATGTGTCAGAGTGCACCTAAATTAGATTGATAGTGTGTATTTGGAGTTTGTCCTTGGCATACTTGGCATACCTGGAAGGTGTTGATAACTGCTAGTAGAGTAAGATTTCTAACTCTAAATGGGGTCGAGTTTTCTAAATGAGATACGAGCAGTGCATCCTTGAAGATGCCCAACTAAGTGAGAACTGTCATTTGGCCACGACTAGAGGAAAAGGGTTATTGCTTGAAGACACTTATGAAATAGGATCAGGACACATGGCCGTAATGTGTCAACCCTAAAGATCAGTACATAACCTATAGCTCGTTGTTATCGATATATGCCATCACACAATAACATAAATTCAAGGCTTAGTTCAATTTACTCCAGTGGTGGCAGAGTCGGATAACTTAGGTAGTAGTTTAAACTGGAAGGTACTATTACTGAAAGTAATGCTATAATAATGCTTATAATTTTATCTAAGGATTTATGGGGGATTATTGTAATTGACAATTTTATTTGCTTAATTACTAGAAATGAGAGAGTATATTTATCTTAGAATGGATACAAATTAGGTAAAAATCCTTAGATAAATGTTGTGTTATCAAAGTTGTTCAATATGCATTTAAATGCTGACAACTTCATTGCAATTTGAATTTCGAAATTCAAATCCATTTAATATGCTTTTAAATGCTGACATCTTCATTGTAATTTGAATTTTGGAATTTAAAAACATTTAATATGCATTTAAATGGAAACACCTGGCCATTAACTTTGCAATCAAATCTTTCCAAAGTAGCTTTGCATAGTAATATTCTTATTCAAATTTTGATTTCATGTATCAAAATGCATGGCTGGCTTCATTGGAAAACGTAAGGTTTAATGGGTGCTTTTATGGATGGTATTTATGGCCATCCATGGCTAGTATTGATGATCAAAATTCTTGCACTATAAAATAGTGCAAAATGTCAACACAACAAAGACACACATTGGATAACTCTCTTTCATATCCTCTCTCCTTGATATATTCTTGTCTTGAGGTTTTGGTATTCTGAGCACTAGTCGAGGTGAATGTAATAGCAAGTGCAGCCATTCCGTCCAGAACCGTCTTATCCTGGGAGAAAGCAACGATGTACCCGTTGCACCGGTAAGTCGGAAGCAAGCAGCAGTATTGCTGTGTTCGGTTGATAGTATTGTTACGATACAGTACTATAAGATAAGATTTTATATCTTGTTTTCTCTTTATAAACTATATTGCTAACTGCAAACTTGTTTCGAAATTTCTAGTCCTTGTGGTTTAATGTTTTATGGTCTTATATTCTTATGCCTTTATATATATATAATTGTTAAAATATGTTTTTATTTAAAACAAATGCCCCATATTGCTCAATTGTTTTCTAAAAATTAGACTCCTATAAATATTTAATTTTGTGGAAAATCGTATACGATGAGAGTCATATATACGGCTTGGAGATAGATATTCCGTATCTTTCGAGATACGTCTTACAATATAGGATCAAAAAGTCAAAATAAGTTACTCGTTTTCAACCCATATAAAAAGAAAAGTGATTTCAGAACCTCTTTTACATTCATGTCATGATTCAAGGTACTGTAGAAGAACAAAATGCAAAATCTAACTCAATTTATCGTAATTGATTAGTTAATATTTTGGTTAACTGTATTCTAAAACCCGAACCCAAAAAAATTATTGGTTTACAAATTATCTATCGAGCTACAAAAAAGATTCAATAAAAGAGAGAAACAAATCCATTATTTGTTTCTCGTCAAACAATACGTGGAGTAACTCCCGATATAAAAGTAAGGACTTGTCTGTAAAGAGGAATATTAGGATTTACACTTTCAAGGATGAAAAGTGGATAGAAATTCATACACTTCTTGTCTTCCTAGTAGGGGACAAATGTGTTTGGTTATGATAAAAAAATAAGAAGTTAAAAATGAGAGAGTATATTATAATAATAATAATAAAATGTGATAACTAATTTTATAAATAAAGATGAATAGTAATTATTTTAACTAGTAACGTGCACGTGCATTACACCTGCATTAAAAAATTGTTAAAATAAATAAATATAAAATTATTATAAATATTGTTGTTTTTAAGTATCAAATTCAAGCAACCAAGAGAAACATCTCTCACCTTAACCACTTGAGTTAGAATTGTTTAGTTATAAATAAATAATATTAGGTAGTTAAATAATTAGTTATTTTTAAAAGAATAGTTAGTGGAGTATTTACAAACGGCTTAGAAAACTCAATTTTGAACCATTTTTAAGCCTCATTATAAGAGTAGAGATAGAGATTAATATTGATTATTTCCTAAGCTAACTAACTAATTATTATAATTATGTAATAAAATAAGTAAATTATCTCAAATAATAATTAAACTGAATAAATATATATATGACGCTCCAAAATATACCTATCAAGAAGGAAGCATGGACACATCAAAACTATGGAATTGTGTCAAACATGTATCAATGACTCAACAAATACGTATAAAACTTCGTGGACATACCAAAATATACATTATGTCAATCGTGTCCTTATTTATTGGGTCATTCCGTATTATTGTTCATGCAACATAAGTCCAAATCAACCATCAAACAAATAAATATGATTAATTACTAAATAATTGAATTAATTACTAAATAATTATGATTAATATATTAATTAATAATACTTACCTACTTTTTGGTCCACATCTAAGGTTTTAGAGATGATGTGGAGTGCATTAAAAAAATAGGGGACATGAACTGGTCTTATCAGAAATTATACTTTCCATCAAAAATGCAACAATTAACCAAAGACAAGATTTTGATATCCATTCTTCATTTCTAGCTGAAACACCACTTTTCAGACAAAAATTATGTTACCAAACAGTTCCTAAAAGCAAGACGTATAGACGGATTGACTCATCAAGTTCAAGTTCTAATTTAATTTACTTATTAACAGATTATGTACGATCAACATAGATAAACTGTTATCTCAAGACTTAAATTTTAAGCTGGACATCTTTAGGACCCATGTATTATCAGTTGGACCTTTATCTATCACCCTAATAGCACAATAATACCCTTGTCAACAAAATTAAACTCTTTTACATCAGCTCAAATTGCACATCTCACAAATTTATATTTGTCCAATTGGAATGACAAAATAAAGCTTATAAAAAAGCTTAATAAAAAGTGCAAAATAAAGTTGTGATTAGCTTAAATAAATTGAAATACACGACTTTAAGACTCTAGTTTTTCGACTTTATGGTCCTTAACAAGCTTCAAAGGAATGAAGCAGGATAAGAATTGAATTATGACTTAATAGGGCTCATGTCTCATTTTATGTTGCATTTATTTCACTCAACGTGTGCTATTACGATTCATGCATAGCTTATCTTGACTATCTACTTGATGAATGGAAAAAAAGACAACTTTTATAACTTATTTTTTGAATGAAGTCCTATGGGTTTGGTTTGTGAAAGGGAAAGAAAAATAAAATAAGATTATTTATTTGTCCTAAAAAAATTGTGTTTGAAAAATGTGAGAAATATAGTGCTAAATTTTTGTAATAAATATAAAAAATCTATGGGGGTGGTTGAGGGAAATTATTTTTCTCTTTTTTTTTAACTTTTGTGTGTGTGTTCATTTTCTTTGATATCCAAACACAACAAATGAACGACTTTTATTTTCCATTATCCTGATTATGCGAACCAAACATATCTTAAATAAGAGATTGACAAGGATTTCATGGTGTGGCTGGTGAATTATTTTGACTTGTTGTATTAAGTTAGTTATTAAGATTAGTAGTCATGGAGCTTCTTTTGAGCATAAATCTAAATTCAGCAATCACCAATGATATGAGAGTAAGTTTTCGTGTATCAAGCTAACCTCAAATTTTAATATTTGTTTAGAAGAAGATTTCTCTATTCTTGGTTTACTTATCTAAATATATTAGTTGAGTGCCACCACGTTTATAGTCTTCCTTTTTACGGTTATTTAGTTTTAGTTTCTTGTGAAAATTTATGTTTGGGTCTCCATATTATCCAAAAGAAAGTTTGGATCTCGTACTACTGTTGACTTGGTTGATCGTAAAAAAATGGAGATCTAACCATAAATTTTGAATATTATACGAGACCCTAAAACAAAACGAAAATATATGAGAGCTGTGTGATTTAGATTATTTAGTTTTGTATTTTGAAGATTATATGACTTGGATTGTTTTGGAATTAAGTCCGTCTCGAACCGGTTTGATAGTCGGTCGGAGCCTACAGGCCTGAGAGGCAAATCTAGTCCAAACTAGATATAAGAGTGGATCGAGCCACGGGACGTATTATACACCTTCACCTTGTCCAATGGTTAATTTGATGAAAATGGAATTTTTGCTTCTGCTTCGTACTAAGACAAATCATTAAAGTACTAATCTATGGGAGTTTGTATTAATGTTGAACACTAAGTTTATAAAAATGATACTGTTTTAATACATTATTCTTCTTATTTTTTTTCTTTTTTTATTCTGCATTTAGAAAACTTTGCTTCCTCCAAAAATTAGACTCATGAAGCCCAAGGTGACTCCAACCTTTTAGATCGATTTGGATTAGGCCAGAAATGACAGTCACATAAAGAAATCCATCCATTTAACCATTTACATGTTTATCTCTATCTCTACTATTGTAACGCAGCTTAAAAAGGACTCAAAATGAGCCATCTAAGCCGTATATATATCATCATTTAAATAAATTTAAAATAATAATAAGAAAATAACTACCTAAATACTCCACTAATTATTTAATAAATAGATAAACTTAACCCATCATTTAACTAGCTAATATGATGTATATTTATAACTAAAACTCTAAATCAAGTGGTTAAGGTGGGAGGTATTTACCTTGATTGCTTAAGTTCAATTTCTAGAAATGATATTTTTTATAATAATAAATTCATGTTTAATTTTTTACAATACTTTTTACGCACGTGCAATGCACATGCACATGCACATTACTAGTTCATATAAAGGTTCGATTCCACCTTTTGGAGGCGTTTGGATAATAGTTTTGTATTATTTTTAGGAATCCATTTTTTATTTTATTTTTTTACAATGGAAAATGAATTGAACATTCTCGTATCAATGGTCGGTTAGGTTGAAAATATATAGAAGCATGGAGGAAAAGCACGTGCACATGCACATTTTTTATTTTATTTTTACAACTGGCAAGTTTGGAATACTTTGAATAAGAAGCATGGAGAAAAAGTACTTTGGTCGCCTGGATATTGTGTCACATGGTCGTGGGCCGCATGGATGAGCGATTCTAGGCTATCATTTATGCATTAACTGGTAGATTTATTTTGATTTGGAGCGGATCTCATAAGATTTTGACCCGCCTCTTCACACGGATCCCAAGATGAAGGTTACGAATGTAAGGCCACCTCAATAACCCAACCGTCTATCTTAGGCGCTGACAGTTGGACGCGGGAACCGAGGGGACTGTCATTATCTCTTTGGCAGCATATAAATAGGAGTCTCGGGGAGAGAGAAGAACTTTTTTGCCTTGCTGAATTCTTCTCTCCCTTCATCTGCGATTCTTTTCCTGCTCTGATCACCTTCTCCGACCATCTGCCATGGCACCCAAGGCTTCATCCTCTCCTCCTGGAAGAAGATCGACAAGGGGAAGCGCCCGGCTTCCACCCCTATCACCAAGGAGGATTCTTTCTTTTTTTCTTGAGGACGTTTAGGCACCCATCCCAGGTAAAAAAAAATTGGGGGGGGGGTGAGAGTACAAACATCTGGACACTGTGCTTACGGTCTGCTTCATGATTAGAACATGTGTGGGCCCGTCCATATGACCATGACGCATATTTTATGCGAAGGTCTTACTTTGGCCGCATACACTGGTCTTGACTCGACCGCATGGAGGTCTTATTATGACTCGACCGCATGGAGGTCCTTTTATGACTCGACCGCATGAAAGTCATGTTCGTGACTCAGCCACATGTATTATATGCATCCCTTTATGTGCTCAGGTTTATTTCTGGTGCGCATGCCATCCCGAGGGCTCTAACCGTCTTCTTATTTCTGGTTTTACAGTAACTTTACCAGTGGTACCATAATGGGAGGTGCTTGTGTGTCGTTCTCAGGCCAAACTGGGTGTAAGGTTCGACCATATAGTGGCAAATACCCAGGTCCAGATAAACAAGGGTCAATTTGAGACAAAAATAAAGTTAATAACGGACCAGCCTTCGTTCTTTCTGCTTAGCAAGTTGAACTCTGGGCCGATTGAGGGTTCGAAGGACGTTTCTTATTTGTAGCCCATCTTCCTATTTGGGGATGCTCTTACCATCTCGGATCCTAAGGTAGTGAAGAAGAAGGAGAACTAAAATATCTCCTTTGGCGGAATGAAGATATATATACCTAAGATGGAGCGCCACTTGCCTTTGTCGGCCTTCAACATGGTGTCATTCCCAATGAAGATGTTGGGCAACCTGACCCCAGACCAAGAGGGAGCCCAAGTCGATCGCATTCGTTTTAACTCTAAACTGAAGAGAGAGACGGCGACTAATGAATCGTTTACTTATTCTCTTCGCAGGTTGGAACCTGGCACCTTCATGAGTGAGATGGGGCCGAATGTTCATATCTACGGAGTTGACACTTTTCTGAACCAGCTCGCAGACAAGGGGTCATATTCAAAGAGGAAAATATGCTTGCTCAACTGGGTGCATCATTCGTCTGCTTGGGTTAATTTGACCATGTGGGTGCTAGGGAAGTACGAACAGCCCCTGAAGGAGGCCAACCTCTACTACGCCATAAGGGGTTCCTGTTAAGGTTTAGAGAAGAACCCGAAGTTATTCGTAGCTTTCATCAAGATGTACAACTGTCGTACTGGGACCTTCTTTACTCCTGGTAGGGAGATGAGACTTGCCCTCCATGAGATGTACGATATTTTGCGATTGCCCTGGGGCAGCTAGCCGTATGAGGAGTACACGCCCGATAATAAGGAATTTGAGGAGTTGAAGAAACAACATCTGAGTTTTCTCTCAGTGTACCAGGAATTATTGTTCCATCATAGCACTTGCCAACAAATTTCCAAAAAGAATGACAGAAGCACAGAGGGGATGTTACCCCATACCAAGGCCTGGATCCATTACCTCTTCGATATTGAAGCTTTGGGTCGAGTCATCGTTCGGAGCCCTCAAATCTCGAGTAGTGTCGATGACCTAGTACGCGGTACTAAGAGAACGACCGCATCTAGTGAGGGGTTTAGTAGCTCCGATGATACCTTCAGCTATTTTTACCAAGACACCCAGCCACTGTTTGATAAAGTTGTGCTGGCTTGATTCTTGATGATATGGCTGTGAACTTGTGTAGTCTCGGGGGGCTCCGGGTCGATCGAGAGGGCTAGCCACAATCTCATCCTCCCAGCTGTGAAATTAGTTTTTGGCCATCATCTAACTTTACTCCCTACGATGGTCTACAATATCTATCGCGGGCTCCGTATTTTTACGAGCAAAGTGATGGCCCATGGCAGCCCTGGGGATTTCAACCGGGTTGGGATGCCTTACCATTATCTAATGGATTGGCTGTTAATGCACTACCCATCTTTGATGCATCCTGGAGTTGAGGGAACGATGAAAGAGGCTGGTACTTTTATTCACCAGTATGGTGGGATGCCCTGGGTTCATACTGAGGTTCCTGCCTGTCGGTATGCACTCACCTGTGTAGCAGACTATTCCTTCTTTGTCTCGGTCCTGAAGTTTATAGAGGACGAGATGAATAGGGTTCAGTATGATGGTAGTGTCGATCGTCATATTTTGTCTTCGAGGCTCTTTTGCTGGTTACTTTCTATCCGACCTTCCTATTTGGTGTACCATTACCAGAACCTCGTCTTCTTGGAACCTTAACTACCTAGTAGGTTTGCTTGTCAGTTTGGATATAGCCAGCTCTTGTTGAGCAATCCAAGCCCATGTCTTGGTTTTGAAGGTAGCATTCTTGATGGATCCCGAGCCTAAGGATTATTTCTTTGACACTAATACTCAGGTCCGGTTTACCCTATCCAATGCTAAAGTTCTTGCTCATATCCTCCATGTAGCAGCTCCCTTTTATGTAGCCGTGAATGCGCCTCCACCTGGCTTTGACCGGGATAATAGATTCATCGTGGGTACTAAGTTAAAATCCTGATGCAGGGAGTCCAAGAAAGGTCGGGAAAAGGCAAGGGAAGGCTGTGCTTGTCAATTCTGACTTAACGATGGAGGAAGAGAATGCTTCTTATAACCCCTCATCTCCAGTGAACTCTCTAATGAAGCGCAAGGCCTCCCCGATACGGATCCCTTCTTCCAAAAAGAGAAGACAGGAACCATCGGCGGTTACGAGGCCGCGTTATAGAAAGCGGGTTGCTGTTAAGGCCCCTGTGCCGGCTGGGGACGAAGAAGAAGGAACATAAGAAGAGGAGGAGGAGGTAGGACCCCTGGCGCTGGTAGCTTCTGACCCAGTGCTTATTACAGAAACTGAGGTGGTATTCGCGCGACCTCTTAGTTTAATTCTTCCCGGTCCCCTCGATAAATATCTTTCTTCTGGTCTGTTTGTAAACTTGCAGACACAGGCGGAGAGGGACCGACCCTGACGATCTACTCCTTTGTCCGAGGCCGAGACCGCGATCGCCTGTTCCCGAGGGCTCTGGTGGTTATGTCCTGGGGGAGTTGCTGGTAGAACCGGCCACCTCCCCCATATTTGTGGATAATTTGGATGACCCGGAGGAAGTTTCGACTGCACTGGACGAGCGTTACGTCTCGTTGTCTTCTTCGGGTGTCACGCCCCAGTCCCAAAATACACGGGACCAGACCACGTGACAATGGCTAGCTAATACGACTTCAAAGGATTTTTCCAATTTAATGGACCCAACGAAGTGTACTACGCTGTCCTAAAATACTATCAAGTCCAATATGCTATCATACAGCAGATAAATGTCTAATCTCATCCACATAATACAAATAAGAAGTGATAAAATAAATACTAAAAATAAGTGTGGAATCTGAATGTCATAAATACAATCCAAATAAGTCTGATGGGGACAACCCACTGAAATACAGCAATGAAATAAAAGTACAGGAAGAAGTAAGATAACTAGACTAGAGCATCAACTAGATAGATAAAGATGCTCTAACCCAAGGTAGCAGCATACCCTAAATCATGAAAACTCCTCTGGAAATGCCTCAAAGTCCTCAGCCATGAATCCTGTCTCTACTCCTGCTCCGTAGATGGTCGGGTACAAGTGCTCATCCGGATCTGGAACGGAACCAGGTCCTCAGAGGGACGTAATAAGATACAAAAATTCATGTCATAAAGTAAATACTGTGTAAACTCGAGGGTGATCTAACCAGCTAAGTAAAATACACTTGAAGACAACCTTAGTATGTATGGGTAGGTAAAAGGTATAAAGCGTAGTGTCAAGCCAGAGGCTAAGTACCTGGCATTAGCTATAAACTGGATGCCAGGAGTATATGTTGACTACATTACCGATCATGATAGCGAGCAGCTAGTAACCTCTGCCAGTTGTATCGACAAGCATATACGCCCATAATCGGGTAGCACTGAGCCCATAACCGGGTAAGACATAGCCCATAACCGGATAACACGGAGGCTTACGACCCCATAGTTTACTCTGAAACTACGGTAGACAAATGTCTGTCCCATACGTCTACTAATTGTCTTCTTCGCCCAATGCCAATGAACAAGTCACGAATACGACGTGGACATCTTGTACTATAATACAAGTCACTAAAGAAATATATAACTAAGCTAAATATTGTCACACGTGCTACTCATACCGATGGCCAGTCAAGCATGAAGCACGCGTCCCTATATAAACTCACTCTGTGACGTGTAATGATACGTGTCAAGGCCTAGGGAGTCAATGATAACTCTATAACTTTAGGTGCGTCCACTAGACACTAGGTCAGACACAAGTCCTAACATCAACGCCTTCGTTGACTACACCCGAGTCTTTCTCGAACGTGCACAGTTATATAATATTAAAACAAATAAATATACAACTAAAATAATATCTAAATTTAAACAGTACAATAAGGCAAGGTATACTTGCCTGAAACTCTGGTGTGCACAAGCAAGGATCCGGAACCTGCAGCCAAGGTAGAATCGTCTTGGATGCCTAAGAATAAATAATAATAAATATAAATCACTATATTACACTATTCTAATCATGTACACAAGTACAACTTACATAACATCATGAGTTACGCGGATACTAAACCAAATAAGCGTTCTAATTAAATACGTTGGCTAAGGTTGACTAGTCAAGGATCAATGGAAGTAGGGGTACACTTAGTCTACTAGTCCCATAACATTTACAAGTTATCCTATGGTATAATTTCTCACATGTTACACTCATGATCGCAGCTATGATTCGTGTAGGTGCTAAGTTGCACCTTTAACACATGGGTACCAGGTATTTTACTCACTAAGATTTCCGAGATGAGTTCGATATTGGTAACCCTCTAGGTCTCCATGTACGGGTACGTCATGTCCTCAGATACCGTGCACAACGAGACAATTAACTACCAAAATATGTTACAATTCTAAATAACGTATAACCTAATCCATGTCCTAGTTAACATGTTAGAGTGTACAAAAGACAGTGTTAGTCTAACACCTAGGGTCAACACAAGTAAATACCATACTAAATAACCAAATTATATGAAGTATTACTAATACTAACCACTATGCACATATAAACCCGCACATATAAATATTAGGTATTAGGGTTCACCAATTTACATAGATCCATGCAACTATAATAACATCAAGAAAGAGGAGTAACGATGCAAACCTAGGTGTGCTCGACTAGGTGGAGGAGTGATGCTCGTCCGATGCTCTAGGGTGGGTGGCCTCCGACGGTGTACAGTAGCAACAACAACTATAGTGGCAGCAGCTTACAGCGGTAGCGGCTTGGTGGCGGTGGCAGGTTTCTAGTGGTTTGCTGGTTGGTCGTTGGGATGATGGCTGGGGTGGTCGAGGGGACTGTGGTGGTGGCGAGGGGACCGTGGTGGTGGTGATGAGGTGATAGTGGTGGTGGATAGTCGGGATGGTGAGGGTGGCGGAATGGTGATGATGGTCAAGATGATTATGGTTTGATGGTGATGGTGTTGATATCGGGGGTGGCGGTGTTGGCGGTAATGACCGAAGGAGATCGAGGGGACTGCGGTGGTGGCTGGTTGCTCGAAGGAGGAGGGTGGTCGGGTGATGGTGAGGGGATGATGGCGGCTAAGGTGGTGGTGGTTACGGTGGCGGTGTTGATGGTGGTTTAAGGTAGAGAGGGAAGTCGGGGAAGGAAGAGCAAGGTGGAGGCGGTCGTGGTCGCTGGGGTGGTCGGGAAGAGGAAGGTACGAGATGGTGATGGTGATGATGGTGGAGAGGCTGATGGTGGCAGTAGTGGTGACGATGGTGGCGGTGGTTGGTTGTTGTCGTATTGGCGGTGGTTGCTAAGGTGGTGGCGGGGTGATGATGATGGTGGTGGAGATGTTGGTCGGGGGAGGAGAATAAGTAGGGAAGAAGAAGAGGTCGGGGAAGAAGAAGAGGGGGGTTAGCTGCTCCTGGTCATGGACGGTGGTGATGTCGGCGGCGGGGTGGTGGCTGCCCAGAGGAGGAAGTGGCCAGGGAAGAAGAGGAATAGAGGTAGTTTAGGGTTTCATTTTTGTAATGAGAAAAAAGTGGCTGTTGATGAAAAATAGAGGAGGAAGAGAAGTGTTTATGTAGGAGAGAGAAGAGGGGTAGGATTAGGGCCGGCCATGTGCTTCCTAGGGATGGGGGAGGCTACATAAAGAAATAAAGGGTGGAGATGGTGTTGGTTTTGAATGAAGGGTGGAGATCAGGTAGGGGAAAAGTTGGTGTGTAGTACACTCTAAATGGAGGGAAAAATCCATGTGACCGGTCAAAGAAATGAAAGAGGGTTTCTTCATGGCTTGGCTCCAATGGAAAGTGGACACCTCATTGCCTTTTTGCACAAAAGTTCTTAACAATTAGAAAATTGCAGAAATAATAGGGTCTGGGATTGGATGAGAAAAAATACCATATTTGGTGTGATGTAGTAGGTTAGAAGGGTGTGTGGTGTTTAGTATGAACCTTGAGGGTGTGAATGGGGGTTTGGGTTGGTGTTGGGTCTAGTTTTGGGTTAGGTTGGGTTCTTACACCAATTTAATTAAAATTAGTGTAAGTGGTGCTCTTTAATTAATTAGAAATGCATAGGGTTAAAATTGGATGGGACACAAGTATCAGGGATGTAGTAGACTCAGAATAAAATATTGTCAATAATTGGGTTGTACAAAATGGGTCGAGGTTGTGTCTCCAATTTCGATTGGAACGGACAAGGATGCAAAGTTGGATTTATTAGGATTTAAGAATGGACGTTTGTAACGAATATTATGCGACTAAAATAAAGCACAAGAGAGAGTATTTATGAGTTACACAAAGGTCAGAATGGAAGGCTAACGCGTCTAAGAAAAGTGTGTAAAATTTGTTTGGAAGCAAATGCTAGTATAGCGCTCCAAATATTGAAGCAACGGTAAGGTGCACAAAGTGATACGAATATTGTGTCCATTAATCTAAAATACTATGTTCTAATTCTAAGTGGCTCCAAACTAACCCTAGTCTCTCTATTTAAGCCAGGTAGACCTAAATTTGGTCGAGGGGGTTTACACCGGGTATGTTATTTTGCTACTTTTCTAGAGCATAGATTTTTTGGCTTCAGTTTTTTATTCTCCGGGTGACCTTGCTCACGCGTTATTTTGGTTTAACTAGCCTTTCTCCATCATTCAATATATTTAACATGGCCTGGGAATAGAATATAGCAGAAGAGGTGGAAGAGGGTCTTGTCAGGGCAAGACCGGGGTCAGTCCCATCTCCCCCTGGGGTTGGTGATTCTTCTGATGAAGCTACCGCGGGGGTAGGACCCGCTTCTGATGTCGGTCCCCCAGGAGTGGCTGCTATCGAGGAAGGCGAGAAGGAGGAAAGAACTTAGCCTCTTTCTCACTCTCCTACTACTGGGGGCCGCTTCGAGGGGCCTCCCATTGAAGCCATTGTAGAGAAGGTTTCTACCGTCACATAACTGCCTGGTGCGGCGATCACTTTATCACCTCCCCGGGCCAACGCTAGAAGACATGATGTGGGTACCTCTTTAACTGAGGGATCTGTGGGGCGAAGCTCGCTAGTTTACCTGGCGTCCAGGCACTGCTTTCAATGGGGCAGAGTTTGGCCGATGCGAACATAGCTTATCGTTTAGCAACTGTGGCTCCCCCACCTGATTTGTCAAGTGTTGTACCCTCAGCTTCACAGGCTGCCCAGATTGTCTCGTTGCCTATAATCACTTTAGTTTTGGCTCCACTGACACCTTTCACGAAAGTTACGATAAAAGCTACTTCCAGGGTTATCCTTCAGGGCTTCTACCTATTATTGAAGCAAGGAGTTCAAAATGTACTAGAACGAGGGATGTAGTTTGTTTGGGCTAAGCCTGGCGCCCTAGACCAGATACAAATTCTGAAGACCCTTTCTAGTTCTGAGCAGACGGATGACCTACTGCTTTAGAAGTTAATTGAGGTTGAACAACGCTTGAACGAGTTGCAGCAGGTGCACCAGGTTGACATTACAGCGATGACGGCCACCGAATATGACCGTCTCCTGGACTCCGTGGAACAAGTGAAGGCTGCATATAGGAAGACCAAGGCGGGACTTGAGCAAGAACTCAAGAAGAAGGACCTCCTAGGTATTGAGTTGGACACAGACGACGTGGCCTACTTCGCTCGAGAAGATAGATTTTCTTATACCATTATCGAGATTCAGAAGAAAATTGTACAACACCAGACTAACCTCCAGACCCTAGAGGGGCATGTCCGTAAGTCCCGCCAAGAATTGGAGACCATCCGTGCACAGTCTCTTGATGTAGCCCAGTCTTCTGTTGTCCTTGAAGAGACTCTAAAAAGAATGGAGGAGACGCACCAAGCTTATGCTTACCTTGATAACCCTGCTGCTGTAGCTCAGGAGGCCGAGCGTCGGGTCAAAGCTAAGATTGATGCTAGGGTTGCCCGTCTCCAAGGGCAATTTGAAGAGTTGTCCACTGATCAGTAGCATCTGTGGTTTGTTTCTTCTTTCTCTTCCCTTTTTTTTTTTGATTGAGGCCTTAGTAGCCCTTTATTGTAATTCACTTTTAGTTTATTTTATACAAAAGAAATAAAAAGCTTTTCTTTTTATTGGGTTCATTTGTGAGTACTTTGGATATTGCACTAGAGATTATATGGACGTAGTATAATATCGTAGTTTTTGAGGACATCTCGCTAGGGGGTCTTTGGTGGACCTATTAGTTATTGTGTAGCTGGGTGTAAGTAATAGATTCTAAGTGCAAGTAATAGATTTTGTTGACCCATTACTTCTTGCGCACCTAAGTGCAAGTAATAAATTTTGAACAAGCTCTACCAGAGGTGATATGTACGTGACAGGTTTTATGGACTTAGCACCGTGGGCATACTTTGGTAAGTATGGGTGATAAGTGGAGATGACAACCATTATCAGAGGTAATATAGACATAATGATCGATAGCCAAGACCCGAGAGATTTTCTCAGAGGTAATATGGACATGGCAAACTCAGCCGAAAAAAAATGTTAGGACGGTAGTTCAGAGATAATATGGACATAAACTAGCGTTTGGGAAATCTTTCGATGATTGGTTTGCTGAGTGTGGTCTATCCGAGAATGAAGATAGACCTGAGGATTGCTACGCTGGGGAGACTAGAGTCTAACAAGACTTATTTTCGGGTGGTCCTAGCAGGAGTGTGCTGGTAGACCTGAGGACGGCTCCGATGGAAAGACTTTTGAGGGTCCATCATATGTTGCGTATCCAGGACTCCTAGATACGGATAATAGCTTTTATATAAATTTGTAAAGAAGGGAAAATATTGCACATAGGCACTCGCCGGAGTTGAAGAACCAAGAGTGTAAAGACTGTGCATCTTGATTGCCTAGCTGGGGATAAGGGGAGTACAAGTTTAGCTTGGATATATTACTTTTTTAGGAACTTGCCATCGATAGGCATCATGAGCAAGTCATCGTTAGATTTTGTGAGCCGATAGGCGCCATTGGAGAATACCGATTCTACGATGAATGGGATCTCCCATTTTGGCTAGAATTTGCCGATCGTTTTGTGGGTCATGACCATCATTTTTCTCACAGTCAATACAAGATCACCCACTTGGAAAGTTCTATCCTTGACCCGTTTATTGAAGGCTCCTGAGAGACGCGGTTGATATAGCTCGATGCTTTCTTGAGCTAGGAGGCATTCTTCGTCGAGTGCTTCCAACTCCTGTAGCCGTCGGCAGTAATTATCGTCCATGGTTAGCTGGTTGGAGAGAGCCATTCGGAGTAAATGGATTTAGATCTTGAGCGGAAGGACCGCTTCGCTCTCGTACACCAAAGAGAAATGCGTATTGCCGGTAGTTGTCCGGACCGTTGTACGGTAGGCCCAGAGATATCACCCAGCTTCTCATTCCAGTCGCGTTTATTGAAAGACACGAACTTCTTGAGAAGTTTAACGATAGTTTTGGTGAAAGCCTCAGCCAAACTATTTTGTTGTTGGGTTATAGGCAGTCAAAGCCACGTTTTGGATTCAATTTTTGTCACAAAACTAGTAGAAGGCATGACTTGCAAACTGTGGACCATTATCGTTGACTATCCTTCGTGGCAAGCCAAAGTATTATATGACATGATGCTTGATGAAGGTAATCACATTCGATGTTTTTACTTCAGCGAGTGGAATAACTTTTGCCTATTTAGAGAAGTAATCAATTATAGCCAGGATGAACCAATGTCTTTTATGAACCGATATTTTTTAGAAGAAGGTGGACTGATTGGCCCGATAATATCCATCCCCTACGATTCAAACGGCTAGGAGGCGACCGTTGGGTATAGGAATTCTGGAGGCTGGATGAAGTCTGTGTGGATTTGGCATGTCAGGCATTTTCTCGCATAATCAATGGCCTCCGCTACCATCGTCGACCAGTAATAACCCATTCTTCGAAGACGGTCTTGTAGTTTTGGGTCGGTTTGGTGATAGAGTGCCTACTTCGCTTTGGTATTTGATAGACATCATAGCAGAAGGTCATCGTAGAAACTATGATACAATATTTTGGTGGCTGTATTGTAATAGAACCGTAGAAAACATCTTCTGATCGAAGTAGCTTCCTTTGGGTTCTCCGAAAGAATTTTATAGACCACATAGTCGATGAATGGAAGCCTCCAGTCCTGGATATCAGTATCTACATCCTCCGCATAGCTCAAACACAGGCCAAGCTTATTTTTTGGGCAGACCTGCTCTTGATCGATTATCGTAATTAGCTGATGGGTGTTGTCTGGAACTGCCAATGGGACAGCGAGGCCGGCCAGTGCGTCAGTCTCGATATTTTGTAGCCGAGGGATGTGCTTAATGAAAAATCTCTCAAAAGTTGAGATGATGCCAAGCGCAGCTTGGTGGTAAGGAATTAGGTCTTCGTGTCAAACTTTGTACTCACCCCGGACCTGACTGATTATTAATTTGGAGTCACCGTAGGCTTCCAGATACTCTTCTCCTACTTGTTTGGCAAGTTGGATCCCAATAACCAAGGCGTTGTACTCTGCTACATTGTTGAAACATGGCTTAGTGAGGAAGTAGGGGCAGTTGATAACCAGATCATATAGAGAGATCAACACTATCCCGACTCAAGCAACGATGTTGCATTTGGACCCTGTTCTCGAAGCACCATCGAAGAACATTTTCTAAATGGCTTCTGCATTCGTCACGGTGTTGGAGTATGTGACTTCGTCGGGGATCTCGTCGTAGAGTTTCAAAGTTTCTGGCACCGGATAGGCGGCCAGGAAATCAGCTAATGCTTGTCCTTTGATAGCTTTTTACAGAATAAATGCCATATCGTATGGTAATAACAGTATTGCCGAAGTAGCCAGGCAGGAGTTGAATTCCCCAGGTTTGGTCATGAGGACCTTGAGGGGGTTGACCCGAGAGATCACATGGATCATTTTCCCTGCCACATAGTGTCAGATCTTCTGAATAACAAAGAATAGAGCAAGGCATTCCTTCTCGACGGGCGTGTACCTATGCTCCGCGTCCACCATCATCTGGCTAAGATAATAGATAGCCTTCTCATGGACTGCATCACTATTCTGGGCTAATAGAGCATCGAAAGAGTGATCCATCGCACGTACATAAAGCAGGAAATGCTTCCCCATGATCGGGGCTACCAGCACAGCAAGGCTAGATAGGTTTAGATAGGTATTCCTTGATGTCGTCAAACGCGCGTTGACACTCCTTATTCCAGACAAAGGAGACACCATTCTTTGTGAGCTAGGTGAACGACCGACAATGCCCAAAAAGGTTTGATATGAACCTTCTGATGTATGCAAGCCTTCCTTGAAGGCCACGGAGTTCCCGGAGGTTCTTTGGCGGATTTATCTTAATGATTGCTTTAGTTTAGCCGGGGTCTATGTGAATACCCCAGAAAGTGATGATAAAACCCAGGAATTTATCGCTGGAGATTCTCAGGAAGAATTTTGTAGGATTTATCTTGAGACTCTATGCACGCATGAGGTCGAACAAAGTCTTTAAGTCCTTATGGTAATCATCTTTGGAGCAATTCTTGGCGTAGATGCCCACGAAGATGGTGCTCATAGCTCGCTGGTATATAGCACCCATATTTTTAGACCGAAGGGCATGATCGCATAGCAGTATACTCCTATCGGCGTTCGGAATGATGTATGCTTCTGATCTTCAGAAGATATCTTGATTTGATTATAGCCTGAGAATTCGTCCATGAAGGACATGCGCTCGAAGCCACATGTGATGTCAATCATTATGTCTATGATTGGAAGAGAGAATTCTTCCTTAGGACCGGCCACGTTTAGATCACGAAAGTCAATACAGATCTGGATCTTTCTGTTCTTTTTGACGACGGGCACGATGTTGGCTACCCAATATGGATGTTGTTCTTCACGGAGGAAGCCACTAGCTATCAGTTTGTTGACTTCAGCTTCGAAGGCGTTCATAATATTCGGCCGGAACCACCATTGCTGCAGTTTGACAGGCTTAACGTTCGGCAATATGTTGAGCTTGTGGACCATAATTTGGGGTCCAGTCCCGGCATATTTTTGTAGCTCCAGGCAAAGATATCAATGTATCCCCTGACGAGCTGTAGCAGGAATTTAAGATCCTCATCTGTCAGACTCTTGCTGATAAAGATAGGTTTAGGAGAGGATTCGTCACCTAGATTGACTTGTATGACTTCATCCTCGGTAAGAGATTTTCGTTGTTCGAACCACATCTCTCATTATGTGTCTAGGCGGTGGGACCATGGTTCTACTTCAAAGAGTTCCGGTGGATTCTCTATTAGCCCATTGGTCATTGTCAAATCGATTTTGATAATCGATTAAACTTGGACTCGATATAAGGGCAACTCGGACGGACTATAATAAACAGTGCTGCTACCGTTCATGATCTGCTCAGTCATTGCGTCTGTATTTATCTTCCATTCTCAAATGTATCTTTTTATATTTTATTGAGTCTAGAAAATATGTAAATTGCGTCGTACTGGCAAATAGGCTTGACCAAAAATATTTTCAAAATTCCCAGTTTTATTTAAAATAAGCCTGATTTTAAAACATGTCACGACCCGCACCCAAAAAATCGGGCATGAGTCATGGGTACGTCTAGCCTATGCTGCAGCATCGACGGTAGAATGCTGTCTATGTCTACTATCTAGCTAACCATCTCAAACAATCAATATATATACCTGTCAAGATCTCAACTCCAAACGGAGGAGCAATATGATAAAGATAATCACAAGTACTCAATCACGAATCTAAGCACGATAAGATAACAAAGAAGACTAACAACTACTAATTCTAAACAACTGCTACTAAAATAACAACAACAACAACAATAATAACAATAATACAATAATATCCAGAATTATATGCAATACAAGATCTCAATCCAAAATCGGGGATAAATCCGATACCAAAAGCTAATAAAAACAACAACTGAGGCCCTAGTGATCCCGACTACCAACCCGGAAATCACTCCTAAACTAGGGGGTCCCTGTCTGCACCATCGACAGGCTGAGGTCCATAAAATGTCGGACACCAATCCTCCGGATCCTCTGCAAAATATATCCAGTCAGAATTGGAGCAAGTACACCTCTAACAGCAGTTCCAGTTAAATGATAAAAACTATAAAGCAGTTGTAGCAAGTAGCAAGTAGAATAAAATAAAGTATGAACAAGAAATATATACATAGCACTGGTGTATAAAGGTAGAGATGCATGAATATCAGAAGCAAGATAGTAATGACGGCAAGATACAAGAAATCTAAACTAAGATCAAGTATGTGCACAAGAACGTGTAGTGAGTCCAGCAAGAGTAAATATAATGAGTCAAGTCCAGAAATATATAAGTGAGACCAGTCAAGAAATACAAGAGAGTCCAGACTAGAAAGAATGAACTCGTGTCTTTGAAATACCTGTTTCGACATGTAAACGGCTAGGGGTAAGTACGTCTCACCGCACACTGGGTGTGCGGCTGCTATCGTTCCAGATTAGACAAGAGGGGGTGATTCCAGTAATTCCAGTTGGGAATAATTACATGTCTACTCGAGTATTTCTCCGTCCCAACTAGTACAAGTGAATCCAAGACCCGACACGTAAATAAAGTATGAGTCCAGCCAAAAACATGAGTGATGTCTGTAGTGAGTCACGATGTGATGCCAGTAGGTGATTCCAAAATAGAGGCCAGAAATATGAAATATATGTATCGCAAGTAAATGAATCCAGAAATACCAGTCCGTGTCGTGCCAGAAAAATCAGAGAATATTATACTAGAAGCTGAATCATAATAATCATCAGATAATGAAAACTATCAGAGAATGTACTCGCCTGAAGTCCTGAGCAACTGGCCATCCGAATTGGCGTCGCAAGGATCTATTACGAAAAGTAAGGTTAAACATGGTTCTAAAGAGTTAAACATATATAAAATAACTAAAGACAAGCTTCTAGGGTCGTTCTAGGTCAAACGGGTCAAATCGGTAAAATCGGGGTCAAAAAGTCAACAATAGGTCCAAAAAGTCAACTCTAGGTCAAATGTTGACTTTGGCAGTCAACCGGATCAACTACGGTCAACTCTAGGTCAAACTAGGGTGTCTCTAAAATTTTAGGTCAAAACTAGGTCATTAAGCTAATAAACCCTCAAACTCGCCTTCTTGAGATACCGGGATACCCTCGGTATCTGATACCTCAACCTATGCTATATGCCCCGTCTATACCCTCTATAATATATACTAGCACGTATATATATATATATATATATATATATATATATATATATATATATATATATATATATATATATATATAAAGCATCTCTAACCTCATTCCTAGGCTAAAACTCAATACCTTGCCCCGATGCTCAATACCTTAAGTATCTCAAAGTATTGAGATACTCAAGCCTTATCCCTCACTAACACTAGTTAACTAACTATCTATCTATATATATACTTATATATATACTACTATATATAATATATATATATATATATATATATATATATATATATATATATATATATATATATATATATATATATATATATATATATATATAACCTAGTGTATAGGTAAACACCTCAATACCTTACCCCTATACCTCAATACCTTGGTATCTCAATAATAAGTTAGAGGGTAAGGTATCTCAATACCTTGAGATACCAAGGTATTGAGGTATAGGGGTAAGGTATTGAGGTGTTTACCTATACACTAGGTTATATATATATATATATATATATATATATATATATATATATATATATATATATATATATATATATATATATATATAAAACTTATTATTAGGTTACCTCAATACCTTACCTCACTTGCATCAATACCTTGATACCCCTAATACCTCAATACCTTGGTATCTGAAGGTATTGAGATACCTAACTCACAACACTCTAACGCTAACTAACTAGCTAACTATCTATATAAATATATACACCTAGCTATATATCTAGGCAATTATATATATATATATATATATATATATATATATATATATATATATATATATATATATATATATATATATATATATATATATATATATAACACATATTCATATATACCTACATATCTCTATATATATATATCACACACAAATACACATTCATATCTATACATATATATATCTCTAACTATATATATATATATATATATATGTACTAATACCTACATATTTATATATACTTATCTATGTATCTATCTATATAAGTATATATATACATCTATATATATACATACATATATATATATAAAAGAAGGGGGAGGGGAACTAGCTGGAGCGTGCGCGCTGCAGCTGAAATGCGCTCAAGCTCACGCTGCTGCTGCTGCTGCCTGCAGCGGCGCTGCGTCGCTGCTGCGCTTAGCTATTGTTGTACGCAGCTGATGCTAGCTGCTGCCGCGGCGCTGCGCCGCTGCTGCGCTTAGCTATTGCTGCACGCAGCTGCTGCTGCTGCTGCTGCCGCTGCTGCACGCAGCTGCTGCTGCCGCGGCTAAGCGCTGCCGCGGCTAAGCACTGCTGCTGCGTTGTTGCAATGCTGCAGTTAGCTGCTGCTGCAAGCTGCTATCTACTACTAGTGCATCGCTACGCTCTGCTGCACCCTGCACTCTCATTTGTTGCTGCTGCCTGCTACATGCCTCTCTGCCTCCCTCTCTAGCATACTGACACGCACACTACGACACACAGATACACAAGCACACACACACACGCACACACACACTGATACATATATATATATACCCAAACATATATATATATATATATATATACACACACACACACAACCATATATATGTATACACACACACACACACACACACACACACACACACACACACACATATATATATATATATATATATATATATATATATATATATATATATATATATATATATATATATATATATATATATATATATATATATATATATACACACACACACACGCATACATATATACAAACACACATATATATATACACACACACACACTCATACATATAAACACACACACACACACACACACATATATATATATATATATATATATATATATATATATATATATATATATATATATATATACATATATACAAACATACACTTAAACACAACACACACAACCACACACAATACCCCGCCAACACACGTACAACCACCCAAACACCTATAAATACATATAAATATATAAAATATAACTCGAAAACTCTAGCACACACTCACTGAAGCTAAACCAACGTGCGCACAAGCCCGAAACCTAAAAACCAAGTCGAAATGGCCATTCGGTCATTTTGACGAACACGTGGAGTGCGGTTCACGAAACCTCGTGAAACGCACACCAAACCTACTCGAAATCGATCCAAAATTTACCCACGAGTTCTAATCGATGTTTAGAACCTAGAAAAAATGCTAACTCTCCGACTCTAGGTCCGTGGCAAAAACGCGCACACAAGTAGAATCCCACGACGAAAAACCCCCAAATCGTCTGAAATGCCCAAATCTCTGCGACACGATCTCACGTGTCCGAACAGGAACACTTACTTATCCTTAAGACACCCAAGCACGTCTACCTAGGTCCGTCTAACCTAGGGCAATACCAAAAATTGGGCCAATCTAAAATTTTATCCAAAATTGACACAAAATCTAATATCAAAGTCTCCAAACACATCCAAACAAGCTCCAACTTTCTCCCATGGGTAGCCCTAAGTATAGGAAGGTTCTAAACTATTAATTACACTATATTAGAGTAATCACAAGGGGAAAAATTAGGATTTATCTCTTGGGAGTTGGAATCCCAAGCTAAAGTCTCCAAAAAGCTCCAAATTCACCACACCAAGCCTCCAAGCTTCCAACCCAAGCTCCAACACCAAATCTAAGCTCTACCCACCTAGGTTAGAGAAAATCAAAGGGTTAGGGTTTGTATTGATGGAAGAAATAGAAGAAGGAAGAGAAGAAATGGAGAAAACTTACTTGAAACTTGAAGTTGGAAGAAGGAAGAAGAAGAAAATAGAGAATGGAGTGAAGAAGAAGAAGAAGAAGAATTGGAATGAAAGAAATGAAGGGGGGGTGCTGGTTTTGATCAGCCAGGCATAGGAAATGGGTTAGGGTTGGGTTAAACAAAATGACTAAAATGTCCTCCAAATCAAGTCATCCTAATGGGGCTTGGGTTTGGGGTTCCAAATTCACTCAAATTAATCCCTAATCACTCCAACTAACTAATTAAAATATAAATAACTATTCTATGCCAATAAATAAGTCTGACAAGGGTGTTGGTTGGGTCTGACATGGGTCCACTAGGGTCTGACATGGGTTCACTAGGGTCTGACATGGGTCCAGGCTAGCCAAAACCATAAAATAACTAATAAAATAAATACAACCAACTAATTAAATATAAATACAAATATTTATGATAAATAAACAATTAACCAAATTAAAATAAAATAAAAATACCCTGCTCTGGAAATGGGGTAGAGACAAAACAAGCCAAAAACCTACATTTTTATTTGAACTCAAAAGCCAACTTGTTTAAAAAACTCAAAATCCAACTTCTGGTTTCTGACAACCAGAGTTCGGACAGAGTTTGGCCCAAACTCGGGCACCTGAACTAGTAAACACTAAAAACCAGGTCTGCCTACAGACTCGGATGCAACGGTCACTTTCCTGATTATAAGTAACCAAAATCTGACCAAACTCTACCCGAGTTCTGTCAGAACTCTGTCAACATAAATGCTATAAATAGATAAGCTTTTCACTATCCTAAATATCTCATTCACTCATCTCATCTTCTCTATCTGGTTTACTAGCCATTTAAAGCTTTCATTTTTAAATCCCAAGCCAGTTTACAACCTCTAGTCTAATTGCCAATGCGGTACGATTTAGAAGTTTCAAAGCATTGTAATCAAGAGGATTGATAGAAGTGAGACACTTCATAAATGAAGTCAGTTGAGCTTTTCGGATTAAAGCTCATATTTGTAAGAAGTCACAAGAACTTCGGATCAAAGCTTGTGTTCTATTCTAGTGGATTTCAAACTTAGAGCTAGAGTTCTCCAGACTGGAGACCAGTATAAATCTCGGTGTTTGCGTTTGAATTATCTTTCTACTTTATTGCTTTGATTAACTGTGATATAGCATAACTGTAATTTAGTTGTTAATTTTTATTTTTTTCCCCTCTAGAGTATATAATTTTACATATCAATCCTACAATTGGTATCAGAGTAGGTTAATTGACAGGTTAAATCTATTAGTTTTGTTTACTGTCACATATTGCTTATATACTCTCTAGAGATACTATTATATCACATGGCTAATATAAGAGAGGGCCAATCCACAAACAGACCTTTACTGTTTGATGGAACTAACTATATATACTGGAAAACACGTATGAGCTTTTACTTAAAATTACTTGGTTTTGACGTATGGACAAATGTTATTGAGGGTTACAGAAAACCTACCAAATTACTTGGTTTTGATGTATGGACAAATGTTATTGAGGGTTACAGAAAACCTACCATCATTTCTCCTCTTACTTCCAATATTGTTAACAAAGCTTATTATGACTACACGGAAGAAGAAAATAGTTTATCTAGTCTTGATTCAAAAGCAATTAATGCTCTTTACTTTGCTTTAGACAATAATGAACTTAATCGTATTTCTTCTTGTACAACCTCATATGAGATCTAAAAACTTCTTGAAGCTACTTATGATAACATGCATGAAGAAGCTAGCAATATAGAAGTAGAAGAAAATGTTAAGAGAAGCATATGGCACGAAATTGAGGCCAGCAACTCAGAAGATGATAGCTCTCAAGAAGCTGCAAATGTGTTCCTAATGGTATTTGATCAGGAACCACTAATCCTCTCTATGATGATTTCACATTCGATGAGCTAGGTGATGCCTTTAGTGACCTCTTAGAAGATCATAGAAAGTTGCTTGATAAATACAAGACATCTAAGACAGTACTCAAGGAATACAAACTTGAGATTGAAAGGCTAACCCTACTTCTTACAGATATTAGAGAATCTGAACCTTCTAGTAAGACTAATGAGTTAGCTTCTATCAAGTTACAATTACATGAAGCATCACACACTCTTGAAGAGAAAGACAAAACCATAGCTCAGCTGCAAGAAGATTTTCAAATTAAGAAAAAGAAGAGTATCAATGCGTTGATTATGAATGATGCCCTAACAACTGATTACAATAGATTATTTGACACTTCCAAAAAGTTAAAAATTATGTTAGAAAATAGCCGATGATGACTGCTTCCTCTCCTAACACTTCCCGCTTACCCAAAAGGAACGTTGTTCAACTAAATACTATCAAACCTATGTCCAAGAGGACAAATCCTCAAAGACATGCCTTCTACTACAAGTATCCTACCAAAATGCCTGGACCTACCAAACAAGCACAAAATACTACACCTAACACTAAACATGCTAGATGTTATTATTGTGGCACTATTGGTCACATTGCTCCTGCATGTAGAGTTAAGAAATTAGTTGCTTTGAATATTTGTGCATGGATACCTAAAACTAACTTTTCAGGACCCAACAAGAAATGGGTACCAAAAGGTTCATCTGCAAATTTTTTTGTAGGTGGAACATCCAACCCATTCTAGAAGAAAGTGGAGCCTCGACAGCGGTTGCTCACGGTACATGACCGGCGATGCATCTTTGTTTGCAACACTGTCGAAGAAGAAAAAAGGATACGTCTCCTTCGAAAACAACTTAAAAGGGTACATAGTAGGTATCGGTAATATTGGTAAGGCTCCCTATTCGGTGATTAAAGATGTTTGTCTAGTAACCAAGTTAAAGCATAACCTACTCAGCATAAGTTATTTAGCTGACCACGGTTATGGTATTAACTTTGTTAAAGACAAATGTACTATAGTTGATAGCTCAACTTGCAGTACTATATTTTAAGAAATTAGGGAAGATAATATCTATGATTTCTATCTTTTGAAAGATACTAACACTACAGGTAGATGCCTATACGCCAAAAATGACTAGAATCAACTATGGCACATAAGGCTAGGACATGCAAACATGGACACAATATCGAGATTATCCACACAAAAATTGGTACGAGGCTTACCGGAGATCGCCTTCAAAAAAAATGGTTTGTAGAGATTGTGAAAATAACAAAGCTACAAAATCAACATTTAAGTCAATCAATATTGTAAGTACCACTTGACCTCTACAATTATTACATATGGATCTGTTTGGACCCAGTTGTCACGCCCCAGTCCCAAAATACGTAGGACTAGGAATACATAACACGCCAGCCGTATGTATACGAACTCCAATATATGGAAACCATATACACACGTACGATGTACATGAATATCTAATCTACCAGTGGTAATATACTATCTCAACAAGTCACACGCAATCTATATCTCATCCACAGCACAAATAGATAAATAAATGGGAATAAATAACTGAATATCAAAGATGAGTATCAAAGTATGATAGTCGGATGGAAACAAATCCACTGCAAATTGACTATACTAAAACTACTAAAAGAAAGAAGAGAATCAACTCTAATATAAGAATAAATGTCTCTAAAAGAATAGCAACATAATCTCTAATAGCTGAAATGGATCAAAGATACTCCGAAGGTAAGACCTCCTTAATGTGATAAGTAGCGTCAGGTCCAGGTCCGTACTCCTGCGGATACTCCTGCTCGTCTATATCTGGAAAGGGACCAGGTCCTCAGAAGGACGTAACAAGATACATAATAACATGCCAATAAAGTACTGAAAAGTAAACATCCAATGGGGTTGCCTAACCGTCTAAGTGAATGCAGTTTGAGAACAACTTTCCAACACGTGGGCTATCTGGCCAAAATGGGATTGGCATGATTCTTTTGGAGATCCAGGGACCTAAAAGCATGTCGTCTTTTGAACGACAGAGGCCGCTAGTAACATATGGGGTCATCACCACCCGTCGCTCCGACGGAGCGTCCGGGCGAACAAAAGGAAAGTGCAAAGGAGCCCAAACGCTTTACTTGTTGTTCTCCCTACCCTATGCTCTAAGCATGTCACATCTATGACACGATAATACCTCTAATAACTGCCAGGTCTACTAGCATGCAAAGTTTCTGTCGGCAGTTATCCCTATCCGTCGCACGACCAACACGTATCAGTGGCCAGCTGAATACGCAAGTCTGTATCCTACATGTGACTCACACTCGTGTAAGAATAGTATCATAGCTAATGAAATATAGGATGCCTCATGATAATGGGGTGGTCTCATAAAGTAGGTCCAATGTATATACATAAATAAAAACAAAATACGACGACACCGTCGTTGCACCCAAATTTTCTTGGATGCGCAATTTATATAACAGTTAAAATATATGAATTAAAATAAGCAGAAATAAGACATGCATGCAATATATGGAATGTAAATAATAGTATATACTTGTCTGGCAAGAAATCTGTATAGTGTTAGCGTCCAAATGTCAAGGACACGGGACCAGGAACTAATGGCTCCGAACAAACGTCTCCGAATGCTAAAATAGACATCACCAATATTTCCAAAATCAGCGAGATAACTAGAACGGTAATTTTAGGTCAAAGTGGGATCCACGTGTGGCCCACTTTGCACCGAAAAGCGTAGCAGGGGTAACGGTCTCTAAATAGGACAAATTATAGGTCAAACAAACTCTAAAGGTCAGTACAAACTCAACGATATGTGCAATTTTGGATTCCGGTGAGCCGAACACAATTTTGCCCAAAAAGTCAACCGTGCGGCCCGTCAATAGGCGAATTGGTCAACTGTCTCAGAATTGCATAAAAATTGGATCACAGGACCAGTGCGATACCACAAGTCCAGTGTCGCAAGTTTTCTCGCATTCCGACGAGCGTGCACTAAATGGTGCAGAGTTTTGTAAAAGTTGCGATACGAGGGATTTTCTACGAATACGGGCTGATTCCGACGCGCACACGCGTCCGAATCAGTTTCTGTGAAAGCCCACACATCTGGGTATACTGTGCGCACCTTTTGGTACACTTGGTACACAACGGGGTGGTCCCGTTTGGCGGGGCGCGCTCCGTATCACAAATTTTGGAAGATAAAAATAGTAGATTTTTGGGGTTTTCTATCTAATTTAATTTAACATACATCAGTTAATAAATTATTATATTTGACAGAAAATAAACTAGGTTAGGTGGTCTTCGCATACCAAAAAGGAAAACTGAATTTGGATCTCTTTGGTGGGAGATATGAGTCCGTGAACATAGGTAGTTATCGTAGTTTTCTGCGATCCCAAAAGTTATAATTTTTTGCCAACTTGGTCGCTGTTTTCACCTAGGTTTACGCGCTATTCGAGATAAACTAATGTACAGATATGGAAGGGGGTTAGGTTGTGAACGTATCGGTGAAGACGGGATCGAGTTTGGTCGAGCGGGGGCACAAAAAATGGAGCGTGAACACAGGTAAGTTGCTGTTCCAATCTGCTGTCGAGGGGTTGCTCGAACGGCGACGCGGGGTTCGCGGGGCAGCTCCGGCGGCTCTGGTCGGCGTCTGGGCTGGCTCTGGAGGCGCGGTCAGGGTCTGGTCGAGATGGTTGGGAGAGAAGGAGATCTAGGTTTCGGGTTTTGTTAAAGAGATATATATACGTATATATATACCGCGGGGGGGGGGGGGTGTTCTCGTCCGCGCGCGGGGTTGGAAAACCTTGCTGCTGCTTGTTCTTATTAGCGGGTAGGTTTAGGTGTTAACAGGTAGTGGTTTAGGAATTGCGGGTTTGGGATTAAGGTGGGTTTGGGTAGTAAATTCATTAAGGATTTTTATATATTTTCTTTTTCTTTCTAATTTCTTTCTCATTCTTTCTATTTCTAATTCTTTTAGAATGAACTATATATATATATATATATAGAAAATTTTAGAAATTATAATAGTGCATATAGTTAATCTGTCAGTCGTCCACATGGTCTCCTACATGGAATAAATTAGAAAAAATTTATAATTGCTCCATAAATCCCCTAAATGCACAAACACCTAAAATAAAAATTAAATAAATTATATTTCCTCTAATTAGCTCATAATTACTATAATTCAATTAAATAATTAATTAAAAAGGTAAATACGGATTTTTAGAATTAGGGGTTTTACATTCTACCCAACTTATAAAAATTTTATCCTCGAAATTAAAACTAAGCCACGATAGAAAGTCAAGGATGGTATAAGATATAAATTAACAAAGTAAATTCATACCTTGCTACGAATAGGTTTGGAAAACTTTTGCGCATGTCGTCCTCGCGCTCCTAAGTGGATTCTCCTGGCGCGCCATGCTTCCATGCCACGCAAACCAAGGGAATAGACTGGTTCCTCAACACTTTCTCTCGACGATCAAGGATTCCCACGGGTTGCTCTTGGTATGACAAGCTCGGCCCAATGGTGATCTCCGAATGGTCGAGAATATGACTATTGTCTGCCATATATCTCCTGAGCTATGACACATAGAATACGTCATGTACTCCCTCAAGTGAAGGTGGTAGCGCAAGTCGATATGTCACTTCTCCCACTCTCTCTAGCACGTCAAATGGTCCAATATACCTTGGACTCAACTTGCCGTGCCCTCCGAATCAAATGGTGTCTCTGGTAGGTGATATCCTCAAGAAGACATGATCGCCCTCTTTAAACTCCAAGGGACGACGATGAAGATCTGCCCACTACTTCTGCCTATCTTGCGCTGCTCGCAAGTGCCCTTGTATCTTCTTAACTGTCTCAACGGTGTTGACCACCAACTCTGGTCCCAGAATCTGACGTTCTCCCACGTCACTCCAACACACGGGAGACCTACACTTTCTTCTATATAATGCTTCAAACGGAGCCATCTGGATACTCGCTTGATAGCTATTGTTGTAAGAAAACTTCACAAGATGTAGGTGGTCCTCCCATGATCCTCCAAAGTCTAACATACAAGCCCTCAATATATCCTCAAATGTTTGAATAGTACGCTCTGACTGCCCATCTTTCTGCGGGTGATAAGATGTACTAAACTTCAGACGAGTTCCAAGACTCTCTTTTATGCTCCTCCAAAAGTGCGATATGAAACGTGAATCCCTGTCTGATACAATGTTGACTGGTATGCCGTACAATCTCACGATCTGACTCATATATAAGTGTAAACCCCCTCACCCAAAATAGATATTTTGTGTATATTTTATATTATAATAGATATTTAATTTCTTTAGAGTATTCTGTTAATTAATTAGCAAATGAATTTCTCGATATATTTACTTATATAAATATTTATTTAGAATCATTTTTAGGTTATTTTAGATTTTTGAAATTATTTAGGATTTATTTGGATATATATAGTCTTAATATTAGATAGATGCTAATTTAGTATTAATAGATATTAATAAGATTTTATAAATTATTTGTATTATCTTTAATTATATTCAAGATTATAAATTATTGAGATAGATTCAAACTCTACTTTAAATTAATTCAAATCCTGAACCTACTAGGAAAGCAACTTAATGTATATCATATCCTTATTTAAATTCATCATAATCCTATCCAAATTAACCAATCCTAGTTGTATTTAATTAAGTAGTCTCCACCATTATAAATACCTCATCCTTCATATTTTTCTTCCCCAAATTCCTCTCTTTTTCGTCCAAAAATAGTCAAAATTTGTCATAAATTCAGTCTCATTTTCTACTAGTTATGACGAATTAAAAAGACGATATCTCCTAGCTCCGGACTCCAAACGCGCTCCAGTTTTTTTTGTTAGAACGATAATGAGGTTAGATTTCTGATTATATAAATTGTTTTTCTAAATTATTAGTATTAAATTGTAGAAAATTCGTAGAGCACTGCATGTCCAAAAATAGACGTGTTTTGATGTATTCGCGATTTTGGGAGAACCAGGAATCAGAATCACGAACCGTTTAAAGTTTTAGAAAGATAATGTTGAGATAATCTACATATATTTTTCCCAGAATTTATTTCGAAGTATTTATATACTGTTAATTCTGTAGAACTTCTAGGTTAGAATTTAACCATCGGTGCACAATACAAAATTTGTATGTGCCATAATTCCCAAACGAATTTGAATTCGGACGAGCCGTAAATTCCAGCATATTTTTGACGCTGAAATCTATAGGAAATCATGCATGAAAGTTGAGTTTGTGTCGATTGACTTTTTGGTCAACAGATCGCCTCGATTTGCGTGCCATGAGTCTCGAGTTGATAAAATTCAGTTTTTTTTTGGACAAAATTTAGGAATTAACATAAAAATCAGAATAATAAGATTAAAATAGGATTTTAGAGTAATTATTCCAAAATTAAATAAATTAAAATAAATTATCTTTTGACGTGATAAATTTGTAATACATAGGCTATTTGGACTGTGACTTGGACTCTGATTCATACCAGCAGCAGGACCCCAGGCAAGATACCTTGCCAAATTGTTTACAGTACTTTGCATGCTATTTATATTTCTTTTTATTTATTTCATTTCTGTATAGTTCTTGCATGTGTAGTTTTTCTCCAGTCATTACTATGTATTAGATATGTTGACACACACATGGCACCTAGTATCATGGAAGGACAATCATTAGGCGTATGGGCTTTTAACCACTCTGGTAACACCGTAGTCACTAGCACGCACTATGGTGGATCGTGTCCGATGGTCGCTACCCCCGAGGTATATCGATTGATGGAGTCCGAGGGTCGCTACCCCCGAGGTATGCCGGCTGATGATGTTCATGGACGAGTGCATGAGTTGTGAGGCTTAGATCGAGTAGACTACCCTTGCCCATACGTCAAAAAGTTGTCCTTATTTGCATTCATATAGATTGTCATGTACAGCGTACTTATCTATTTTTAAACCATATGCATGTTTATTGTATTCAAATTGGCTCATATTTTCTGTATCTTGTTACGTCCCTCTGAGGACCTGGTCCGCTGCCAGGTGTATCTTTTCTTGAGTATTTGTAGGAGCGCAGATTTGGATGGTTACATGTGATCCGAGGATGTCTTCTCTTCGAGCTGTGATGGATAGCTGGTATTCTTATATTGTGTTGTGGTGTTGTACTCATATTGTATTTGCTCTTATATTCGAGTTGGTAGTGGATTTGTTTCCATCCAACTATCATCCTTAGATACTTCTTATTGAGATCTAGTTTCATAGATACTGGTTATTTATTTCTATATAATTTTGGTGGATGAGATTTAGATTTTACCCTGTGACTTGTATTACATTTTATACCACTTGTGAATTTTATATTCATATTACAGCGTACGTATGGATTTGGTTTTCATATATTGGAGTTGCCATATCCATGCGGCTGGCATGCTTACGTGTCCTAGTCCTACGTATTTTTGGGACTGGGGCGTGACAATAAGTCAGCCAAAGCTTCTGTAGACTGGCCAACTCTAAAAGATAAGAAATGGGCTGACTTGGTGAGTCGGTCCACTATTACGCATACTGCATCTCTCCCACTTGGACTCTTGGGAAAACCCGTGACGAAGTCCATAGTGATGTACTCCCACTTCCACTCTGGAATCGGAAGTGGTTGTAATAATCATGTTGTTCTCTAGTGCTCTGCCTTACTTGCTGACATACCAGACATTTAGCTACAAAGCGAGCTATCTCTCTTTTTATTCCATGCCACCAAAAGTGCTGTCGTAAGTCACGGTACATCTTGGTGACTCCAGGATGAATATAATATATCAAACTATGAGCTTCTGCCATCAGCTCCTGTCGAAACTCTCTATTTGGAATATAAAGACGATCACCACATCGTAATGTCCCGTCCTCATGAATGTGCAATCATGTCTGCTCTTCGGCTTCTGTCCTTTCCTTAAATCTCCTGAATCTGGCGTCTGTAGGCAAAGCTGCCTTGATTCTCTCTACTAGTGATGATTATACTTGCAAGTTGGCTAGCGTCCCATCTGCTCCGGGTAATATCACTTTAATGGCAAGCACTTGCAAGTCCTCCAATAATTCTCTCTGTGTTGTCAAGAAGTAAGCTGCTGGTTTCCGGCTTAACGCGTCTGCTACAATGTTAGCCTTGCCTGGGTGATAATGTAGCTCTATCTCAAAATATTTCATCAACTCAAGCCATCGACGTTGTTTCATATTTAACTCCTTCTGCATGAAGACGTACTTGAGGCTTTTGTTGTCTGTATAGATCTCCACTCGTTCTCCATATATGTAATGTCTCCATAGCTTCAGAGCAAATACAACGGCTGCAAGTTCCAAGTCATGAGTTGGATAATTCTTCTCATGTACTCGTAACTGTCTAGATGCATATGCAATCACCTTGCCATTCTACATCAATACGCATCCCAAGCCATTCCCCGATGTGTCACTGTAGATCATATAGCTTCATGATCCTGATGGAATAGTCAATATTGGTGCTGTAGTCAGTTGCTTCTTCAACTCTTCAAAAGCGGCTTGACACGCGTTGGTCCATATGAACTCTTGGTCCTTGCAAGTCAAACGAGTCATAGGTGCTGCTATCCTCGAGAAGTTCTCCACGAACCGTCGGTAATATCCCGCAAGTCCAAGAAAACTCCTCAACTCCGATGCTGATTTAGGAACAGGCCATGTCTCGACTGCCGAGATTTTCTCTGGATCAACAGAGATACCATCTCCCGTAACAACATGCCCAAGAAATGAGACTCTGTCCAACAAGAACTCATATTTACTGAGCTTCACATATAACTGCTCTCTCCTTAATGTCTCTAGAATAATCCGCAGGTGCTTCTCATGCTCCTCGTGGCTCTTCGAATAGACAACTATATCATCTATGAAGACGACCACGAACTGGTCCAAATACTGGTGGAAGACTCGATTCATTAATTCCATAAAGATAGCTGGAGCATTGGTCAATCCAAATGGCATGACCAAAAACTCGTAGTGTCTATATCTTGTTCTGAATGCGGTCTTCGGAATGTCCTACTTTCTTACCTTCACCTGGTGATATCCCGTTCTCAAATATATCTTCGAGAACACCTTGGATCCACAAAGCTGGTTAAATAAGTCATCAATGCATGGAAATGGGTATTTATTCTTCAGTCACTGCATTTAAGGCTCTGTAGTTAATGCACATACGCACTGACCCATGCTTCTTTGGTACAAACAACACTGGTGCTCCCCAGGGTGATGCACTCGGTCGGATGAAACCTTTCTTCTCTAGTTCTTTCAACTGTGCCTTCAGCTCATCCACCTCCTTCTTCGTTAATCTGTAAACATGTGATGCTATGGGTACTGCTCCCGGTGCTAATTCAATTAAAAACTCTATGTCTCTGTCTGGGAGTAGGCCTGGCAATTTCTCTGAAAAGACGTCTTAAAATTCTGAAATAATGGGGTGATAAACAACATTGTCCATTGTGAGCTGCATACCATCAAGGGTTTCTGTGGATCCTCTTGCAAACTCAAGTTCAGGCTGGCTTGGTACCTTAAAAAGAATGCTTCCTCCAAAGCAATCGAAAAAAGCGTGGTAGTTGCTTAGCCAGTCCATTCCAAGCAAAATATCAAAAGATGGCATAGGAAGGACTAAGAGTCGGGCGTTCATCTCTCTGCCACGTATCACTATAGGACCCGATCTACAAAAATTGACTAACAGGTACAACTCCTCCTCCGATAAGAATTCTAACACAACTAGGTAAAGGTATAGAGGCAATATTGTGTTTGGCAATAAAACTAGATGATATGAATGAGTGGGTGGCTCCCGTATCAAACAATAAAACAGCAGGAAAAGTAAAAGCAAGAGTAATACCTGCTATGACATCAATCTTCTGATCCATGTCATCCACTTCTAATGCAAAAGCTTGCCCATTCCTCTGTGGTTGTCCATGTCTGGCCTTCGTGAACTGATCCTCCTGAGTAGGTAGCGGTGGTCCTCGCTGAAATCTTCTTGCTGCTGGGGGTCGAGGTGCTCCGGGTCTAGTCATCTGCTTAGATGGCTTCGGTACTGGAAGTGCTAGCCTCTGTCCTGGCGGTGTGTCACGCCCCAGTCCCCAAAATACGTAGGACTAGGAATACGTAACACGCCAGCCGTATGTATACGAACTCCAATATATGGAAAGCATATACACACGTACGCTGTACATGAATATCCAATCCACAGTGGTAATATACTGTCACAAAAAGTCACACGCAAATCTATATCTCATCCACAGCACATTTAATAGATAAACGGAAATCAATAACTGAATATCAAATAAGCGGTCTCAAAGTATGATAGTCGGGTGGAAACAAATCTACTACAAATCGACTATAACCAAAACTACTAAAGAGAGAAGAGAATAAACTCTAATATCAAAATAATGTCTCGAAAAAGAATAGCAACTAGAATCACTAAACAGCTGCAATGAATCACATATAATCCGAAGGTATGACCTCCTCAGACTGATAGGTAGCGTCAAGTCCAGGTCCATACTCCTGCGGGTACTCCTGCTAATCTATATCTGGAAAGGGACCAGGTCCTCAGAGGGACGTAACAAGATACATATAAATATGCCAATAAAGTACTGAAATGTAAATATCCAATGGGGTCGCCTAACCGTCTAAGTGAATGCAGTTTGAGAATAACTTTCCACCAAGTGGGCTATCTGGCTAAAATGGGATTGGCATGGTTCTCTTGGAGATCCAGGGGCATACAAAGTATGTCATCTTTTGAACGGCAGAGGCCGCCTGATAATATATAATATGTAGTGGTCATCATGACCGTGCATCTCCGACGGAGCGTACGGGTTACAAGGGAAAAAGTACAAAGGAGCCCAAATGCCTTACTTGTTGTTCTCCCCACCCCATGCTCTAAGCATGTCATGTCTATGACACGATAAACCTCTAATAATTGTCAGGTCTACTAGCATACAAAGTTTCTATCGACAGTTATCCCTATCCGTCGTACGACCTATACGTACCAGTGGCTAGCCGAGTGCGCCAGTCCGTGTCCTACATGTGACTCACACTCGTGTAAGAATAGTGTCATGGCCAATAAAACATAAATATCTCATGAAGATGGGGTAGTCTCATAAAGTAGATCCAATGCATATACATAAATAAAAACATAGTACGACGATACCGTCGTTGCACCCAAGTTTTCTTAGACGCGCAATTTATATAGCAGTTAAAATAATGAACTAAAATAAGCAGAAATAAACATGCATGCTTCATATGGAATATAAATACAGTATAATGGCAAGGTATACTTGCCTGGCAAGAAACCTGTAAAGTGTAAGTGCCCAATGTCAAGGACACGAGATCTAGAAATAATGGCCTCCGAACAAACGTCTCCGGATAAAAGTGGGGTCCACGTGTGGCCCACTTTGTACTGAAATATGTGCCAAGGATAACAGTCTCTAAATGGAATAAATTATAGGTCAAACAAACTCTAGATGTCTATACGAACCCAACGGCATACCCAAATGTGGATTCCGATAGGCCGAACATATTTTTGCCCAAAAAGTCAACTGTAGGGCCCGGCAATTGGCGACTTGGTCAACTGTCTCAGAATTATGTGAAAATTGGGTCACAGGACCAGCGCGTTACCACGAGTCCAGTGGCGCAAGTTTCGTCACAATCTGACGAGCGTGTACGAAATCCGCACGACTTTCAGAAAAGTTGCGACACGGGATTTGTCCGTGGATACGGGCTAATTCCGGCGCGCACACGCGTCCGAATCAGTTTTCGCAAACTTTTACTTGTCCTGTTATGCTGCGCGCACCGTTCGGTACACTTGGTACATGGCGGGGCGGTCCCGTTTGGCGGGACGTGCTCCGTTTCACAACTTTTGGAAATCTGGAAAAGTGTGTTCGTAGGGTTTTCCAATGAATTTAATTATGTCTACAGCAGTTAATAATCTAGGGTTATTTAACAGAAATTAAACTAGGTCAAGTGGTCTACGCATACCAAAAAGAATCATCGAATTTGGATCTCTGTGGTGGAAGATACGAACTCAGAAACATGGGTGATCGCTGCAGTTTTCTGCGATCCCAGAATTTAGTCTATTTCTGCCAAATTTGGCGCTGTTTTTGCCTTTGGTTACACATTGTTCGAGGTATACTATCACACAGATATGGAAGAGGGTTAAAGGGTGAGCATACCGGTGAAGACGGGGTGGCGTTTGGTTGAGCGAGGCGACGAAAAACAACTTTGGAACACAGGTACCTCGCTGCAAAATTCTACAGTGCACGGGGTGCGCGGGATCGCGGTCGTCGGGATCGGTTTGAACGGCCTGACGGGGTTCTCCAGCTGCGGTGGTGGCGCTCTCTAGGTCTATATGGGAAGAGGAAGGGTTTGGATGATATAGGTTTAGGGTTTTATTGAAATAATGATATATATATATATATGTGTGTGTGTGTGTGTGTGTGTGTGTGTGTGTGTGTGTGTGTGTGTGTGTGTGAAAGAGAGAAGGGGATCCGTTCAATAAGTCACGGGTTGGCTACTGTGGGATGTGATTTCCAAATTTGCAAGAGGGCTGCTGGTTTTGCTACTTGCTTTGCTAAGGGTTTGCTATAGGCTGCTGCAAAGAAAGGGGGCGGGTGATCTGAGTTGGAATAGGGGGCGGCTGTAGCATAGGATGGGTAGTTTAGTTATGTTTTTGTTTTTCTTTCTTTTGTTTTTATAAATTCCTTTAAAATATATATGTATATATATATATATATATATATATATATATATATATATATATATTTATATATACGTTTATACTCATAGAAAAAATCTAGAATTACGCTAATACATACCATTAAGCTAGAAACTGCTCAAGGGGGTCTCCTACATGAAATAAATTCGGAAAAATTCCTAATGGCCCCATAAATCCCCTAAGTACACCAACACCTAAAATAAAAATTAATAAAAATCTATTTCTCCTCATTAGCCACTAATTACTATAATTAAATTATTAATTAATAATTAAAATGGTATATACGATTTCTAGGATAGGAGTTTTATATTCTACCCAACTTATAAAAATTTTGTCCTCGAAATTAAAATTATGCCACGATAGAATGTCAAGGATGGTTTAAGATATAAATTAACAAAGTAAATTCATACCTTGGTCTGCGAATAGGTTCGGAAAACGCTTGCGCATGTCGTCCTCGCGCTCCCAAGTTGATTCTTCTGGCCCGCCATGCCTCCATGCTACGTGAACCAAGGGAATAGACAGGTTCCTCAACACTTTCTCTCGACGGTCAAGGATTCCCACGGGTTGCTCTTGGTATGAAAAGCTTGGCCCAATGGTGATCTCCGAATGGTCGAGAACATGACTGTTGTCTGCCACATATCGCCTGAGCTGCGACACATGGAATACGTCATGTACTCCCTCAAGTATAGGTGGTAGTGCAAGTCAATATGCCACTTCTCCAACTCTCTCGAGCACGTCAAATGGTCCAATATACCTTGGACTCAGATTGTCGCACCCTCCGAATCGAATGGTGCCTCTGGTCGATGATATCCTCAAGAAGACATGATCGCCCTCTTTGAACTCCAAGGGACGACGATGAAGGTCTGTCCACTGCTTCTGCCTGTCTTGTGCTGCTCGCAAGTGCCCTTGAATCTTCTTGACTGTCTCTATGGTGTTGACCACCAACTCTGGTCCCAGAATTTGACGTTCTCCCACATCACTCCAACACACAGGAGACCTACATTTTCTTTCATACAATGCTTCAAATGGAGCCATCTGAATACTCGCTTGATAGCTATTGTTGTAAGAAAACTCCACAAGATGTAGGTGGTCCTCCCATGATCCTCCGAAGTCTAACATGCAAGCCCTCAACATATCCTCCAATGTCTAAATAGTACGCTCCGACTGCCCATCTGTCTGCGGGTGGTAAGATGTACTAAACTTCAGAAGAGTTCCAATACTCTCTTGCATGCTCCTCCAAAAGTGCGATATAAAGTGCGAATCTTTGTCTGATACAATGCTGACTGGTATTCCGTGCAATCTCACGATCTGCCTCATATATAAGTCAGCTAAAGCTTCTGTAAACTGGCCGACTCTAAAAGGTATGAAATGGGCTGACTTGGTGAGTCGGTCCACTATTACCCATATTGCATCTCTTCCAATTGGACTCTTGGGAAAGCCCGTGACAAAGTCCATAGTGATGTGCTCCCACTTCCATTCTGGAATCGGAAGTGGGTACAATAAGCCTGCTGTCCTCTGGTGCTCCGCCTTCACTTGTTGACATACCAAATATTTAGCTACAAAGCGAGCTATCTCTCTCTTCATTCCATGCCACCAAAAGTATTGTCGTAAGTCATGATACATCTTGGTGCCTCCAGGATGAATAGAATAAATTGAACTATGAGATTCTGTCATCAGCTCTTGTCGAGTCTTTCAATTTGGAAAATAAAGACGATCACCACATCATAATGTCCCATCCTCATGAATGCGCAATCTTGTCTGCTCTCCGGCCTCTGTCCTCTCCTTCAGTCTCCTGAATCTGGCGTCTGTAGGCAAAGCTGCCTTAATCCGCTCTACTAAAGATGATTGTACTCGCAAGTTGGCTAGTGTCCCATCTACTCTGGGTAATATCACTTTGATGCCAAGCTCTTGCAAGTCCTCTAATAGTTCTCTCTGTGCTGTCAAGAAGTAAGCTGCTGATTTCTGGCTTAACGTGTCTGCTACTACGTTAGCCTTGCCTGGATGATAATGTATCTCCAACTCGAAATCTTTTATCAACTCGAGCCATCGACATTGCCTCATATTTAACTCCTTCTGCGTGAAGACGTACTTGAGGCTTTTGTGGTCTGTATAGATCTCTACTCGTTCCCCATATAAGTAATATCTCCATAGCTTCAGAGCAAATACAACGGCTGCAAGTTCTAAGTCATGAGTCGGATAATTCTTCTCATGTACTCGTAACTGCCTAGAAGCATATGCAATCACCTTGCCATGCTGCATCAATACGCATCCCAAGCCTTTTCCTGATGCGTCACTATAGATCACATAACCTCCTTATCCTGACAGAATAGTCAATACTGGTGCTGTAGTAAGTCGCTTTTTCAACTCTTCAGAGGCGGCTTGACACTCGTCGGTCCATATAAATTATTGATCCTTACAAGTCAAACGAGTCATAGGTGCCGCTATCCTTGAGAACTTTTCCACGAACCGTCGATAATATCCCTTAAGTCCAAGGAAACTCCTCACATCTGCTGCTGATTTAGGAAAATTCCATGTTTTAACTGCTGAGATCTTCTCTGGATCAACAGAAATACCATCTCCTGTAACAACATGTCCAAGAAATAAAACTCTGTCCAAGAAGAACTCATATTTGCTGAGCTTTGCATATAACTGCTCTCTCCTCAAGGTCTCTAGAACAATCTGCAGATGCTTCTCGTGCTCCTCGTGGCTCTTCGAATAGACAAGTATATCATCTATGAAGACGAGCATGAACTGGTCCAAGTACTGGTGGAAGACTTGATTCATCAAGTCCATGAAGATAGCTGGAGCATTGGTCAATCCAAATGGTATGACCAAAAACTTATAGTGCCCATATCTTGTTCTGAATACGGTCTTCGGAATGTCCTGCTTTCGTACCTTCACCTGGTGATATCCCGATCTCAAATCTATCTTCGAGAATACCTTGGCTCCACTGAGTTGATCAAATAGGTCATCAATGCGTGGCAATGGATATTTATTCTTCACAGTAACTGCATTCAAGGCTCTGTAGTCAATGCACATATGTACTGACCCATCCTTCTTTGGTACAAACAACACCGGTGCTCCCCAGGGTGATGCACTTGGTCGGATGAAACCTTTCTCTTCTAGTTCTTTCAACTGTGCCTTCAACTCGTCCATCTCCTTCTTCGTCAGTCTGTAAACATGCGATGCTATAGGTGCTGCTCCGGGTGCTAGTTCAATTAAAAACTCTACGTCTCTGTCTGGGGGTAGTCCTGGTAAATCCTCTAGAAAAAGGTCTAGAAATTCTGAAATAATAGGATGATAGACAATATCGTCCATTGTGAGTTGCATACCATCAAGGATTTCTGTAGAACCTCGTGCAAACTCAAGTTCAGGCTGGCCTGGTACCTTAAAAAGAATGCTTCCTCCAAAGCAATCAAAGAAAGCGTGGTACTTGCTTAGCCAGTCCATTCCAAGCACAATATCAAAAGATGGAATAGAAAGGACTAAGAGTTGGGCATTCATCTCTCTACCACGTATCACTATAGGAACCGATCTACAAATTTGGCTAACTGGTACAACTCCTCTTCCGGTAAGAATTCTAACACAACTAGATAAAGGTGTAGAAGCAATATTGTGTTTGGCAATAAAACTAGATGATATGAATGAGTGGGTGGCTCCCGTATCAAACAATGTCACAGCAGGAAAAGTAAAAGCAAGAGTAATACCTGCTATGACATCCACCTCATGTTCTATGTCATCTACCTCCAATGCAAAAGCTCGCCCATTCCTCTGCGGCTGTCTACGTCCGGTCCTCATATACTTATCCTCCTGGGTCGGTAGCGGTGGTCCTCTCTGAAATTCTCCTACTGCCGGGGGTCAAGGTGCTCCCGGTCCAGTCATCTGTTGGGCTGGCTTCGGTGCTGGAAATGCTAGCCTCTGAACTGGTGATGGGAGTGTCGATGCCTGCATTGGGCAGTCTCTCGCCAGGTGCTATCCAGAGCCACATCTCATATACTGACCCAAGCGAGTCCGATAATCTCTCAATATATGTCTGCGTTTCCTACAATAATTATAGTAGGGCTTCTCCGAATTCTGGTACGGTGCTGCTCGGTATTGTTGATGCTGCTGTGCCAAGGGACGTATGATAGGTCCTCCCTGTTGTGTCCTTGTCGATCCCTGCTGTATCCTTGCTGATCCTTGTTGTGTCCTCAGCTGACCTCCCTTTCCTCTGCTAATGGTTTCTTGTAATCTGGCCTCTGTCAGTAGTTCAGCATATGAGACTCGGGACTGCGAGCTTGTATAATGTTATAGCTCCTGGGTCAGTCCTCGATAAAACCTCTTAGCCTTGGCCAAGTCATCTGGTATCAGGACAGCACCATATTTGCTGAGTCGACTAAACTCGGCATCATATTCGTCCACTGTTCGGTTCTCCTGCTCCAAGTGAAGAAACTGATCGTACAATATATCTCTGACGGTGTCCGGGAAGTACTTTCTCTCGAAGCACTCCAAGAACTGCTCCCAAGTCTGGTATGTACCCAACTGGCGCTCCATGGATTCCCACCAGTGATGAGCATTACCATCTAGAAGCGTCCGTACACCTATCATCCATAGGTTCGTGGGTAACTGTGATGCCTCCAGTAGCTTCTGCGTGTGAGTGATCCAGTTGGTAGTCTCCTCCGGGCTCTCAGTGCCCTTGTACGGCCTCGGACCCATCTGAATAAAGTCCTTTACTGAACCCTCTCTAGCTCGAGGGACTGGAGCTAGTGATTGGACTGGTACAGTAGCCTGTGCAGCCATCCTCTCAAGTGCTGCAAAAAATTCTTGCCTCTGCTCTACTGCCTGCTGCCTCTGTTCCTGTATCATCATCTGAAAGAATTAGAACATCTGCGCCTGGCCATCTTGTAGTACTGGAAAATCTAGAAGGTTTCCAATAGGTGAAGTGGGAAGATCAGATGGAACTGGAGTGTGAGTCTGTCCATCTGGCCCCGGAAGCCTAGGAATCGTTGGGGTCCCTCCTTGAGTCTGACCATTGACTTCAAAAGTTGTGTCGCCATCGGCGGCAGTACATCCATTTTGCATGTCCATCTCTCTACAGGTGATGTACGAAACGATTAGAAAAAGTACATGAATCAAACAGGATGCAAGTATTAAATATGAAGGATAATTTTTAGTCAAGAGTGGATGAGATTCTTATACTCTATTCCTATACGCAGGCTTGTTCGGTACAGTTACGTAACCGAGACAATATATTCTTGACCTGCATGGCCCACCACAAAAAACATGTCACACCCAGTTCCCAAAATATGTAGGACTAGAAATACGTAACACGCCAGCCGTATGTATACGAACTCAAATATATGGAAAGCATATACACACGTACGCTGTACATGAATATACAATCCACAGTGGTAATATACTGTCACAACAAGTCACACGCAAATCTATATCTCATCCACAACACAATTAATAGATAAATGGAAATCAATAACTGAATATAAAAATAAGCGGTCTCAAATTATGATAGTCGGGTGGAAACAAATTCACTGCAAATCGACTATAACCAAAACTACTAATGAGAGAAGAGAATAAACTCTAATATCAGAATAATGTCTCAAAAAAGAATAGCAACTAGAATCACTAAACAGCTGCAATGAATCACATATAATCCGAAGGTAAGACCTCCTTAGACTGATAGGTAGCGTCAGGTCCAGTTCCATACTCCTGCGGGTACTCCTGCTCATCTATATCTGGAAAGGGACCAGGTCCTCAGAGGGACGTAACAAGATACATATAAACATGCCAATAAAGTACTGAAATATAAACATCCAATGGGGTCGCCTAACCGTCTAAGTGAATGCAGTTTGAGAACAACTTTCCACCAAGTGGGCTATCTGGCTAAAATGGGATTGGCATGGTTCTCTTGGAGATCCAGGGGCCTACAAAGCATGTCGTCTTTTGAACGGCAGAGGCCGCCTGATAATATATAATATATAGTGGTCATCATGACCGTGCATCTCCGGTTGAGCGTACGGGTTACAAGGGAAAAAGTACAAAGGAGCCCAAATGCCTTACTTGTTGTTCTCCCTACCCCATGCTCTAAGCATGTCATGTCCATGACACGATAAACCTCTAATAACTGTCAGGTCTACTAGCATACAAAGTTTCTATCGGCAGTTATCCCTATCCGTTGTACGACCTATACGTACCAGTGGCCAGCCGAGTACGCCAGTCCGTGTCTTACATGTGACTCACACTCGTGTAAGAATAGTGTCATGGCCATTGAAACATAAATGCCTCATGAAGATGGGGTAGTCTCATAAAGTATGTCCAATGCATATACATAAATAAAAATATAGTACGACGACACCGTTGTTGCACCTAAGTTTCCTTGGACGCGCAATTTATATAGCAGTTAAAATAATGAACTAAAATAAGAAGAAATAAATATGCATGTCTCATATGGAATGTAAATACAGTACAATTGTAAGGTATACTTGCCTGGCAAGAAATCTGTAAAGTGTAAGCGTCCAATATCAAGGACACGGGATCTGAAACTATTGGACTCAGAACAAACATCTTCGGATGCTGAAATAGACATCACCAATATTTCCGGAATGAGTAAAATAGCTAAAAAGTACTTCCCTTTCGTCCAATTTGGACACAGGGGCAAAACGATAATTTTGGATAAAAGTGGGGTCCACTTGTGGTCCACTTTGCACCAAAAAATGTGCCAAGGATAACAGTCTCTAAATAGGATAAATTATAGGTCAAACAAACTCTAGATGTCAATACGAAACCAACGGTATGTCCAAATATGGATTCTGATGGACCGAACACAATTTTGCCCAAAAAGTCAACTGTGGGGCCCGCCAATTGGTGACTTGGTCAACTATCTTAGAATTGCATAATTGGGTCACAGAACCAGCGCGTTACCACTCCAGTGGCACAATCTTTGTCGCAATCTGACGAGCGTACACGAAATACGCGCAACTTTCGCAAAAGTTACGACACGGGGTTTGTCCGCGGATACGGGCTAATTCCGGCGCGCACACGCATCCAAATCAGTTTTCGTGAACTTTTACGTGTCCTGTTACGCTGCGTGCACCGTTCGATATACTTGGTACATGGCGGGGCGGTCCCGTTTGGCGGGGCGTGCTCCATTTTATAACTTTTGAAAATCTAAAAAAGTGTGTTCGCGGAATTTTCCAACGAATTTAATTCTATCTACAGCAGTTAATAATCTAGGGTTATTTAACAAAAATTAAACTAGGTCAAGTGGTCTATGTATACCAAAAAGAATCATCGAATTCGGATCTCTGTGGTGGGAGATACAAACTCGGAAACATGGGTGATCACCGCAGTTTTCTACGATCCCAGAATTTGGTCTATTTTTGCCAACTTTAGCGCTATTTTTGCCTATAGTTGCGCTTTGTTCGAGGTCTACTATCATACAGATATGGAAGAGGGTTAAGGGGTGAGCATATCGGTGAAGACAGGGTGGCGTTTGGTTGAGCGAGGCGACAAGAAACAACTCTGGAACATAGGTACCTCGCTGCAGAATTCTGCTGTGTGCGGGGTGCGCGGGGTCGCGGTCGTCGGGATCGGTTTGGACGGCCTGGCGGGGTTCTCCGGCTGCGGTGGTAGCGCTCTCTAGGTCTAGATGGAAAGAGAAAGGGTTTGGATGATATAGGTTTAGGATTTTATTAAAATAATGATATATATATATATATATATAAATATATATATATATATATATATATATATATATATATATATATATATATATGTGAAAGAGAGAATGAGGGGGGGATCCGTTCAATAAGCCGCTGATTGGCTACTGTGGGATGTGGTTTCCAAATTTACAAGAGGGCGGCTGGTTTTGCTACTTGCTTTGCTAAGGGTTTGCTATAGGCTACTGCAAAGAAAGGGGGCGGGTGATCTAAGTTGGAATAGGGGGCGGCTGTAGCATAGGATGGGTAGTTTAGTTATGTTTTTGTTTTTCTTTCTTTTCTTTTCTTTTCTTTTACTTTTTCTTTTTATAAATTCCTTTCAAATATATATATATATATATATATGTATATATTTATTTATATATACGTATATACTAATAGAAAAAGTCTAAAATTATGCTAATACATACCATTAAGCTAACAACTGCTCAAGGGGGTCTCCTACATAAAATAAATTCGGAAAAATTCCTAATGGCCCCATAAATTCCCTAAGTGCACCAACACCTAAAATAAAATTTAATAAAAATATATTTCTCCTCATTAGCCACTAATTACTATAATTAAATTATTAATTAATAATTAAAAGGGTATATACGATTTCTAGGATAGGGGTTTTACACGGTGGAAGTATCAATGTCTACTACATCGGACAGTCCCTCACCATATGCTGTCCGGAACCACATCTTATACATTATCCTAAGCGAGTTCGACAGTCTCTCATAATATGTCTGCATCTCCCACAATAAGTGCATTGGGGCTTCTCCAGAATCTGGTATGGTCATGTTCTGTGCTGGTACTGCTGTTGCTGAGCCAAAGGATGTCTGATAGGTCCTCCTTGTTGCGTTCTTGCTGGTCCCTGTTGTGTCCTTGCTGGTCCTTGTTATATCCTCAACTGACCTCCTTTTCCTCTGTTGATGGTCTCTTACAATCTGGCTTCTGTCAGTAACTCAGCACAAGAGATCTGGGACTGTGAGCTAGTATAGTGTTGGAGCTCCTGAGTCAGTCCGCGGTAAAATCTCTTCGCCTTGGCCAAGTCATCCAGTATCAGGGTAGCGCCATATTTACTAAGGCGACTAAAGTCGGCATCATATTCATCAACTGTTCGGTTTCCCTACTCCAAGTGAAGAAACTGATCGTACAATGCATCTCTGACGGTGTCCGGAAAGTACTTTTTTTCAAAGCACTCCAAGAATTGCTCCCAAGTCTAGTATGTATCCAACTAGCGTTCCATTGATTCCCACCAGTGATGGGCATTTCCATCTAAAAGCGTCCTTATACCTGTCATTCATAGCTCGGTAGGTAGCTGCGACGCTTCCAATAGCTTCTGGGTATGGGTGATCCAGTTAGTAGTCTCCTTTGGGCTCTCCGTGCCTTTGTACGGCTTCGGACCCATCTGTATAAAGTCCTTTACTGAACTAACTCTAGCTCAAGGTACTGGATCTAGTGCTTGAGCTGGTACAGTAGCATGTGCAGCCATCCTCTCAAGTGCTGCCAGAAATTCTTGCCTCTGCTCTGCTGCTTGCTGCCTCTGCTCTGCAACTAGCGTGGTGGCCTGTTGTCTCTGTTCCTACATTATCATCTGAAAGAATTGGAATAGCTGTGTCTGGCCATCCTGCCGTGTCGATAAAGCTGGAAGGTTCCTATTAGGTGAAGCGGGAAGATCAGATGGAACTGGATTGTGAGTCTGTCCATCTGGTCCCGGAAGTTTAGGAATCGTTGAGGTCCCTCCTTGAGTCTGACCATTGACTCCTGAAGGTGTGTCACCATCGGCGCCAGTATATCCATTTTACGTATCCATCTCTCTGCAGGTGATGTACGAAATGATTAGAAGAAGTTACATGAATCAAACAGGATGCAAGCATTAAATATGATAGTTTAACGGAAGGATAAGTTTTAGTCAAGCGTGGATGAGATCCTTATACTCTATTCCTATACGCAGGCTTGTTTGGTACAGTTACGTAACCGGGACAATAAATTCTTGACCTGCATGGGCCACCACAAAAACATGTCATGCTCCAGTCCCAAAATACGTAGGACTAGGAATACGTAACACGTCAGCCGTATGTATACGAACTCCAATATATGGAAACCATATACACATGTACGCTGTACATGAATTCCAATCCACCGGTGGCAATATACTATCTCAATAAGTCATACGTAATCTATATCTCATCCATAACACAAATAGATAAATAAATGGGAATAAATAACTGAATATCAAAGATGAGTATCAAAGTATGATAGTCGGATGGAAACAAATCCACTGCAAATCGACTATACTAAAACTACTAAAAGAGAGAAGAGAATCAACTCTAATATAAGAATAAATGTCTCTAAAAGAATAGCAACAAAATCTCTAATAGCTGAAATGGATCAAAGATACTTCAAAGGTAAGACCTCCTCAATCTGATAAGTAGCGTCAGATCTAGGTCCGTACTCCTACGGATACTCCTGCTCATCTATATCTGGAAAGGGACCAGGTCCTCAGAGGGACGTAACAAGATACATAATAACATGCCAATAAAGTACTAAAAAGTAAACATCCAATGGGGTCGTCTAACCGTCTAAATGAATGCAGTTTGAGAACAAGTTTCCAACACGTGGGCTATCTGGCCAAAATAGGATTGGTATAATTCTCTTGGAGATCTAGGGGCCTAAAAGCATGTCATCTTTTGAACGGCAGAGGCCGCCAGTAACATATGGGGTCATCACCACACGTCGCTCCGGCGGAGCGTCCGGGCGAACAAAAAGAAAGTACAAAGGAGCCCAAACGCTTTACTTGTTGTTCTCCCCACCTTATGCTCTAAGCATGTCATATCCATGACACGATAATACCTCTAATAACTGCCAGGTCTACTAGCATACAAAGTTTCTATCGACAGTTATCCCTATCCGTCGTACGACCTATATGTATCAGTGGCCAGCCGAATACGCAAGTTCGTGTCCTACATGTGACTCACACTCGGGTAAGAATAGTGTCATAGCCAATGAAACATAGGATGCCTTATGATAATAGGGTGGTCTCATAAAGTAGGTCCAATGCATATATATAAATAAAAACAGAATACGACGACACCGTCGTTGCACCCAAGTTTCCTTGGACGCGTAATTTATATAACAGTTAAAATGTATGAATTGAAACAAATAGAAATAAGACATGTATACAATATATGGAATGTAAATAACAGTACAATGGCAAGGTATACTTGCCTGGCAAAAAATCTGTAGTATAAGTATCCAAATGCCAAGGACACAGGATCAGGAACTAATGGCTCCGAACTTACGTCTCCGGATGCTGAAATAGAAATCACCAAAATTTTTGAAATCAGCGAGATAGCTAGAAATCACTATCTTTTCGTCCAATTTGGACACAGGGGCAAAAGGGTAATTTTGGGTCAAAGTGGGGTCCACGTGTGGCCTATTTTGCACCGAAAAGCATGCCAAGGGTAACAGTCTCTAAATAGAACAAATTATAGGTCAAACAAATTCTAAAGGTTAGTATGAACTCAACGGTATATCCAATTTTGGATTCCGGTGAGCCGGACACAATTTCGTCCAAAAAGTCAACCATGGGGCCCGCCAATAGGCGACTTGGTTAACTATCTCAGAATTGCGTGAAAATTGGGTCATAGGACCAACGCGATACCACGAGTCCAGTGGCACAATTTTCGTCGCATTCTGACGAGCGTGTGCTAAATGGCGCAGGGTTTTGTAAAAGTCGTGACACAGGAGATTTTTTGCAGATACGGGCTGATTCCGATGCGCACACGCATCCGAATCAGTTTCCGCGAAAGCCCACACGTTTGGGTATACTGTGCGCACATTTTGGTATACTTGGTACACGACGGGGCAGTCCCGTTTGGTAGGACGCGCTCCGTATCATAAATTTTGGAAGATGAAAAAAGTAGATTTTTGGGGTTTTCTATCTAATTTAATTTAACATACAGCAGTTAATAAATTATTGTATTTGACAGAAAATAAACTAGGTTAGGTGGTCTTTGCATACCAAAAAGAAAAACCAAATTCAAATCTCTGTGGTGGAAGATACGAGTCCGTGAACATAGGTAGTTACCGCAGTTTTCTGCGATCCCAAAAGTTGTCATTTTTTGCCAACTTGGTCGATATTTTCGTCTAGGTTTACGCACTGTTCGAGGTAAACTAATATACATATATGGAAGGGGGTTAGGTTGTGAATGTACCGGTAAAGACAGGGTCGAGTTGGGTCTAGCGGGGGCACGAAAAATGGAGCGTGAACACAGGTAAGTTGCTGTTCCAATCTGTTGTCGCGGGGTTGCTCGAACGGCGATGCGGGGTTCGCGGGGCGGCTCCGGCGGCTCTGGTCGGCATCGGTGCTGGCTCTGGAGGCGCGGTCAGGGTCTGGTCGAGATGGTTAGGAGGAAAGGAGATCTAGGTTTAGAGTTTTGTGAAAGAGATATATATACGTATATATATACCGCGAGGGGGGGTGTTCTCGTCCGCGCGCGGGTTGGAAAACCCTGCTGCGGCTGCTGCTTGTTCTTATTAGCGGGTAGGTTTAGGTGTTAACAGGTAGTGGTTTAGGAATTATGGTTTTGGGTTTAAGGTGGGTTTGGGTAGTAAATTCATTAAGGATTTTTATCTACTTTCTTTTCTTTTCTTTTTCTTTCTAATTTCTTTCTCATTCTTTCTATTTCTAATTCTTTTAGAATGAACTATATATATATATATATATATATATATATATATATATATATATATATATATATATATATATATATAGAAAATTTTAGAAATTATAATAGTGCATACAATTAATCTGTCAGTCGTCAATAGGGTGTCCTACATGGAATAAATTAAAAAAAATTTATAATTGCTCCATAAATCTCCTAAATGCACAAACACCTAAAATAAAAATTAAATAAATTCTATTTACTCTAATTAGCTCATAATTACTATAATTCAATTAAATAATTAATAAAAAAGGTAAATACAATTTTTTTTAGAATTAGGGATTTTGCACCAGTAGAGTTGCTAGTATAAATGGTAAGCTATATGCTTTTGTAATTGTAGATGATTATTCTAGATACACGTGGGTATATTTCCTTGCTCATAAGAATGACGTACTTTCATAATTTCATATTTTGTAAAAAGGTACAAAATAAGAAAGGCTTTATGATCACTCGTATTCGAAGCGATCATGGTGGCAAATTCAAAAATGCTGACTTTGAACAATTTTATGACACACACGATTATTTGCATGAGTTTTCTTCCCATAGGACTCCGCAACAAAATGGCATTATGGAATGTAAGAACAGAACTCTTAGTAAAATGGCTAGAGTTGTGTTAAATCAGTTTAGCCTACCCAAATATTTCTGGACAGAAGCTGTCGATATAGCATGCTATGTTTTGAATAGGGTTCTGATTCGACCTAAATCGAAGAAGACTCATTTTAAACTATATTTTGATAGGACACCATCTGTTTCTTATTTCAAAATATTTGGTTGCAAATATTTTATATTGAATACTAAAGATAATTTAAGCAAGTTTGACGAAAAAACTGATGAAGGTATCTTTTTAGGATATACGGCTAAGAGTAAAGGATACCGAGTCTTTAACACACGGTCGATGTCAATCGAAGAATCAATGAACGTCACCCTCAATGAGATAAACCATCAGATGAACAATGATAGTGACGATGAAGACCTCGGTACACTAAGCAACGCACCAATTGAAGCAGAATCCGAAACAACTACTTGGAAAGTCTGCCAAAGAGGATAAAATTCATGGCTGACAACCCCAAGGACTTGGTAATAGATAAGATCATAAAAGTTGTAAGTACTCATTCCTCTACTAGAGATATAGCTTCTAGTATAGCATTTATTTCACAACTAGAGCCTAAGAACATTTAAGAAGCTTGTAGTGATATCTATTGGTTAGATGCTATGCAAGAGAAATTGAACCAATTTGAACGGAATCAAGTTTGGGAACTTGTTCCCAAGCCCATTGATCATCCGGTAATTGGCACTCGATGGGTATTCCGAAATAAACTTAATGAGAATGGTTTAGTCACACGTAACAAGGCTCGACTCGTAGCTCAGGGATAAAACCAAGAGGAAGGTATCGACTATGATGAGACATAAGCCCCAATTGCGCATTTAGAATCCATTTGCACGTTATGTGCCTTTGCCTGTTTTCATAATTTCAAACTATTTCAACTGGATGTTAAAAGTGATTTTCTAAATGGATTTATAAAAGAAGAGGTTTATGTTGCTTAACCCCCTGGTTTTACTGATTTCAAAAATCCTTATTATGTTTTCAATTTGAAGAAAGCCCTATACGGACTAAAATAAGCCCCTCGTGCTTGGTACGACCGTCTAAGCTCTTTTTTACTTGAAAAAGGTTTTTCAAAAGGAAAGGTTGATACAACACTGTTTCTAAAATATTTGAATAATAATCTTCTGCTAGTTCAAATCTATGTTGATGATATTATTTTCGATTCTATTAATGAATCTCATTGTCAAGAATTTTCTAAGTGTATGCAGGGTGAGTTTGAGATGAACATGATGGGGGAGTTAAAGTTCTTCCTTGGACTGCAAATCAAGCAAACCATAAATAGGACATTCATCAACCAAGCCAAGTACACAAAGGATATGCTAAAGAAGTTTGATCTGGAGTCAGCCAAGCCACTTGGAACTCCGATGGCAACCTCAACTAAGCTTGACGTAGATGAACAAGGCAAACCAGTCAACATACGTAAGTATCGAGGTATGATTGATAGTTTATTATATTTAACAGCTAGTCATCCCGATATCATGTTTAGTATTTGTGTATGTGCAAGATTCCAAGCTAACCCTAAGGAATCACATTTGTGCACTGTTAAGCATATCTTTCGATACCTTAAAAGTACTTCTTCTATTGTCTTGTGGTATCCCAAAACTACGTCCTTTGACCTAACCATTTATTCGAATGCTGATTTTGCCGGATGCAAAGTAGAAAGAAAAATTACTAGTGGCACATGTCATTTCCTAGGCAAAGCTTTAATCTCTTGGTTTAGCAAGAAACAAAATTCTATCGCATTATCAACTACAGAGACAGAGTATATCGTCGCGGGACGTTGTTGTGCACAAATTTTGTGGATGAAGCAAACTCTAGAAGACTACAACTTATAATATTCACATATTTCCATTTACTGTGACAATACTAGTACTATTAATTTGACATAGAATCCTGTATGTCACTCTTGCACTAAGCATATTAAGATACGACATCACTTTCTTAGAGATCATCAATTAAATGGAGACATTAATTTAGAATATGTTGACATTGAACATCAACTAGCTGATATCTTTACTAAACCTTTGGTAGAAGATATATTCAACTATTTATGTCGAGAATTAGGAATTATATATATCAATTATATTAATTAACTTTATTTATTAAATTAATTCCAATATGTAAGGATTATTTTAGATACAAGCTTACAAAGGGTCTGTCTGTCACCAAAGCTACGGCTTAAGCAAAACAGAACTTAAGTGTCCCCTCGTGGACCTCCGCTAGTTGGGACAGTACCCCTACAGCTAATCTGAGATCGTCAAAGCATAACGGAAATTAATTTGTTAAATAATTGTTTAGTATTTATTAAATTTAAAATTAATAATTTTTGAATTAAAAAGTTGAAAGGATTGATAAATGTGAAAAATGAACATTGTTTCAGCTGTAAAATAGCCAAAACAAAGTTCTAGGAGAGCTCGGACCGAAATCGTACCAAACTCGGTCTGAACTCTGCCTGAACTCTGTTCGGCTAAGTTATATTCGAAACAGAGGGCTCCACTTTCCCTATTTGTCATCTTCCTCTCCTTCATTCACGAACAGCAGCAGAGAAAACCACTGAAACCCTAATCCTTTTGTTCCCTCCAATATACTTGGTCCTTCTTCTCCAAACTTCGGATTCGGGATCTCGGCTTCTTTCTCCACAGCATACTGAATTTCTAGAAGGTATTATCTTCTTTTCCTTCCATCTTCCTTTTTTATTTTTTTTCATAGAAGCTTTTCTATTCCTATTGCCTCCAAGCTCTTTAAGAAGAGAATGAAGCAAGCCCGTGAGGGATCTTCATCTTCTCAACCAAGGCAACCTTATATTTTCTCTCCGGTCTAACTGGACGACGGTTCTTTTGATGGATTTGACTTTTCATCACTAACCCAGTCTGTAGAATGGTTTAGTAAATTTTAGACCAAAACTGTCTGTGCCAGAGCCCCTATTTATTTTAATATCTTTACGGACCACAAAAGTGTTTTCCAAAATGACCTAGTTTCTGTATCATTTCCTGTTGCTCTTAATGCTATTCAATTATTTTATTGCAACTTATCTTGTGATTCTGGAGTTGTATCTTCTCGTGTTGGGGGAATAGACATTAAATTTGACGTGGAAGACTTAGCGACAATTCTTCAAATTCCTAACAAAGGAGAAATGCTAAAGGACCTCGCCAATTTTATATTTCCTCCTCACATGTCTTTGAACTCTTTCAAGACCTCCATATGTCATCCCAATCCATGTCATGCTGGTAAGCTCAAGGCAAGACACCTGAGTTTGTATTTTTACAACCTCCACAGAATCATCTTTTCTGCTATCCTTCTGAAGCAGATTTCCACAGATGATGTCACTTCTCTCGAACTATCCTCCATCTACCATATTCACTTTGGAATTAAGTTTTCCTTTCCAAAGAATATGATCAAGATGATGGTACGTGCTTACAAGAACAAGAAAAATCTTGTTTATGCGATATACTTACCACTTGTCTTTCAGCATTTTGGTATCGACTTAAAAGAGTGTGACGTCCTTACTGCACCTTCATATCTTTCTGCCGCTCGGCGTTCTGACACTCATGTTACTCCATCTCCTGCTCCAGCACCCGTTGTCCCAACCCATGATTATCCACAGACTATTGAGGGTCTCCACCATATGATGAGAGATTACATGCAGCTGACTCAGGATCAGCATCGAGCTACTCAGGATCGTCTTAGTGCCTTAGAGACTCATTGGACTGATCAGTTTAGAGAGTATAAGTACCATGATGTCATGCGTACTCAGGCTATCTCTAACACTTTGGTCGACTTCCATTTTGCCCAGTCCCATCAGCCTGAAGGCCCAAACATCTTTCCCAGGGATCCTACCATTTCTGGCTATCGTGTTGAGGATGATGAAGTACGCCCGTACTTCAATCCAGCTGGCCCTTTTGACTGGTTCGGATCTTCTGGTGAGCCTGGATCTATTTGTGGTAGTGGTGGTGGTGGTGGTGACAATGCTGCTGACCAAGATAATTGATGATATTTTGCTGTCACTGTTTTTAGCTTAGACATCATGTCTAGTAGTTGTTCTTCATTGTCATCATGTCTTAGAAATGTCTTACATTCTAAGAACATTTAGTATTTTTTTTTGAGAACTTGTAGTAGCTTTTTATGATTATGCAATCTAATTCTATTTATTGTGCAATATTGGCACATATTTTTAGATCAATTACTTTTTCTCGAATATAACTGCTATGTGAAATATCTACTGTATTATTATTATTTTCTTCATGTTTGTCTTTTTTTACTAATATATTGCGAGGGTACATTTTGGTAAATGACAATGGGGGAGAAAATACAACACTTGTGCAATTCAAGAAGGGAAGGTAGTACAACCAATTCAGTCAAGATGTTATATCGGTCAAGGTTTGTCAATTATCAAAATGGAGAAGATTGTTGGCCCATTGGTCATGGTCAAATTGATTTTGATAATCGATTAAACTCGGACTCGATATAAGGGCTACTCGGACGGAATACAATAACTAGTGCTACTACCGTTCATTATCTGCTCAATCGTCGCGTCTGTATTTCTTTTCCATTCTCAAATGTATCTTTTCACATTTTATAGAGTCTAGTAAATATGTAAATTGCGTCGTACTGACAAATAGGCTTGACCAAAAATATTTTAAAAATTTTCAGTTTTATTTAAAATAAGCCTGATTTTAAAACAAGTCTAAAACCTACGTTTTGTTTGAACTCAAAAGCCAACTTGTTTACAAAACTCAAAACCCAACTTCTGGTTTCTGACCACTAGATTTTGGATAGAGTTCGGCCAGAACTCGGGTACCTAAACTAGTAAACCCTAAAAACCAGGTCTGCCTACAGACTCGGATACAAATGTCACTTTCCTGATTCTAGGCACCCGAACTCTAACCGAACTCTTCTCGAGTTCTATCAAACCTCTGTCAGCAGAAATGTTATAAATTGATGAGATTTTTACCATCCTAAACATCTCATTCACTCCTCTTATCTTCTCTATCTGGTTTACTAGCCATTCAAAGCTTTCATTTTTAAATCCCAAGCCAGTTTACAACCTCTAGTCTAATTTCCAGTGCGATACGGTTTAGAAGTTTTAGAGCATTATAATCAAGAGGCTTGATAGAAGTGAGACACTTCACAATTGAAGTCAGTCGAGCTCTTCGGATTAAAGCCCGTGTTTGTAAGAAGTCAAAAAAACTTCGGATCAAAGCTTAAGTTCCATTCGAGTGGATTTTAAACTTGGAGCTAGAGTTCTCCAGACTGGAATAGTCCTCACAAGAGGGAGACCAGTATAAATCTCGGTGTTTACGTTTGTGTTTTCTTTCTCTCTCTACTTTATTTCTTTGATTAACTGTGATATAGTATAACTGTGATTTAGTTGTTAATTTTTAATTGCTAAAAATTTTTTGCCAACTCTATTCACCCCCTCTAGAGTATATAACTTTACATATCGTTCCTACATTCTCGTCATCTTCCCTAGGGTCAGCTGAAACCGTGTTGGAAGATAATGTTTGCTTGAGCATCTCCCTAATACTGATGTCGAAGTTTTAGAAGAAGACTCTGAAGAGTGAGAGTGTAACTTATCTTCTTCATCCGAGCCTTCGGGAGTTGTGGGAGGCGTGACGTACCCTAAGCCATGTCTGATCTTATGGCACTAGTCCTCGGACTTGCCTGCAGGAGCCCACAGTAACAGAGGCAGCCGTCGTCCTTGGTCATAGTTCAGGCCCCTTGCGATTTCCAGTTCGTACCCCATCTTCTGGATAAGGTGCTTGGCTTGAGAGCTATACTGGTGGAATAACATATTTCCGGTATCAAGTTCTGGCTCCTGTTCCTCTGGGAGGAAGGATCGGAGACTTTTTACTCTGCCGAAGATGATGGGTTTGTATCTCCTCTTCCTAGATGGACTAGGAAGTAAGAGTATTGGTTAGGAAGAATATGGTTCACACATCATAGGTGGAAGTCACCTGTGTCTGCAAGCGCATGCCTAGACCGTGCTCCCTGGAATACAGTGTACTTACGTGTGCAACTTTAGAATAGTTCAAAGATAGTCCTTTATTCAAAAAATAAGGTATCTTTTCTTCAAAAATTACATCGTCAAGAGAAGGGACGTTTGCATGAGCAGCTACGTACTCCTCCAGCTCGTCCTTCCCGAGATCTACCTCCAGTGCGAGCAATGACTTTTGAAGTTTCCTGTGCAGTCTTACTACCAGAGGTTCAGACATTATAGGAGGCAGCAGAGCACCCTTCAGAGGTTGACTCAGCCTGTGAAGGTGAACGACCAGAGGTTCGGACATGGTGGATGGTGCCGGATCTTCCTTCGGTGTTGATTCGTCCTACGAAGGTGGACGAACAGAGGTTCAGGTGCCTTCCTGTACAGTTTTACAATGAATGGAGAGGTTGTGTCGGGATCATGTGCCTTTAGATGGACTCTCAAGGGCTCTTCCGATGTTGTCCCAGCCTCTGCCTCATTATAGGCATCATTGCCACCTTTATCTTGCTAGACCTGTCTGTAAAGGATCGAATCGAAGTAATAGTTCTCGATACCTTTGAACGGATCGACATCATCAAACTCAGTTTTGACCATGTCATGTTCGTCGACGTACTTCAGGCACAAGTGCAGGATCAATAACACGATCCTATATCCATGTATCCATGGACGTCCGAGCAAGAATTTGTAGGATACATCTACGTCAATGACATAGCAAGTGACCTCTATTTTTAAGTCGTCGATCTGGCATTTTAGGCGAATCTTGCCTAGAGAGTAGCTCCTTCCTACGTTGAAACCAGTGATAGCAATATTGGTGGCTGTCAGGCGATACATCAGAATGCCCAAGGTCTGAAGCAGACACTGTGGGATTATGCTGATTGACGAATCAGGATTGATGTTCATCCGGTCCACCTTGATGGTATCAATATACCTTGTGTAATACATGGGACGATTATGCTGGTTATTCTTTAGCAATATGTCATGTTGCGAGATTATAATGTTGGGTATTACCTCCCTGATATTATTGCGGTGGAGGCAAGCAGCTGGATCCTCAGCTGGTGGTTTGACCTGCGCCAGGTAGATGTTGGCTTTCTGTAATGCCTCACTTAGAGCGGTCCGAGTATCTCTAGAGATCCACATAAGCTCGAATAGTAACAGCTTCACTGGAGTGTTACCCAGTTGGGACAAGATGTCAAAGTTGTAGGGTTTTTTTAACCCTAGAGCTGCATACTTATGCATCGGTTTGTTGAAGCAAACTTTCTTCTGCTTGGACTTGTCTGCTGGCATAGGCTAGGATAGACCAAAATCAGATAAGGTCGGTGTGACAGTTGGGATTGCACCATCATCAGGGGTATTGTATTCGCGCTGGTACGTCAAGCTTGACCTTGTTGTTCCTGCTACAACTTTCTCAGATGGGAGGGAAACCGTGTAGCAGGACTTGGACTTCTTGCCCTTGGACTTGGTGACGGAAGGTGTTGCTTGCTGCATTACGTCTGGAGTAAGGTCTAGATAAATCTACACAACCTCCCCTTATGATGTGGTGAGAGGTATCAGTCCGGCTATTTTATCACGAGATGGTGGGAGGTTAACAACCTCCATTTTTGCTCTGTAATAGGGATACTCCGCCATGTGCCTCCATTGCCAGAAAGTTATCAAATTGGAGGGACACTATATTGGCGGCGATAGTTTTGTCATCGAAGTCCAAGGTGAGGGTCTTGGTGTCAAGCAGGCGCTGGATGTATCGCAGGGTGGATGTACATTTGAAAGTGTCAGTACTTTGGGTTGTTTACGTCGACTACCTCATCCGGGCGTTTGACGTCGGAGAGGCGGAGCTTACCACCCTTTATCAGCACGTCGAAGATGGGCATGGCGTCATCATCTTTGAAGGAGTAAGTCTTTTTGGGCTTTGGAACCTCAGCCGACTTTTGCTCGGACTTCTTGGTTAAGTTGGCCACCAGGGCCTGCTTCTATTTTCTATCGCAACTATTGTTGTCGGTATTGTTATTGTTGGGACATTTTCTTCTATCATCGATGATAGGGATCTGTATCCCTAAGAGTCGGGCGTCCTTGACCTTATTCTCAGTGCTGACAGCCCTTATGATGAACGTCGTCCAGTCTTTAAATTGACCGTCGCCCATCTAGAGGCTGACTGCTGGAAGTAAGTTTATGCGGCACATGTTCATCAGTGTCGACTCGGGATTGCCTTGGAGAATGTCACAACCCGTACTCGAATATTCGAGCACGAGTACGTGGGTACGTCCAGCCTACACCGTAGAATCGGCGGTAGAACGTTGTCTGGGTTATTTCTAACTATCTAACATCTCAACAATATAATATGGTACCTGTCAATCATCTCAACTCCAAACGGAGGAACAATATGGTATCTCACAGATATAACTAAACTCAATCATAATGTAAACTAAGGAAGATAAGCACAAATAGAATAGCGAAGGAAAGAATATGATACAATCCACAATCTGAAATAATATACATGCCAATGAACTCCACAATAGAATCTATTACAAGTCCAACACAAATGAACTAGACCTCCTCGGACTCTGCAACTAAGTCCTCCTAGTCTACCAAATAATCCTCTAAAGATACAGAGTCCTGAGGTCCGTAGAATGTGGGACACTGCTCTATAAGTCAATCATCTGGAAAAATATATCCAATCAGGATTGGAGCAAAGTACATACCTCTGAAAGCAATTTCAATAACATAATCGAGCATATAAAACAGATAATAGAAATAAAATACAAGATCACTAAACATATGAATGAATGAATAATAGGTATACAGGTAATGTACGAGAATATAGAACAACAATATGAATATCTGCAACATGATAAAGTAACTGTAAAATTACCAATGTGCCTCAGAATACAAGTTCATTATGTGATCGGGATGGGTGATCATGATCAGATAAGACGATTACAAGTTAGATATATAATCAGAATGTACACGATGTAACAATGGGACTTTGATCACATAATCAACTCCTACTCTCGCATCCCCAACTAATACCAATGGATCCAATCATGACACGCACGAACATAAAATATAACCACTGAACACGAGCAGTGGGTGTACACGAATATCATAACCACTGAACACGAGCAGTGGGTGTACAGAATAAGCACACTGAACACGAGCAGTGTGTGAATATGAAATATAAATCAATACCCAATATACACGATGGAATACATGTACAGGAGTATCCGCTGAACACTGTAGGAGATAAAATCTCCTGACAGAATCCATGTAGTACAAGTCCATAAAATTACTGTGTCGAGATCAAGTATACAATTATAGAACATGCATATATACAATATTATGAATTGAAAACTATCAGAGAAATGTACTCGCCTGAAGTCCTGAGCAAGGTGTGTCTCTCGATGCCCAAGCTAGTGTCACACAACCTATATATGGTACGTTGTATCAATACAAGGTTCTGGAATGAAAATAAGTTAAGTTGATGCAATTCTAGGTCATAAAGCTATTTCTAAGTCAAACCGACTAATTCTAGGTTGCAAGAGTCTAACACTAGGATACTAAGTCAATGCACTATGGAACTAAGCTATACTATCTAACCTACGATACTAAGAGACACCCAAAATGATGTATCCTAAGATACGCAAGTTTAATATAGGAAAATAGTAGTTTATATATATATATATATATATATATATATATATATATATATATAAAAGTCAAACATATAATATCTATATCAAAACAAGGAATTTAGGATGCCTTGGTCTTGCACCAATGCGTATCGCACTACCTCACTCATATCCCGATACTCAACCCAATACCTTGAGGATCGACCCAATACCTTGCTATTACCTTGGTATCCCGAGGTAATTCAAAACCCTTAACAATAGCTATAATACACTAAACCCCCAATACCCTATATGCTAGTAAATACCAAACTACAGATACATATAGCTAACTATATATATAACCAGTATATTACTAACTACTAACCAATATTGCAACTAGTATACATAGCTACATATATTAGCTACACAATATCACAATTACATATATACATATACCTATAGCTAACTATATATTAGTAAAGTATATCACTACTACCTATTTAAACTTACCAATACCTCAAGTAACTGACTGATATACTAACCTATCTACTACTAAACAAAATTACAACTAACTGGACTGATATCTACAAAGGTATATATATATATATATATATATATATATATATATATATATATATATATATATATAAAAAAACTAACTATATACTGAGACTGATACTTGAACAGATGCTGTAAGTACTGAACTGCTACTTCTCAGTTGGAACTGGCTGAATAGGATGCACATACACTACTGAAGGTTGCTCTCCCAGCTGTATATAAGCTGCAGCTTTTCCTCGTTGCCACTGTGCACGAGCACTGCCTCCCTGTTGTTGCTCAATACCCTGCTGAGTATGCCCGCGTCCCCCATGCTGTTGATGCAGCTATCTGCTGATACTTGTTGTGGAAACCTGATACTGATACCTATGGGACTGTACTGTGCAGAACTTGCTGGGCCCGAACCTCCTTGCTTGAGGTGAACTTCCTATAGTTGAAGAACTCCCACTGCTTCTCTCCTTGCTGCATCGATACAGCTTACAGTGGCTCAATGCATGAGCACTGCCTCCCTGCTGAAACTGCTAGCCTTCCTCTGCAGCTCACTCGAGCAGTTGGTGCACTGCAGTGTTAAGGAGTGCACCTCTTGGCTGCAGCTGCTGCCTCTTCAGTGCAGTAAAAAACTTGCTGCGGTATCCCCTAGTTGTGCACAAGCTCGTGCACACCGCTAAATCAGCTGTTGCATATGCTATTGCCTCTCGATATTGCTCAGCTGATTGCTTCTACTCTCTCGATGTAAACTCCCTCATTTATTGCTATAGATAGACTGGTTTTGGGTTAAAAATTTTTGGTTTAGCATCAAGTATTTGAGGTTTAGAATTAAGGTTGCAGATGTCTGATTATTTTAATTAAACCTTTGGTGCACCCTACCGTTGTTGTAATATTCGGAGCCCAACATTAGCCCATAATTTCCAACAAGTTATTGCACTCTTGACTTGACATGCCAACATAGGCGCTGGACTTTTCCGTCACTCACAATCGAAATTCCTTGTGCTCTAATTTAATTACACAACTTTCCGTGTCCAAAACCCATTCTTTAATCTTGTATCGCGTACCTGTGTCAGTGCCATCCTTTTTGAGACACAAACTCAACCCGTTGAACTAGACCAATTAAAGGGTCCAAGACTGACACCAAGCCTACACCCTTCATGACCTTTGTGTCACTCCAAATTGAGACCCCATATGCCCCCATTTAATTTAAGAGCACATGACATTTTATTTTAATTAAATTGGGGATACCAACTTTGACTAATCATATTTTAACCCCAATTTAATCCAAATATCCCATTAATTAAACCCATGCAAAATACACAACACCCTCTCACCCTACAAAACACCAAACACCATTTTTCCTACCAATTTTCTATTATTTTATGTGTCTGTGCAAATACCCAAAATTAAGGGGCTTATTTACAAATGTTGCATTAGGTGTCCTCACCTCATTGGCCCAAGCCAATGAAGAAGGCTCACCCTAACCCTTGACCGGTTCAACCCAACCCCACTCTCCCCTTTGGTTCTTTCTCATGTTGAATCCTAGCCACCCATTTGAATAAACCACCATCCTCTCCCGAACCTCCCACTGCACCGTCATCCGCCACGACCACCACCCCACACCACCAGCACCACCACTCTTCATCATTGTACCTTACAGTGATGCAGCTGCTGAGTCTCCTCTCTTGCCACTGTGCACAAACCTCCACTGGCAGTGATGCAGCTGCTCTCCCTCACACAACTACACTGCCTCTCACACCCACACACACAACACAATTCACACACAGACACCTACATATGACTGCTATATGTATCACTCTATACATATATATACACTCACACATAGATATAAATGCATACACTTATTTATATACAGTCACATATAGATATACATATACACATGGATATAGATATAACTATATACACTAACTTATATATATCAATACATGTACTCATCTAGCTATATAAACACACACACACACACACACACACACACACATATATATATATATATATATATATATATATATATATATATATATATATATATATATATATATATATAATTAAGGACAATACACCAAACACGTGGAGTGCACCGCACTCGTATCACACTAATTCTATAATTCGCTTATGATACGGCTCCAACACACAACCAAATGCATCTCAAAGGACATGAGCAAGTCTAATGCACTAAATATGGGCAATATGTATAATAATTAGATTAACTACGTGTCTATGTCAAGAATTGATATGCACAAGGCCCCGTATCGGAGGAAAACCCCCAAAAATAACCCATATCGCCAAATTGATGAGATACGGCCTACACGTATCTAATTATGGATACGAAACTAATCACAAACAAACATACATATGTCAATTTGATCTATTAGACCAATTGACAAACACAACATGTGCCAATCTCGGAATTCTCCCAAAATTGACACCAAAATGCACATAACTTCCCCCATAGGTCTCCTACGAACCTAAAACCAATTCCTATGGGTAGCCTATGCATGTGAGGTGATTTCTTATGGTTAAATCTCATATATATAATCTATTACAAGGGGAAAACTGAAATGTACCTATTGGAAGATGGATTCCTAATAAAAAAATCCCAAAATATGGAAAGTAGCTCCTCCTTCTAGATCTTGGCCTCCTCCTTCTAGATCCTTGCTTCCTTCTTCTAGATCCTTGTTATAGTAGCCTCAAATAAAGAATAGGGAAGTAATTTGGGTGGAAATTTGTGAGGAATTGATGAGAAAATGAAGAAATTTGGAAAAGGAAAAAATCTAGATCTATTTAGAATAGAAAAATGAAATGAGAGAGACACTCTCTCTTCTCCTGTAATGGCTGGTCATAAACTCCTCTTCCACGCAATATAAAATATCAAAAACATCCCTGGGGCATCTCATAAAGAAATTAATTAAGGAGAAAAGGTTCTAGTCCAATGGTTTCACTAATTAATTCATCCTCTTAATGAATGGGCCTAATTTTTGGGCTCAATCTAAACCAAAATAAAATGTTGCGTTCATGCATCTAAACTAACTAGTTAGGTCCACTACACAAGTCCAAAATAAATCTAACACTAACAATAAATAAATAATACAACAAATAATATTTACATATTCATAATATTTAATATAATAATCCTAAAATAAAATACCCATGTCAAATTACCAAACTATCCTTAATTGAAAATATGAGGGTGACAATCCTATCCACCTTAAAAAAAATTTGTCCTCGAAATTAAACTCCCATCTCTCTCTCTTGGGCCAGTCATATAAATTTATACAATTGTCAAACTTCCAATCAATTACAGTCTAAAATAGTCCTATCATATAATATACAATCCTATCATTCTACTGAAAGAGAAATCATACTTGGATATAGTCTCTAACTATCATGAATTTCAGTCTCTGCCTTGCTGGGTATCTCCCTCTACTGGTGTGGGATAATCTACTATGCCACATGTGGCCTATTTTATCAGACACTAAGCATTTACTAATCATCATCCTAGTTAAGATATTTTTAATACTACGGTTATCAAATACTAGTGATATACTATAGTTCTAGGTCATGGACATACTTAACTTACTGGCACTTGCTACCTAGGATACTATATAAAATACCGCTAAGATACTGCCTCATTTATCTGTTTCAATTCTTGTAATCACCAAGATTTCTTAACCATTCTCTTGAAAGGAACACTTGTATACGTTTTCAATCATGTATTTTATTAGCACACACTTGTCTAACTTAAATACTCCTAATAGGATGTCTTACACAAATCTTGTTACTGTCTACACAAGGCACCAGCTCTTATATGCATTTTAGATGACATCATCATACCAAGTTACTCATGTCTCTTCCTTATATTATTATACTAGTTACTAAAATGATTGTGCCTAAACTTTCATAATACTTAAGGTACTCCGGCTCTTGTTACTAGGGTATCTCTTTCTATCTGATACTTGGTGCAACTCACCTTCTAACATTTGTTAATCATCCTAAGGTTCTTATCTATACATTAGTATCATAATACATATACAATTATCTTCTAGCCATTACAACACCATGACATCTCACTGGTATCCTTATACCCCTCGTATTATTCTATGATACACATGACCTCTATACTCATAATTAGCAAGGTATTATACCTACTAAACTTACTTCTATAAATATATTGTCTCTCTCCTCTACTGCTTGGATTACTTCTAAAAGATTTTCTATCCATAGTAACTGATACACCAATATAATATTATCACACAAGGTACTTACTGTTACTAGCACATTACTCAACTAAATTCTGATATAGAAACACTAGCACTCTTGATATCGTAACACTAGCTTCCTAACTATATCACATATGCCCTTAATGTTCTAGGATACTTGCTTATCATTAGATCACCTCATTACACTCACTAAACTCATGATCACTTGCATCCAATGCTCTAGTTGTTAACTTCTATAATACACATGTTTCACTTCACTCTCAAAGGCAGGCACATGGTTTCATATCTCTATTAATGTATATGTATCTCTCCTTAAACCCTTTATAGACTGATACACTAATCAGTGATACACTACATATCTTCTATGACCAATCTTGATATTTCTGAACCCATGACATGCTATTGAAATTTTCTAATACTCAGGCTTCCACTTTCTGATACTCATGAACTCATATTGACACTCATCACCCATTGTGCATCCTCCACACAATTTCTAGATACTCTTCCACCTATTGCTTCTAACACATCACTAGCCTTAATATCAGATGATATACCCATCACTAGTCATATACTGGTACACTCCTATCTACTCACATTAATGCTCTACTTTCACCTGTAACAGAAGTCTTAGTACAATACATTTTTATTCCCACACACTATCACGCCCCAGTCCCAAAATACGTAGGACCAAGAATATGCGACACGCCAGCTACGCATTCGACCAGACTCTGGTCTAACTCAAATACGTATAAGCTGTATAATATAAAGGGCACTATCTAGACATCCCATAAATGTAAACCTCTATATCTCAATCCATAATGTACAGCAGTATACAAGAAAGAGCTATATGTGCTAAAGTCGGCCGCCCAATAACACACAAACTAGAATGACTCGAGAAGAGATGAGTCTACAAAAACTAGGCTACAACAGTAGATGAATAAACAATAAGAATAATGTAACCATAATGTCGGTGGAAATGATATGAGTACCTGGTACAATACCCGCAAGACGTGCAACTCCATCAGCAACTCCAATGTTCCGTAATCGTCTATGCTGCAAAACTGGCAGGGGACCAGGTCCTCAGAGGGAAATAACAAGGTACAAATATACAGCATGCCAAGTATAACAGAAAGTACAAGTGCAATGACAGTGTAGTCTAGCATAACCAACTAAGTGAGACACAGTTTGAAGATAATATTCGACGCGTGGGCTATCCAAAATAAAACCGTAGCTCCGGACACGGAGACACAAGGGACGTACCGCAGCTCCGGGCAAAGAGTCACACGGGTGATACCACTATACTAGATACAGGATCACTACAGAAATAGTACATATACATATATAAGCGCGTGCAGAGGAGCCCAAACGTCTAGTAACTGTCTTCCCCATCCCAAGCGGTCAACGATGGTGCGCTGAACCTGAACCTCTATCTAACAGTCTCGACACACAGAAATAACTCAACAGACGCGACCCTAAGGCCGTCCCAGTCTCTGGTCATGATGTCAGTATCAGGATACAAGAATCTGGTACGATCACAGTGTATGAGTGTCCTGGGATGTCAATATACTCAGGTACGTACATCAAGGTATTACGAACATCTAACATTTATTCTAAGACGTTACGATGAACGTCTGTACTCGGTTATGATCCGGACGTGAAGTATCGATCGTAAACAAAACTATATGCACAATGTACATAAAGAATCAATAACTATCTGTAATCTGAAATACAGGGTGGCAAGGTACACTTGCATGCGTGCGGCTGCTGATGACGGGGTCCCGATACCACGTCCTAGCCCTTAGGTCCCGCAGTACCTAGAGATGAGATACAAACCAAAATCAATAATCTATTCCACGTCAAACAGGGTTGTGACACACATCTACACCTAAACTCAGTCTCAATCTCAAATAGTTAACTACTAATTTCACAGTCCTCAATCTCTGATCCTTGATCCGAATAATACCTATCTCAAAATCAATCACCTGTATAATATCATCAGACCCAATCCTCAATTCCCAATATTCATCATGATGTTTTTCAGTAGTTCAAGTCATGATCATCCTCAGATTTTGCCCTGGTATTCACCAACATTAATATGCATGTTTAAATATATCAACCTTGAATAAGATAAATATTAATCATTTAAACCCTCAATTATACAAACCATTAATTTAATTATTTGAATGCCGCTTTCCAATAACCTAGCTACTACTCAAATAAATTCATTATCAAAAAAATTAGCTTTCCAAGTAACCAATATTTTGTTATCCCCGCATCATTTTACTACAATTTAACTTGCTCCTCCATTAACCATCAAATGCTTGGAACAATTTTATCAAACCCTAAAACTCAAAGAATGGTAGGCCCTCCATTTGGTCATGGCCAATAAGGTGAGGACACCTAAATCAATAAATTGCAACTAAGCCCCTTAAATTTGAGAAATTGCACGAACACATGAAATAATGCAAAAATTTTGGGGAAAATGTTGTTGGGTGATTTGCATGGTGAGGGGGTGTTGTGTGTTTGGCATGGGTTTAATTAAATGGGTATTAGGATTAATTGGGGATTAAAATAGGATTAGACAAAATTGGTATCCCCGATTTAAATAGAATTAAAGTGTCCCGTGCTTTTAAATTAAATGGGAACACTTGGGGTCAAAACTTAGAAATGACACAATGGTCAAAAATGGTGGGGGCTTGGAGTCAGTCTTGGACCCTTTAGTTGGTCTGGCTCAACGGGTTAAGTTGGTATCACAAAATTGGGGGTAACGACACAGGTGTCCGACACAGAATTAAATATGGGATTTAAGATTCGGGAAATTGTGCAATTAATTTAAGGCACAACAGATTTGATTTTTGTGTGACGGAAAAGTCCAGTGCCTAAATTGGCGAGTCAAGTCAGAAGTACAATAGTATGATGGAATTTATGGGCTGATATTGGGCTCCGAATAATTTAGCAATGATAGGACGCGCCAAGGGTTTAATTAAATAAAATAACAGACACAAGCAACTCTACTCTAAACCTCAACATCTGCTGCTAATCCAAAATTTTCCAAATCCATACCTGACTATCTATAGAATTAATTGAGGGGGTTTATATTCTTCCCAACTTAGAAAAATTTTGTCCCCGAAATTAAAAGTGAAGCACGATAATAGCTAAGAGAATTTAAAAACAACTAGTAATCAAATATCGTACGTAAATTTGTACCTTGTTCCTCAAAAAAGTACGAGAACCACTGTCGAATAGAATCCTCGCGCTCCCAAGTAGACTCGCCTGGTGAATGGTACTTCCATGCAACTCTGACCAATCGAATAGTCAAAGTCTTCTCGCTGTGATCGAGGATCTCAACTGGCTGCTCTACGTAAGACAGACTGGGCCCGACTGTAATCTCCGAATGATCAAGCACGTGGCTAGGGTCTGCCATGTATCTCCTCAACTGCGATACGTGAAATACATCATGCACTCCTTCTAATGATGGAGGCAATGCAACACGGTAAGCCACTCTGCCAACTCGTTCCAAGATGTCAAAAGGTCCGATGTACCTCGGACTTAGCTTGTCTCTGCCTTCGAATCTGATGGTACCACGAGTAGGCGATATCTCAAAAATATATGGTCACCTTCCTTGAACTCTAATGGTCTGCGGTACACATCTGGCCAATATTTCTATCTGTCCTGTGCTGCACACAAGTGGCTCTGAATCTGCTTGACTTTCTCCACTGTCTGTGTCACCAACTCTGGACCAAGTATCTGACGCTCTCCCACGTCACTCCAACATACTGGTGACCTACATTTCCTGTCGAATAGTGCCTCATAAGGTGCCATCTGTATGCTAGCCTGGTAGTTGTTATTGTAGGAGAATTCTACCAAGTGTAGATGGTCCTCCCAAGATCCTCCAAAATCAATCATGTATGCTCTCAACATATCCTCTAATATTTGTATCGTGCGCTTTGATTGGCCATCGGTCTGTGGATGATATGCAGTGCTGAACTTGAGACGAGTTCCTAGACTCTCCTGCATACTCCGCCCAAAAATATGACGTGAATCTGGAATCACGATCTGATATGATGCTGACAGGCACTCCATATAGTCGTACTATCTGTCTCATATACATGTCAGCTAATATCTCCGTGGGCTGCCTAACTCTGAGGGAAAAAAATGTGCAGACTTGGTGAATCTGTCTACGACAACCCAAACTGCATCCTTCCCGCTAGGGCTCCGCGGGAATCCTGCGATAAAGTCCATGGTAATGTGTTCCCACTTCCACTCGGGAATGGGAAGCGGCTGCAATAGTCCTGCAGTTCTCTGTTATTCATCCTTGTCTTGCTGACATACCAAGCATCTTGCCACGAATCTCGCAATCTCTCTCTTCATCCCATGATACCAGTAATGTTGCCTCAAATCTCGGTACATCTTTGTACCCCCGGGATGAATAGAATAAATCGAGCTATGAGCCTCGGTCATCAACTCTTGGCGTAGCTCGCCACTCGGAACGTATATGTGATCTCCATACCTTAACGTTCTGTCTTCATGAATCCTGAGTTCCGTCTGCATGTCGGCCTCTTTCCTTTCTCACAGTCGTCTAAATCTTGTATCTGTAGGCAAGGCTGCCTTGATCCTCTCAATAAATGTGGATCGAATCCTCGAGACTGGCCATCTGTCCATCCATGCCTGGCAATACAATCTCAATCCTGAGTTCCTGAAAATCCTCTAACAACTGGCGATGAGTCATAAAAATATGCCATGGGTATCCTGCTTAAGGCATCTGCTACTACATTCGCCTTACCAGGGTGATACTGCAACTCGATATTATAATCTATCATAAATTCTAGCCAGCGCCTCTGTCCCATGTTGAGCTCCTTCTGCATGTAGACATACTTCAGACTTTTGTGATCTGTATAAATCTCAACACGTTCTCCATAAAGGTAGTATCAAAATCGGTGCTGACGTCAGACGCTTCTTCAGCTCATCGAAAGCCGTCTGACACTCTTCGGTCCAGATAAACTCCTCGCCTTTACGCGTCAGTCGCGTTATAGGCGCAACAATCCTCAGGAATTTTCTACGAACCTCCGATAATATCCGGCAAGTCCGAGGAAGCTCCTAATCCCTGTAATAGGTGCAGGGGTTGGCCATGTCTCAACTGCAACTATCTTCTCCGGGTCAACTGTTAGTCCATCTTCGGTGATTTTATGTCCCAAGAAGGGAACTCTATCCAAACATAACTCACATTTGCGAAACTTGGCGTACAGCCTCTCCTGCCTCAGCGTCTCCAATACGATCCTGAGATGTCTCTCGTGCTCCTCCTGGCTCTTAGAATATACCACGATATCATCGATAACTACCACCACGAACTTATCCAAGTACTGGTGGAAAACATTGTTCCTCAAGCTCATAAATGTTGCTGGCACGTTGGTTAAACCAAACGGCATGACTAGAAACTCATAGCATCCATACTTCGTCCGAAAAACCATCTTTAGAATATTCTCTCTTCGTACCTTGATCTGAAGATAGCCTGATCTGAGATCGATCTTCGAGAATACATATGCGCCGCTAAGCTAATCAAATAAATCATCGATGCGCAGCATAGGGTACTTGTTCTTTATCGTTACAGCCCTTAACGCCCTGTAATCGTTATGCAGTGTACCGTCCCATCCTTCTTTGGTACAATAAGATGGGTACTCCCCATGGAGAACCACTAGCCCGACTGAAACCCTCGTCTAAGAGATCCTCTACTATGGACCTTCAACTCAACCAACTCTATCGGTGCTAGTCTGAAGACGAGAAAATAACTGACTCGGCTCTTGGAGTCAACTCTATAGCAAACTCTATCTCTCTGTCAGGTGGCCGGCCTGAAAGGTTCTCTAGAATCACATCCTCAAACTCTGATATAATGCGGGGGTACACTGGTTCACTCCTGAAATGTGTGCCTCTAAGGTAGATTGGCACCATACTCCCGGGCTCCCTGAAGAAACTCAACTCAGGGTAACCTGGTGGTCTAAAAATATAATACAACTACGTCGACAATCTAGTGTCGCGTGGTATTGGCTCAATCAACTCATGTCTAGGATAAGGTTATAGTCTAGACTAAACCTCATAACAATTTCTTCCGTTCTGTTTTCAACATCAATCCTCAAAAAAAAAGAAAAAATTCATTGCCTAATGTATAATTTCTCTTCTCCTCAAGGTTTTCCCTAAAATTTTATTCCTCGAATTTCAACTTTTCGTTATTTATCTCTCCAAGTCACATAGTACAATAATGGTATCACTCAAGCACATAATAGAATTCCTGGAATCAGATCATTATCTTCCAAGTGAGAGCCTAAAATTTTATCTTCTCTAGTCCATAATATCATTCCTGATATCGCTATCATTTACAACAACTAATTCCTAGCATCGGGCTATGCACTTCCATAAATTATTGTAGGTCATGATCAATAATCCTTCCAGCTCCCCATACTTCCAAGATCACTGCTATCTCAAGTACGAATAGGGTACTACTAGTTCCAATTCTCTTGCTACCCTTCCATACTAGTTCTAGAATCCAAAAGAACCTATCAATCTATCCTACTCAGGGTAACAATCTTCTCAGAGAATGTTATACGAATTATGTCTTCTGTCGTCTGGTCTTCGATCTTCTTCTGGAGTAAACTATCAGGCACAAGCATTCGTCTTCCCAAATAATAGAGGATGAGAAACAATGATAACGATATTGACGAAAATTGAATGATTACAAATTGGAAGTCCAAGGGCGATAATCACACACAAAGTGAGTTTTTAAAATCGATTATGGATTGAGATCCTATTCAACAATCATAATGTCTATTCCTAATTTGCAGGCTCACTTGGCACAGTCAGGTGACCAAGACGATTTAAATCAGACCTGCATGGGCCACCACAAAAACATGTCACGCCCCAGTCCCAAAATACGTAGGACTAGGAATACGCGACACGCCAGCTACGCATTCGACCAGACTCTGGTCTGACTCGAATACATATAAGCTGTATAATATAAAGGGCACTATCTAGACATCCCATAAATGTAAACCTCTATATCTCAATCCACAATGTACAGCAGTATACAAGAAAGAGCTATATGTGCTAAAATCGGCCGCCCAATAACACACAAACTCGAATAGACTCGAGAAGAGATGAGTCTACAAAAACTAGGCTACAACAGCAGATGAATAAATAATAAGAATAATGTAACCATAATACCGGTGGAAATGATATGAGTACCTGGTACAATGCCCGCAAGACGTGCAACTCCATCAGCAACTCCAATGCTCCGTAATCGTCTATGCTGCAAAACTGGCAGGGGACCAGGTCCTCAGAGGGACGTAACAAGGTACAAATATACAGCATGCCAAGTATAACAGAAAGTACAAGTGCAACGACGGTGTAGTCTAGCATAACCAACTAAGTGAGACACAGTTTGAAGACAATGTTCGATGCGTGGGCTACCAAAATAAAATTGTAGCTCCGGACACGGAGACACACGGGATGTACCGCAGCTCCGGGCAAAGAGTCACACGGGTGATACCACTACACTAGATACAGGATCACTACAAAAATAGTACATATACATATATAAGCGCGTGCAGAGGAGCCTAAACGTCTAATAACTATCTTCCCCATCCCAAGCGGTCAACAATGGTGCGCTGAACCTGAACCTCTATCTAACAGTCTCGACACACAGAAATAACTCAACAGACGCGACCCTAAGGTCGTCCCATTCTCTGGTCATGATGTCAGTATCAGGATACAGGAATCTGGCACGATCACAGTGTATGAGTGTCCTGGGGTGTCACTATACTCAGGTATGTACATCGAGGTATTACGAACATCTAATATTCATTCTAAGACGTTACGACGAACGTCTGCACCCGGTTATGATCCGAACGCGAAGTATCGATCATAAATAAAAATACGTGCACAATGTACATAAAGAATCAATAACTATTTATAATCTAAAATACAGGGTGGCAAGGTACACTTGCCTGCGTGCGGCTGTTGATGACGGGGTTCCGATACCATGTCCTAGCCCTCAGGTCCTGCAGTACCTAGAGATAAGATACAAACCAAAATCAATAATCTATTCCACGTCAAACAGGGTTGCGACACACATCTACACCTAAACTCAGTCTCAATCTCAAATAGTTAACTACTAATTTCATAGTCCTCAATCTCTGATCCTTGATCCGAATAATACCTATCTCAAAATTAATCACCTGTATAATATCATCAGACCCAATCCTCAATCCCCAATATTCATCATGATGTTTTTCAGTAGTTCAAGTCATGATCATCCTCAGATTTTACCCTGGTATTCACCGACATTAATATGCACGTTTAAATATATCAACCTTGAATAACATAAATATTAATCATTTAAACCCTCGATTATACAAACCATTAATTTAATTATTTGAATGCCGCTTTCCAATAACCTAGCTACTACTCAAATAAATTTATTATCAAAAAAATTAGCTTTCCAAGTAACTAATGTTTTGTTATCCCCGCATCATTTTACTACAATTTAACCTGCTCCTCCATTAACCATCAAATGCTTGGAACAATTTTATCAAACCCTAAAACTCAATGCATTCATAAGCCCTAAATCCAATATAGCATACATAAACCCTAACTCCAAAAGCATACATGAACCCTAACTATGTTCTATATAATATTTCACAACACAATACTACACAAGGAGAACTCAAGAGAGGGGGAGAAGTATACCTAGGCGACGAGGTGGTTACGAAGCTGGAGGTGGTGGTGGAGTAGTCGACGGTCGCGGGAGAAGAAGAGTGGAGGAAGTGGTGGTGGTGGTGGTGAGAGCTTGTGGTGGTGGTGGTGATGCCGGACGGGGAGGAGGTCGGATGGGGGAGCTCCAAAGTCGGACTGATGGAGGAGTAGGCCGGACTGAATGGGTCGGATGGGTGGAACAGCCGGAGTCGAGGGCGGGGTGCTGCACTGGCCGGAGTGGGTGTGGGTGCGGTGGTGCCCAGCCGGAGTCGATGGAAGAAACTGCAACCGGACAAGGTGGTGGAGCGAGCTCGACGCGGTTGGGCACGACCGGAGCAGCGGCGGAGTGGCGCTGTGGCGTTGGCAGTAAGCCGGAGCCGCCGCGGGGGGGTGCTCGAACTGTTGTGGGTCAGCAGCGGACCAGAGTGGGTCAGTCGGCCGGAGGCACTGTGCACAGGCCGGAGTAAAGTCAGCCGCCGGACCGGAGTTGTACTTCAGGGAGAAGCAAGAAAGGAGAAGAAGAAAGTAAGAAGAAGAAGAAATTTGTATGGATAAATATGGAGGAGGGAGGAGAGAAAGAGTGGGGGGGTTTCCAATGCCTAGGGATTAGGGCCTGCTTGGTATGTGTGCATTGAAGAGACCCTTTATAGGGGTTGGTGATGTGAGTGTGTGGTGTGGATGCTCCAATTCAAATGGAGGGCTAGGATTGAACATAGAGGATTGCGTTTCTCCATGCGAGGGAAGGGGAAAATGTTGACTAGGTCAAAGAATGGTAGGCTCTCCATTTGGTCATGGCCAATAAGGTGAGGACATCTAAATCAATAAATTGCAAGTAAGCCCCTTAAATTCGGGAAATTGCACGAACACATGAAATGATGCAAAAATTATGGGAAAAATATTGTTTGGTGATTTGCATGGTGAGGGGGTGTTGTGTGTTTGGCATGGGTTTAATTAAATGGATATTGGAATTAATTGGGAATTAAAATAGGATTGGACAAAATTGGTATCCCCGATTTAAATAGAATTAAAGTGTCCCGTGCTTTTAAATTAAATGGGGGCACTTGGGGTCAAAACTTGGAAATTACACAAAGGTCAAAAATGGTGGGGGCTTGGAGTCAGTCTTGGACCCTTTAGTTGGTCCGGCTCAACGGGTTAAGTTGGTATCACAAAATTGGGGGTAACGACACAGGTGTCCGACACAAAATTAAATATATAATTTAGGATTCGAAAAATTGTGCGATTAATTTAAGGCACAACGGATTTGATTTTTGTGTGACAAAAAAGTCCAGTGCCTAAATTGGTGAGTCAAGTCAGAAGTACAATAGTCCGATAGAATTTATGGACTGATATTGGGCTCCGAATAATTTAGCAATGATAGGGCGCACCAAGGGTTTAATTAAATAAAATAACAGAGACAAGCAACTCTACTCTAAACCTCACTCTAAACCTCAACATCTGCTGCTAATCCAAAATTTTCCAAATCCATACCTGACTATTTGTAGAATTAATCGAGGGGGTTTACACACACTCTCTCTATACCTATTGGTACCACTTTATTATGGCATACTCACTAATACCCTTTATACATATACATTTCTTTACTTTTGACACACCCAAGTATCAACTACCTAATTAAATATCATGCTCCATTGATTTCCAACACAATTTCCTTGATACTTAATTGTTTACATGGATCATCCAACTACATGAATTTATGACTATCCAGAACTGGCATACTGACTCTGATACTAACTCATGGAACCACCATTGATACTCTCTACTCCCCCTTCTACCTATAGTACCAATACAAACTATAATGACATATTATCATAGAATTATTGCTACAAGGTACTACGCTATGAGTTATCTCTAAATTGATGCCTATTATTCACATCTCCAACCAAGAACCACTATGCCCAACCAAGAACCACTTATAGACTCACAAGCCACACTCCCAATAGTCAATACTGATATTCAAGACATAGACCTAATTGTAAGTCACCAATTATCACACTAAAAAGGAACTCTAATAGAATATAGCTCTATAAGGAACTGGAATAAAGAACTGAAGGTATCTCTACTGCTAAGCTAAAGAATGATGGAACAAATCCTACAATAACTGGAGTGGATAAGTACTGAGATGATACTTTAAGAACCAATTTTAAGATACAACCTGATAATCATATACGTTTGTCCGAAATCATGACACTCAGAATCCTCGTCACACCAGTAAGCATAGCTGCGATAAATGATAGATTTCATAACTTAGGTATGCACCTCTATAATCATGTTGTCTAGAATTCTCGCTGTGGCGACTAATATAGCTGCGAGAAATTCTAAATTTCATAACTAAGATATATACATCCGAAGTCAGGTCCCTACATTTTTGCCATGTCAGCTAATATGGCTGCGATAAACTCTAGGCTCCATAACCAAAGCAGACGTTTTATCTTTCTCACTGTCCTCATCAACATATGTCATCAGATAATACCGTAATTTAGTCCATAAAATTTATCTCGATATGAAATCAAACTCAACAACAAATACTAAGAATTAAATTCAACAATCGATTCACCAGGAATCAAATTCAATAACAACAAGTGAAAATGGACGGAGACAAAGGGAAAAGATTTGAATTATAATTTATAATAAGATTCTCAAGGGTCATCCCAGGAATCTTTCAAGAAATTTTTGATTGAGTATCCTCTCACATCCTAGTATCCTATGTCCTATATCCTATCGCAGGGACCCAGTAGTACAAGTAAGTTGTCGCACTACCATGATATCGCAAAACTTGTGAAGCCTGACCTGCATGGGCCACCACTAAAATTGTGTCATGATCCGCACCCGGATATTCGGACATGAGTACGTTGGTACGTCCAGCCTACGACGTAGAATCGACGATAGAACAATATCTGGGTCATTTCTAACTATCTAACATCTCAATAATATAATATGGTACCTGTCAATCATCTCAACTCTAAACGGAGGAACAATATGGTATCTCACAGATATAACTAAACTCAATCACAATACAAACTAAGGAAGATAAGCACGAATGGAATAGCGAAGGAAAGAAAAAGATACAATCCATAATCTGAAATAATAAATATGCCAATGAACTCCACAATAGAATCTATTACAAGTCCAACACAAATGAACTAGACCTTCTCGAACTCTGTAACTAAGTCCTCCTGGTCTACCAAATAATCCTCTAAATATACACCGTCCTGAGGTCCGTAAAATATGGGACACTACTTTATAAGCCAATTATCTGAAAAAATATATCCAGTCAGGATTGGAGCAAAGTACATACCTCTGAAAGCAGTTCCAATAATATAATTGAGCATATAAAACAGATAATAGAAATAAAATACAAGATCACTAAACATATGAATGAATGAATAAATAATAGGTATACAGGTAATGTACGAGAATATAGAACAATAATATGAATATCTGCAACATGATAAAGTAACTAAAAAATAACCAATGTGCCTCAGAATACAAGTTTATTATGTGATCGGGTTGGGTGAACATGATCAGGTAAGACGATTATAAGTGAGGTATGTAATCAGAACGTACACGATGTAACAATGGGACTTTGATCACATAATCAACTCCTACTCTCCCATCCCCAACTAATACCAATGGATCCAATCACGACACGCTACAAACATGAAATATAACCACTGAACACGACCAGTAGGTGTACACGAATATCATAACCATTGAACACGAGCAGTGGGTGTACACGAATAAGCACACTGAACACGAGCAATGTGTGAACATGAAATATAAATCAATACCCAATATACACGATGAAATACATGTACAGGAGTATCCGCTGAACACTGTAGGAGATTAAATCTACTGACGGAATCCATGTAGTACAATTCCGTAAAATCACTGTGTCGGGATCAAGTATACAATTATAGTTCATGCATATATACACTATTATGAATTGAAAACTATCAGAGAAATATACTCGCCTGAAGTCCTGAGCAAGGTGTGTCTCTCGATGCCCAAGCTAGTGTCACATAACCTATATATGGTATATTATATCATTACAAGGTTCTGGAATGGAAATAAGTTAAGTTGATAAAATTCTAGGTCACAAAGCTATTTCTAAGTCAAACGACTAATTCTAGGTTGCAAGAGTCTAACACTAGGATACTAAGTCAATGCACTATGGAACTAAGCTATAATATCTAACCTACGATACTAAGAGACACCCAAAATGTCGTATCCTAAGATACGCAAGTTTAATATAGAAAAATAGTATATATATATATATATATATATATATATATATATATATATATATATATATATATATATATATATATACAAGTCAAACATATAATATCTATATCAAAACAAGGAATTTAGGATGCCTCGGTCTTGCAACAATGCGTATCGCACTACCTCACTCCTATCCCGATACTCAACCCAATACCTTGAGTATCAACCCAATACCTTGGTATCCCGAGGTAATTCAAAACCCTTAACAATAGCTATAACACACTAAACCCCCAATACCCTATATGCTAGTAAATACCAAACTACAGATACATATAGCTAACTATATATATATATAATCAGTATATTACTAACTACTAACCAATATTACAACTAGTATACATAGCTACATATATTAGCTACACAATATCACAATTACATATATACATATACCTATAGCTAACTATATATTAGTAAAGTATATCACTACTACCTATTTAAACTTACCAATACCTCAAGTAACTGAATAATATACTAACCTATCTACTACTAAACAAAATTACAACTGACTGGACTGATATATATATATATATATATATATATATATATATATATATATATATATATATATATATATATATATATATATATAGCTAACTATAAACTGAGACTGATACTTGAACTGATGCTGTAGGTACTGAACTGCTACTTCTCAGTTGGAACTGGCTGAATGGGATGCACATACACTGCTGAAGGTTGCTCTCCCTGCTGTGTACGAGCTATAGATTTCCCTTATTTCCACTGTGCACGAGCACTATCTCCTTGTTGTTGCTGAATACCCTGCTGAGTATGCCCGAGTCCCCCTTGCTGCTGATGCAGCTATCTACTGATACTTGTTGTGGATACCTGATACTTATACCTGTGGGACTGCACTGTACAGAACTTGCTGGGCCCGAGCCTCCTTGCTCGAGGTAAACTTCCTACAGTTGAAGAACTGCAACTGCTTCTCTCCTTGCTATATAGATGCAGCTTGTAGTGGCTCAATGCACGAGCACTGCCTCCCTTCTGAAACTGCTAGCCTTCCTCTGTAGCTCACTCGAGCAGTTGGTGCACTGTAATATTGAGGACTGCATCTCTTGGCTGCAGCTGTTGTCTCTTCAGTGCAGTAATGCACTTGTTGCGGTGTCCCCTAGCTGTGCACAAGCTCATGCATACTGCTAAATCTGCTGTTGCATATGCTACTGCCTCTCGATATTGCTTAGTTGATTGTTGCTGCTCTCTCGATATTGCTCAGTTGATTGCTGCTGCTTCCTTGACATTGCTCAGTTGATTGTTGCTACACTGTGTTGCCTATTGAAGCCTCCTGCACATTGCTGCTAGCAGTGTATATCTTGTGCACTGCTTGAGAGGTTGATGTACTATCCACTCCAATTCTGTACAAGGTGTTGCACACTGGGACTACTCCTTGCAGTGGCTCGGGCCTAGCTGTTGAGCCTCCCCTCTTTCCACTGAGCCCGAGCCTCTACTGGCTGTGATGTAGCTGCTCTCCCTCACACAACTACACTGCCTCTCACACCCATACACACAACACAATGCACACACAGACACCTACATATGACTGCTATATGTATCACTCTATACATATATATACACTCACACATAGATATAAATACATACACTTATATATATACAATCACATATATATATACATATAGATATACATATACATATACACATGGATATAGATATAACTATATACACTAACTTACATATATCAATACATGTACTCCTATATATATATATATATATATATCATATATCATATAGTATATATATATATATATATATATATATATATATATATATATATATATATATATATATATATATATATATAATTAAGCGCAATACACCAAATACGTGGAGTGCACCACACCCGTATCACACTAATTCTATGATACGCTTGCGATACGGCTCCAACACACAACCAAACGCATCACGAAGAAAACGAGCAATCTAATACACTAAATATGAGCAATACGTATAATAATTAGATCAACTATGTGTCCGTGTCAAGAATTGATATGCACAAGGCCCCGTGTCGGAGGAAAACTCCAAAAATAACCTATAACGCCAAATTGACAAAATACGGCCTACACGTATCCAATTATGGATACGACACTAGTCACAACCAAACATACATATGTCAATTTGATCTATTAGACCAATTGACAAATACAACATGTGCCAATCTCGGAATTCCCCCAAAATTGATACCAAAATGCATATAACTTCCACCATAGGTCTCCTACGAACCTAAAACTAATTCATATGGGTTGCCTATGCATGTGGGGTGATTCCTCATGGTTAAATCTCAGATTTAGAACCTATTACAAGAGAAAAACTGAAATGTACCTATTTGGAGATGGATTCCCAATGAAAAATTCTCAAATGTGGAAAGTAGCTCCTCGTTCTATATCTTGGCCTCCTCCTTCTAGATTCTTGCTTCCTTCTTCTAGATTCTTGTTATAGTAGCCTCAAATAAAGAATAGGGAAGGAATTTTGGTGGAAATTTGTGAGAAATTGATAAGGAAATGAAGGAATTTAGAAAAGGGGAAATCTAGATCTATTTGGAATGGACAAATAAAATGAGAGAGACTCTCTCTCTCTCTCTCTCTCTCTCTCTCTCTCTCTCTCTCTCTCTCTCTCCTGCTCCTCTAATGGCTGGTCATAAACCCCTCTCCCAAGCAATATAAAATATTCAAAATACCCCTTGGGATCTCTCATGAAGAAATTAATTAAGGAGGGAAGGTTCTAGTCTAATGGTTTCACTAATTAATTCATCCTCTTAATGAATGAGCCTAATTATTGGGCTCAATCTAAACCAAAATAAAATATTGGGTTCATGCATCTAAACTAACTAGTTAGATCCACTACACAAGTCCAAAATAAATCTAACACTAACAATAAATAAATAATACAACAAATAATATTTACACATGCACAATATTTAATATAATAATCCTAAAATAAAATACCCATGTCAAATTACCAAACTATCCTTAATTGAAAATGTGAGGGTGACAAGAAAACCTCAACACTGCTTGTTGAAAATGCTCGATATAATTTCAGGCGAGTTCCCTTTTCCCTTGGGTAACATCCACCAAGGAGGACATCGTCATGTTGCTTCCTCCGTCATAGAATCTTTTGAGAAAGAGAATCTTAAGGTCATCAAACAACGAGATACAGTTATCTTGTAGGCTGGAAAACCAGTCGAATGCTACCCCGGACAATGCTCTCATAAAGAGCTTGGTGAGCAGTGCATCACTACGAGGTAGGTGCTCTATTGCAGTATCAAAATAACTCATGTATTGATGGGGGGGGAAGTATTCCCATAGAATGGGTTCAAGTTAAAGGTCTTGTACTTGGAAGGGTACGGCACATCTCTTCACTCGCGGAGGTATGGTTATCATATCCCGAGCTTGCATAGTGAGTTTTGGCTACCCATGAAATCTAGGCGAGCCCGGAGTTCCCGAACTTCCCTCATTGCTTCTCTGGCTTCGTCTCCTGCGGAAGGGGTATATGAACCGGGCATGGGGTGATTACTGCCTATGGGTGGAACGATTGCATCAGAATCCGCGTTGATCCCAAGGTCCAAGATTGCTTGTCCAGAAGCCCTTGCTGGTTGTGAAGTTATGTTTGCTTTAATTTCCAGCACTGTCTGGGTCAGGACTTGCATTGATGAACTCACCATTTGCATCATGGCCCCAAGATCCTCGAGGTGTTGTCTGTAGTATCGGTATTATCGGTCGCTAGGGGGCTTCATAATCGTCCCCTGCCATGTGTACAGTCCTTACATAGGAAGAGATTAACGGGGCAGTGGACGGCGCACTTTTTGTCTCAAATTCTTGCCTGTAGTAGTCATTAGTAGCGTCGCCTCCTTCTCAAATTCGGAGAGAATACTACCCCCAATGTAGGAGGCTACGTTGTCTTGACGAGGGTGGCCACCCAAGGGATATCGGAGTCTGTTCCTTAGGAATCACCGCCTGCTCGGAACGTCGGATTGTTCTATAGGTTTGGGGGATTACTACCCCCAGCTTGTGTAACCCCCAGGGTTCTGAGGAAGAACTATCCCCAGGGACTGATAGCTTTTTCTTCGAGAGAGTACCTTAGAAAATACCTTCCGCAGGTCCCGCTGCTGGTCCTCCTGGTAGTCGCCTTCTCAATGCGCTGGTTGAGAGTGGCGGACTTGAGGCGCTGGACCTCCTTCCTCCCACGGTGGAAGACTCCTTCCGAGTAGAGTAACATGAGGCGAATGGTTGATCCTCCTCCTCTGGTATTTTTACCTGATCTTCGGGTTGTTGTCAGTTATATGCCTTCGATGCAGTCATTGGAATGTCGACTGACTGTTTGTGGGTACTGTCACTTTGTTGTAGCAGCAATTGATGATAATTTTGGTACAGTGATATCCTGGGGAGGACACTTCACGTACCGTAGTTGTCTTCCTCGTCTTGTGCTTGTGATTGTTCATGTTTCGCAAGTAAGGCGAGGGCTGATTCACCTTTGCACCCTTTTCGTGAGTACGAGTAGACCAAGCGCACGGGTGTGTGGGTGTTATCTTTGCTCCCTGATCTAGGGTTCATACAAGAACTTTCCCTAGATCGTTAGTGCAAGACTTTTGAGATGAATCCTGCCCATTTGTCGCTGTGGACTGGATGCACGAGGCGGTCCTATAAACATTCCATCAAGGGCCCGTATGACAGTTAGCGGTGCCCGCTGACGGTGGCCAAATGGACAGTTGCTTGAGCCTAACGAGCTCGCACTGCTCTAGACTTCTTCAACTTAGCACGCGCAGGCGCATAGTACGAAGAGTCCAAGTTTTGATTTTTACCATTCTCAGTATGGCGTATAGGAACAGCGATACGTGAGATTCGTTTGAAAACAAAGATTTGGCTGCTGTCAGAGCCGCGTGCGGCCATCTGCCTGCAGATGTCAGCCGATGATGCATAGTTGGTCATATACGACCTCCTCCTTGGCCGCATAGAACTTGCATCAGCCCCTAAACGTTTGGCATCGTAGTATTTTTTTCTGCCAGAGTTCAGGTGTTGAACGTTTTATGCGTCAGGCAGGGATACCACATGGGCAGCCTGGGTGGACGCCTGGTAAGCGTCTTCAGCAATAGAGAGAGAAACAAGGAGTGCTTTCTCCGCAGTTGGGTGAGGCGCAACGGCCTTTGCTACCCACGTCCTGCGGGTCTTATTGGGCTTTTTTAGCCTTGACGAAGGACTAGCGCTTTCCTCCAAGAGCATCTCCTCGAAAGCCTGTTGGTCGGAGCAGACCACCAGCATCCTTTGAGTTGACCCGAGCTTGGCTGTGTCGGATTGCGTCACAACTTTCTCATCAGAGGAGAAAGATGCCTCCAGCAGAGTCGCCATCTTGTTCACCCTCCGTTTGGACATGCCACCCGGGTATATATAGTCATCCTTGGGCGTGCATATGTCTTGGGCTGCATGGATGCTAGAGGATGCCACGTGTTCCTTCTTAACAGGGTACAGTTGTAACCGTGAGCAGGCCAAGCTGCCATGTGGACTTTTGTTGAGATTTTCTGTTGCTGAAGATTTGGGTGATTCTCATCATTTTTTGGCATGACTTGGTCAGCTTGACACGTGGTCCGACTTGGTTAGAGAGAATCCCTCCCGTTGTAACAGCAATATTTGGTCTATATAGAGTTTAGGACGCATATGTCCAGAGATGCATGGGCCGCATGGAGTCTGGGACGCATGGGACCAGAGATGCATGGGACGCATAGAGTTTGAGACGCATGGGACCAGAGACACATAGGATCCTTGTTGTGTTGTACACGTTGTGCTGCACACAATTCAAGAGTAAAGTTTATGCTGACGTGAGATTTCTGTCGTTTAGCGTGTTCACGTCTTTTGAGGCGTTCAGAATTTTTTTTTTTCAGGATTTTGTTGTCATAGATGGTCCTGTTGTCAGGATGCCTTGTCAAGTCCATCTGCGGCCCAAGTTGCTTTGGTTGTTTGGGACGCATGTATGTCGACTTTTTGAGCCGCAAGGTGACTCTGCGGCCTGATTTCTTCTGAGATTTCTTTTGAGGCGCATGATTGTTGGACGCATGGATCCATAGGATCCATATTTTTCATGCTTCTATACTTATCCATTAACTCTAAGCTTGGGCCTGATATGTTTTGTGTCATGTATGCAAATTTGTTTATGAATATTGTTATTCCTTCTTATGTGACAGTTGACGTGACGGTTAATGTGATAACTGTCATGACAATTATCAAAATTAAAGTTAATATAAGAAAATTGGATGATTAATTTTTTGAGTTTAAACTTATCATGTCGATTCCCATGTCAAATATTATATAATGTTATTTAGCATGTCACATTAGCTGTCACATAAAAAAGAATGGTTTAGAAGAACACTTTGAAAAGGATAAATAGTATTATTGTTTATTTATCATTGAGATACGAGATAACCAGTCATATGGCAGTGTATAGAAGAAAAAATAAATCCAAATTGTATGTATATTCCAAGTTTTGTTGACCCAACAAGTTTTTTTTTTTGAATTTTCTGTTAGAAAAATTGTCGTTTTCTTACTGAAAACTTTGTGAATCAAAAGAAAAAAAAATTAGATTGATGTTACCGGCCTTTGGGGAAGTCGTGCACGAAGCACTACCCTAAGAGTTGATTCGGGATCTGTGTACAGACGTTTCCCGAAGCTCCTAGTGGTAAAACCTCCACACTACCGGTATCTCGTCACTGCACATGACTCGGAGAGAATGACTAGGACTTAGCTCTGTCTAGAGCTTGGAGACGAGTGAAACGATGAAGAGTGGACAGAATAATATGTTGGCAGCAAGTTTTTGGAGAAAAATATTTTTGATCCATTTTCAAAGAAAAACCATTCATATATAAGAATCCATCCAATATGTAACGGTCTGAATTAATTTACTATTAATTCAGCCGTTACACAGACACATGGAGAATGAATCTGGACACGTAATGTATTAACGGTTCAAAATTAAATAGTAACGGACAAATTTATTCTCTAATGTTCAGAATATTAAACGGAAAAATTAAAGAGGAGCAAAAAGAATTCTAGGATCTCAGCCCGAACCCGAAGAGGAAATCGAATCGGCATTCGGCACCCGCATATGTGGACGCATACCCGCACCCGTTATGCGCACCGAACCGAACCAAACCGAGCCGAGCCCGGCCGGGCGGCGGCGACGGTGTGCGCATGGCCCAAGGGTCCAACCCCAACAAGCATTCAAGTAAGTAAATGAGACAAACTAATATATACACACATAGAGCAAACACCCCAACCGATGTGGGACTAAAAGTAAAGTTGATTTTTTGAGCAATGGTACTAACAATCCCCCCCAAAAAACCAAGTTCCGAAACAGAGATAAGAGTGAAGTAAATAGAGAAAGAGAGAGAGAGAGAGAGAGAGAGAGAGAGAGCATCTGGACAGTAAAATAATATGTATAGATGAGATGGACTACAGCCTTGAATCTCACGTAGTGACTATTGCCTTAATCTGAAGAAGTGCTTGATGGACTATGCCTTGAATCAGACCTCTTGAACCAGATTTAGAAAAATAACACACATAGTACGCTAGAGGTCCTTGGTCTATCGGTTGGCGCTTTTAAATGGCCATGCGCACTTTTTCACATTCATGAGAGTTGTCTGGGATCGCTCTGTCCCATAGCCGCGGCCTTCACGACCTCTCATATAGGTAAGTCCTTAATGGTTGGTGATATGAATCAACCCTGCATTACAGCTTGGACCTATTAAGAGTTTAACCTCATCCTAACCATATCATACAGGAATACTGTCACCATAGGGATGGGGAGTCATTGTACACATGTACAGCCGCTTGAGCTTTATTTTAATGAGACTTTAATCTCGAGTCAGTGTTCCATAAAGTCACCTAAGTTCAGCTTGTTTCTACCCATTGAACCGGCTTCTTGGGATCTCCAGTCAGACTCGGTTGGGTTGCCACTGCTGGTGACTAACTTACGGGCTTAACCCCATCCCCCTCGATGATTCTAGGATGAAAGTCCTAGACTGACCCTTCGTCAAGTGATCTGCAAGGTTCTTTTCTGACTTTATATAGTCAAGAACCACATATTTGCCTAGTAGGCTTTTTATTGACTTGAAGCGCAGCTGTAGGTGCCTGTTCATTTTAGCATTCACAGAATCTTGCTTTAGTAGTTCAATAACAGATTTATTATCACAGTTTATAAAAATTGCAGGAACAGGACTAAGAAAAACAGGTATATGCATAATAAGATTTTTAAGCCATTCAGCTCTGAGCAAGTTGTATCTAAAGCTATCATTTCAGAGTCCATTATACTCCTAGCTATGATAGTTTGCTTACAAGAGCCCCAGGATAGCTCCTCCTAGAGTAAATACATATCCAGTAGTAGATTTTATATCATGTGAGTCAGTTACCCAGTTTGCATCTGAATAACCTTCTATGATATCATGGTGCCTAGTAAAATGAAGTTTGTAATTTAGGGTGCCCTTGAGATATCTAAATAACCTATCCAAGGCAGTCTAATATGACTGATTTGGGTTACTGGTATATCTACTTAGTCTCCCAATAGCAAATGCAATATCAGGTCTTGTCATGTTTGTTATATACATAAGGGAGCCTATCATCTGTGAATATTTATGTTGTTCCAAAGGTGATCCTTCATTCTTTTTTAGTACAATATTGCTGTCATAAGGAGTAAGGACAGGTTTTTTTATCAAATAACTCAAACTTTTTTAGCATTTTTTCAATTCAATGTGCTAAAGATAGCGTATAACCCTCTTTGCCTTTGGTCACTTGCATTCCTAAAATTAAGTTGGCTTCTCCTAGGTCTTTCATATCAAACTGACTAGATAAATAGTTCTTTATAATATTTATCAATTCCAGTGATGAACCTAGGATAAGGATGTCATCTACATACAAGCATAAAATGACACAACTTTTACATGTACCTTTAGAGTATATACATTTTTCATACTCATTTGACAAGAAACCATATTCACAAATTACTTTGTCAAATTTATTGTGCCATTGTTTGGGAGCTTGTTTCAAGCCATAGAAGGATTTTACTAGTCTGCAAAGTTTCTTTTCTTGACCTTTAGCAATGAAACCTTCAGGTTGGTCCATATAAAGTTCTTCCTCTAGATCTTCATTCAAAAATGCTGTCTTTACAGCCATTTGATGGATTAGCATATCATGAATGGATGTTAAGGCCAAGAGAGTTCTAATGGATGTGATCCTAGCTACAAGAGAGTAGGTATCAAAATAATCTAACCCTTTCTTCTGGGTAAAACCCTTAGCAACTAATCTAGCTTTGTATTTCTCTATAGTACCATCGGCTCTGAGTTTCTTCTTGAAAATCTACTTACAACCTATTGGTTTATTGCCTAAAGGTAGATCTGTTAGAAACCAAGTGTTATTCTTCATTATGGAGTTGTATTTACTGTTAATGGCTTCTTTCCAGTAGGGAGCATCAGGAGACGATATTGCTTCTTCATAAGTTGAGGGATCACCCTCTATCAAAAAGGTGAAGAATTATTCTCCTAATTTTTTTTCAATCCTATTCCTTTTACTCCGTCTAGGTTCTAAATCTTGTTCAGATTGTGAGCTCGGTATTTGGACATGAGAACTAGTAGAGGGTATGGAGGAAGAGATTGAACTTTTATCCTTAAAAGGAAATATGTTTTCAAAGTAAACTGCATCTCTTGCTTCTATAATGGTATTGTTAGATATTTTATTTACTTCTGAGTGAGTCACTAGAAATCTATTGGCATAGTTGTCTAAGGCATATCTTATGAAAACAGCGTCTACAGTCATGGGACCAATCTTTCTCTTTTTAGGTTCGGGAATTCCGACTTTAGCAAGGCATCCCCAAACTCTAAGGTAATTAATCCTAGGATCTCTACCTTTTCAAAGCTCATAGGGAGTCTTATCTTTTGTCTTACTAGGAATCCTATTAAGAATGTAACAGGCAGTTAAAAGGGCTTCTCCCCATAAGTTATCAGGAGCACCAGAGCTGAGAAGCATGGCATTCACCATATCTAACAGAGTGCGGTTCTTGCGTTCAGCAACTCCGTTAGACTGAGGTGAATATGGAGCAGTTACCTCATGAATTATTCCATGTTCTTCACAGAAGTTAATCATTTCGTTTGAGGTATATTCTCCACCACGATCAGATCTAAAGATCTTAATCTTTCTTTCTAATTGATTCTCAGCTTCAGATTTGTAGACCTTAAATTTATCTAGAACTTCATCTTTGGTTTTGAGAAGGTAAATATAACAATACTTTGAATTATCATCTATAAACGTAACAAAGTATTTTTTACCGCCTCTGGTCAAAATCCTATTTGAGTCACATACATCACTATGGATAAGTTCTAGAAGGTCAAAAAAAAATTTCTACATATTTGAAAGGTAATTGTGTATGTTTGGCTTGAACACAAATCTCACATTTGTGTTTGTCATCTATTGGAGTATTGGGAATAAGATCTAAAGTCATCATTCTTTTAATAGAACCTAGTTTCACATGACCTAGTCTGTCATGCCAAACATTTGAAGATTTTATATTAGAGACAATGAGAGAACAATCAGAAATTTTATTCATTGTGCTTAAAATAAAAAGATCGTCTTTTACAAAGCCTTTTCCTATAAAGGAGTCATGCTTAGAAAATACTACTTTATTTGCCTCCATTACAATTTTGTATCCTGAGGCTACAAGAAGGGATCCGCTAACTAGGTTTCTCCTGACAGACGGCACATGAAGAACATCATGAAGAGTTAAAAAAATTTTTGATGTCATCTTCAGGTCAACTTTTCCTCTTCCAATAATTTGTGCCGTTGAGCCATCTCCTAGGGTCACACCTCCTTCAGTTGATTCCTGATAGTTTGAAAAATATGAGCGATCAAACGAAACGTGAACATTAGCTCCAGAATCCAACCACCAATCATCAGAATGGTAAGAGAGGTTAATAAAGGGTTGAAGGCTTACAAACCTGAAGGAACTCGAAGAACCTTTGTGAAGCATGTTCGCTTCTGGTCTAACTGAGCCCTTTCCTTTGTAGGAGGTCTGGACAGCTTTCTTCTTCCTATGGTAGCAGTTGGTGGCCATATGATTTATTTTACCACACACAAAATAAAATTTCTTTTGATCCTGAGTCTGACTGAAGTTTCTAGGTTTATGGTCTTGGTGATGATGGTTTTGATGGTTAGGCTGAAAGTTTTTCTTCTTCTTGAAGAGATTCTTTTTGGATTTATAATGAAAATTAGATTTGGGTTTTCCTTGGCCTTCTACAAGGTTTACCTTAGCTTTAGATTCAGTCTTAGGCTTAGATCTCAATCTAATTTGTTCTTCGGTTCTAATTTTCTTTAGGACTTGATTGTAGGTAAGATCTCTTTGTGTATGGATAAGTTCCTTAGTAATATCAGACCAAGAGGGAGGTAACTTATCTATTAGGCATGCTATTTTATGCTCATTGGAGAAAGATGTGCCTTTGGCTTGAATATGCCTAAGATATTCTTGGAATTCATGGAGTTGGTCATTCATTGGCTTGTTATCTACCATGAAATACCTATTAAAGGTTGAAGAATTAAATCTTTCTATTCCGGCATCATCACAGCCGTATTCATCTTCCAAGGCTTTCCAAAGTTCTTTAGCGCTCTTGTATTCAAAAAATATATCATACAAGGATTCAGATAATGCGCTTAGAATTCTATGAAAGCAGTGGAAGTCTATCTCTTTAGGGGTTTTTAGTTTCGAGGATGTGGACACTCCTATGTCAGACTCAGTTTCATCAGAATCATTTGTGATGGGTGTGGACCCATCAATGGCTGAAATAAGTCCTAAGGTCGTGAGCCAAAATTTTATTTGGCTCTGTCATCTTTTAAAGTATGAGCCATCAAACTTAACAGGTTTTGCAGTAGAGGATTCCTCCTTACCAGTCATGTTTGCAGTCTGAAAAATATAAATTTATTTAATAACAATGTCTAAGATAATAGTTTAGGCGGTCTTTACTAACCAATCTTAAAATCTTTAGTTTTTCAAGTGTTGATCAACTCAGGTTAGTTGTAGGGGCCGGTTCCCAGCTAGCGGCGGTCCGAAGACTCTTAAGTAACGTGTCGCTTAGGGCTATTTACACCCGGTTGACAGAAGGACCCTTTCGGCTTGTGCCCGAGTTTGCCTCTACTTTGAAACTTTAGATTTGAAGATTTTATTTGCAATTTTTTTTTTACTAAACTATTTTTTTTTTCCTAGATTGCTTTCAAAATACTAAGTGATTATTTATGTTACAATTGAAAGAAATTTTGTGATAAAAATATTGCAATTGACAAAATTATCAAATGTGCTAACAATTTTTAAATCATTTTAAGCAAATTTGCAATTTGACAGTATAGTAAGAAACTTGATAAGTAAACAAATAAATCAATTGAGGAAATGAAGCAAATTGCTAACAACTGTTTTGAGTTAACGATTATGGTCGAATAGCAAATATTAAATATGGTTATTTGCTATGGTAAATATTAAGCAAATTGAATTTTCTAGTATAAAAATTAAACTACTGCAACTTAATAATATTGGCTACAGTAAGAATAATTTTTCTACAAGTTAAAGCGTGCTATAGTTAGAAATTTTTAAATTTTTAAATTTTAAATTAATAAATTATCAACTATGCTACAGTAACTATCAACTTTTAATTTATTAATCAACTTTGTTCCAGAAAAATTTATGTTACTATGCCAATAATATGTTGCTACAATATTATGAATTAAGCAATGCCCAAACAAAAAAAAATATTGAATCAAAAGAACAATTCTAAGCGAATAAATAATGGTATATTAACAATATTTCTGAAACTTTCTAGCAAGATTTAGATGAACAATTCTAACATAAAAGTCAACTCTTAGATTGTTAGAAAAATTGCTTTGTGAATCAAAAGAAAAAAAAATTAGATTGATGTTACCGGCCTCTGAAAAAGTCGTGCACGAAGCACTTCCCTAAGAGTTGATTCGGAATATGTGTGCAGACGTTTCCCGAAGCTCCTAGTGGTAAAACCTCCGTACTACCGGTATCTCGTCGCCGCACACGACTCGAAGAGAATGACCACAAGAGCCATTCAAGTTCGGTGTTGACCCAAGAAGTAAATTCTACTCCTTGTCTAGCCAGAGCACTGTGCGTATGAAAGCATTTGCTTGTTAAAGATTTCGAGACCAAAAAAAAAAAAAAAGTTATGACCAGATTCCCAACAGGAACATTCCAACCGGAGTCATCATATTAACTCTTAATTCACGTACTTATCGGTGGAGTTAATACGCCAATATTCCTGATAAAAAAATCTATAAATAATAATACTATTCCTCATTTTATCCCATCAATCAACAACCAAGAAGATCTAAAAACACCACCATCTCCCCTCTTCTCCGTCGTCGACAATGGCCGGAGTCTCGACGACGATTGTGTTCTTCTTCGCTCTCGTTCCCGCTCTTTTGTTTTCCGTTCAAACCGCAATCGGTAAATCAATATATCATAAATTTTTGGATTATTTTTCGTACCACTAAATATATCGGAGAAAAAAAAAATTTAATTTAACGGAATTTTTTTACTAGATTTTTTTTTTTATAGAATTTAAATTTTCTCCATGATGACATAGTTTGATTGAATTATTTTCCTGTGAAAAATTAAATAAATTTTTATGCAAAATTTAATTTAAGTGTTTGATTATCATTATTTTTCACGAAATATAATTATTTTTTTGGAATATATATATATATATATATATATGAACAGTGAAATGGGGACCGTCAATCGGTCCGCAAGCCACCTGCCCCATCCTCTATTGGCGTCCGCCTCTTCTCCCTGTAGCGCGGGGCCCGCCAGCGCCAATAGGAGACCGCCACATGGCCTTGCGGGCTGGTTGGCGGTCCCCTTTGACGGTTCATATAGTGCTGTCGAAAAAATAATATTTTCATATAGATCGGACCAGTTTTATTTTCTACTATTCTAAAAAAAATTATGAAATGATAATTTTTTGGAAAAATTCAAAATAATTCTATTTATAATCTATCAAACATGGGTGGAAATAAAATTTGTGATGGAAGTATTTTTCACTAGAAACAAAAAAAAAAAAAAAAAAAAAAGTCCAACCAAACACCGCCACATATGCTGCAAAAGAAAATATATTTCTCGTCTATGTCGTGTGAGAAACAACATACAAAACATCAAACATCTAAATGTTGAATAGCTGTCGTCACGTTCAGAAGGTGGTGTGCTGTGACCGAATTTTGCAACATAGCATAGGTTGCACGCAGCTCCAATTAAAAGTCCACCGTATATGAAAAGGGTTGATATTCGTGTTCGTGTTCGTGTTTTTCTACTGAAGTGTGTATAAGATTGATATTACAGGAGGGGTCACGTGCGAGAGATTGGGCAAGAGCACGTGCGCCTTCGCGGTGTCGTCGGCCGGCACCCGCTGCGTGCTCGAGAAGAAAGTGAGGAGGGGAGGGCGGGCGCCGCAGTACTCGTGCTGCTCGTCGGAGATCGGAGCCGGCGAGGACCTCGCGAACTGGGTCGAGAGCGACGCGTGCGTCCGAGCCTGCGGGCTCGACCGGAGCACCGTAGGGGTCTCCTCGGACGCCCTCCTCGACGGAGACTTCACAAGGAAGCTCTGCTCCCCTATGTGCTACAAGGGATGTCCCAACGTCGTCGACCTCTACTTCAACCTCGCCGCCGGCGAAGGTACATTTTAGTAACTCTCTACCTAGGGGCGGAACAAAAAATTCGAACTCGAGTGTACTAGAGTGGACTGACTGATATAAAAAAAAAAATTATAAAATTTTATTTTATTTTATTTTTAGTGTGGATTGACTGATATTAATTTGAAATAAATATACACATTTTCTTTCTTAATACGACATATGAAACTTGATTTACATCACAACTAATATTTTAAATACACAAAATATATACTGTTTAAAGTTAATAATAACTTGAATGTTTTTAGTCATAGTAGTTATAGAAAACAAAATTGCCACATTAAAATGAGACCAATTCTGAGTTGCTATTTTCTGTTGCTAGTCTGAATTCAAGTGGTGATTTTGGTAATTTTAATACATCAAAGTTGACAAGGTCGGCTCAATTTCATCCTAATAATTTCTCTCTCATTGAATCCATGACTCTTGAGTATCAGCTAGAGACATCTCCTAAAAATTAGTCCATTGTTTAAGGTTGTTTTGAGTGGTCTCTGTATGTTCAATTTTTAATTCTATACTTTGTTCCTATATGTTCAATTTTCGGAAACGTTGTCTCCGAACCCTTTTATGATTGTGCCCCTCCAGTAGAATCTCATCCTGGATCCGCCACTGACTGGAGCCCACCAAACCTCTACATGGTTCCGCCATTGCATGTACTCATCCAACTCTTATTTTCAGGTGTGTTCCTTCCCAAGTTGTGCGAAGAACAAACGGTGAACGCTCCCAAGGCGATGGCGGAGATCCGCAGCTCCGGTGCTGCGGCAATAGCAGAGCTCGATGGTTCGAAAACGAAAACGAATATAAGTGGTGAAATTGGTGCAACAAATAAACTTGGAGTAACAGAAGAGGATGGCTCGAGCAGGAAAGTTGTAACTAATGCAGCAGATGTAGCAGCACAGGCATAATAATGCTGGTCTGATATAAATAGTAAAATTGGTACAAATAAACTATCAAAAGAGAGAGAGAGAGAGAGAGAGAGAAGTGAAATTAATCCCTTTGGATGTTTTGGTTAAGTAGAAATATATGAAATATTTTCTGCATCATTTTTTTTTGGATTATATTATTTGGTTTGATATAAATAGTAAAATTGGTACAAGAATGTTAGTATGATTTTTTTTTCGACTATCCCAACAAATATTATGGTCAGAAATGTCGCAACACCACTTACGACAACAACTAATCTCATTTACACCACTTCTAATGATTATCTTTTTCTCAATATAATAAAATTAAAAGTCGAACAATGGATTCCATTTACCGCAACAAATGTTGTAACGATGCGTGCTAATTATATCATTCAATTACGGCCGGGAGTGGTTTAGATCTAGTGTTGACACTAGTAAGAAAGGGAAAGAGTAGGCGTGCATGGATTCCATTTCGATCAAGGGGGAGGTCTGGATGCTAGTAGCACAAGACAATGACGATCATTAATAATCAGCTCTTATCTCAAAAAAATTACATGGATCATTCCAAACATGACACTTGTAGATCCCGCGAAATCATTTACATGCACCCAAACAATGAATTTCAAACCCCACTATATTAATAAATACTACTTACATCATATGTTAAGGCATGGTCTGTCCTGAATGGGAGCATCATGTGAGGCCGCACAAGAGCCCTCAAGGCATAGGGCCCACAAAAATTCTCAAAGTTCAATATACATTGGCCCATATATATTGAATGTTTTCAATTATTATTTAAAAATTAGCAAAACGTTTTTTTATTTTTTTTGTTACAGAAATTTAAAAATCAATTATGAGTGCATCTTATTAAACACTATACTTTATCACAAAAAAAATAATTTATAATTTTATTATGAGTAGTTTTATTGTAATTTTATTATGAGGGCATCTTATTAAACACTATACCTTTTTTTTGTAATTTTATTATGAGTGCATCTTATTAAACACTATACTTTATCACAAAAAAATTATTTTACTTGTAAAATTTATGTTTTGAAGTAATTGATTTATAATTTTTTTTTTTTGAATACTTCTAGAGGCCTTTATCTTTTCTAAGTTTGCTATGTCCGAATTTGGGTCAAATTGACGGTAGAGTTGATCAAATCTTTTGCATGTTATTCAATGATGAATGAAAAGGAGTTCCACAAGGTGCGAAGCCTCCACCTAGCTCTATAAACGCGTCATAGCAGCCTAAAGTAAAGGGCTTAACCCGATACAAGATGGAGTCTGCTCTTTGATCTACTTCTTGAAGCACGAAAATGTAAGCGAAAACAGGAGAAGCAGAGAAGAGGTAGGGGGAGAGGTGATCAAGCTAAACGCGCCCCTCACTTGCTATGGCCACCCAAAGGATTAATAAGGTAGAGTTGAATCAGTTGCTTCACTCATTGTTGTGTCATTAACAAATATGGCATCCAAATCTATACTACTATATAATAAAAAAGGTTTAGCGTCAATAGAAACAGCTCAGTAATTACGAAAGTTGCCACTTGGTCTTCTTAAATAATATTGTATGTATGTATAAAATAATATATAATTAATTAAAAATAATTAAGATGGTTATTTTTTAGTCTAATCAAGTAGTTTTAATAAAAATTTGAATAATTACAACAAACTTTTAGTCTTCTTAATAACAACTTTGAGTCTTTTTAAAGAATACAAACTTTAATAATAGTATTCTATAAAATAAGGACAAAGTATGTGCATATGTACTTAGTTATTATAATATAGAAAAAGGTTTGTTCCTCAAACGTTCTATGGCTCTGCAAAATTTCAAAAGAACAAAAAGAACTTAAGCATGGAAAGAGAAAGAACTTGTAGAAACTAAAAGGAGAAAAATAATACAAGAAACATTTGACATGTTTCATGAATATAACGTTCTTCATCTAAATACTACCCTATAAACAAGCTCAGCCAAGTTTCTTCAGAAGGGATCTATTATCGAAAGGCAACCAAAAACATAACACCATTATATCACCTTCAGACCAAAGGTCAGAATTAAAACAAACATTTTTTTTTTCTTTTTGATAATTGAAACCATATAATTTTGGGTATGTTGGGAAGATTCGGCCATAGACACAGACGCGAAAGCGGTACCAACTCACCTGAAGATAACGAACCAATCTACTACGAATGCCAAGACATATCAAACACAATGGGTGATGCTATTGGTACAACCCCCTTACAACTAAGGGGGTACAACCACCACGTGGCCGGTCTCCATTGGGAGAGAGAGGGAAAATGTGGGGCCGGGTGGGACCCATATAGCAGAGGTGTGAGAGGGGATGTGGGGCTGGTCGGGACCCATATGTCAGGGGGGAGAGAGAGGTTGTAAGCATTTTGTTGTAGACTTAGCATTTTCCCAAACACAATATATGTTCGGTGACTACATCACATGGACAAATCATAATCTTTATAACTTCTGGCAAAATATAAAAGAATGAATAAAAAATAATGTTGAACCATTTGTCCAAAGGTTCAATCCCCTCAACTAACTCAAGAAGAAAGAGAGAGATTACAACTGAAATCACTGACCCTCTTCCTATACGAAGACGACGACTTCCTCGCACATATATCCTCTTCCTTTTATCTCGAACGACAAGTCCTAAGAGCAAAATACGGACTCTCTCTTAGATTTTCTGTGGACAAGCACCATGAATCTCCCACCTTGTGTTGTTCTTTGTGCCTCCACCCTAAATTTTCATATATATAGTTAAGAAACCCTATTTTAGGTCATAGAAATTCTTAAATAGGGAACCCGTTACCTAGTACCAATTATGAACGTCTAAATCTTGTCAAATCAAATATTTGATACATATTTGTAAATAAAATAAAATCAAATACTTAATGTAGATTTTTAAATCGCATCAAATCAAATATTTGATCAAATTTGGACCCCAACATTTGTTGTTACCAAATCTAGACTGGACCCAATATACTCTTCCTCCAATCTGATGAGAGTGTGTTGAACCCCATGACTCCTCAAGTGGAATCCATGCATGTTGCCCCGCAACAGAGTTCCTGCTCCATTGTGTTACTGATCTCCATTCCCCAGAGCTACTTTGCATCTTTCGTCGTCTCTAGTTCCTCGACCATCACGTCGACGTTATTTGTCATGCGTAGCACCTTCTGGACCATTGGGATCCTGCCGATATCAATGACACGGACAAGATCGAAGTACCTGACGATCAGTCTCACTGTAAGTCTTTGATGCATGTCTCTGACTTTCGTCTTCTATCGGAACGTGCTACAATTCCGACCAGCTTCTTTACCCTTGGCTGGCCCAACCAAGCGGACGATGCGGTTCTTCCAAGATTCAGACTCATAAACTAACCCATATTCGTGTTTGACATCGAAAATCCCCCGTACACATGCATTCTCGAGAAAAAATATCATACATTGTTGGAAAATGTATCTTTATTATCTCTGAAAAATTACAGGAGAAACAAAAAAGTACATCATTGGGGAGGAGCAGTTAAATACCTAATCTGTTGCGCCAAAGCATCCATCCTCTCATTCATGGAGTTCAAAATGTTAGTGCGAGCCCGTTCCAGCCTTGCTTCGTCATTGCTCAAGAGAGATAGTTCGAACAGAGAATCAACAAAACTTGCGTGGATGACACCCACATGTGTCAAGTTCTGTTGAGTTGTATCCACTTGGCCCTTCAAGACATCACGAACTAGCGATGCTTTGAGAAGCCTCTCCCTTGTTTGAGCAAGTTCAGCCTCGAAGAATGAGTCAAATTTGACCATTTCATGCTTAATTCAAAGTATTTTAAATTACAAGGAATTTGAAAACTTTGAAGGGGGTCTTGTAGAAGCATGAAATATGCTGGGGAGTTGTACGCGTATTATACAGTCAAACTCCCCAACATACATGAAGTTAGCGTAAAACAGAGCCTCAGAGCAATGTGGCATAAAATATGGCTTCAGAACTGTACGCGTAAAACAGAACTTCAAGGCTGTATGGCGTAAAATATGGCTTCAGAGCTATCCGCGTAAAGCAGTGCTTCAAGACTGATCCACGTAAAAGGTTGCTACACCTCCCCCGACGTAAAACACGTTTGTTTTTAATGCAACGTAAAGTCATACGAGTAACTCTTCGTATTCCTCGGATGAATCTGTCAGACAAAACAGTGAACCTGACTCCTAACAAAAGTACTGCACGATGATCGAGAGGACGGCTGTGATGATGATTTTGCACAGAGACCCAGGCTGTCGTTTAGCGACATATTCTTGATACAAGTCATTTTTACGCATTCAAAGGATATGCTGCCTATTCTACATGGGCAAAAAGGAGTTTTACGCTCAAGATAAGACTAAATCAGACTCCACGTCAAAAGCTGTTTCTCATACAGAGCTCAAGGCATATCTCTGCATTTAATGCACGAGATGGAGGCATATCTCTGCATTTAATGCACGAGATTTGGTTCTATTCTTCAGATTTTTGTCATGACGGGGGAGAGCTAAAACTGTGACTAATACGCTCACATCACCATCCTAGCATTTTACGCCAACCAGGCTATTTTCAACTATAGGAGTACGCCGTATGTTATCTCCTCGAAATACGCCAACTCGGCCATATTTGCAAAGGTATGTGATAAGGCTATTTAGCCCAGAATACACTCAAAACCTCAGTCGTGATGGATAATTGGCTATTTTATGCTGGTTATCTATTATTCATGAACCATCAAGTTTTATGCAGAGTTTGGCTTTTACGCCAACAAGACAAAGTTTGGCTTTTATGCCAACAAGACAGCTATTCGACTTTTACGTCAAGGAGACAGCTATTTGGCTTTTACGCCAACCATCTTTACGCAGGGGCTGTTACCTACGTGGCTTGCATGCCATGATCTTCGAGAAGCAGTTATACGCGTTACCTCATAAAGGGATACGCGTCACACGCAGACTCAGAAGATTATTTGAACGTGGATAGCAGTTGTCATAACCGCAGCGTAAAGGAGGCAGTCTTCTTCACAGCTAGGCTTTTTCGCCAACTAGGCTTTTACGCCTACAAAATAGTTATTTGGCTTTTACGCCAACCATCTTTACGCAGGGGCAGTTACCTACGTGGCTTGCATGCCGGGATCTTCGAGAAGCAGTTATACGCGTTACCTTGTAAAGGGATACGTGTCATACGCAGACTCAGAAGGTTATTTGAACGTGGGTAGCAGTTATTATAACCGCCGCGTAAAAGATGCAACTTTCTTCACAGTTTGATTTTTACGCCAACTGGACAGTTATTTGACTGATCTCTATAAATAGAGACCCCTGATCACAGGAAAAAGGGGATCAAAAAAATAGGGAGAGGCCGAGACAACCAAAGAATCAAATCAAACATCGGCCAGGGCACTATCAAAGATCAGAGAGAGAGAGCAAAGACAGAGAGTGTTGGTTGACAGTTCAATCCCACTTGCAACCTTTGAAGCTTCTTTTTCTTCTACAGCACTTCTTCATCATCGTGTGGTCCAAGGGACAAAGTGATCGACCGCAGATCAGACTCCTATAGCAATATTTTTTCAGAATCATTTTTATTGTACTTAACATCCTCGTATAGGATTAATTGTACTCTTTTTCTTGTTTGTAAACAAAAAAGAAAGGTTTCGTATAAACCTATTATTTCTTTAATTTTGTTTATCCAAACAAGCCCTTCCAATAGCTAGAAATTTTCATAAATCCTGATCTAGTTAGGACTGTAGAAAATTTATATAGTCTTGTATGTTGCTAGGACTGTAGAAATTTTTTACAGTCCTGAGTCGCGATTGTCGGTGGAAATCCGAAGTTCGAAACCCTAAAATGTGATCGGAACTTTAGAAATCTGTCGAAAGTTCATATAAACCTATTGTATGTTATTATACTATGATATTTGGACATTAACAAGGATTGAGAAGAAGTTTAGAATTTTGAAGTGAATGAAGAAGGAATATATATATATATATATATATGAGAGAGAGAGAGAGAGAGAGAGAGAATGTTTGGATTTTGGAGATTTGAAGGGAGGGAGAAGTGGGTAGCCCTAGTAAGTGTTTTGCTGTCCTGAATAAAAGTTCTATTAAAATGGACTAATTTCAATACTCGACTAGTCTTGAGTAAGTTTTAAAGTTTTTAGGGGCACTACACTTTTTATCCGGGACTGTCAAATTTTTTTTGGCATGACTGTCAAAATATTTAACAGTCATAAAATAAACATACTGTCAAAAAATTTGAGTCCTGCCTGTTGGAAGAACTGTCAAAAAATTTGACAGTCCTAAAGATAACAATATTTGGACTGTCAAATTTTTTGACCGTACTATCTATTGAAAAGACTGTCAAAAATTCTGACAATCCTAAAACTAGGACAGTTCCGATTAGAAAAATGTCACAGTTACAACCAAATGCTTACAACATGTCACGTGACGCTACGTGGACGGCTTTCATTGGGGGAGGATGGAAGAGGCGGGGCCGATGAGACTCATGCGTAAGGTGGGAGGGAGGGAGGGAGAGAGAGGCGGGGGGGGGGGGGAGATTGTTGTAAAAAAGTTGGTTGTAAACTCAGTATCATACTTCCGATTAACTTTTGTAGTGCTCTAAAAAAAAACTCCATAAATTACAGCAGAAGTCTGCGTGAGAAAGGGGGCAATTTCGTCCATCCAGAAAAACAGTAGCAGCAAAATAAAGTGGGACGACTTGACCTCACCTTTCCTCCCACCCACATCAGCCACAGATCTCTCTCTCTCTCTGTCTCTCAAAGAAATCGAACGACTCGGAAGAAGAGGAGAAGAAGAAGACTCCGCCATGTCTTCCTCCTTCGACACCTTCAGCAACGACGGCGGCGACGGAGGCTTCATGAGCTTCGACTCCTTCTCCCCCGCCGGCGCCGACGAGCTCCATCAGCCCCCGCTCCACTCCTCCGCCGGCTTCGACGACGACATCGTCCACGTCGGCTACGGCGACGCCGGAAGCGTCCCTCCCTCCCCCGAGACCTACGGCTTCCGCTCCGATCCGCTCGCCCCGATCTCCCCCTTCGCCAACGGAGGAGGAGGCGTGGTGGAGGAGAATGGGAACGGGGAGGCGGATGCGGACTTCTTCACTTCCGACGGCCCGGTCCTCCCTCCGCCGACCGATATGGCGCCGGAGGAAGGGTTCGTCCTCCGGGAATGGAGGCGGTACTGTTACTTCCCTTTTTTTGCAAATTCTTAGATCTGAACCTGTTTAGCTAGCATAATTGATCGGTATGTGTAGATCCGTGGGTTCTTGACCTGGATTAGGTTGAATTCGTTGAACAATGTTTTAGCTCTTGATTATGTGCTCGGACACGACACTGATGGTGATACTGACACAGGATGTACCGAATTTATGCCTTTTAGTGCTTCCTAGGTCACGATCCAGTTGGAAACACCCTTCTATAAGGAGAGATTGTTGGTATACTAGATTTATTTGGTTACCACAATCGATCTATATGTGATATGGCTCCGGAGGAAGGGTTTGTTCTCCGGGAATAGAGGCGGTACTGTTCCTTCCCTTTTTGTTGCTAAATCTTAGATCTGATCCTGTTTAGCTAGCATAATTGATATGCATGTGTAGATCGGTGGGTTCTTGACTTGTTGAACAATGTTTTAGCTCTTGATATATGTATGCGGACACGACGCTGACTGAATTTATGCGTTTTCGTGCTTCCTAGGTCACGATCCAGTTAGAAACACCTTCCTAAAAGGAGTGATTGTTGGATACTAGATTTATTCGGTTACCACAATAGATCTATGTGTGATCAAGTTTCGAGATGAGGATCTAGGTTTGTTTGTGCTTTTCGTTATTGTTGTTGATCGGTTAATTGTACTTGACTAGGTTGAATTAGATCCCCTCTTTGAATATTATTCTGAACACGATCTTCTTCTTTATGCCCTGATCTATGTTGCACGGACACGAATAAGGCGTTCTACGGACACAACATATATTTTGGTGTGTCCTAGTATAGTGTCTGATTACGTGTGTAACTCTATCGACACGAACAAAGTACTTGTTTTTGGAGTGTCCTTACTTCTTTGCTAGAACATCTAAGAGGAGTGATTGTTCTTGATGTAAAGAGTTATAGTATGCTTCATCTTTTTTAAACATTCAATAGTTATATAAGCTTATAGTGGAAAATTTTATTTTGATATGTTTATCTATACTCTTGTATCAAATACAGCATGGATGGACTTGCATGGACACAAATATGAGACAACACGCGACATGATCTGGACATGACACAGATTTTGGCGTAACCTGATGTATTTTGAAGTGTCTGTGTTGTGTCCAATATGCGCCTATATGACATTACATGGACACATTATTACATTATTAATTTATGGAGTGTCCTTGTTGTCTAGGCTATGTACGATTCCTATTTTCTAGGATTATCTACAATTTTAAAGTAACTAATCGCAAGAGGGAGGTAGCTTTGTAGACACTATGAAATGGAGCAAAATAGCAAATGCTTAGTAAACATACTGACACAGGTATTAGCTGAGATTACATGCATCAATGTCTTAGAAGCAGCCAGAAACTCCTAGGAGGCTCTGTTCTAAAAGGCGTCCGCCTAGGCGGCGCCAGGTGCCCGCCCGATGTCCGCCTAGGCACCCGCCTAGTCCCCCGACGCTCAACTATACATATTTTAGGATTGTATGGACTTTTTTGCAAGTTTCAGTAGGTTTTTTTAGATTTTATTTTATTTTTTTGAACCGCCTAAATCTAGGCGGCCGCCTGGGCAACCGCCTAGGCGGGCTAGGCGCTAGGCGGCGGCTGTCCATTTTAAATGGATTTTAAATGGATTTAAAGGATTCTTTAAATTTCAATTCAATAAAAATCTAATTACAATATGATATGTTTAATTATGGCAATTAATTTAATTATGATAATTTATTTCATTTGTCTTTAATATATTTGTGTTCATTTGAGTATTTTATTTTTATTCTAAAAAAAATACATTCATTAGTTATATGTTATTTAAAATTATCAATAATTATTTAATAAAATTTATATTGTAATATTTTCAATCAACTATCCAAACAAATTTGGGGGTAAGCTTACCGAGAGTTACCATACTTCCAACCAACACTCACTTTCAACAACTATCCAAACAACGGAACTCGTTTTTCTCCACTTTCAACAACCATCCAAACAACAAAACTCATTTTTTCTCCACTTTCATATTTTTCAATTCCACCAACCAAACAACTTGGAAACTCAAAATTTATGCGTACGCATTGCGTACGCAAATTCTGTTTTTCCACTGTCGCACTTTCGTGCACTTTCGTGCAACCAAACAGCCCTAAGTGTTTTTCAATAGTTTCTTTGGCATAGATACTAATTCGTATCTTAATTTATTGATTTGTAATTTTGTAAGTTCTTGGTCTTGAGAAGCATGAAACTTTGTTACATACCAGAAACTAAATCACTCTAACAATCACTATAGAAACCGAGTTTCTCTACTAGCAAAATTAATGGTATATTAAGATGTTAAGTTACAAGTTTGGTTTAGGGGCAGTTAAATTACAAGTTTGGTATCATTGGTATCTTCTAAAATTTTAGGTATTTTTCATGTCATCACTGTTACACAGATGAGTATCTATTTGTGACATATTGGCATCAAACTAAGTTTAATATGTTGTACTTTTTTGCAAGTCCTAGTTTCTGATGATAACAGATTAAAATTAGTGCTGATTTAACTGTTTCATGATAGTATTAGTTTTTAAATTATTCATGATTTTGTACTACAAAAGTGAGTACATTTGTTTCTTTCTCAGAAACAAATATCTTAATCAGATTCCTGACTAGATTAAGCTTGGTGAAGAAGAGTGTCTGCTCTATTTTTTGAAAGTGGACCAAGTTTTTAAACCTGAAGGCTGTGTTTCATTGCTAAACTATGTTGCACGGACATGGATACGTCATGGCACAATAATGACACAGCGATACAGATATGTCACCTATTTTAAAGTGTCATATTGTATTTTGGAGTGTCCGGGTTGTGTCCAATACGTGTCTCACACGACAGCCAAGACACAATACTGCCAAGGTTTTTGGAGTGTCCATGCCCCCTAGTCGCAAAAAAAAGTGATGGAAAGGAAAGGAAACAAAAATGAAAGTGTCTCATGTTTAAACAGGATCTCATTTGCATAACACACCCTAAGTGGCTTTCAAGCTGAGAAGAAAATTTGAATGGTCAAATGTCTTTGAAAAACGCCAAAGAAACATGTCTAGTTTTTATTTATTTGTAACAGCCTGGTTGGATCCCTTTTAAGTAATTTGATCAAATTGTTGTCTAATCTATAGTTTTAATTCGAGATCGGTGTTCTTTACAATGGATGCAAGCTTCCTTGTCATTGTATGCTTGTAGTATTCAAATTAAAATATCTACGGGATATTACATAAATGTGAAGTGTCATAAAGCTCTTGCATGCAGAGCTACTATGAGATATTACATCAATATGTTGCATTATGAACCTGTTTCCATGTGATTGTGTCCAATTAACTTAATTGTACACTTCTGTATAGCCAAAATGCCCTCCTCCTCGAGGAGAAAGAAAGGAAGGAAAAGGAGATGCGTAACGAAATTATTCTCGAAGCTGAGCAGTACAAACAAGCTTTCTACGAGAAGAGGAAGTTGACTTGTGAATCAAACAAGGTCAATAACAGAGAGAGGGAGAAGGTAAGAAGACTGTTTCTGGAAAGCTTTGTTCTCACTGCTTTGGGTGTCGCACTTTCACTGTCATTAGGAATATTTCCTTTAAGGGTTATTTACACTAACCTCCCCTATGTTTTATATTTATTACACAGACCTTCATATTTTGAAAAATAATTACACGGACATCCCTATGCTTTATGTTTTGTTTTCAAAATAAGGGTGGTTAGTGTAATAATCATTTATATAAAACATAGAGTAAGAGTAGGGGAGGTTCGTGTAATTATTTTCAAAATAAGGGACGTTTGTGTAATAAACATAAAACGCAGGCGAGGTTAGTGTAAATAACCCTTCCTCTAATCAGCACTTTCTTGTATGCCACAGCTATCCCTAGCCGCCCAGGAGAAATTCCATGCAGAAGCCGATAAGCAGTACTGGAAGGCTATAGCCGAGCTCGTCCCCAACGAGGTTCCTACTATCGAGAAGAGAGGGAAGAAAGATAAGGAGAAGAAGCCAAACGTCGTTGTGATTCAAGGGCCCAAGCCTGGGAAGCCCACCGACTTGTCGAGGATGAGGCAGATACTGATCAAGCTGAAGCACACTCCCCCACCTCACATGAAGCCGCCGCCACCGCCTCCTGCCCCTCCTGCTGCTGCCAAAGACGGCGCTGCCAAGGATGCTGCTGCCGTCAAAGATGCTGCTAAGAAACCGGCCGTGCCTGTGAAAGAAATCCCTGTCAGTGCTTAGGAGGGGCTCTACTACTGCTGCTACTCGAATGGTTTTATGTCAATGTCACTTTGTTATGAAAATCTGGTGTTAAGTAATGGGTACTCGGGAGAGTTTGCCATCGAGATTAGGGTTTTGTATGTGATCCTCCAGTGGAAGGTTTGTTACTTGTTAGCAGTTGCTTTTGTAGCATTGGGTGTGATATTTTTATTTCTGTATCAAACTATTGAACTTTGAAGAACTCTGCATGTTAATTCATATACATGTTATTTTATATTAATACTGTTACTGTGTTTGTATTGCTTCTGCTGCAACCCCTCCAAATGAGTTGCTAGTTGTGCAAATATACAGCTTACAAGTTGCTGCGAACACACTGTTTGAGCAGTCAAACATGGATATGAGCCTTTCGTCTTGATTACCGTCATAATAAATTTTTTGTCAATAATGTTAAAAGGACATCAAAATTTGATACGATGTTGTAGTCTGTGTTGATAACATTAATGTCGTTGGTTCTTACAATGTAGACTGCAAATTACGATCATATTTTGATGTCCCCCTAAGGTTCTGCTTGGATTGACAGCAGAAAAAAAAATATAAGTAGAGTAAAATGAAGTGAAGTGAAGTAAAGAAAAGTGAAGTGAGGAGAAGGGAATGATTGAAGGGAGACTTAAGTGAGGTGTATTTAATAACGGATGAAGAGTAAAAAAAATTCTTCTTAGATGAATCATTTTTGCACAAAAAGACTTCTAGTTTAAAAAAAAATCTTAAATTTTACATTTTTTTTAGTTTATATCCAATTTAGTTTCTGTCGTTAACGGACATCAAATTTGATATGAAATGACAATTATACCCATTTAAAACCTAAGGGTAAAGTGCAAAAAAAATCTTGTTAGTTTTACTTATGTTTTTTTTTGCGGGAGATTGAGGAAGGCCATTAGGTTTTGGATGGGTACTACTATCTTTATTTGTATATATTAATTTATTTTTATCTATCTTAATTTATTATTATCTATATTTATTTGTTATTATCTATATTTATTTTATACTAATATATTTATTTGTATATAAAGTTTGTTATTAATACAAATAAATATATACAATTTTTTATCTAATTTTGTATTTGTATATACAAAAAAAAAATTATAACCGTGTATGTACCTTCACACGTACGAAAAAATAAAAATAAAATTCTAAAATATATTAAATATTTAAAAAATGGCTTAGAAATGGTTCAAAAATAAACTGTTCAAAAATAAAACGGTTCAAAAAAAAAACTGAAAAAAGCATGTTATTATCTATACTTTAGGAAAAAGCCTGATGAACCGGGGGGGGGGACCGAGCTGACGTGGCCCCAGTCCCCCCTGTTAGCATCGGGTTCCACCTCCGCCAATAGGGGCCCGAGCACTATTAATTGGAACATGACTATTTTTTTAGAAAAAAAGCCTGACGAACCGAGGAGGACCAAGCGCTGACGCGGTTCAGGACCGCGTAGTCCCACCCTCCATTTATAAAGTAGCGCTGATTTTTAATGTAACTTGGAAACCTCTAAAAAAAAATTCATCTAAGTCGTTTGTATATCCTACATTAATTATTAAAAAAATATGGAACCAACAAATTTTAAAATTAATTTTATCTCAAAATTACAGAATAAACTAATTAAAAAAGCTAACTAATTAAAAATAATTTGAAAAGTATGTGTTATATATATATATATATATATATATATATATAGCCATAAATTCTCTCTTTAACTGCCATTAAACCCAAAATTAATATGCAGGATTTTTTTATTTTTTTTTTTGTGTGAAGATAAATGGAACAAGGGGCATAGATGCAAGGAGAAGAAACTTTTCCTGCTTAATTCTAACCCAGAGACATTGAGAAGCACTGAAACAGAAGAGGGTGATGAAAAGCAGGAAGTACAAGAACCCCCAGGATCATTTTCTCTATCACTACAAAAGCCCTATCTGGATCCTTAAATCATTCTACCATGAGATTAAGAGGGAGCATCTAGAACAAACCAGTATTAATTTTGGTGGACTCAGGCTCTACTCATAGTTTTGTGGATAACAAGTTTAGTGAAAAGAATGGGCATGATCTTAGCTGACACTAAAGGGTTTTAGGTAATGGTGGCAAATGGAGACAGATTACAAAGCAAGGGCCTGTGTAAAGAAGTGATTATAGACTGCCAAGGTAAAAAAATCATTGTTGATTTACTGTTGCTACCACTTCCTGGGTGCCAACTAGTTTTGGGGGCAAACTGGCTGAGTACACTAGGGGAGTAGTTTGTCAATTTAGGGGTAGTTTCAAAGAACTCATTATGAAGTATGAAGCTCAAGGAGTAGTTTGTCAATTTAGGAGAGTTTTGTCACCAAAAGACTCTCTACCTGAACCCCTAAGCAAGGATTTGAGGCAACATCCATAAGTTTTCCTCATCCAGAAATCCAGAAGAGCAAAGCCCTGAGCTAAAGCAACTATTATACAAATATGATCACCTATTTACTGAACCAAGTGGGCTACCCCCTAAGAGGTCATGTGACCACAAAATACCACTTATTCCTGGTTCCTTACCAGTATGTAGTAGACCCTATAGGCATCCTTATATACATAAGAATGGAATTGAGAAATAGATCAGAGAGATGTTGAACACAGGGGTAATCAGACCAAGCCACAGTTCCTACTCATCCCCAGTGATTCTAGTGAAGAAGGCAGATGGTGGTTGGAGATTATGCATTGACTACAGAGCCCTTAATAACAACACCATCAAAGACAAATTCCCTATACCATTTGTAGAATAACTCTTTGATGAGTTATGTGGAGATAAGTTTTTCTCCAAGTTGGACTTAAGGTCGGGCTACCACTAGGTTAGAATGGATGAAGAGGACCTCCATAAGACTGCCTTAAGGACCCATGAGGGACACTATGAATTTCTAGTCATGCCATTTGGGCTCACAAATGCACCCTCCACTTTTCAAGCCATGATGAATTCCATTTTTAGAGAGTATCTTAGAAAATTTGCTTTAGTTTTCTTTGATGATATTCTTGTTTACTGTGTGCAGCAGGAAGAGCATCAAGAAGACTTAGCTAAGGTGCTACAGAAATTGGAAATCTGGGTCATGTTATATCAAGTAAGGGAGTAGAGGTAAACAATAAGAAGGTACAAGCAGTACTACAATGGCCTGAACCCAGAACACTAAAGGAATTAAGGGGATTCCTTGGTCTAACTGGGTATTATCGAAGATTTATCAAGGGGTGTGTTTTGTTGATATGGTATGTTGGGTGTCATATTTAAGTATAGTATAAGCACATGGGAATATCCTGAGGACATATTTGGGATGCCAGAATATGTCACAGGATATTCCATTATGAGATTATTGTCATAATGATTGAGATCATTGTATTAATGACTGTAAGGCTATATAATGCCAATGAGACAATCAATAAAATCATCAACTAATTTCAACATGGTATCAGAGCCAAGTTTTCACAAACCCTAGCCGTCACCAAACTTCCACAAACCCACAGGAGGATTTCCTAGATCTCCTCCACCGAACTCTTCCACGCCCCCCCCCCCTTCTTCCCTTCTCCGCCCTTCGCAGGCCGCCCTTCGCTGTTGCTGCCCCGTCCCGCTACTGCTGTGGCTACTACTGCGGCTGCTGCGACGGCGGTTGTGACATGCGTGCTGCCGCCTCCTCCGCACCAGCACGAGACAACGCCTAATAGGGATGCCTAGATCTGAAAAAAGGGGGGACATGTTCGGATCTAGGAGCGGACGACAAGGACGAGCGTGAGTCGTGGAGCGGACGTGACGTGATTGGATAGACGACGCATCGATGGAGGAGATCATCAAGAAGCTAGATTCTGCAGAGGTGGCGACGTTGATGAAGTTGTTGACGATGTCAGCTGGTGAGAACACGACACAAACGTCGTCGGAGTTGAAGCTTCCCTCCATCGATCTGAAATTAGATGGACCAGCCACCTATCTGAGTTGGTCACGGCGGGTGAGAAGAACCCTTGCAGGAAAAAACATGGAGGGGTTCCTGACGGGCGAGACGACAGAGCCGGACGAGGGCTCAACAGGACGCGATGAGTGGAAGTCCACTCATATGGTGATCTACATCTGGCTTCTCAACTCCTTAGTCCAGTCTATTGCCGCTACAGTAGACGGTATTGAGATGGTGAAAGATGTGTGGGAGAAGTTGAGAAGGACATATGATGGTGTGGGGAACAACTTACGGGTCTTTCAGATAAAGGGAGAGATTGATGACACCGTACAGGGAGAGAAGACGGTGCAGGAGTATGCCACGGAGTTGGAGCGTCTGTGGTTGGATTATGATCACTCCTCAGATCGGGCGAGCTGCGGGGACCCTAAGTGTAAGGAGAGACAGGTGTGTCTGCAGGAGAGGACGATGAAGTTCCTCAAAGGGCTGACTGCAGCTTTCGCACAGAGGACGGCCCTACTTCTAGCCCAACCAAAGATCCCTAGTCTTGATGAGGCTATCTCAGCCATGATCCAGGAGGAGACACGCATCAGGCTGCAAGCCGGGACAGGTGGTCCCCCGAAGCAAAGTCAATACTAGCGATCACCAGCTCAGGTAACACAGGATCTAAGGGAGAGCCCTGGCAGCATAACCGGCAGTGCTACAACTGTGGGGAGATGGGTCATCATCGGTATGCTTATACCAAACCACCTAGGGAGGGAGATTCAGGTGGTGGACGAGGACCGTTCGGCGGACGAGGATATAATGGAGGACGTGATCGTGGTCGAGGGGGTAGACGAGGCGGCCGAGGAGGTTATCGGGCGAACCTCCTGATATCAGAAGGGAACGGAGAAGCTGATGGCACCTTTACTGTGGAGGACCAGGCACTGGGAGACATGAGGAGTAGAACAGAGGAGGCGTCCACCTCATTCTTTGTTAGGGGCAACGCTGCCATGTATGCCCATCCATCAGAAGGTACTGACGAATCACTTGCCCTTGTGTCTATCTCTTCCCTTAAATCATCAGACTGGATTATCGACTCGGGAGCATCTCGGCATGTGACGGGGAATACTAGTGAGTTTTCTTCCTACACTCACCTAGCATCACCAGACAGCATTCAGACAGCTGATGGCACTTTTCAACCAGTGGTCGGTAAGGGTACTGTTAATTGTACAGGTTCAGTAAGATTATCCAATGTTTTACATGCTCCATCCTTTTCAGTCAGTCTCTTGTCCATTAGTTCTATAATCCTCCAACTTAAATGCATTGTTTCTTTTGATATTCCTAAGGTGACCTTCCAGGAGAAAGGGACAGGACGAAGACTTGGGACTGGCACTTGGCATGAGGGACTGTGGTACCTAGATCGAGAAGGACTGGACTCAGCATTGGTATCTATGGCAGAGAAGGCTGGCATGGAAGGACTGCAGCAGAGGACTGAGGATACCTTGATACTCCATCATCGGAGGATGGGACATTCTTCCTTTGATACTCTAAGTAAGTTGTATCCAGAGATTTATGCAAAAACAAATAAAGAAAAATTAGTATGTGATGCGTGCGAGTTAGGAAAACTTACTAGGAGCTCATATGTTGGCACGGGTCATAGGAGCACTTTTGCTTTTGAGGTAGTACATTCTGATGTCTGGGGTCCATGTGCTACTAACACTATGAATGGTTATAAGTACTTTGTTTCTTTCATTGAGTGTGCCTCTCGTGTTACCTGGTTATATTTGATGAAAAATAAGAATGATGTACCTGCTTGTTTTTGGAATTTCCATAAGCATGTCCAGACCATAGTTTGAAGTATCGGCCGATACCGATCCGATACGGCCGATACCGATACAGTTTGGCATGTCCCGATCCGATACCGACCGATACCCGATACTGACCGATACCGACATTAGAGGTCTCTTTTCCGGTCAATTCGACAAAGAAAATTGAATTAAAAAGACCAATTAGCAAGGGTGTAAAAGCATAGTAAGGTTGTAAAAGCATATAAAAGAAGAAAACTTATCTATCACATATAAGTCAATCGACAAGGGTGACTACTATTTCATTCAATTTCAAAAATACTGAGAAACAACACTGAAAATATTTTAAATTATGCATAAATGTATAAAATATATTTTCTAAAATATTAATAATTTACTAATAGTTGTTTGCTTTCCGATACCAAAAAAATCCGATACTCCGATCCGAAACCGCCGATACTACCGATACCACCGATCCCAATACTCACAGGAATGGTCCGATACCGATTCCGATACCGATACTTTGAACCTTGGTCCAGACTCAGTACAAAGCAGTTGTGAAGGTACTGGGGTCTGACAAAGGAACGGAGTATACCAACAGGACGCTTGCAGAATACTTGTCAGCACACGGAATACAGCATCAGACCACCTGTGCATACACACCAGCACAAAATGGAGTTGCAGAAAGGAAAAACAGACACCTTCTGGAGGTCGCAAGAAGTATGATGATCGACATGAATGTCCCACAGAGTCTGTGGGGGCATGCAGTGTTGACAGCAGCTCAACTCATCAACAGAATGCCCTCGAAGGTCCTCGGATGGAAGTCCCCATGTGAGGTATTGCAAGGCAATAATAGTGGGATACTCCCACTGAAGGTGTTTGGGTGTGTGTGTTTTGTGAAGGACAACAGGCCATCAGTTGGGAAACTTGACCCTAGAGCGGTCAAATGCATCTTCGTAGGCTACTCGGCGACCCAGAAGGGGTATGTGTGCTGGAGTCCAGTAGAGAAGAAGAAGTTTGTCAGTATGGATGTCCACTTTCGGGAGCATGAGCCATACTACCACCAGGACGGAACTTCACACAACACGCCTAATACTGCCAGTATTAGGCGAGAGGGGGAGATGGAGAACTTGGTGGTAACCGATTTAGAAGTTTGGCATGGAGGCACGAAGAAGGGACAAGAAGGTGAAGGTGTTAGGCCTACGGCTCAGGGAGAGTTACTTACCTACAGCAGGAGAGAGAAGCAAACTGCAGGACCAGTACCGACAGTGCCAGTGCCAAGTCCCTTGCCTGCGTTCGTCCCAACTCCTGAGGCACCGACACCAACCCCCCTTCAGGTGATACCCCCTCCTTCACAAGATATCATTCCTCCTACTTCTACTCCTCCCACACCACTATCTGTACGGAGGACCACTCGCAGCAATGCAGGAAATCCTCCAAACAGATATGGTTGGGATATTGCTCAGTTTGTTTCTTATGACCATATCCCTTCTTCTCATGGAGCATTTATAGCATCTTTGGATAGTATTACTGTACCTAACAATTGGCAGGTTGCCAAGAACGATCCAAAGTGGAAAGCGGCAATGCACGAGGAGTTGGGAGCTCTGGAGAAGAACCACACTTGGGAGCTTGTGAGACTGCCAGAGGGGAAGAGAGCAGTTGGATGCAAGTGGGTCTTTACCATGAAGCAGAACCCAGATGGACAGGTTGAGCGCTACAAAGCTCGACTAGTAGCCAAAGGATACAGTCAGACGTACGGCATTGACTATGACGAGACCTTTGCACCAGTTGCAAAGATGAGCACTGTCAGAACTCTGATTTCTCTGGCAGCGAATGGTGGATGAAAGCTACACCAACTGGATGTGAAGAATGCGTTTCTTCACGGAGATCTAGTGGAGGAGGTGTACATGGAGATACCATCAGGATTTGGCACCAATCAGACAGTAGGCAAGGTCTGCAGGTTGAAGAAGTCCCTCTATGGACTGAAGCAGTCTCCTCGAGCGTGGTTTGACAGACTCAGAAGGGCGATGATAGGGATGGAATATCAGCAGATCAATGCTGATCATACTGTGTTCTTCCGTCGGAGTGGAGGCCACATCACCATGCTTGTGGTGTATGTGGACGATATGATTATCACAGGAGATGATGAACAGGAGATCGCCCAACTCAAAGGAAAGCTTGGCAAGGAATTCGAGGTGAAGGATCTCGGCCTTCTTCGGTACTTCCTTGGGATTGAGATTGCTCGAGAAGCAGAGGGGATTGTTCTCTCTCAAAGGAAGTATGCACTGGACCTTCTCACAGAAACTGGGATGTTGGGGTGCAAACCTGCAGCGACACTAATAGATCAGAGGTTCAAGATTGATGCTGAGGCTGGAGAACCAGTTGATCGGGACAGATACCAGAGACTGGTTGGCAAGTTGATCTATTTGAGCCACACACGTCCTGATATCTGCTTTGCAGTAAGTGTGGTGAGCCGCTACATGCATGACCCACGGAAGGGTCATATGGATGCAGTGTACCAGATTCTGAGGTACTTGAAAGGTGCTCCCGGGAAGGAACTAATATTTAGGAAGAACAATCACGTGAGCATCGAGGGCTACTGTGATTCTGACTGGGCTAGTTGTGCTGATGACAGGAGGTCTACCTCGGGATATTGCATATTTGTAGGAGGTAACTTGGTCTCCTGGAGGAGTAAGAAGCAGTCTGTGGTGGCCAGATCGACAGCTGAAGCAGAGTACAGAGCTATGGCCTTGGGAGTTGCAGAGCTGCTATGGTTGAAGAATATGCTGGTAGAGCTGAAGCTGGATCAAGGAGCCAAGATGAAGCTATGGTGTGACAATCAGTCAGCTATTAGTATCGCCAACAATCCAGTACAGCATGACAGGACCAAACACATCGAGATTGATAGATTCTTCATCAAAGAGAAGTTGGATAGTGGATTACTGGAGCTTGGCCATGTTCCAACCAGGGATCAAGTAGCAGATGGACTAACCAAGGGACTCGCCTCAGTGAGCATGATTAGAGGATGTGACAAGATGGGCTTAGTGAATATCTTTCACCCATCTTGAGGGGGAGTGTTGATATGGTATGTTGGGTGTCATATTTAAGTATAGTATAAGCACATGGGAATATCCTGAGGACATATTTGGGATGCCAGAATATGTCACAGGATATTCCATTATGAGATTATTGTCATAATGATTGAGATCATTGTATTAATGACTGTAAGGCTATATAATGCCAATGAGACAATCAATAAAATCATCAACTAATTTCAACATGTTTCAATAGCAAAGCTCATGACAGAGCTTCTGAAGAAAAAAATGCTTTCAAATGGATTACAGAGCCACAAAGAGCCTTTGAAGAGCTTAAATAGGTCCTCACTCAAACCCCAGTCCTCAGCATGCCCAACTTTCAAAAAGAATTTGTGCTAGAGTGTGATGCTTCTAGTGAGGGTATTGGAGCAGTGTTGATGCAAGAAGGGAAACCCATTGCTTTTCTCGGCCAGGCTTTGCAAGGGAGAGCCATGGTGTTGTCCAACTACAAGACAGAGATGTTAGCCATACTATTAGCAGTGAATAAGTGGAGCCAATATTTGTGGGGAAGCGTTTTCTTAGTTCGGAAAGATCACAAGTACCTCAAACATTTGTTAGAACAAAAATTGCATTCAGATGCTCAGTATAAGTGGATTATGAAACTTCATGGCTTCAACTATAGAGTGGAATATAAAAAGGGAAATAAAATTAAGCTACCGACAACCTTTCTAGAGTAAACTCACCCAACTTCAATGCTCTCTCTGTAATCAAAGCAGACTGGATAGAATTATTCAAACAGGAAATGGCAAGGTCGAGGTATTATCTGAAAAAAGAAGAAGAGTGGGAACAAGGACTCTTGGATACAAATAAGTTCTATCTCAGGAATGAGCTACTGTATTATAAAGGCAGATTACTAATATACCCCATATCTGATTTTGCTAGGTTAATGCTGAAAGAGCATCATGACACCTTAGCTGTTGGGCATTCAGGTATTTCTAAAACCCTGTATAGGCTAAAAAATGCATGTTATTGGAAAGGAATAAGAGAGATGTACAGAGGTATGTAAGCTCTTGTGATATCTGCCAAAGAAACAAGAGTGAGGCATTGGCACCTCTCTATGGATTTCATAGAAGGTTTACCAACTAGTTATCATAAAGCCACCATTTATGTAGTAGTTGACATGCTATCCAAATACACTTACTTATTCTCCCTGGGGCACCCATATACAGCTGCTATGGTAGCTCAAGTCTTCATGGAAGGAGTTTTCAAGATCCACGGAATGCCTAAAACTATTGTGTCAGATAGGGATCAAGTGTTCACAAGTAACTTTTGGAAGGAGCTATTCAAACTTCAGGGCACCCAATTAAAGTATAGCACAACTTACCACCCACAAACCGATGGACAGACAAAAGTAACTAACAGGTGTTTATATCAATAAAGAGCTTGCTTTACTTCAACTTGTGTTTCAATGTTTCCGCTATATTGTCGACTCAGTGAACCTGTTACCGATCACCTATGCGTTCATGACTCCGCTGCACTCGGACAATTTGTGCGACTCTGTGGCTTGGAACTCTTACCGCCAGCCAATGGACCACGGCCTTGCACGGACGTGGCTCACACTCGTGCGGCATCACGTCCGGATGGATCAAGCAATCGTTCGAGATGCTTTTGTGGACACAAGCCAAAGGAGTGGAGCAAACATTTGGCTTGGGCAAAGTTCTGGTTCAACACCAACTGGCACTCCTCTACCAAAACGACACCATTCGAGACAGTTTATGGCAGAGCTCATTCTCAACTGCTCACTTACTTGCCCGGGTCAGTTCTAGATAATGAGGTTGCAGAGGCCTTAGTATCTAGGGATAATGCACTCCAAATCCTGAAAGATAACCTCTTACTTGCACAGGGAAGAATGAAGAAGCTCGTTGATACTCATAGGACTGAGAGGGAGTTCAACATTGGTGATTGGGTTTACCTAAAGCTTCAACCTTATAGGCAAACTTCTATAGCGCAGAGACGACCTCAGAAACTTTCTCCAAAGTATTATGGTCCATACCAACTTATAAACAAGGTTGGCACAATGGCTTACAAACTCCTCCTACCTGAAGAGTCTACCATCTATCCAATTTTTCATGTGTCACAGCTTAAAAAGAAGACTGTTCTCACATTATTTTCCGAAAACTGTGAACTATCTTCCTATATTCTCATTATACGACACGTAGCCTATGCTAGTGCCGAGTTGATTAAGTCAAGAAAAGCTGTAGTTCGGCCTTCTGTTGCTTCTTTCATGATGCAGACGATCTTCGAATCTCTTGCTTAAATTGGACTTCGGAAACTCATTCGCTCAAGAAAAAAAAGGACCTGCGGGCCGCGAGAGCGGTACCAAATCGAGGCAAACTCTGAATACTAGATATGACCCAAAAATAACAGGGGCCAAGGTCGGCCAGTGAAACGACGGGGGATAAGCTTCATCGTCGAGAGGGAAACAGCCCGGATCACCAGCTAAAGCCCCTAAATGACCGCTCACGCTCGCCTTTAGAGAAAAAAAAGAGTGTCCGCCCCTGCTTCAAAACGAAAGGTCTTGAAGCCGTTTGCTGAGCATTCGGCTGACACTCCCACCGCGACACCCGGTTGGCAAACCGTTTTCCTTTGCCAACCCAACAAACTGGATCTCCCACTCACCTGGAGGGGTTAGTACCAGACAAGATCCTGGAACGAAGGCTTGTACAGAGAAGAAGTCGAGCTGCTGTTGATTTGTTAGTTCAGTGGAAGGACAATTTTGCAGAACATGCCCAATGGGTACCTATGGAAGAGTTCATTAAAAACTTATCCTCATTTTGACCTTGAGACAAGGTCACATTGAAGGGGGAGGTATTGATGTGAACCCAAGTATCAGGACCTTGGTTCACATAAATAAACAGGGTATCCGAAGCTTTGGAGGAGTCATTAATGAAGGGATGAGTCAGCATTGTCAATCCACTCAGCATAACTACCTTCAAAATCAATAGAGTTAGCATAACTTCCTTCCCAATCAACCAATCAAGGTCATCTCAGCATTCCACACAGGTTTTGACACTGAGATACATAGTATCAGTCTGTAACTATATATAGTGAAGAAAGAAAGGGAGATGGGTTGTTGATTATTGCATTTTCCAATTGTATTTTTTTACCTTACTGTACTTCTTCTTCCTTCTCCTTTTCCCAAATTCATATAAACCTCAATTCTCCTTTTTCCCACCTCAATTTCCTGTTACTTGCAGTCTATTACTTGATTCATGCAGGGAAACCTCAATTCTCCTTTTCCCACCACATCCCTAGTAATTATGGGAAAGGCTCCCATCATAAACACATGAAATCAACATAAAAGGAACCTTGTTTGGTGCCATCTCTAATTAGGGTTTGGAAGAACTAGGGTTGGAAGATGAAGTGTGTTGATGTGGGGAGAAGAAAGTAGGAAGAGGAATATATGGTGACTATTAGAGAAGGAAGATAGAAAATAAAATTTTGATCTATTGCCCTTATCAAAATTTGGACAGTCTTTAATTTTTTTTTTTTTGACTTAAGTGTATTGTCCCTATCCTGTATTGTTCTCTAAGGGTCTGCTTGGATTGAGAGTGGAGAGATTTAAGTGAGAAAAAAAATTATACTTGGTTTGAGGGTGAGAGTTTAGGAGGAAAAGTCGTATCAGGTTAAGTGAGGATTCGTTTAATCTTCTTTTGTCCATTTTTTTAACCCTCAAAAGAAAATTAACAAGGAAGCGAGAGATTTTATTTAAAAAGTCATAAATATATCTTATTTGTCTTGTAAAATATTATGACATTCACTTTCATTTTTTTTGCTTTCAACCTGCTTCGTCTTTATGAGTTTAAACCTACTACCGTCCAGGTGCGTCGTCTCTTCTCGCTTTCTCTTATTACTCATTTTTTCACTAAAAACCATATGTAATAAGGATATTTTGGTAACTATTGTATTTTTATAATCCGCTTGATACTCAAAACCTCAAATCTAAACAAAAGTTATTAAACAACTCCATTTAACTCTCTTTCCAATTCAAACAAGAGTTATTAAACAACCCCACATAACTCTTCCTCCAATCCAAATAAGGTTATATGTATTGACTTTCTAACCCTTTAATTTCATTCACTTAAACTCTCTCCCCAACCCAACTAAGGTATATGTATTGACTTTCTAACCCTTTTAACTTTCATTCACTTAACTATGCATACTTATACTTATTTTTTTCCCTCAATCCATGTAGATCACATATGCCTTAATATATACTAGTCACGTTCACGTGTGTTACACGTATAATTTTTTTTCTATAATATATTATTAATAAATTAGAAAAAAATTACATCATAATAGACTATTTTAAATATAATTTGAATATAATTTGTTATGATTATTTTTAAAAATTATGGATATGTATTTAATTAGATAATATCATGTAGTTAGTTTAAATATAATTTAAAATTTTAATATATCTTAGTATCGGATGGTTTTTAATTTTTGTACGTGAGAAGAAAATAAAGTTAGGTAGATTTAATTTTTTTACGTGAGACGGAAATAAAGTTAGATAGTTTTTTTTTTTTTTACGTGAGAAAAAAATTGATGATATACATACGGCTTGGACGATTCACTTTGGAGCAATTTTCAAGGCACATTATATAGTAGAAGAAGAAGACTAGTAAATTCACATGCATTGCATGTACTTTTTTTCTTCCTAATATTCAAATTATATTTAAACTATTTTACTATAATTTAATTAATAAATTATTTTTTCAATAATATTAGCAATTTTCTTATATCTAATTATATTTAATATTTATTATATATTTGTTTATTGAAAAGTTAGATATAAAAAAATAGCTAATATTATTGAAAATTAAATAAAAATTTAAATTATAGTAAAATAGAATAAATATAATTTGAATATATTCAAATTAAAATCTGTTATATATATATATATATATATATATATATATATATATATATATATATATATATATATATATATATATATATATATCTCCAGATCAAGAGTTCCGTTTATAAAGTCTCAAAAAAACTCCGTCACTGTGGTTTGTTGGATGGTGCTTTAAGTCATCTAATCTTGATCGTTAATCAAATCAACGGTCAAGATTATATGACTTAAAGACGATCCAACGGTTAGAAAATAGAAATTTTTTTGGAAACTTTATAAGCGGAACTCTTGATCCGGATCCTATATATATATATATATATATATATATATATATATATATATATATATATATATATATATAATTTTGAATATATGTTTAGATAAAAAAAATAGTTTAAATATTAAATATATTTTTATTTGAATTTGTTATGTATATTTTTATATAAAATTGAATATATATTTAGGTAATTATAATAAATTTAAAATATTTATATGTAAGAAAAATATATCCGCGATTAGTTATATATATTTTAATTTTTTTAATTATTAATTATGTAAAAATTTACAAACGGATCAACTCCTTATAAGAATAGAGATGAGTCATTCAACAATAAAATTCTCTTTCTTTGCTTCGAGAAGAACCCCAGACAAACTCTACCACTCCCCCACCGCTTTTTTTCTTTTTTTCTTCATTAAAGCCCACCCTCCCCTTTTTCTTCCCTCTCACCTATCCCTCCAATCCCAGGGCAGCAGACACAGGAGCAGGGAAGCCCCACACCGCACACAAAAACAACCAAAGCAGTCATTCCTGTCTCCCTCAAACCGCGACTTTCCCATCCCCCCAATTCCCAGTCATTCAACACTATATATGACCTAGCCCATCCCTCTCCTCCCCCTTTCCTCCCATATGAACCCCCCTAACCCTAACCCATCAAAACCCTCCTCATCCCCCAAACAACAAAAACCAGACACAACCACCACCGCTGCCTCCGCCGCCGACGTGGACGTGGACCCATCATCGGCCGTCGCTGCCACCGCCGCCGCCGCCGCCGCTAGGGTCCCGGATGAGGCGGCAGATGTGGGAGGAGCGGGAGGCGAGCTACTGGCGGTAGAGTCGGACACGGGAGAGGAGGAGGAGGAGGAGAAGAAGGAGGAGGAGGAGGAGGAAGAAGGAGGAGGAGGAGATCGGGAGATGGACACCGGCGGAGACGAGACCGGGACGCCGCCGCCTCCGGCGACGGTGTTCCGTATACGGCTGAAGCAGCCGCCGTCTAATCTGCGGCGCAAGATGAGCGTCCCCGGGCTCTGCCGCAATTTCAGGTCCAGTTCTCGAATCTCCACTGGAAAATTATATATTTTAATCTTTAGCGAAGCAGATTTAGTTAGAGTTCAGATGAAGGGAATGAATTCCCTTTAAAAACGTTCGATTAGTGGAGATTTTAAACTCCATTAGACCGAGTTCCGAAATGTAAGAATTTGGAACTCTTTACATGGTAGGGAGTATGTTGAAGCTCAGTTGAAACCCTTGTAGCGTGAAAGGTTATTAGGTGATGGGATGTTTTCAATTAATTTTTTTTTATGGAACTTATGATGGTAAAAGAGGCTGAGGATACGTTCTTCTTTTGTTCTGTTATGTTGGCACAGTGCTGTTGCTTGGTGCGGGAAGTTGAATGCTATTGCCTGCGCGTCCGAGACTTGTGCAAGAATACCAAGGTTTGCATTTTTTTTCTTTTTGTGGATCTTAATTTTCTCTTTAGCCTGAAAAATGCATCGACTAACTATTACTATCCATATGTCTGCTATAAACAAGTGGATCAAAAATTGTAAAAAGTGTACACAATTTCCAAGACTTCTCCCATCAAATTCGGGTCGGCTATAAGAGGAATAGAGCACCATGAAAATAATTGACAGAAGTTTTATGACCGACTGCCAATACTGATATCGAAACCTCAGAAACTAGCAAAACCTACCGATTCAAAAGCACGGATTCCCTCTGCACCTGCCTAAACAAGTATTCCTAGGATGGGTCTGAATTGAGGCCTCGTTTGGTTCGCGGAATCTTGACATTGGGAAATAAAAGTGATTCATTTCCTATGCTTGGGTGTCAAAGAAAAATATGAGAAAAGGAAAATGATTCCCATAGGAAGAAAAAATAGGGGGGAAAGTGATTCCCCCCATCCAACCAAGAAATCACTTTTCCACCATAGAAAATCCATTTTTCCTTCAAATTTTCTTGACCTTTCCAAACATTGGAAAGAAAAATGAATAGGAATTATTTTTTCCAAAGGAAGGGAAAGAACAAGGAATTGATTTCCTTTCCTTTCCGCGAACCAAACGAGGCCTGATTGTGAAACTGAGACAATGAACCTTGCTGTCAACCTGAAGACCGGCGTGCCAAAATCCAAGTCAATAATAGTAGATATGAGCTAGAGAGGGCTGACACCGTTTGCTTTATGTTGATTTGCTCATGTACCTCGTCCTCATGTACCTCTCGTCTTACCTACAACAAATTTTATTATCTTATGCATGCATATTCTTTTCTAGTTTGGTGGAACTTGGAGGGTGCTTCTTTTGGACGGGCATAAATTATGTGACGACATGCTAATCGGCCTTTAAGGTTTTACTACATGATCTTTTTCTCATAACCGGCCTTGGCTAGGAATTTGGCAGCACAAGAAGATTGACATCGTGCTGGCCATGGAAACTATCAATTCTTTTGTATAACTTTATCAGCTCCACGGCCCCATTTTGATGGGAGAGGTCGTGCTAATGGTGAAATAGACATGTCATTGACAGAGGAAGAGATCTGCTCTCTTGGTAACTAGGTGTGCTTTTGCTTTCAACTTCACCATCTTTGCTTCCAGTCAAGAGTTGGCTTCAACCACTTTCGAGGATTTTTCCCCCTCTGTAGTCCCATAGATCATCCTTGGCCTTTTGGTAGCTGATAGATAACGACTTTTATTATCTGGCTAAATCATCCTACTCTTTCATGGAAGAATTGAGATGGCTGGACTCCTCCCTTTGTATACTCCACTCCAGGATCCTATTATTTAGCTGGCAACTGTGGATTCTCTACAACCATCTGGGGTTCTCCATGTTGTTTCCTCCACTGGATAATTCTGCAAACTACTATGATGTATCTGGGCTTTACTTGTGTTTTTTTTTGGGTGTAATTCACAACTATTGAATTGTTTAGGGAAAGAAGGAAATTGATTGTACACTCGATTTGTTTGGGTATCTTTGGATACCTGCTTGTCTGTTTCTTTTCTCTGGAAGACTGGATTCATGTTCTTATCCCTCTTCTTGTGACTATTTTACTGCGTTGTCCTTTTCAGCTCACATGCAAATCCTCCTTTTTGGATCCCGATACACATTGTCAACCCTGAGAGACCCACAGAATGTGCTGTGTTTAATGTTAAAGCAGGTATGTCATACTTTACATGGTGTTTTGGATGTAATTGATTAACCGGCATGGAAATTGAGAAAATATTATGGTGTGTAAATGTTATTTTTCCATGATTAAGACATTTAGAAATGTTCTCCTGTTTTTTTTTTCTCTGACATACTATGACGTGTCGACTCTTCACTTTTCTTCTTCTTTTTGCCATCTTCCTTTTTCTTTTTAACTCTTGGCTCATAATTATTTTTTTCAGCTTGTTTCTTTCTGTTCCTGTCTTCCAACCTTCTCTTTCTCCTACCTTTGTATATGGGATCCAATTCTCTCCGTTGCAGTTTGTCAGATTTTGTTTTCAGCTTTTTAACTCTTGGCTCATAAATTTTGTTTGACAGATTCTCCACGAGATTCAGTTCAGTTTATCCAATGGTCTCCAAGGTCTTGCCCTCGTGCACTACTGATAGCTAATTTTCATGGGTGTATCTCTATATGGACTCAGCCTTCTCAAGTGAGTCTTCCTTAATGCAATATTTTTCTTCTGATCCTGCCTTTTCTTTCCTTGGCTGTAGTTTGTAAAATGGCTGATTATCTATTTATCTAATGCAAATGCATCTGCAAGGCCCGCAAAGACGCACACTCATGTAGAAGTTATTTATAGTACGTCAAATTCTCTCCTACCTATGCAGAATTGATTATATTCCATCGAATCCGTCCAATTGTAAAATTATCTTCATCTCTGTCAAATTTGATCTTCACATATAGAATGCTTTGAACCAAAAATAAATGCTTCTAAGTTACTTAATAGTGTACGTGTGACTTATTAAATGGTTTAAGCATTTGTTACATGTTAGTTATTTTCTACATCATGATATGATTGTGAAGACGGAGAACGACATAGTGCACGCAGGACTGCTTGTTTGGTTTAAGCATTTGTTACATGTGAATTATTTTTTACATCTTGATATGATTGTGAAGATAGAGAACAATATATTGCGGTGAAGAAGATACTATATAAACTGATTCATAAACAAATTTATCACTGTTAAAGTCCCTGCAGGTGCACCAAAACTCTAGACTGTTAGTGATATGAGGGTTGAGGGTCTATATTTCTGTTATTCAACACGCACCACATGTCGAGGGCCCATTTTATGGGTCGGGAGCTATGTTGTCACAGGCGACGCCTAGGCGGCCTAGGCGTGCAGGTTGGTGGGAGCCCACCTCGACCAGGAGAAGAAAACCCCGTGGCAGGGGATGGGCGCTTAGGTGTGCCTAGGCGGGCGCCTAGAGGCGACCAAGGGAAACCATATGCGCGCCTAGGCGGCTGTGGGCTGAATGTCAACTTTGTGTATTAGATTTTATACTGCTGCTGTTGCTTCTTAATATTTACTGCTGCTGCTTCTTAATATTTACTGCTGCTGCTGCTTTATACTGTTGCTAGTGTTCTTTTATACTGTAGATATTTTTTCTCTGAAAAAAAATCATCTATGGTTTGGGCGGACGCCTAGGCGAGGCGGGTAGGCTGTCGCCTCGCCTCGCCTAGCGCCCAGTACAACATAGGTCAGGAGATGGATTCACTGAGCGGTATAATTTTGTCGTGTTGTCAAATCTGCATAAATACGTGCGAGAGAGATTGGACCTGGATTGCTTTGATACAATGTTGCCACTGCACCAAAGCTCTAGAATTGTAGTGAGGATTAAGTATTATATATCTATATTCAACACTACATGCTCATAGAATAACTTCAAAAAACTCAAAAAATCTTACTATATATATATATATATATATATATATATATATATATATATATATATATATATATATATATAATGACAAATCTTAGAAAGTCAAACGTCATAAATTTTGAAGTTCAAAAGCTCGTTTTCAATATCGGTCTCCGATCCTTCCTATTAGTACCGGTTTTGTCACTTTCGAGGTTTCACTGCTTTCAAAAGGTCGATTTCAGCACTTTGGAAAATTGGTTTTTGCAACTGTTTCAAGTGCATCTGCTTCTATATTACTAGGAATCAAAGTTCGAATGTTACTTTTTAACTTTGTAAACGATAATTAATTGGAAGCTAGTCAGGTATTAGTTGGCATAGACTCCAATCTCATAAATCGAAACATAGAAAGAGAACTAATAGAGAAAGATATTTTGCCCCTAATTTATAGGTAGCTATGTTGCACAAACATGGAAAAATGAAGTCTATATCGTCTCGATACACGTGTCTGTATTCATGCAACTCGGTAATTACTTCTACGGCTATTTGAAAGTGTCAGTATCCCGTATCTGTATCATGTCTTATGTCTGTATTCTTGTTCGTAGTCGTGCAACATAGATAGGTAGCTAATGGATCAAAATTTAAACTGAGATCATCATCCGTAATTATCGCAACTAACCAATTTTTTTCCTATTTATCTCCACAATTTAGGAGGGATAGTATATAATTTATGAAGAACACAATACAAATGATTATAAACTAACAAATTGTTTTCCGTACCCATCTAAACAAATTTAGGGGTATAATATGAAAGTTTAAAGAAAAAAATGATTATAAAACACCTAAATGTGATGGGCCCTAGGTTGAACTGCCATATATATTAGGAATTTTGTACTATGGTCAACACGTGTCACTTTCATATTTAGTCCATATAGCCCCACGTGGAGTTGACTTTTGGATTAATTACAAAATGACACGTCTATCATAGCATGATACTTTGACATAGTAGGAGCTATTTCTTCTCTCTTATATACACTAGATCAGTTAGAATGTGACATATGTCTGTCATAGCATGATACTATCACATAGTAGGAACTATTTCTTCACTCTTATTTATATATACACACTTTTCTGAAGCAGCAAGAAAGACATCTAGAGTCGAAATTGCCTCCGAAAGGACATTGAAAGCACCAACACACCCAAGAAGCTTCATCACCACAGTTACAAGCTGAAAAAAGTTCATGATCATTGGGTTTGCCTATAGAAGAAAGAGGACCACCATCACTATCACGATCAATGCAAAGTACATCAGCAGCTGCAAAACATTATAAACAGGTTACCGGCGAGAGCAACTCCACCGTCAACATAACTTTAGTATCCTCTTTTCCCCTTCGTCTTCCATAACCTTGCATCAAACTGCCATGGTTGAAGCTTCTTGTGGATAATTGTGCTCACCTTTCCCACATTCCCTCCCTTACTCCTTTCCTCATAATTGCTGAATGATCATCTGGATCAAATGTGGCTGGATACCAATATGTTGCAGTATGATACAGACATGAAGGCAGACAACCATAGATGAAATGGAAGAGATACATACAAACCCAACTACATTTTTACCAAAGAGAATTATAAACTCATAAACCTTACAGAACATTCAAGAACTGAAAGCACACATCTTTTTCGATATATATATATATATATATATATATATATATATATATATATATATATATATAAACCCAAAGTAATTCCTCACAATTCACTCCTTATGCTTCCTAAACTTGGTATGGCCTGTTCTTGTAACATAGTTCTTTATGGAAAGGGCGACAAATATTTTAGGGTTCAGAGGCTTCTTGATGATCAAAAGACCTCTTGGCAGAAAACAATATTGTCAGAGGATTCATCATTGAAGAAAAGTTAACTTAGAAATGGTATCCTTAAAAACAAGTTGGCAAAATTTGACATTTGGCATTTGGAGTTGATCCAAAAAATTGTTATCTGACCCCCCTGTTTGTTTGGGCTTCTGTGGATGCTTTTTATGTCCCCACACGGTTAATAAGTATTATGTTGCGATAGTTTGGTCTCATGGTTAATTTTCTTCCTGGTTGATGATTGGCTATTGCGCCCAAGGTTTGGTTCCAAGCAGTGTTTTAAAAAGCCCTTAGAGGTTTGCGCCTAGGCGCGCTTGAGGCTCGATTCTCACCCTTGTGCCTCATTTTCTGTGAAGCTAGGCTCATTCACCTAGGCCCATGCCTCGTGTGCCGCACGCCTAGTTTTGACACACGCGTCTCTTGCGTCTCATGCTAACTTTTGATGCACAAAGCACGAGCCTCATTAACCTAGTGTATTTCTTTTCTTTTTATGTTTCTTTCATTTTTGCTAGATATACTTTTAGTATTTTAATGTTCATATTTAACTAATCTTTCTATTTAATTAATAGATTTCTAGCTTGACTTTTAATGTTATCAAGTTGATCAAAAAAATATTATGGTTGAAAATATTGTCACAAACTGGATCCTAGGAATAAAAACATTATCAAATGTATCAAGTGAATCCACTAGTCTTTTTATTGTCATTAATGTGTAGTATATTGGAGGTTATTGATGATAATGAAGGATAGAGATAATGTTGTTGATGGAGATAGTAATATGGATTATGAAGATTTTTAGGATTGTTAATTTATTATTATTATGAATTTGTGATAGTTTGTTTTGAGTTTTGACGATGGTAAACCATTAGTTCTTATCTTTATAATTTTATTTACTCCACCCTTTTAATATTTTAACAATATTATGAATTGATTAAACATTATGATTTTATTTTTTGTAAAACTATACTATTAAAAAGAATCTAAAAATGTGCAACTCACTTCGTTGAAGCCCACACCTTACTGTGCGCTTCAAGTCTAAGACTCTGGAGGACCCTGGAGGACCCTAGTGCCTTGATTGCTCTTCGTGCCTTTTAAAATACTGGTTCCAAGGTTCTTGTTACACTCGTAGACTTAACAATGTGGCTCGATTTTTGTGTGATTTACAACACTATACTTTATGCTCGAGTAAACGTGAGAGAGGTGGAAATTAAGGTTTGTCACGTCGATGTACCAAAAAGTCAAAAACGAGCTAATCTACTTATGGAACACCATCAGACCATGGTTCAAAGTATCGGTATCGGACCATTCCTATGAGTATCGGGATCGGCGGTATCTGTAGTATCGGCGGTTTCAGATCGGAGTATCGGATTTTTTGGTATCGGAAAGCAAACAACTATTAGTACATTATTAACATTTTAGAAAATATATTTTATACATTTATGCATAATATAAAGTATTTCCGGTGTTGTTTTTTAGTATTTTTGAAATTGAATGAAATAGTAGTCACCCTTGTCGGTTGATTTATATGCGATAGATAATTTTTCCTCTTTTATATGCTTTTACAACCTTAATATGCTTTTACACCCTTGCTAATTGGTCTTTTTAAGTCAATTTTTTTGCCGAATTGACCGGAAAAGAGACATCTAATGTCGGTATCGGTCAACATCAGGTATCGGTCGATATCAGATCGGGACATGTCAAAATGTATCGGTATCGGCCGTAGCGGATCGGTATCGGCCGATACTTCAAACTATGCATCAGACTTGGCCCATATAACATAAGAGGGAGCCCCTCTCCAAGATCTGGACCAATCTTAATTATTAATGCCCCAATTTATATGGGACCTAAATATTGCTTCAAGTTCTCTTCTATTTCTAAAATCAGTCCCCGGACGACCAGGCTCGTATATGTCCATAAGGGTGAAAAGGTTATTGGAACACCAATGGACCCATTTAAAACCAACACCGGCTAGACAAATTTAGAACATAATGACTTTTTTCTTTAGAACAAAGAAAACAAGCCTAGAAAGCTAGCTCAAGGTCCACACGAGCTTGTGAATCGAGCGGGCTTAGTCCCGTTAGCCCCGCTTCAAGAAGCTATCATCCTAGCTAATCCTGCGGAAGCCTCAGCGTTATTGCACATCTATCCAGCTCCGATGCCAACTAGCTAGCATCGCATGACACTAATCCTTTGCGCAGATGACAAATACATGCCGTTTGATCTATTTCAGCTCTACTGAGCGGGAATCTAGGGTGTAACAGTCCACGTTCTTAGTGGGTTGTTATGATCCTAATAATGGGCCATTATGACAGTAATTCCTGTGAGGAATAAGAAACAACAGCAGCTCCGCTGTGAGCTTTAGAGGTCGTTGAGTCCCGCGTATTAGTGCGATAGTCTTGCTGAATAGCCTCATTACGGGCTATGAAGGTTTTTTAGTCTTATTTCTAGCCTCGCTGAAGGCTTATTCCGCTGTTGAGCGGTTACAAGGACTTTAATGTCCCAAAATTCTATAAATAGTCCTCTAGGGGCTGAATAAGAAGATTCCACTTTGGCTTCTTAAGAGATAGGAGAGAGAGAGACCTTTTCCCCTGAGCGGGGGTAAACTCTCCCCTTGAGCACTACAACAATTCTTTTGCTAAAAACTCATTAGCTTGTTCTCAAGCTATCAATTTCTCTTACGAACAAAGTCCATAGACTAAAAGATAAAAGAGGGTTTGAACATTCTGATAGTATGTACGAAGAGTTCTCCTGAAGAGTTCGTGTGATCTCAACGATTTCAAAGCATCTGAGAGGAATTCACAAGTCGTCACAAGAAAGAAGTAGAAGATCGAGTCTTGAGTACGAATTGTCAACATAACAGAATGGTCGTACGTTGACGAAACTTCTACCCGCACACTTTCCCAGAAAATTAAGATTGTAGAGATACTTTGTAAACTCTCATTGAAGAGTTATAATTCGTCTACATATTTAATACAAGTTTTCATTTCATCCAAACTTTGTACGGGAAACAACTCATACACAAATGTTTGGTTTGATAGCTTTCAAACCTGTGTTGTCCTTTTTAGTCCATAAATGATGTGGCTTTTCAACATACACGGTTGGTTCATAATAGATTTTGACTGTTCGTTAAAGTTGTAGGATGAGTAGTCAATAATGTTGGGGCCTTATATATCTAAGTGATGGTGGACCTTATAATCTAAGTCAAGAATGTTGGGGACTTTAGCATGAGTAGTAACAAACACAAAAAGAGTAACACCTCACTTGGATAAGTAGAAACCTTACATTGTAGATGAGTAACTTTACTTCAAATCCTTACATGTAGATAAGTAACTTTACTTGAATCATTCATTTTGGAAGCTTTGAGTTAGAATGAATAAGCAAAAAAGTTTTAAAGCATTTTATTTTGGATTTTGGTGTTTATCAACATGGAGCATCTCTATGATTCAAATAACCCATCCTTACTGTATATGTCCATAATTGGATGGAATAATCCGCTTCTCCATGGGATCGATCCCACCCAGCCATGATGTACTATATCTCCACATGTTGACCACTAGAATCAGGAGACTTTGTCATACACACACACTACGAGAATGCATTCCTTTGTCACTCTTTGCTTAACATGTCCATGAATGCAATTCCTTTATAGCAAATTTTTATCATATTACCTCTTCGTCTAGACTCTTTATAGTATATGAAACTTAGAAGGTGCTACTTACTTACATGAGCTTAAATAGCATAGCCAAAAGACAAACTTACCTATTTGCCAACTGACCGCGCCTAGATTTTATGCACGGAGCTCTAATGCTCATAAGCTACTTTGACAAAGAATTTGGTACTAACATAGCTCGTTGGCATTAAGTCGATAGCCACACATAAAGACTTTGGTAATTCTTTTATGAAGCTTTAATATGCTCCATAAAAGACATCTTTGTGATGGGAAAAAGGCTTGGGAAAAAGACCTCATCTAAGCCTTCTCCCATCATAATGTGGTCGTCTAATGTCAATCATTAATAAAATAACTCGATGATATTATTCCAAGCCTTTTTCATAAAAGACTTGACTATAAATTGTTTAAGATTAGAATGTACGAGTTATTTTAATGTTGACACTCTGATTGTTAGAATTGAGTTGTTATTGATGCAATGATTCTTTAATGAATAATATCATCGAGTAATGCTAATGTTATAGTATTTTCTATTGACTTAGATGAACATTGTTACTTAATGATTGAGAATGTTCCGTATATTTGCTCATTGTATTAAAAGTTACCCATATATGTAGGGTTATATTAGTATCCAATCAAGTTTATAACGGAACATTTATATGATACAAGTTAAGATATCTATCTCAATTAGTTTGTTCGACATACCAAAGTGAATGACGGAACATTCAAATAGGATCAAGACAGATCATAATCATGATAATCATCCTATTGGATGTTGAAAAGTAGGATCACAAAATTGTTTTTTTAAACATTTTCTTTTGTCTAAGAATTTTAAACATCTCTACTATCATAATGTGGTTTAGAAATGTCTCAAAAATGAGCCGTCTAAGCTGTATGTATATTATCCACTTATTAATAAAAAAATTAACAAAAAATTCTAACTACTTGTATGTATCTCTCACGTAGTTAATAAAAATAAATAATTTTTTTAAAATCCTTCTAACTACATTAACATATAAGAAATCCTAAAACATATTAAATATTCAAATTTATTTGAAGTAAGTACATGATATTATCTAGCTAAACACATATCCAAAATTCTAATAACATATCTATAACAAATCTTAATTAGAATATATTCAAATAACATTTAAAATATTTTAATATAATTTGAAATTTTATCTAATTTTTTTAACAATATCATAGATCATTTTGTTGGTATGCACGTGAATGTGACTAGTTTCATAGATACTTGAAGTTAGCAGATTGCTTTACTATGAAAGCTTTGTTTTTGATGCTGCTGCTGCTGTTGTTGTTGTAGTTATAAATACGTGAAGTTGGACTGTGGACTTGTTTCATACGTTAGGAGTTTTGTCATTATTTTTCCTTTTATTGCATTTGGCTAACTAATTACTATAACCGAAATTACTCATTCATTTTAATACCAAAATTGACAAAATTCATAAGACATGTTGTAAGTAGAATTTTAGGGGTAACCAAAGTCCAGTAAAAAAAGCAAACAATGTTATATATGTTCGTTGGAGATGAAAGAAGGTTATATTAATTATTACCCAATATTTTTTGAATCTGCAAGCTACCCAAATGTAAAATTCAATCAGTGAAGAAGTTATATATGCATACATTCATACAAAACAAAATAAATAGATAGATATCAACTGGCAGGATCCAAGTGCTGAGTTAGAAAGGTTAAACAAAAGTGGTTGAAGAAAAAAAAATCAAATGACAGTCTTATTCCGTATTGTTTTTCTTATGCATACGTCACAGACGCCCGCTATATTCTAGTTTTATGATCAGAAAAATAATCAGATTTCAAAATTTCTAGTCTTATATAAAGTTCTAAAAATCTAATATGGAAGATCTAGATTTGAATCTTTTACACAGACACCAACAATAAGATATTTTTTACTTGGGATTCAAACTTCCACAAAATGCGATGGAATATCCTTAGGTGGGTGATTGTCCAAACGGATCCCGAGTTTTTGGAACACTTCCAAGAGCATACATCAAATGGTTTCTGTACCTCCGTTATTGATCACACACATTTTGAGATGACCTGATGTTGATTAGGGATCTTAGAGAATCACAAGTTTTAGTTATTTACATTTACTTTAAAGACAATTATGACAGCTTTGATCATTCATTATGCATGCTAGTGTCTCTGGACAACCTCTTACTTTGTTCTGAGGAAACAATTACAGCCACACACACACACACACACACACACACACACACACACACACACATAGGGAAGGGATCAAGTGACACATATAATTTGACATCTAAAAAAACACGCAATCTCAGCCACACGTCTATAGAAATTAATGGTTCATATCTATATAGAATATGGGTCTCTATTAAATAGTGGGTTGTATGAATTAGTGAGATGCACAATTAATGTGTTGTGATTATTGGAAAAGGAAACTACCATCCATAATTATAGTTAGTCTTCACATCAGACAAATCTGAACCATTATTTTCTATTGATGTGCGGCTGAGATTACGTGTTTTTTTAAATATCAAATTGTATGTGTCACCCAATCCCTTCCCATATATATATATATATATATATATATAACCTTTTTGTTCAATAGTCCTGTTTTTTCATTCAATAAGGACGATGATTTCATCAAAGTGACATGTCTTTGTTTTTCTGTATAAAGTTGTATCTTTTTTATTTGTATATGATTTGTGATTTCCCGATAATTGGAAAAACGTTGATTATTTTTCTATTCTTGTATTTTATAACTTCTGAACTTGCTTATATGTAGTTCTTTGATTTTGTCCTGTCGTTCGTCAGACTTCTTAATTCTTGTAACTTACTTTCTTACGGGTGTTTTTCAGGGCCCTGTTAATCTTGTAAGGGATGCAAGCTGCTGGCAGTCTGAGTATGAATGGCGCCAGGATCTTGCAGTAGTGACCAAATGGTTGTCAGGGATGACTCTGGTATCTGTGCTGCAACTTTATCAATTGGTTTTAGCTTTGATGATGCCGTTTTACTTACATCAGTAACCTTTATTTCTTGCAATATGACAGACTAAAATATCTTGACCTTAGTGTGCAGTGCACTTATCTATGTCTTTTTGGTGTATGAATTCTCCTTTTCTGTAATAAACATTTCTATAAAATGATTGCAAGATTTTATTAGTCTGCTAGTTTTGATAACCTGTGCTCCTGTTGCACTCAAAACATCTATAGAATTATACCAAGTTAAACCAGATATATTAGTAAAGGATCAACAACATAATTTAAAGGAGAACAGGATGTGGGGAAGGTCAGATAGGAAGTGAAACATCTATTTATTGGTGATTTTCTAGTCCCATTGTTTTTCTGCTTGTTGTATGTTTTACCTTTTGATTTAATGTTGGTGTGTGTGGGGGTGGCCGGGGTGGGGGGGGGGGGTGGGGGGGGGGGGGGGGGGATGCACTGTGGACTGTAATGCCAAGATTGAGCTATAACCTACATTGGGGGAGCTACACTCACTCTTTTTGAGTGACCTGCTCCTTTTGTTACTAGGACGTGCATAGATGGGGAAAACATGTGTATCTTCTTTTCCTGTTACTAGGACGTGCATAGATGGGGAGCTACACTCACTCTTTTGTTACTAGGACGTGCATAGATGATGTCTTCTTTTCCTTTTTCTTGTTTCTGTGCTAAAATTTTCTTAATTAGGTTGTTTGTCTAAATCAACCATGCTTTCTTTCTTTTATCTACAGTATCGGGGGCTTCCTACAAATTCTAGCAGCTCTGCTAACCAGAAGTTAACATTTGAGGAGAAGTTCCTTTCACATCAGTTCCAAACTGCTGGTCAGCATTTCTAAACCTGACTGGTGCATAAACACTAGATCATTTTTGCTCTAATAATGTCTCCATTGCAGCACGATGGCCACATTTTCTCTGTGTTTGCTCAGTTTTTTCATCGGGTTCACTCCAGCTTCACTGGGCGCAATGGCCTCCTCAAAGTGGTAGCCAGAAAAAATGGTTTTCTACAAGCAAAGTTCTGCTAGGAGCGGGGCCGAGTGGTATAATGGCAGCTGATGCTATCATCACGGAAGCAGGGGCTATGCATGTTGCTGGTGTGCCTCTTGTGAACCCTTCTACTGTTGTTGTGTGGGAGGTGACCCCAGGCCCTGGAAATGGTTTCCAGGCAACAGCCAAGATAAATACAAGTATTTCTGTTCCTCCAGTTTTGAACCCCCCTTGCTGGACAGGCTTTGCCTATTTAGCCGCATATTTGTTTAGTTTACAAGATTATATAGTTTCTGAAGAAAAACAAGGAAAGAAGCAGAAGGATCAAGAGTATAGTGACGCAGCATCTCTTCATTGTTCGCCTGTTTCAAACTTTTCTGCTTATGTTAGCCCTGAAGCTGCTGCACAATCTGCTGCGACCACAACATGGGGTTCTGGTGTTACTGCAGTTGCTTTTGATCCTGCTCGTGGTGGTTCGGTCATATCTGTTGTAATTGTGGAAGGTAATAATACTTCTTTTTGGCACATGTTTACTACCTGGTTCATTAATTATCTATTTTCATGAAGCCACAATTTATGGATATTTCATACTAAGGTTGAATTGAATGTTATGCATATTGAAATATGCAATATTGTAAAAATAAACTGGTCATTGGACCGACAAGGTAGTTTTATAGAATCACAAGAGTTTTGTATGCATCCTTGTCACATCTGTTGTTACCATAATTCACTATCTATGCAGCAAATCATGTCCAGGAATTCATATTTTCATTTTGTGTTCCCATTTAATCTGTGTACCACGTTCCTGTTTTCATTCCGCATTCTGCAGTATTTTACGTTCTAGGTAACCATGGTCACACTTGTGTTACACACAGGGATGATGCAATAAAGTACAGATACACCAAATAGGTGTCCTGTCCATGTGTCTGTATCATGTTATGTTTGTGCAACATAGGTGGCTGGTGTTTGTTTTTGTGTTTTACTGCCAGATTTGAATCTCTCATTAGACCACGGAAGAATGACTATAGACCACTCAAATCTACAATTTCTAACTTAGTATAATAGTAAAGAGATTAAGATAGGTTGTTTTACGAACATCATGTGTTGTGGCCCTTGTGGGGCTCACTTCCAAACAGTTATTTGGCCCACAAACAATTATAACTCAGTTTCAGTCAACATTCATTATTCATCAATATTTCTACTTTTGAGTTTGGGGAAAGGAAAGTTGTTAGCTGAGTTAAGAGTATTCTATGAGTTACTTTTTTTCCTACGGGATTTGGTTTAGTTTGAATACTGTACTTGATTGTATGCTTTAGCAAGGTTAAAGTCTGTGGTTACATTATGCATGTGATCCCAGACTATGGAATGATTAATTGGATTATGCTATGATTATTTGTATTATACAGTACAGGACTATTAATCTGACAACAAAAGATAAATTACATAAACATATATAGAAAATCAAATAGTCATCGAATAAATGTAAAGATAATCCACACTCCATGGAGTATATAAAGAGCTACAAATAAACATATAAGATCAAATAAATGGTCATAAAGTAAGAACAAAAGAACTATGCAAGCCATAGGTTTAATCAAGATCTACAAAAAAGTAATCCACACTCCATGGAGTATATAAAGAGCTACAAAAAAACATAGAAGATCAAATAAATTGGTCATAAAGTTAGAACAAAAGAACTATGCAAGCCATAGGGTTAGTCAAGATCTACAAAAATGTAATCCACACTCCATGGAGTTTATAAAGAGCTACAAATAAACATACAAGATCAAATAAATGGCCAAAAAGTAAGAACAAAAGAACTATGCAAGCCATAGGGTTAATCAAGATATACAAAATTGTAACTATGTATTGTTTATTCGTCAATATTTCTACTTTTGGCTATTTCCTAAGTTTTGGGAAAGGTGGAATTGGGGAACTAGAGTTCCTAATTTCTGAGATGCAAGGGAGGCATTGAAATATGAACCATAATTTCTGATATTAAGTTTGATGGTGGTAAGATTGAGTTGAGGGACTTAGGAATCCTGGAATTGGACACAATTCCTTCTAGAAATCAGCAATTCCACAATTCGACACCAATTCTACATCCTAATGGCCTTTAAGTTTGGGGAAAGGAAGTTGTTAGCTGAGTTAGAGTAATCTACGAGTAACTTTTTTCCTACGGGATTTGGTTTAGTTTGAAAACTGTACTTGATTGTATGCTTTAACAAGGTTAAAGTCTGTGGTTACATTATGCATGTGATCCCGGACTATGGAATGATTAATTAGATTATGCTATGATTAATTGTATTATACAGTACAAGACTATTTTCTGACAAAAAAGGATAAATTACATAAACATATATAGAAAATCAAATAGTCATCGAATAAATGTAAAAGTAATCCGCACTCCATGGAGTTTATAAAGAGCTACAAATAAACATAGAAGATCAAATAAATGGTCATAAAGTAAGAACAAAAGAACTATGCAAGCCATAGGGTTAATCAAGATCTACAAAATTGTAACTATGTATTGTTTCTTCAAGTATATCCAAATTTACCAGTCATATAATGCCACATGACTATTTGCCAGACCATCGGTTGTTGGTGGGCCATTGCTGGCGGGGGTTCTGAGGAAAGGGAGCCGCTGAGAGAGAGAGAGAGAGAGAGAGAGAGAGAGAGAGGTTAAAGGTTTAGTTATATGCATAACTGGTTGTGGTCAGTTAATAGGTCTAGATGCAAACCCAATTCAGTAACCTAACCCTTTAACTGATTGATTGGCTGGTTTATCCTAAAAGCATCCACTTATATGTGAAATTTAATGGCCTTGCGAGGGATGATTTTGAGAACTCGGCTGCGTCATCCTCGGAATTGAACACTGTTTGAAAATATTTTCATGGGACTTGATCTCTTCAAAATTTTCTGCAATGTAGTATCAACTTGGAATAGGGATAAAAGTTTTGGAACAATGCTGCGACTCCCTTTAACTCTTATGCTTGCCTCTTATCACTGAGCTGGGCTGTTCGCTTGAAACTGTCTGGTTGACCTTTATGTCAAGAGTACATGTGTTGAGCTACTAAGGAAGTAATAAGTAATAACCCCTAAAGAGGCTAGGGCAAGACCTAATCGAAAATGAATCTAATTCTTACAAAGAAGAGACGGATCACACCTTCTTAGTGATCCATTCTGACACCAATCATTGACGAGGCCTTGCGAATAGCTTGATGCATTATCTCCCTTCAACCCTTTGCTTTGAGCAAATGTGGCCAAAGGAAGGAAAAGGATAGTTACCTAGTTGCCCCTTTTTTTGACTCTGATAAACCACACTGGTAAAATACACACGGAATCCGTGATACACACACTAACCCAAGTCATATTTACATATACCATTGATATTCAGATTGTTGTATGTGGCAAATTTCTTATCTTGGTATCTTTTGCCAGTGTAAAGGGTCATAAGTTTCCTTCTACATTGATGTAAAGTTCTCCCCTTGGTTACTTGGTTATACAGTTTTTTTCCTTATTGTGGCTTAGTAATTATTCTTTTTAGGCTGATGACGTTCTGGTTTCATGATAATGAGTGATGAAATGTTTCTGAAAATAACATGCTGAATTTATTGATGTACTACTATTTTCCCAATGCAGGACAATACATGTCTCCATATGATCCTGACGAGGGGCCTTCAATAACAGGATGGAGAGTTCAATGTTGGGAATCTTCTCTAAAACCTGTTGTTCTTCATCCCATATTTGGAAATCCTGCTTCTAGTTTTGGTGGGCAGCCACCCATGCAAACAGTTTGGTTAACTAGAGTAGACAAAACCATTCCACCAACCGATGAATTGAGAAACCCCCAATCTGATGCAACGGTGGCAACAGTATCCGACGATCGAAATTCATCTGATTGTAGTGTTGACAGAGCAAAAAGGCTCAGCTTCGATCCATATGATCTGCCAAGTGATGTCAGACAGCTGGCTCAGATAGAATATTCTGCTCACGGTGGTGAGGTTGCAGTGGCATTTCTTCGTGGTGGGGTCCACATATTTTCTGGTGCAAACTTCAATCCAGTAGATAGTTATTACATCAATGTTGGTTCAGCTATTGCTGCACCTGCTTTTTCATCTTCTGGATGCTGCTTGGCTTCTGTTTGGCATGATAGCAGCAAGGACCGAACCACATTAAAGATTATCCGCGTACTTCCTCCTGCTATATCCAGAACTCAAGCGAAAGTAAACTCCGCAACATGGGAACGTGCTATTGCTGACAGGTTTGCAGCTCAACCTAGTTTTTTCTTCGTCTTTTTGGTAACAATGGCCAAGTCTTTTACTGTCTCCCCTTTAGATTTTATTCCAGAACCTCACCTCTTCTCCCCTCCCAACAACTAAGGCCTTAACCATTTGATTGCCAGGCCTGTTAAACGGCTCAACTAAATACTATAATGATAATATGCCCATAAATTGGCCATCTTTTTGGATGGTAATCCAGGTTTTGGTGGAGTCTTTTGGCTGGAGTTGATTGGTGGGATGCAGTTGGTTGTACACAGAGCGCTGCAGAGGATGGTATTGGTAAGCAAACTCTCATTTCGATTCGTAGTCTGGCAAATATTAAAATCCAGTTTACATTTATTTATTTATTTTATGTGTACTGTTATAACTCAAATGATTTGTTTGGTCGACTGTGCAAATAAATGAAAGAAAAAAAGTATATCCATTGTAATTTATTGATGTGAAGGTCACACTTCATAAATGACTCTAAACACTTGAACAAGAATTTATGAATATATAATAATGTTGACTTTATCTGAATTGATCATTATATCCATCCCTTTTTACATGTTTTGGTAAAACCACCCATAATAAACAAATAGAACCCGTTTGGCTCTGACATATTGTGCCACAAATGTGAACATGAATGCTTATAGCAGATCTTAATTTCTTTTACCTCTTATAGAGGTTGAGGATGGCGTTCCTTTTCACTCTTTGGCTAGTGTGTCATAGAGATGAATGCAATTCCCTATTTCAATTTTTTTAATCTTAGCTTTTAGTCTAGACTCTTTATAATCTAGGGGAACTCAGTGGTTACTCCTTGGTCGCATGAGCTTAAACTGCATATCCAAAAGGTAGGTCAATCTATTGGCAGCTAGCTCTCTACATTCAATGGCATGTCCTTTTCATGTCCATATTCCATAACATCTTGGCTAGGAATTCTGCACCAACTTAGAGGGTTAACATTAGGCTTCCAGCCATGCATAAAACTTCGTCAACTCTTTTATGGAGCTTTCTTATGCTCCATAGCTGACCCCAGTTTTGACGGGATTTGGCTTGGATGATGATGATGAGACTCTTTGTTTTGGGGAACTAAGGTTTCTCCTAGATTGCATGGCCTAGAATGCATGGCTGAAAGAGGTAGTTCTTCCTGTCCATCATGCTAGCTTGTGGTGTTGCATAGCAATGCTCATTCTTGCTCATAGCTGTCTTGTGTATGAATTTGTTCTGCATCAACTTGTACATGGTTGTGTCCAGACATAAAAATCGGTCATTTTTATTTTAATTGTGGATATTGAGAAGGATTTGTTTTTGCCACTTGCACTCTTTACTCTGGCTATGGTCCTTCGTAAAAGCATAATGATCGACATGGGTTTCCTAGAGGTTTGTTCAGCCAGTCCTGAGCTTCTGGCTATATGAAACTTATTATCATCATCATCCAAGCCTTACCCATTAAAAACTGCTCCTTGGTTGCATGAGCCTAAATTGCATATCTAAAAGGTAGGTCTACTACCTGCAATTGTCCGCTTAGATTTTAGACATGACCCTCTCATGCGTATAGCTACCTTGTCTAGGTATTTGGGATCAATGTAGAGGATTGTGTCATGTCGGCATCCGGTCATAAAAACTGTCAAATCTTTCATGGAGCTCTCTTATGCTCCATAGACATTTGGTGGAAGAAGGCTTGTATGCCGATGCCTATGATGATGATTGTAGTATGCATGAAAAGCTCCAAATTTTGGCTGTGTAAGTGCTTGTCAATCTCACATGAAACTTCTATGGCTATGACACTTGTTTGAGCATATTATCAACCTTTTATTATCTTTCTAATGTTAATTTATCCATATGAATACAACGTCCGTCCACAGGTTGTCTTTTGTCTGAATTGTTCACTATATTTTTCAAAGTTTTTCTTCACTTGTCAAGGATTTCAGCAGCTTGCAGGGAGAGTTGCAGTGTTCTCATGTAAGGCTGTAACCACCCTTGACATTTAGAAAATAAAGTTGCTATTGTAAACTGTTGAATCTGGATACACATTGTGTGTCAGTTTGCTTGATTATTATAGCTCTTATCATATTTATTCTGATACTGTAAGATGCATTCTCATAGGCAAATAGTTAAATAGTTTTGGAAAACAATGTAATCACATACATGAAACAATAAAGACCATTTTAAGCATTAAATGAGAAGATAATCATAAATGTGAATAAAAACTAAAACCAGCTCTCGTAATAACCACAAATTTAACCAGCCTTCCATAAGGTCTAAAATAGAAGAAAAGAACCAGGAACTACAAAGCATCAGTAAGACTGATTAGTCTAAGACCATAAGATAATAAAATCCAAGAAGTCCTAAAACAACAACATCATCATCATCATCATCATCATCAATCATAGTCATCTCTTTCATAAAATTTATTGCCTTTATCATCATCTTCAATTTTAATAGCCAAATCACTATTTTTCTCATCTTGGTCTTCTTTTCACATACTTTTCCTCTTCCTCCACTTTATTTTCCCCCTTCTTTAGAAGCTTTCCTTAAAGGAACATTCAAGTTCTTCTTTCTTACCAAGATTGTGAGTGGTTAAACCATCAGGATCAATATCATACTGTATCGTACCATATCGTGTAGGATATCGAATAAAATGGTACATAACTCATAACCAATGATAATTTTTTCTTTCTAATACAATTAGGATAAGGAACCAAACACCATTTACGTGAAGTTGCCTAAAAATAAGGGTTCAAGCTCTAGTTATTTGGAGTTTTCTGGAGCCCAAACATGAAAAAAAGAAATTCACATATGGTTTTAATTGACTCAAAGAAAGCTTATGATAAAGTTTCTAGGGAGAGAATGTTGTGGGATTTGGAGAAAGAAATAACTTCCTAGTAGCTATATTAAGACTATTAAGGATATGTATGATAGAGTTGCGATTGTGACGACCTTGCAGACCATCGTAGGAGATAAAAAGCCGTTTCCTATTATTGTTAGCTTATGTCAACGACGAACATTAAGTCCCTACCTTTTTGCGCTAGTTATGGATGAAATTACTAGACATATCTAGGATGAGGTTTTGTGATGTAATGGTTTTTTTTGAGAACAATGCTGGTTGATGAGAGTAGAGTAAGGTTAAATGCTAAATTGATGCGTGGAGCGAAACTTTGGAATATAAGGGTATAAAGATGAATAGGATGAGATGAAACTTTGGAATATAAGGGTATGAAGATTAATAGGATGAGATGAGCAGAGAAGGGTTAGTATTTATGATCAATTGTTCATGTATTTGGATCAAGCTTTCTTCATGATGGAAGATTAAGTAGGATGTCATGCGTAGAATTAAAAGAGGATGATTGAAATGAATAAGTGCTTTTGGAGTAATTTGCAATCGCAAGATAACTTTGAAGCCGAAAGAAATTTTTTCTATGGACACCTAAAAGTCTAGCTATGCTTTATGGGTCAGAATGTAGGACAATTAAGAAACAACGTGGCTAGAAATTTAGTGTAGCCGAAATTATAATTCTGAGATGGATGTGTGTTAATACATTAAAAGATAGAGTAAGAAATGAGTGTATTCTTGGGAAGTTAGAGGTGACACAAATTGAAGACAAAATGAGAAAATATTTCTTAGCACATGTGCAATGTAGAACAATAGATGCTCCGGTATGGAGGAGCGATAAAATAGTAATTAAAGAGCCGCTAGGATTAGTTGTAGGTCTAAACGAAACATGGACTAAAGTTCTAAAAAATGATATGCTTTTTGTTAGTGTTACAAAGAACATAGTCCTTAACAAAGCTGAATAGTGGAAAAGGTTTCAAAAGCTAATCCCAGAGCTGAATAGAGGAAAAGGATTCAAAAGTTGATCCCAAAGCTGAATGGAGGAAAAGGATTCAAAAGCTCATCCCAAAGCTGAATGGAGGATTCGAAAGCTGATCCCAAGGCTTCGTTGTTGTTTGGACCGGGTTTAGTTGGCCCCTCCGGCTCGGGGGAACCCAAATATGAGTGCAATATATCTTGAATATGCAAGAAAATCCACATATTATTTAATGCAATGTAGGATTCTTAACACGAAGTTGCTTAGTTTCTAGGATTATTTGATTGATAAACATATTGTCTGGGAAAGAATCTACAAATTACATTTAGTCTATAATACATTTGTTTGATTGGCTTAATTAAAGAAAATATTCGATTAGCATGAAAACTGGAACCCAAGCACGAGCTTAACTCGAACCCGACTGGCTGGTCATGTTCTGGTTGGACAATGAAGGCTAATCAGCAAATCCGATTAGTTCGGGCTGGGGTTGGGTTTGGGGCAAAAATATCGGGCTCATCCTGAATGTCATCCCAAAAGCTGCACGACCAGGGCCTTCACTCTAGATACAACGAATATGACATATCGCTCAACCATGTATCATACTAAATCAGTCTTATGCATGTCACATATCATCCGATAGTAATGAATGAGTTTCTATTTTGCAATCACTTTGAATAAATTATTTCACCTTTGCAGAATACAATTCAATCTACCTGTGTACACATGAGTAATCAACCATATGACACCATTCCTTTGTCGATTGAAAATTGTTCTGTAAACTTTGTTTATTTGCAGTACTGGATGGGCTGTAGATATAATGTACAAAAGTACTCATTTCTTCATGGAACTATATTGATGTTGTAAACAATGTTTACAACTTCATGTACTTGGTGGATATTATTTCTATTATTGTGGGACGTTGATGTATATAGCTTTCTTTTGACCTTCGACTTCCCATTGTGGCACTCTTTGGTGATATATGTATATACTTCCTTTCCGTCCATCTCGAGATTGGTTGGTTTGCTATTACATGGTTCTCTCAGATGTAAACATACACTAATACAGCCCATTCTTTTCTCTGTTTTACATTTACTTCCATGAGTCAGACACTGTATATGAATACTGCTTTGGTTAATCTGACTAATGTCCACTTTCTGTCAGTGTCATTGAATAGTGTGATTGCTGTGCTGGATGCCGATTTCCATTCTTTGTCGTCTATTGAGCACAGACAGCAACATGGCCCTGTATGTTTTCATTTCTGCCTTTGATAATTTGCAAAGAACTTATTTACGTGCCACATTGTATTGTTTTGTATTCTTCAATTGCTTTACTGTAAGTTGGTCATTTTTTGCTACTTATTATCGTTTGATATTTCTTATTTGCCAGTTTTTCTGTTGTAGCTTGTGTTGCTGTAAGTTAAACTCATGATGTTTACAACCTTGTATAGTTTGCCTCAATGAGATCGGTTGTATGATGAGCTATATTGTTCTGGGCGCTAGGCGAGGCGAGGCGAGGCGACAAGCCTCCTGTCTCGCCTAAGCGTCGCCCATGAACTTGGGTACTTCCTTGCTGCACATGCATATTTTCCCCTCCGCCGCATATATATTTGATCCTAGGCGACTCTAGGCGACCGCCTAGGCGTGCCTAGGTGACCATCGCCACAGCCAGCAGAAAATTACCCCCGTCGGGACTGTAGGTCTTTTATCTGCATGCCTAGGCAACGTAGTTGATGAGATGTCATAATGATATTATAATGAACCTTATATCAAACTGGCTCTGATGTCTGATGAGAATAATAAGATGTCACACTGACATGATAATGATCCTGCTATCATATTCTTTATTTTCTTATTCTCAAATTGGTTTTGGTTTCATACTTCAACATTCTGATTATGCCTTGGTAAACCTTGGGTGGTGGATTTCCAGATATTTCTGTTCCCGAAATTCTAAACTAATGGAAATGCTCTTGGTTTTCCTTCAATGGTTCTTCTATTTTTGATGGAAACACGTGCTATCATATTTCATATTGTCACATTCCAGAATCAGAATACTGGAAAGCGGGGGCAGACAAAGCCAGCTACGTATACCAGAGTACTCTATATCCCGAGATACGGTCACGACTGTCTAGACATGTGAGAGTTTACTCTACAATCCATCAGGCAATCCTGGATCAAAATCATAGGTGTCTCAATCTCAAGCAAGCTAAGGCATCCCAAACTATACATACACAGATGATCATGAAGCTAGTTACAAAATGAAGAACTAGTAAGAGTACCATGTTACATGTATTGCATAAAGCAAGATGTAAGCAATTAAACAATAAACAAGCTATTACATGTATAATACGCGTATGTCGGGTACGTATACTAGAACATTGAGACGATTCTCACAACTCTCTCCTTCTTAGAAAATTGTCCTCAAAATTTCAATAAGGCACGGGATCTAGCAAGAACTCTGGGGACATGCAATCAAGACAAGGGCATACATGAATCAAGCACATTCCTAGAACAAGACAAGCATGCACAAGATAAGATCAGGGTACGAGATATACGAACAAGTATACCTCACGAGTCAAACAAATACGGGTATTGAGCACATATATTCTCTCGCTCCCGAGTTGACTCGCCCGATGAGTGATGCCCCCAAGCAACTCGGACTAACTGAATAGTCCGGTTCTTGAGAAACTGCTCCCTCCGATCTAAAATGGATACAAGTCTTTCCTCATATGAAAGGTCGGTACCAATGACCAATTCCGAATGATCCAGGACGGCTTGAATCCTAACTGAGATACATGGAAAACGTTATGTATCTCGCGAAGTGACGACGAAAGAGCAAGGCGATAAGAAATATCTCCTATTCGCTCGAGAATATCGAACATACCAATATATCGTGGACTAAGCTTTCCCCGCACACCAAACCTGATGACTCCTTGGATAGGCGAAATCCGAAGGAATACATGGTCGTCGACAGAAAACTCAAGAGGTCGCTGATGCGAATTGGCCTAATAACGCTGACGATCTTGAGCCAACTTAAGATGCTTCCGGACTTGTTTGACTACCTCAACTGTCTGGGCTATCATCTCGGGATCAAGCAATTGCCTCTCACCAATGTCATCTCAAGCTACATGAGATCTGCACTTTCTGCCATACAGTGCTTCGAAGGGTGTCATCTGGATACTTGCCTGAAAACTGTTGTTGTAGGAGAATTCGACCAAATACAAATAATCCTCCCACGAACCACCAAAGTCTATGGTACATGATCGAAGCATATCTTCTAGAGTCTGGATGGTATGTTCTGACTGACCATCTGTCTGGGGATGATAAGCTGTACTAAATTTCAGACGGGTACCCAGAATCTGCTGTAGACTCTGCAAAAAGTGAGATGTGAATCTGGAATCTCTATCTGATACGATGTTCACTGGCACTCCATGAAGTCTGACAATCTGATTCATGTACATCCGAGCCAACTGCTCTGTAGACTGCCCCACTCTGAAGGGAAGGAAGTGGGCAACCTTTGTGAGTCGACCCACTATTACCCAAATTGCATCTCTGCCAGCTGGGTATCTAGGAAGACCGGTCACAAAATCCATGGTAATATGGTCCCACTTCTATTTCGAAATTGGTAAAGGTTGAAGAAGTCCTGCGGGTCTTTGATGTTCAGCTTTAACTTGTTGACAGACCAAACATCGAGAGACAAATCGTGCTATCTCCCTCTTCATCTTATTCCACCAAAAATGCCGACGAATGTCTCTGTACATCTTTGTTTTTCCGGGATGTACTGAATATTGCGAACTATGGGCCTCTGACATAATCTCGTGACGAATGTCTCCATTAGGTACACAAGGACGATTCCCAAAACGGAGAGTTCCGTCACTGTAAATGCTCAGTTCTGGTCTGCGTCATGCCTCATACTCTGCTCTGAGTCGCTGAAGCTTGACATTTGTTGTTTGTGCTACTTTGATTCTCTCCACTATACTAGATTGAACTTGCAGACCAGCCATTAATGCTGTGTCGCCTGGTAATACTACTTCTATGCCCATCTCCTGAAGATCTTCTAGAATCTCTTGCTGTGCCGTAAGGAAATAAACTCCTGCCCTCCGGCTCAAAGCATCGACTACGACATTTGCCTTCCCAGGATGATATTGAAGGTCAAGGTCATAGTTTGTCATCAACTCTAGTCATATTCTGTGTCTCATGTTGAGATCCTTCTGAGTAAAGAAATACTTCAAACTCTTATGATCAGGAAAAATCTATACTCGATCTCCATATAGGTAATGCCTCCAAAGTTTGAATGCAAAGACAACTGCTGCTAACTCCAAGTCGTGTGTCGGATAATTCTTCTCATGATCTCGTAGCTGCCGAGATGCATAAGTTATAACCTTGCCATGCTGAATAAGAATACACCCTAATCCTTTTCTTGACGCATCACAATATACGGTGAAACCACCTGTCATATCTGGAAGAGTCAAAATAGGTGCCGTGATCAACTTCTGCTTGAGCTTCTCGAAAGAGGTTTGACATTCATCTGTCCAATCAAAGCGCACATCTTTCCTTGAACTGCGTCAAGGGTGCAGAAATTCTAGCAAAGTCTGATACGAAGCACCGATAATATTATGCTAATCCCAGGAAACTACGAACTTCTGCAACTGTTCTAGGTACTAGTCACGTCTTAACGACTTTTATCTTCTGGGGATCCACTTCAACTCCTCCTCTAGCAATAATATGTCCTAAGTATGAAATGTGATCAAGCCAGAACTCGCACTTGCTGAACTTGGCATATCTCTAAAGATTTGAAGAACTGCGCGAAGATGCTGCTCGTGCTCTTCTTCACTTGACTGTAAACCAAGATGTCGTCAATGAACACAATCACGAACTTGTCCAAGTATGGGATGAAAATACGATTCATGAGATCCATAAACACTGTTGGCGCATTGGTTGCTCCAAAGGGCATCACTAGAAACTCCCAATGTCCATATCTTGATCTGAACGCCGTCTTTGGTATATCTTGCTCTCTGACTGATTTGTTGATATCCCGACTGCAAATCAATCTTGTAAAACACTGCTGCTCCACTAAGATGATCGAACAAGTCATCGATCATTGGCAAGGGATACTTGTTCTTGATGGTCACCGCATTGAGGGTACGATAATCAACACACAATAGCGACGTGCCGTCCTTTTTCACTAGTAGCATCGGGGCTCCCAAGGCGATCCACTAGCACGAATGAATCTCTTGGTTTTTAATTCCTCAATCATTAGGTGCAAGACTTCTAACTCTGAAGGCGCTATCCTGTAGACTCGCTATGATACTGGTGCTGTTTTGGGAAGTAGATCTATGATAAACTCAATCTCTCTTTCTGGTGGCATTCCTGGAAGCTCTTCTAGGAATACATCTGGAAATTCATCAACAACTCCGGGGAATTGTACTCCTTCTGCTACTGCCATTCTCATGATTGCTGACGAAGACTCCGCCTCTCCTCTAGAAAATGAGAATTTTTCTTCTTGGGGAATACGAAAGATAACCTTGCCATCATGGCAATCTATCGTCGCGTATCGGGCACTCAACCAATCCATGCCTAGGATGACGTCATAATCTCCCATAGAAAATTTTATCAGTCTAGCGAAAATTTCTCGCTCGCATACTACGATTCGACACGAGGTATAAACTCTATCGACTCCTACGATATCGTTACCAGTAAGTATATTGAGTCTTACTGATAAGGATTCGGGTTCTAATCCAACTCGTGTCGCAAATCGTGCATATATAAAGGAATGCGATGCACCAAAATCAAACAATACTGAAGCTGAATGAGAGTTGACGAGAATGGTATCTGCCACCATCTCACCTGAAGCTAGCTACTCCACGGTGAGTGACATAGCCTGGCCCCGTCCTCTCGGTGCTGGTCCTCGCTGATGTGGACCTCCTTGCCTGGCCTGTACTTGAGCTTGGGCCTGCGCATACTGTTGTGACCTCTGTTGCTGGAATACTTGGGATTGGGTTGGCAAATGCCTCTGACCCTGGTTCTGCGGAACCGGCACTGGAGTCCTATACTATGGTCCGGGGATGATGATGATGAACTAGCTCTCTGTGGACATGATCTTACTCTGTGGCCTGGTGCCCCATAGGCTAGACACAATCCTTGCGCTCGACGGCACTCCGAAAATACGTGCCCAGGTTTTCCACAATGAGAACACCTTGCTGAAGAAGATGTCCTCTGCTGCTGAGGGCGGGTTGGTACTGTTTGCTGGACTGAGGCTGTTGAAATTGGCCTCCTCAGAGATCCAATGGTTAAAGCTCTAACTGTCGGAGCTGGTGCTGAATACTGAGTGTAAGAACCTCCTGAAGTATAGGTCCTCTTCCGCCCTTCAGTTCTATCTACGATTCTCTGGGAGGTATACTCATGCCTCCTTGCTGCCCGTAATACTCCATCAAAAGTCTGGAACTCATATTGTTCCACCGCCAATATGATCTCTAAGTGAAGTCCCTGCTGGAACCTCCTAGCTCTGTCCAATTCGGTTGCCACCAAGGTGGGAGCAAACCAACTAAGTCTGCAGAACTCTGCCGCATAACCGTCGATAGTCCTGTCCATCTGTTTCAAGTTAAACCTTTGTTGAAGATCATAACGCGACACTGGATCAAAGTATCCGGTCTGAAATCTTTGACTGAAGACAACCCAAGGGACGAGTACTGCTAGTGAAATTATCTGTGCTGCCCACCAGTCTTGGGCCAAGTCTAGCAACTGCAGTCGAACTACTGACACTTGCTCTCTTGCAGGCACTCCTGCTGCCTCTAGGATAGCTTCAGTTTCCTGAAGCCAAGCGTCCGATGCAATAGCATCCTTGGTGCTATAGAAATACGAGGGATGAAGGCGCTTGAAGTTGCTTGTCGAGTTGTTGGCACGAGGTCCGCCTCTTTCCAAAGTCCTTTGTACTGACTGAATGAGTACGTCCTCTCGACGTCCTTGAGATGCCAATAATTTTCGAAGGATACCAATAAGCACGCTGTTGTCCCCTTCTGCATGAGGTACTGGTTGGATCTGAGGTTCCTCATCTTGAGCTGTTCTGGACCTGGCCTCGGAATGCTGAGGCTGAACCTCAAGGGTTTGCTGGACATCGGGATATTATCCTGCTACGGGAGGAACTCGGACGGGATGATCAGAAGGACCAGGAACAGTGTCCCTGAAAGATAAAAGACACATGATCATGCAAGGAACGGACAAGATTGATCGAGAATCAAAGCAGATATTGAATCAAGATTTCAGGGATATAAATTCGATACTGGAGGAGATCAAGGAGTAGCATGATTGAGACAGCTAAACACATTGGTAAAATCCTCCACACTTCTGAATTTTCAGACCTGCATGGGCCACCACTTAAACCGTGTCACGCCCTAGAACCAGAATACTGGAGAGCGGTGGTAGACAAAGCCAGCTACGTATACCAGAGTACTCTATACCTCGAGATACGGTAACGGCTGTCTAGACATGTGAGGGTTTACTCTACAATCTATCAGGCAATCCTAGATCAAAATCCCTCAATCTCATGCAAGCAATAAGTTACAAGATGTATGACCACCAAACATATAATAGTAAGACGTCACAAACTATACATACATAGATGATTATGAAACTAGTTTCAAAATGAAGAACTAGCAAGAGTACCATGTTACATGATCAACTTTAGCTATAGTCTAGAATATGCTTTACATGTAGGCCCGTATGCTTGAATGTCAAGTTCCAAAACACGAGCTAAACATGTGCTCGGTGGCTAAACGTCTCAAAGTAATAAGTACAAGATCAAGTGGGGGATGAAGAAGAAAACTCACTCATGCCCTCGGGTGCTCCTCGTGTTCACCATCTTGGAGATCCTGCGGTCCTGCTCCGAAATTTGGCCATACAAAATCAGTGGGATCAGATTCCAAAACAACAAGTATCACAAGGGAGCCAAACTTAGAAGCTAAAACCAGCATGCAGACAAATCAGTAAGAAATAGTACAAAAAATATTTAAATAAATTGCAACATGTAAAATAACAATTCAACATGCTCTGGAGTATTAAACAGGGATATCTGGAGTCAGGCTTCAATTACTGTTCTCAAGATCAGTTGTTAAAAATAAAACAGGACGAGACGAGACTAGACTAGACTGGAAATCAAGCAATCACGGCCAATCATGCCCTACGGCTTGCTATCATTAACTAGCTAGGGTTATCACAGTCCTAGTTATTAACATATGCAGTTTGAGATTCCTTACAGCCACATATCCTGCAGACCATCCGGGTTATCCAGACGAACATATACATAGTATAGATTTATCAGATATAATCATTCCTATCTTTTTTGGTAGTGTAACACTCGGTGGTATGCTGGAAGTGTGCCCCTCACGACGGAGAGCTCCAAATCCATCATGTGTCGCTGGGATACCGAGATTGAATGTAGCCAGGAAATCTCTCTAGATCATTATTCTAGTTATTAGCCTGAACAATTATCAATGATTTTCGACCATGGTGCTCAAGAATTTGCCTTAGACATGATGCAAGACAGGATAGTAACTTGACGAGTTCAATCAAAATCAACCACGGGGATACATGTCATGCAATACAGGTGCTACTAATAGCCTTGATCAGGACAGTTACATGAATTCTCAAATCAGGAGTGCGCTACGTCGAGCCACTATCAGGAGTATCAGGATCAGGAGTAATTATCAATACAAGATCAGGAAAATCAATACATGATCAGTTCCATGTCAAAATTCAGGAATTCATTTATAATGTATAATCACTATATCAAGTCAGGAAATCAAGATCAATATCAAGAATGCTAGGTTTATGAAAAAACCATGATTAACCAAAACAACAGGATAAAAGAGAACTAGAGAATCATTAAGAGTTAAGCATGTTAAAGAGAATACTGGCATGCAGGCACATAATTAACAATTCAGGATTGACGCATAAAATCAGGCAAGAAAATAACATCCGTGCACAATGGGACAAAAACCACCATTGGCGCACAAACGAGTCTTGGCTCACAAATGGCCAAAGACAGATTTGACGCACAAACGGGTCTTGGCGCACAAATGTGCGCAAGAAGGTCTACTAAAAGACAAACACAAGTCTTGAAGCATGGCACAACAGTTGAGACAATCACTGCAGTCGAGAACACAATTCTGTAGAATGGTCAGAAGTCTTTGCTTAGTCATTAAGTAATACGAAATGCTACAAAGTGTGCCGTCTCTGAAAAATGTCACATAGTGCGCCACATAGCAAAGTGCTCCATTTTTCAGAAGCGACAAAGTGCGTCGGTAAGAATTTTTACCAAAGTGTGCAAACTCTGCAATATCTGCAAAGTGTGTCCACTTGACTTTTAAGCAGTGGCGCATATTCTTGATGACTTGTAGATCCATCTCAAAAGTGTGCCAAGTAGGATTGGCATACTTTTGAAGGAATTGCCATAGAGCGCTCACTGGAACTTCACTTTTGAAGGAATTGTCATAGCACAAAACGTACGTAGGAGTAGAGAAGTGCGCCCAGAGTACTCAACATATCTTGGCGCACTTTCTAAGGAATTTCTGAAACACACACAAGTGCGCTCACTGGAACTTCGCTTATGCGACAAGGGTTCCCTGCGTACTTTTTGTATACATTCTCAGGCCAACTTTGTATTCTCCGACTTGCAGTTGTCCGGCTCCATGAGCAACAATACAAGGAAATCAAAATCATCATGAAGACAAGTTCTAAGTATTAAGCAAATAAAATCTATCAAGTAATTGAACAAGTTATACTAAGAATCAAAATAAGATCCATGGTTGTTCCTTCGGTTGGCAAGATGTACTTGTCTACGATCATTACCAAGGTTACCCACGACCAAGGTCAAGCTCGGCTGCTGCTCTCTGCGGGGGAAGAAACGAAGAAGTAAAGAGAAAAGAAAGAAAAAGAAAAGTGAAGAAAGAGAAATGTTGCTTATATAGCCAAGGGATTGATTATAGGCCATTGGATCATAATCCATGCCTCTCACCCGGGTTCTTCACAGCCACCCTCCAAGAAAACCAAGGGACCAATGGTCCAAAGCATGCAACTAAGAAAAATTTACAAAAACAATCTAGACAATGCATGAATGGCATAAAGCAAGATGTAAGTAATTAAACAATAAGCAAGCTATACATGTATAATACGCGTATGTCAGATACATATACTAGAACAGTGAGACGAGTTTCACACATATCACTAGTTTATGGATGTTGAAGTTAGCTTTACATGCACTTACTGAAAAAATGATAATTATAATATACAACCAATTCATGAACGGAGCATTATAAAGCGTTTTAAATGATACTTATAATATACAACCAGTATCTTCAATGGTTCTTCTATTTTTTATGGGAACATGTAGTATCATATTTCGTATCACTAGTTTATGGATGATGAAAATCGCTTTTACATGCACTTACTGAAAAAAATGATACTAACCAATTCATGCATGGAGCATTATAAGGTGTAGTATAATCTATAATCAACTTGTCTAGATGGGCTCCATATGTTCTGAACTTTTATTTCTTGATATATGACTAACCTATACTTGGAAGGAAACATGTAGTATCATGTTTCGTATCACTAGTTTATGGATGATGAAAATAGCTTTTACATGCACTTACTGAAAAAAATGATACTTATAATCTACAACCAATTCATGCACGGAGGCATTATAAGGTGTAGTATAATCAACTTGTCTAGATGGGCTCCATATGTTCTGAACTTTTATTTCTCGATATATGACTAACATATACTTGGAACCTTTTGCAGAGCCTTGACAGGATCAAGTGCAGGCTTTTGGAAGGCACAAATGCACAAGATGTGAGAGCACTTGTTCTTGATATGCAAGCAAGATTGTTGCTTGATATGCTGGGGAAAGGCATCGAGTCTGCTCTTGTAAATCCTGCAACCTTGCTAGCAGAGCCTTGGCTTGCTTCACCAGAGACATTATCTGGCATTGATGCTGACAAAATGGTAGTAGAGCAAGCTTTGGTTCCAAGCGTCCAGGTGCAGTATTCAATTATATTGAACCTTAATAAATTAACAACCTTTCGGTTTTATAGATATATTCATTTACCAAAGTGGTTTCTATCATTATGTTTGACTTTCCTTGTTTCTATGCCCCGTTAACTTATTTTGTGGGGTAAAGATGGTAATTTCTATGATCGTAAATTCAATGAAGTTATCCATGCACAATGTGGCTCGATTTTGCAGTGTAGCTAATTTCAAAGTACAAAGTTCTTAGTGGGATTTTTTTTTTGAAGCTGCTGTCTAGGCCCCTGTGCCTGGCAGCTGCTCAGGTGATTGAGGATCACGCAAGTTCCGACTCATTTTAGTCCTAGACATACATGGAAGAAATCTCATAATTATTTTATTTCTTTTGGAAAATTCAAATCTTCTTGATCAAGATTAGATGGAGCTATTATCAGTTTGTACCATCATAAGGTTTTCACTGGTAACTATCTCTAGGCCATTTCTGCTACCATTTCTTCTTGAACACCAATCTTCCCAGCCCCTCTACCACCGACCTCCTTCCACACCCCAACCCCCGCTGTCCTTGACCGACATGTGTATACAGGGTATTTGTGTTAACTTTTGATGGTATATCGTTCATTTCATGTAGCAAATCCCTGGTGTGTTTATACTTGTACGTTGACGCCTCTGTCCATAGATGGCTAACTTATCTGATTGGTCAAATATGTAATACAGGTCTGTATTATGGCCAGTTTTGGCTCTCATGTTCTCACTGAGAGCCAGTTTTGGCTCTCATATTCTCTCTGTAGCAAATCCCAAATCCCTGATGTGTTTATACTTGTTCGTTGATGTCCTCTGTTCATACGTGGATAACTTATCTGATTGGTCAAATATGCAATAAAAGGTCTGTATTATGGCCGGTTTTGGCTCTCGTTTTCTCATTGGTCCTAGCAGGTAATGAATGTATACACTGATAGGAGGGGTGGAGAGGGGGACCCTTGCTGCCGTACGGGAGAATTATTCTGCTCTTGATGCCCAATTCCGATGTCTTTGTTCCCTCCCTCTCTCCACGATCACCAGCCATCGTTCCCCGCCATCCCACCCACACATAATCCTACACACAATGCATATTTTTTTAGGATAAAATTGATTTGGTAGTAGGCTTCATCTTTAATATAATAACTGTTGGCTCGGTTTTTAAACATATTTTTTGTCTCACTGGTCCGGTTGTGTTTGGTATGCAATTAGTTATGATCATCATCCAGCCTTCTCCCATCAAAAGGGTCGGCTGTGGAGCATAAGAAAGCTCCATACAAGATTTGACAAAGTTCCATGAACACAACAATCTTCTATGTTGGTGCCAGGTTCGGCAAAGGTAGCTATGAGCATGAGAGGGACATGTCATAAGTCAAACTGGTTGATAGGTAGACCTACTATTTAGATTGCACTTTAAGCTCATTCAACCAAAGAGCACCCTCCAACTTCCCATGGACTATAAAGCATCTAGACGAAGAGGTATGAGTATATAATTTGCTACATGGAATTGCTTTATCTCTATGAGATATTACGCCTCTGTTACACGGACATGAAAAAATGGTCTCTGTACCCGTGTCCATATCCCCATTCATGCAACATAGATAACTACCTTTGTAGCTATTTGAAAATGTCCATATCTCGTTCTTGTATCATGTCCATACCCATATCCATGTCCATATTCGTGCAACATAACATTGTGCCAAAGAGTGAAGGAACGACTACAACTACTAGTAGGTGGGTTTTGTTAGGTTATGGTGGGTCCTAATCATAGTTTAAAGTATCGGCCGATACCGATCCGATACGGCCGATACCGATACAGTTTGGCATGTCCCGATCCGATACCGACCGATACCCGATACTGACCGATACCGACATTAGAGGTCTCTTTTCCAGTCAATTCGGCAAAAAAATTTGAATTAAAAAGACCAATTAGAAATGATGTAAAAGCATAGTAATGTTGTAAAAACATATAAAAGAGGAAAACTTATCTATCGCATATAAATCAATCGACAAGGATGACTACTATTTCATTCAATATCAAAAATACTAAGAAACAATACTGAAAATACTTTAAATTATGCGTAAATGTATAAAATATATTCTCTAAAATGTTAATAATTTACTAATAGTTTGCTTTTCGATACCAAAAAATCCGATACTCCGATCCGAAACCGCCGATACTACCGATACCGCCGATCCCGATACTCATAGGAATGGTCCGATACCGATTCCGATACCGATACTTTGAACCTTGGTCCTAATTCAGTATGATGCCCATGGAGTTGGATTGATTAATTTGGAAACCTGAAAGTGTAAAGTAAGCTATATCTAGCAGCTCCACCAATCCGTGATGCATGGGATTGGGGTGGTGGATCAGGAACTGGCTGATCAATTTCAAACTGCCGGAACATTGTTACCCTGGTACCCAGATAGATATTGTGCAAACAGGTTGGGTACGGGGTCACATCTTGCATGGCACGGGGAACTCATGTCTGCCAAACACTCGATTGTGTAGTGTGGATGAGGAAAACTTTCTTATCTTGTTACTTGCTATGGGTACATAGGACGTGCGTTGGGCTTGGTTTGCAAAATGCAATTTAAAGAAAAATGGAGAAACATTTTCCTTTTAGAGTTATGAGTTTGAACTTTATTACTTTAGCAATATCAATATTTTTGAGAAAATGTAAACGACTAATATTTGCAGCTTTTCAAGGTACTTAAACTACTGTTGAAGTGTGGATTTCAAGTTTTAGCTTTCATCTCACTTTTGTTGCCTAGATTATATGCAGTTATGATTGCTGTTTCAAGTAAAACTTCTTCTTAAGTTTATACTTATAGTTTCAGAGTTTATTAGTGTAAACCTTGCTAAATAGTTTATAGTTGTGATTATTCTTATTCATTGGTATTTTAAAACCTGTAAAGTCCACTAGTTCTACATGTTTTGGATTCTCTCTCTCTCTCTCTCTCTCTCTCTCTCTCTCTCTCTTGAAGTTTGTTTTTTGAAGTGAAGCAGTGCATAGATATATTTAAAGTGTGTGCGACTGTCTTAAATTGACGCCTACATTTCTCTTGTCTGCACATGGGACTTGGACAATGTTTTCTAAATGAATAGCGTACAAAACCTCCCTCAACATGCAAGCTTTCAAGCAAAGCCAGAAGTTTAATGCAGCTTAAGCTAAGTTTGCTTAGACATCTAGTATATGCAGGATTATTCCTATTTATCTAAAGCCTGACATTTCACAATTGAACTCTTAAGTTTGAGCTCCTCTTATTTTTTCAGGTGTGAATATAAATGGATGCATGGTAAGAAATATATCATCTAGATGGTCATGTACAAGTACTTTGGAAGAATACAAAACCTGTTGTTGTGCCATATAAATGCATGTGCTGCCATGTGACATAACTACAATTGAAATATCCTTTGAACATGCAAGTTTAGCCACAAGTATAAACCTTAATTATATAGATGGACATATTTACTTGATTTAGATAATATTTGTTCATGGATTTGGTCACTCATCTTTAGTTAGTGAATATTCTTGCCTATTTATAAAGTGTTTTTTTTTGAATATAAGTTCCTCAAATCTTTTATATTTAGAGTTAGTTACCATGTAGCTTTATAATGAAAGAACATTCCACCAAAATTCAGCCCCCATGTAGCGTGGATTCCAATTCTGAATCCTTCTAGATTTTTTTTTCTTTCCTTTTTAGCTTTATTTTTTTTATGATAGAGTTGTTAAGAATCCTATTTTTTTTAGGACTCTGAATTTGACTCTATCTCTTATTAGGAAAGTCTCATGTTAGGAAAGTCTCTATATTTAGTTTGTACAATATTTGATTATGATTAGAATTTGTGTTTAATTAGGATTAAGTTGTCAGAAAAGTCCTAAAAATAGGCACATTTTGTATCAAATTGAAAGAAACAACTTTTTAATCAATAAGATTCTTTTTTGAGTTCTTAGATTTGTTCTCTGCTTTTCTTGGTTGTGGACTCGACTGTTTCGTTGATTCGAAAGTCTCTCGCTTGAGGTTTTCAAGCAACCTTCGTGCGGACCCCTCACCAGACCATCCGGCGGAGTTTGCGGCATCGCTTCGCTCTCACCTAGCAACAACGGTCTAGTTATCGTCACCATCGATCGACTTGGCCATTGTCCGGCACGAAGGTAAGCTCGTTTCGCTATCACGCTACGTCAATTGGTATTAGAGCACCACGGATCGATGATTCCAATTTTTTTTTGGAAACCTTTGGGAATCATTTTTGGAAACGCTCGTTCCGCTATCACGCTACGTCAAGTGGTATCACGCTACAACAATGACGAAATCCATAATGCATGAGGGGTTTGATGTCCTGTCCGGCAAAGTAGAAACCTTGTCAAGCAAAGTTGATGTCATGTCTGGCAACATATAAGCCTTGTCAAGCAAAGTTGATGCCGTGTTTGGGTTATCTTGGAACCAAATACAACGTTGTTGTTGATTTCATGAGGATACCAGCCACAGAGACAAGAGGCACAAATGCTCGTCCTACTATCAGCCGCCGACAAAAGAAGCTCGAGCGTGCCAATAACAGTTTTTCCCTCAAAGCACCAGTTGTCGTTATTGACTATGAAGACGAGATTGAGAAAAACGTATCAAAGTCGAATGCACCCATTGCAAATGTTAAGCTAAAATCTTCAACCCCTCAATAAGAACACCAAAGAGAACAAGAGGTCATTCCTGAAGATGACAGTCAAGAACATGGTGCGGGATCTCTCCACGGATAATTCTGGAAAGAAATATCAGCAAAACTTTACAGGACAAACAACAAATTTCAATAGAGTCAACCAAGACATCATTTTGATCATCATCCTGTTAATCGTTGTCTTCTCTTGAGGTACTAAAATGACCCAACAATAGACTCCTTCGACGGAGCATTGAAGAATTTACCAATATCAAAAGCTCCTAATGCCGATGACAAACCTCGTCCACCAAACACATCGTTTAAGTTCGATCGTCGGTCCCTAGATTATCGAGATGTCGTGAAAAGTCCTACATATATATGCTTTCTTCAGAAAGCTTCAAGGTCACCTCCTTCTTTGCATGTCATCTACATATGAGCTTGTGCCAAAGAAAGACGGCTCGTGGCGTATGTGCATCGACAGTCGGGCCATCAACCACATCACCATCAGCTATCATCAGATCCGGATCAGACTTGGTGATGAATGGAAGACTATTTTCAAGATCCGAGGAGGACTCTAGAATGGCTCTTTATACCTTTCGGACTTCCGAATGCGCCAAGCTCCTTTCTACGTCTCAAGAATCAAGTTTTGAAGCCATTAACAAGAAAGTTCGTAGTCGTCTACTTTGATGATATCCTTATAGCAAGAGCCAGACTGATCATCTGAAGCATCTCAAGAAAGTTCTTAATCATCGAATTAAAAAAACTTTGTCAATATCAAGAAATGTAACTTTCTTACCAACAAACTCATCTTCTTAGGATTTGTGATTTGCGTCGATGGCCTCAATGTTGATGAAGAGAATATTCGAGAAATTCACGACTGGACTACTTCAAAGACAATGACTGAAGATCAAAACTTGCATGGTCTTGCCAACTTCTACCGGTAATTCATTTGCAACTTCAGCACTATTGTTACGCAATGACATAATGTATGAAGACATTCAGATCTTCTCAACCTTCAATGTCGTCAATTTTTATGAGTATTTTTCTTCTGACAAACCATTTTATTCTGAAAAGAACTCAGGAACGAGTCTCTTGAAGCAGGGAAGACTGATGTAGCGTGGATTCCAATTCCGAATCCTTCTAGGATTTTTTTTTTCTTTCCTTTTTCTATATTTTGTCTCTTTTTATATGATAGAGTTAAGGATTTTATTTCTTTTGGGACACTTATTTTGACTCTTATCTCTTATTAGGAAAGTTTCTATGTTTACTTTCTATAATATTTGATTATGATTAGAATTTGTGTTTGATTAGGATTAAGTTGTCATAAAAGTCCTATAAATAGACACCTTTTGTATCCAATTGAAAAAAAATAACTTTTTAATCAATAAATTTTTTCTTTGAGTTATGAGATTTGTTCTCAGCTTTTCTTGGTCGTGGACTCGACTGTTTGGTGGATTCGGAAGCCCCTCGCTTGAGGTTTTCAAGCAACCTTCGTGCGGATCCCTCACTAGGCCATCCGTCGGAGTTTTTGCGGCACCGCTTCGTTCTCACCAAGCAACGGTGGTGCCAGACACGAAGGTAAGTCCGTTCTGCTATCACGCTACGTCACTCCTCTCCATCAACCAAACCATTGGGTTATCAATGTGAAACTACTATTTTGCCCTTCCTCCTCCCTCCAATTCCCTTCCTCTACCAAGCGCTCAAGAAGAACCCATGAATCTTCGTTACCTATCATGAGTTTGATAGGAACGTATAGACCCTGGAAGAACTTATTGCTTACACATGAACTCGTTGCTATTATGAGCTAAAGAAGAACCCATGGCCTTACTGTCTACCTGTAGCTCAAGAAGAACTCGTGAATGCTAGAAGAAAACATTAGGTATCCATGAGTCTTAAATGCCTACCATGAGCTCAATCAAGAACACCCATGAACACATTGCCGACTATGAGTCCAAAAGCAACCCATTACTTGGGATAAGGAGAAGGGAGTAGAAAGAAGAGGGCAAAATGATCAAATAGAATAATTTTGTTAAATTTAACAGAGTACTCTCCTTTCAGATGAATTAACTTGGGGGATTCTTAATTCACACTCTTTGGGAGTTGGAGGACTTCTTTGCAATTTTCATGTTTTGGGGTACCTAACTCTCTATATGAAAATTTTCAAGGGGCTTGTATCATAAATCCTTAAAATTGACATGCTAAGTGTTCTTAGGGTTCTGTTCTCATCTCGACAAGTGAATTAGACAGTTATCTTCTGTTATTTCACAAGTTATATTCACGGTGATGTACATTGCAGGCATATGTTGATGCGGTCCTTGATCTGGCTTCACACTTCATTACACGCTTGCGGCGTTATGCAAGTTTTTGTCGTACTTTGGCAAGTCATGCTGTTGGGGCATCTTCTGGTGCAAGCAATGCCCGCAATATTGTAGCTAGTCCAACTAACAGTTCTGCATCTCCATCAACAAGCCAAGGTCAGTGTTCCAAATTTTATGTGCAGGATTTTAGTGAAGGATATTACTCACCTTGGACGTTTCATTGAATGGAACTAACATTACTCTTGTTTATTCTACATCTAAGACGTTTTAGTTTGTTTCCTTGATTGTTCAAAGAAGTATTATCTGATTTTTTTTAAAATTATTTTGTAGCGTAGATGACGAAATATTATTTCTTTTTTCTCGAATTATAGGTATCTGTTTGACAATCAACCGATGCTGGTAACAGTCCATGATTTATATTTCTATTAGACCATGACTTCACTCCTAAAAGTGCATATATAAAATTGTATACAGAAATGAAAATATTTCTGAATAAAATTGTGTTTACCTTCTCATTGAGCTGCGGCATGCATTTACCAAAGAGGTTCCGAAGACCAAGATCCTCTAGACAAATTCTGCTGTGGTCAGCCAACGATCTTAGTTGGGTGTATCTTTATTTTCTAGTACTTCCTGTCTAAGCTTCCTTCTTATCTTCCATCTCTTCCTTAGATGGTGTTTGCTCAATTCAATACCCACCCACCCACCCACCCACCCACCCACCCACCCCACCCCGCCCCGCCCCGCCCCGCCCCGCTGGCCACACCCCTTCTTAATCTGATGTGTATATCTGTTGCCCTCATCATCTTTTCCTTTCTCCCTTCTGTTGTGACTCCCCTCTAGGCCTTACCTCTCTTGCCAGGCAGTATATCTTGAAGCAGCTAAAAGACATGAATTTGGTACATCTGTGGGATTACGAGTTTATTGGACTTCGAGCTTTCTTTTATTGGGTGATGCATCGAGAACTTCCTTGGCGATTACCACACAACATGTTGCAAAGGCGAGCCTCATCTCGCAAGGCAGTAGCATCATCCATGGAATAATGATGGCCTACCAAAGTCGCAACCTTCTAATTCACCTATGAGACCAGAAGTTCATAGCATACCAAACTTGCAACCTTCTAATTAACCTCTGAGACCAGAAGTTCATAGCAGATAGAGAACCTTACTGACATTGGAATGGACAGTTAGTCCCTTTCACGCCTTGTACTTCATGTCCATCCCCTCACCTTGTCCATCTCCTCACCTTCTCAATAAGGAATATATCCTCACCTAATGAATATTTCCATCTTTTGATTGCATCATATGATGAAAATAGAGTTACTTTCCAAGGACATATTCCACGACTGTGTTAATCAACATTTTCTCTATCTCCAGCCCATATTTTACCAAAAATTGGTATACCAACTTACCCTTGATGTAGTATAGAAAAAAACGCTTCGTCTCTTTGAGAATCTTAGTTGAAACCCAAGCATCTGCCAAAGCTCTGCATCTTTCTGCATCAAAAGCGACAGGAAGTGGTTGACTTTGTTGTGACTGGATGAACTGGCCTTCATTCTTGCAGGAATACCTCTTGATCCTTCACTTTATAGCAAAGGTGTACTTTCCTGATGATTCTCTCAGGAACCTTTTGATAGACGCACCCTTCTGTATTCTCTGCTTCTAAGGTAGGTTTGCCTTCCTTTGACCAGTCTCATTGGGGTCTATTGTCACATAGTGAAGATGGTTTGTGTGTCTTGGGGTTCAGAACCCTCGGTTTAGGAGTATCCATTCTATCCCCATTTAAAACAGGAGGCGAAAGATCCAGTAAATGTTTTTTTCTTGCATTTATATAATTATAAGGCATGTATATAACATGCTTGAAGTGGCTACAGGATTGATGTATATCCATCTTATAGTATAACACTATATAAGCATTTTTGTTTGTTTAAACCATGAAGTTATATTACTTTTAAGAAAGTCGGGGATAGTGTTTGGGCTTCTGCTTGTTGTGCATTGGCTTTCTATCACATCTATTCTAAGTTTATTATTGAGTAGCAAATTTAAACTGAAATACCTATAGAATGACTAGTATTTTAATTTTTTAGAGAGATTTTATTTTACGTTTTAGTCATTACTTTGTGTGTGTTTTGTTTTTGTGGGTCACTTAATTCAACATAAACATTTCAGCGGTGGATTTTCTCTCCTGGTATTGTATTAGACATTCAATGCAATTTTTTCTATTCTATATTTCAGGCAATCAAAGTGGTGTGACAAGTACCACTGGAAGCTCTCAGATGCAAGCATGGGTGCAAGGTGCCATTGCTAAAATCAGTAATAATGCTGATGGAGGTTCCTCTGCGACACCAAATCCCATCAGTGGGCCTGCTCCATTTATGCCTATCAGTATTAATACTGGAACTTTTCCTGGAACACCTGCTGTCAGACTTATTGGAGACTGCCATTTTCTTCATAGATTATGTCAACTGTTACTTTTTTGTCTACTTTTTCGACGACGACAATCACCTCGTTTTATTGGAGGTTTGCAAAAATGTTCTGACCCAAATTTGCAAAAGTCTCAGCCTACTGCCATGGGCAAATTGGAGGATAGCAGCATAGTAACAAGATCGTTAGGGGCTACGAAATTGGAAGAAGGCCAGGCAGTTCGGACTGGTCAAGTACTTCCTGGTGCAAAAGGGCTTGAAGAAGGTTCATCAGGGAAGTCAGTAAGATTAGGTTCTGGCAATGCTGGTCAAGGATATACATCAGAAGAGGTAAAGAATTTAGTATGCGATGCTTGCTTTTTTTTGTGCATTTTAAAACAAGTATATACCATCTTTGTTGGTAGAAGCAGTTTCAATGCAGCATTTAGAAGTGTTGCACTTTCCATTGATATGGTAATTCTATTTAATGATGTTTCTAACCTTTCTGATTTCTTTAATTTGGTGGAGCATGCCTTTACACCAACTAATATTGTGGTAGCTTAGGAAGCTAGTTCCTTATTCCTCGAGTGTATGCTTACTACATTAAAGGGAATGTACTATAATATTAAGACTTCTTGTGAATTTATCCTCGTTATGAAATTCGTGAGTATTAAATAAAGTGCACGAGTGCACTGCTAGTTTAATATACTAGTTGGCCTCTAGATCAAAGTGCAATTGCCTGTGATTACTAAAAATGGTTACCAAAATCAATATTAATTGGAAGAAGCCCTTTATATCAAAGTCTGGTAGCATGTGAATCGCTTTAAGAGTTGGACCAACACCTAATTACTATATCGTTAAATAGGACCTAAAACTTAAAGGAGCTCCATGATGTTGCAAAGCATCCTTTTGAATCTATAGAGGTCCTAATCTAAACCAAGGTTTGCAATATTGGTCGATATACGTATTGGCAGACGTATCTTGAAGAGGTTTGCTATACCATATCTTTCTTTTGTATTTTTTTCTGAACGGGCGACCGACTATGAGCTTTTAGGATGCATCTTAAAGAGGTTTGCTATACCATTTCTTTCTGATGTTCTTAGTTATGACAGCAGATGTACACTAATTTTTGGTTTTATGCTTCAAAAAAAATGTCAGAAACACCAACCATGTTATTTTGAGCAAAATCCTTTTCTGCCTTTCAGATTCCAACTTGGTTATAGAATTTTGCATTTGGTTTAGAGATCGACCAAGTTGGAACCATTAAACCGAATGCAATATTCTATAACTGAGTTTGTCATCGATCTCTAATCATTTGAGAAATAAATACAATATTTCAAGGCAGTCATCAAATATATATTTTAATTTTATATTTATTATGCTGACTTTCATGTATCAGAGACAATGTACTCCATAATACGCACAAATCAAATCCAAACTGTATTTGATATCTTAGCCTTTGGTGACGTTAGATCCAAAAGTTTTTACTGAGTTGGATATCTTAGCCTTTGGATGTTATAATGTCAAATGGAAAATGAGATGTTTTTTTGCAATAATTTACACTGACTTGTCAAACACCGTTTAGATCATTTTTGTGGATAGGAGGCTTCAACTCTCCATGTGACTTTATATATATATATATATATATATATATATATATATATATATGCTGATGAGAATTCAAAATCTGCAATTGACGAATTCAAAATCTCTACTGTTCTAGGAGTCTAGGTTTTATCATTCCTTGATTAATAACTATAATTACTTTAATAATTGTGCTGATGAGTTAAATTCTTAAAATTGTATGTTTGATTAATTGTTATGAGTTTGTGACAAGTGAATTATTGAGATTGATGTCTTCTTGTGTTTTTGTTTAGTCTAGTTGTCTAGAGAAGCATGGTTCCTAGAAAACAAGTCTCTAGAAGTTCTAAGAGAAAAAAAAAAGACAAATGAAGAGAAAATGACTAGAAAGGGTGATAAGCATGTTCTTAGAGAAACACGTGTAGTGCAAGAAAACTTGATGAAAAATTTAGAAAGTCAGTCTGCACAAGAAAATCATCTTGAGAAAATTATAGAAAATGATAATGATGCAAACAACGATGATATTGATTGAGGAAATCGAAAACAACGATAAAAAAGAGAGATCTAGTTGTTGAAAGATGTCCCATTAGGAGGTTAATTTTAGATACCCTCGTGATGAACATGCTTTGTTATGAATATTTTGACTTTTTGAGTCAAGTTTTTAGGAAGGGCCTTTTTTTTTTACTTTTGCCCCGGGCACAAAAAAGATCAGGGCCGCCCCTGCGTATTTGCCATATCATTTTGGCCTGTCCTGAAGCGATACCGGTCCCCACAGGTATTGAGACTCTTTCCTGATCAATTCAGCAAATAAAAATTACAAAAACGAGAAAAATGGGAAACAAGATCAACATAATGGGTCAGTCCTGCCGAAGATCTACATGCCACATCGTGTCCGTAATATTTTTCTTATCAGCACACGAATATTTGTTATCAACACACTGTAAGTTTGTAATCTTTACCACTTGTCGAAGTTGTTTATCAATAAATTCAAAACGTTGATCCATCTTAATATCTTACTCAAAGCTAGTGATAATAGTTTTTTACTTTCCTAAATAAAGAACTCTGGAATCCGATCTGAAACCGTGGAAATTGCCAAAACCGATACTCATAAGAAGGATCTGGAACCGGTTTCGATAACAATGCTCAGAAACGTGATCTAAACATGAACGTAGAAAATAATAATTACGATAATACATATCAGAGACATCCATATATTTTACTTATTAGTGTTCCTTCGAAAATATTTGTGCTGTTAAAAGTATGTTTCTGCAGAGAAGTGGATCATTTAGAAATCTAGTTTTGTTGTTGTGGCGGTGGTGGTTGGTGGGGTGGCATAAACTCATTCTGATGCATAGTAGGGAGATAAGCGGGTTGTGTTTAGACCGGTTCATTGACTTGTCATTCAGGTAATGATCTTTTCCTTTGTAGGTTAAACATGAAATTACTATTCAAGTCCATTTGGGTTTCTTTAGGTTGGATCGGAAAAGATTGATCCATACGCGCCCCATTGGAGTTTCGGTAGGATTTTGAACCCCCTTAAGAAATAAATCTTGATGTGGGGTATGAATTGGTCTCAAATCACATCATTATTTGTCGGGTCATGGTCCTCCCAGTTCTACCATTATCGCTAATAGAGCTTACATTAGAGGATTCTTAGTTAAAGATGGTGTAATTGAAGGACATTTAAACATTTTCAACAACCAAAGTGTATGAAACATTCAAATGGCTTAGTACAATCGTTTCAAAAGCATATATCTCTACTCTTATAATGAGGCTTGGAAACGGCTAAAAATTGAGCCGTCTAAGTCGTATGTAAATACTTCACTAACTATTTTTTTAATAACTAGTGTTATTTATCTACCGAATATTATTTATTTACAACTAAACAATTCTAACTCAAGTGGTTAAGGTGGGAGTATTTTTCTTGGTTGCTTGAGTTCGATTCCTAGGAATGACAATATTTATAATAATTTTATATTTAAATTTTTTTATGCACGTGCAATACACGTGCACGTTACTAGTCTGGTATAATGCTTGTGATTATCCTTTAAATTCATGTTACTTCATTTGGTTTACTTGGGTTGTTTTTGGTTCAAGCCATTAATATAGTCAAATCTTCTGGCAGAGCAAGTACGAGAAAATTGATGCAATGGCCACATGGTGTCCATGTCAAACATGTACGGGACTCGAGGCAGACACCAAAATAACACACGTACACTAAAATCAGATGTTTATCTGTATATTGTTCTGTCATATTGTGTTTGTTCTCGAGACAAGGTGGAAATCAATTTACCCAAACATTACTTGGTCTATAGTCGAATAAAACTTATAAGAATTGTAAGTCAATTCACCCTGCCTTCCTTTTCTAATTTGTACATTTCTTTTCCTTGCAAACTATAGGTTGGACAAAGAAATGGTAGACTAAGAAAAGATAAGTTGGTTTTATTTGGTTCTTTAATCTATATATAAATTTATATGAAAATTACTCACGACGGGGTCTTACAAGGAATATCAGTGAAGGTTGTGCCTTACATGCATAAAATGATTGGAGTGATGGGTACTGTGAGTTCCTACATATCCTTGACAACCATTGTCAAACTTTCTAGTCCATAAAAGGTGCTTTCGGAGGCGAGTGTGTTGTCTCACTTTTGCATCATTTGTGGATTCATATATTATGAGATGTAATAATTAGGTAAACAATTCTTCAATGGGACGAGTAAAGACTTGGTAGGACAAGGTTTGTTAAATTTTTCCTAGTCTCATACTCGGGAACTTTTGAATATACTGTACATGTAAATGCTTAGGTATTGAATTTGTATCATTGTGTGTTCTCCCCTACAGGTGAAAGTCCTTTTCCTCATATTAGTGGATCTCTGTCGGAGAACAGCTGCTCACCCACACCCATTGCCTGCCTCCCAGGTTGGGGCCAATCAGATAATAATTCGTTTGCACTACATCGATGGGAACTACACTGTGGCACCTGAGATTGTAGAAGCATCTCTTGGGCCCCACATGCAGGTTTATCATACATTGCACTTAAGTTGTTTTTATATTGTCGATGATAGTAGTAGTATGAGCAAGTTTATTCTCAACTGAAATTCTGTAGATTGTTGTTTCATGGTTAAACCTAATCTCCTTTCACAAAGTTCATCCTTGCAACACCAAGCTTTAAACCTATTGCTTTTATGTGTGTTTTTGTTTGTCCAAGTTTGATGCAGGGTTTTATTTTACAAAGTGTCTTTTTGTCCTTTGTTTCTTTTTCTTTCAATGGGTTATAAATATTGAATGTCTTATTGTTGTTAATCATGGCATAAAACCATGCAGAACATGCCTCGTCCTCGAGGTGCTGATGCTGCTGGGCTTTTACTCCGTGAGTTGGAACTCCACCCTCCAGCTGAAGAATGGCATAGACGTAATATGTTTGGTGGACCCTGGTCAAATCCCGAAGATCTTGGTCCTTTGGATACCATTGCAAAGTCAAAGTTGGGTGGTTCCTCTGATCCCTCTAACCTGGAAGAAAGTTACAATGATTATTCGAGGACCCTCTGGCCAAGAAAGCGCAGATTGTCTGAGAGAGATGCAGCATTTGGCTTGAAGACTTCTGTTGGACTTGGATCATATCTTGGTATTATGGGATCCCGTAGGGATGTTGTCACAGCTGTTTGGAAAACAGGCCTAGAAGGTGTTTGGTACAAGGTTAGGTCCAAATCTCCTTTTCTTTTTCCTCATTTAAATACTTGGACTCAACATTATGGTTAACTTACACCTAATTTCAAAATTCAGAAGGTTCCACAGAAGTATTGCTTCTCTCACATTTTCTGATCATCTCTGGACCTGATACAACCCTCATTTATGAGAAACCTAGAATTGGTGGCAAGAAAAGCCTCCGTTTGGTCACTGTAGCTGACTTCCATGTGCAACGTAGGAGTAACCTCGAAATTCTCCTAGATTTTAAGATGATACGATTCACAGCGAACAATGCCCCTCTCTATATCACAAATAACTTGACTGACTGGAATACATTGTAGAAGTCCCAATGTCATATAGTTACAACCTTGCACACATACTCCATTAAGTCAACAAAATCACAACAGAAACTACTTTAACTTCAAGAATTTCTAAAACTCTTATTTCCTTCTATATAATGGTGAAAACTGACAATTTTGGTGACGGGGACTAGGAAAGAGAAGTATTCTTGGATATGTATGCATACACCCACATGCTTATGGACATTCAGCTAATGTGTGTGCATCTGTATGTGTACTTTGCACGCTAAATTGAGTGGGGGAGAGCGTGCAGGGTTGGGGGGGATTTAATCGCCACCAATGGGCTGCTCAACTTAATATGCATATTCACCAAAAACTAAGGTGGTCGTATCACTTAAAATAACATTAAATTCCTCAACTCATGGTCTACATAATTAAATCAATACCATATTGTAATGTTTAAGTTGTTTCCAAGGTTCTTTACCTATTTGTTGGGTGATTATGTATTTAAGTTTATTTTTATCGCAGTTTAATGAGATGTCTGTTGGAGATAATATAATGCCCACAACAGTTCTCATTATTTGCAGTTTTTGTTTCCATCTAAGAGAGTTACCATATTTATGACTGGCTTCAAACTGACATGGTCATCTAGTTGGTTCGTAAGCAAAGAATACGGGAAGGAGGGGGCTGCATTCAAACCCAAAAGGCTAGTTGGTAGGTTCCGGAATCTCTCTTACTCAGCAGCCATGGATAACTGAAATATTTTCACCGGTGTAACCTTTCCGAATCTCTCCTAGGACCTGGATTGATCACATGATATGTGAATGACAATTTTTTAGTTATCTTGTATTTTAATCATTCTATAGCTTCAGAAACCAAGTGAAGCACATTTCTGGCTCAGGATTTTCTTGCACATGCACGTATGCATGTAGACAATTTACATTCCATATCAGGTTATTTTGTTCAAATATGATAGCAGGCAGAAGTCTACAACAGGCCATAGTAATTTGGCAAGTCGGCAAAAAAGAAAGAAAAAAAAGGATAAGCGCATATCATGAATTTGGTTTAGTAACTCCAGGTATATATATCTTTAAAACTGAGGATATGTTATAATTTACATGTAGTTTAAATGTGGTAGATTGCGACCAATAGTGTGGATAGTCGATTTCCCTATTCATGTTATTTGATTGATCGGCTTTTAACCCATCTATAGACCTTCTGCAAGCTCTTTGCCTGACTTCGTTAGGTCTTCTCATCTGCTAAAATTATTATGTTTCCATAAATCCTGGTGATGATTGAACATGTAAGTTGGTCTTTTTATTTTCGTTGTACACTTTGCTTTGGTTGATTGGAATCCCCCCTTTTCCTCTTTCCATGCAGTGCATTCGATGCTTGCGGCAGACCTGTGCATTTGCACAGCCTGGAGCACCCAACCCTGCAAATGAACGTGAAGCATGGTGGATCAGTCGCTGGGCTTATGGCTGTCCAATGTGTGGTGGAACGTGGGTGCAAGTTGTTTAGCTCCCAGTGAGAGTGACTTCAACAATTGATTGAAAGGGTCTAATTTTTACAGGTGCCCATAGTTCTAGTTGGTTAATTGAGTATTCATCGAATGATGTACACATAAAAGGATATAGTCCAGAAGAGAAATTGTAGGAATATTCTTTCCCGAGGAAAGAAGAAATTTTCTGCTAATAGTCTTTTCTTATGACGTGGTTAGGCTCGGGATGGATGGCAATGATCTCATTCATCTGGTCTCTTTTCGACTATTGTGTTCATATGCAGCATAATAATGAGCTAGTATTAAGTGGATTCTTGATCAGAATCTGAAGCTAGCTCAGTTATTGTTTTTTTTTTATTTACAATTTTCTCTCGCATTGTCTAGTGTTGTCTCATTTTGGCAGAGGTTTAGTTTCTGTTTGTCATGTGCTCGTCTTATGTGAGTTTTTATTTGTCGTGTGCCTATGTGACAAAACTCTTTGCAGGCATGTTTGTGAATCTTCCACTTATTGAAAATGATGGCAATGCGTTAATGAACATTCTAATAGCCACCAGTGCGTTATTGGGAAGGTTCTGCATTGGAGTCTTGGCTTCAATGAGGAGGAAAAAAGGAATATATATATATATATATATATATATATATATATATATATATATATATAAACGGGATACGAGTCGTAGGCTCATATTCCTATGAGTCATGTACATGTGGGCTCATATGAATGGATTTTTACATTCCATACCCATATGCATTAAGTACACTTCATTCCTATTGGTCTACACGTGCATTAGTTCATATAGAAATATGAGCATATGACTTATATATATATATATATATATATATATATATATATATATATATATATATATATATGCGGTGATACATACGGGATTTTGTACACGTTGGATTGTCATTTGTGTTAATTGTTCCATATCTTTTTCGCGATTTGATTGCGAGTCCGTCTGTCTAGTCAGGGAGGTTATTATCTTTTCTCACTACCATAAGAGCCTGTTGAGTTTGAGTTTGGTACCGCTAAAATATTATTTGGCATTAGCATAATTTTTGACGCGGTGATTGGTGTCTTATAAAGACCATGTCTTTTTATACAGTAAAATACTTTAGATATAAGTTTGGGGTATTTGGAGGGAGAAATGTTCCGTAGTGTGGATGTCAAAATTTTGCCAGTGTGTGTGCGGAATTTTGGTGACTTTTGTTAGCTAAACTAGGTTTAGGTTAGGGTTAGTTTTTTAGGATTAGAGTTGGGGGTTGGCAGTTTGGTTTTGTAGACAAGGTTCATTTCTGACTTATTTAGTAAAACACTATTGCAATGGTTTTTAAACGTGCGTTTGACTAGCAGTCAAGCAATATTTGGCGGTTACATTTTAATCTTGGGTAAGTTGAATACTTTGCGTTTTCCATTGATTACTCCAAATTATTTTGGCCAACTCAAAAAAAGGTTTTGCTGAATAAAGGCATCTCAAATCTATACATATCGACAAAGTAAAATGATATATGTTTCAACTACCTCCTGACAAGTCGTCTGTTATCTCTACGATATTTAGTTTTGAGATGTAGTCGCGTCTCCTTTGGACAGTATCCTCCACCGGGCTCCTCCACAGCGCATTTGAATCACCATCCTCTTGTTAATCATTCCCTTGAGTGTGGATCATTCCTGATGGAGTCGTTAATATTTGTATATAGTATCGAAAACCAAAGTCTTTGAACAACTATAACGTGTCAGTTTGTTTAGAAGTGTCACAATCCTTTCGAGAAGTGCTACCCTCATTGGTCTGCCAAAAAGTGTCCTTATCACCCTGATGTAGTGGATACAGTTCGGATATATGCATAATACCGTATCAGTCTTGTCCTCACATAACATATATACAGATACAATAAAAATATAGTTCAAAAATAACAATCAATTGGTCACAGATGCAAAGACTAAATTCTTATACGACGACACTTAAATCTTACCATGAATTGAGAATAGAGTCATATTTATATTTGCAGATCAGGACCGCCCATGAGCCCATAGGGCCCCAGGCGAATTCTTGAAATAGGGCAAAAAAATTAGGCTAATTATAAGGGCACTACTACTTTTACTTGGGGCTAGCCCAGGATTGGGGCTAGTCCATTAATGAGCAAAGTTTACTCACACTAGCCCATTAGTTTACTTATACTAGCCCACTTTAAACCCTTCTTCCCAAACCCTCCCCACCCCACCGGAGCCCTCCCCCCTCCCGCCGTCCTCCTCCGCCTCCTCTCCCGTCCTCCACCGCAGCCTCCCGTCGCTGCCTTCCGTCACCGTCGCCGTCGCCGGATTTTTAGAAGAACTGTCAAAATAACAGCACACAGGAAACCAAAAAAGAAAATAAAAAAAATAGAAGAACTGTCAAAATTTGACATATATGTTGATTTTTAGGACTGTCAAAATTTTGACAGGTGACAGTCCTACCAAATGGAAGTACTGTTAAAATTTTGACAGTCCTAAAAATTCAACATATATTTTTAGGACTGTCAAACTTTTGACAGTCCTACCAATTGGAAGGACTGTCAAAATTTTGACAGTCCTAAAAATGTATGTTGAATTTTTAGGACTGTCAAAATTTTGACAGTCCTACCAATTGGTAGGACTGTCAAAATTTTGGCAGTCCTAAATTTTTTGACATTGACAGTCGACAGTCTAAAAATCATGATCTAAAAATTTTGAATGTCAAAATTTGACATATATGTTGATTTTTAGGACTGTCAAAATTTTGACAGTTCTACCAATTGGAATTACTGTCAAAATTTTGACAGTCCTAAATTTTTTTTCTTCTATTAATTTATTTTTGTTAATTGTTGGGGAGGCCAATTTCAAAATATCCTTTAAATTTCTATCCTTAAAATTTGTTAAAGTATTCTGTTATTTAAAATAGTAAATTTATTATTGGTACATTAAATATTTTGTAAAATTTTTTTTTTTTTACCAAAAGTAAAATTTGGAGTTCGAAACATCATTTTTTTGCGATTCTAAAAATTTGGGAAGTCCGTCAAACGGTGAAACGGTTTATCCCGAAGTACTTTTCCATACGGTCATTTTGGCACAAACTAGAGCTTGTTTCGATCTCCCAGTCAAAAGTTATGATACTTTAAAGTTTTATATTTTATATTTTTGCCTGTAATATGTACGTCTTACTTCGGATGAAAATTCTCTCTACACGAATTGTGTTCTCGTCGAAAACATACAAATCGATCTATTGTGTGACGAAAAACGATTTGAAAACAAATAGTTATGGCCGTTTGAAGTCTAATCGACGGCAGACGTAATATTCGTACGATAGATTTTTTTTTTTTTTTTTGGGTTCAATGTTAACATATTTTATTTTGGATGTTAAACTAAATTAAAAAAAATCAAAATCCAAAACTAACTAAATAGAAATAAACTAAAAAAAAAATCCTGACAATTAAAATGAGGACTGTCAAAATTTTGACAGTCCTCATTGTTTGTGGGACTGTCAAAATGCTGACAGTCCTAGTTTTATATAAAATTTTCAGTGGGTTAAAATTAGGACTGTCAAAATTTTGACAGTCTACATAGCTTGTGGGACTGTCAAAATTATGACAGTCCTTCCAAGTGGTAGGACTGTCAAAATTTTGACAGTCCTGATTATAACAGTCCCGAGTTTGGACTAGCCCCAAGTAACTTTTAGGATGGCAAACTTGTAATTTTTTGTAAATTTCTAATGGGCTAGCCCCGAGTAAAATGTGTAGCGTCCTTATAATTTGCCAAAAATTAACCAAAATAAAACCAAAATGACTGAAAAAAATTGTAGCCAACAAGAACTGAATCAAATACATATAATGTAAAAGTTAACATGTGAACCACTGCACTACAACTCTTTTGAGATAAGGGTGACATATAGTACATGATGTTTAGATACATTAATGTTGGTGCTCCTTTAGTGTTTGGGTCCTGAGACGTGGTTCAATCTGTCCTGGGCCACAGCCGTCCTTGTTGCTGAGACGTCGTTCAATCTGTCCTGGGCCACAGCCGTCCTTGTTGCAGATATTTTCTTCAAGTTGGGATGAGTAGGTTCTGACTGTCAGCTGATATTCGTTCAAAAGAGAGTGGCCAACCAGTAGTATTCACTGCTCCAGCTTGGATTTGCTTCTTCTCCCCTCATTGATTCTCTCATTGCCTCTTTTGTTCCTTGCAAGTGCGAAGGTTCAAAAACAGATGTTTCTCATCTGGACAATCAACTGGATCGCTCACTGCACTTTTTTTTTTTTAGCAAAAGTGTGTAGCAATATTTTCCTTTTTATCCTTTTTCATTTTGAAGATTTTTTTTTTACAGTTTTGTTTTTCTTCATTTTTTAAGAAAGTTTTTTGTTTTTTTCATTTTTTTAAAGATATTTGCTCTTTTTTATTTCTCAGTTTTTTTTTTTATCCTTTTTTTTAATTTTATTTTTCGAGAATATTTATATATTCACCAAACATAAAAATATATTTTTTTCAGAAAAATTAATTACCGAAAATTTAATTTTCGAAAATATAGAATTCCTGATTATATAGTACCCTTTTTTTCCAAACGCCTCTTTGGGGTCTGTTTGACAATTATTGGGTAGTAGTTATGGGATATTTTTAAATTACTGGTTATGAGTAGTTATGAGGGGTCCAATTTTAGACGGTTTTAAGTAGCGGTTTTTAATCCAATCTAATCTATGAACAATAACAAGTGATTTAGAAAGTTTTTAAAATAATAGAATTACTTATATCATACTAGTTACTTTCACGTGCGTTTTACGTAACAACAAGAAAAAAAAACTATGATGTTATTAAATTTTTTAGAAATTTAAATTATCTTAGAATATTTTAAATATAATTTAATTTTGATTTATTTTAAATATATTTTTAGATTTTTGGGTATGTGTTTAGTTAGATAATAATATTTAGTTAGTTTAAATATAATTTAAATAAAGAATATATTTTATAATTTGTTATATATTAAGGTAATTAGAAGAATTTTATGTTTTTAAATTTTTTCCAACTACGTAAGGAGGGAACTACGGTAGATAAAAAGTTTTTAAATTTTTTTAAATTAATAAGTGAGGTCGTTTCTAAGTCGTATTATAATATTAAAGATATATAAACAAAAGTACTTCCGATATGCACTCATATAACTTGCAAGTATAAAATGGTTTGGCAAATAGTATAAATATTGAGAGCAAAACATTCACTACTACATCATATGGAACGTAAATTTTATGACAATTATTCACTACCACATCAAATGGATCGCAAAATAAAAAAAATAAAATTCATCTTTTGAAGAAGCAGCCATGTCAGATGGAACCTAAAGGGAAATAAAGATGAGAAAGAAGAAATATGGTAGGATATTAGTAGTTGTAGTTATATTTTTTTTGATAAGGATATATAAAAAAAAGAAAAAAGAAACCCTCAAAATATTTCGATTCAGAATGTTTATTAAGACACTTAAAATTACACTATAATGCTTGACAATAATATTATCACTGGTTTGGTCGACTCAAACCCTCAAAATATTTCGATTCAGAATGTTTATTAAGACACTTAAAATTACACTATAATGGGGAGGAGGAGGAGGAGGAGGAGGAGGAGGAGGAGAGAGGGTTTGAGTCGACCAAACCAGTGACTCAAGAAAGAATTTTTTTGAACACTTCATAAACAGTTGATTCAAAAAATTCCTCTAAAACCAGTGATAATATCATTGTCAAACAATTCCTTATGAGTTCGAGAAAATGATAGGAAAAGAAATCATTTCCTTCCTTCTTCTTCTTTTTCTTTGAAAAACTATAATTTTCATAATTGTTTTTTTTTTACTCGAAACTTTATGCACATATAATACGTTTCCGTGATTCGATTTACTAATCTTCTGTCATCCAGTCAAGATCTCATACTTCTCTTCGATAACCGCAAGAGCCACTCGAATACGATAAAAAAAAAAAAAAAATTCCTTGAGATAGGTGGGATAACTAATTTTTCTCCCCATATCTTTCTTTCTTTAAGATGTTAAGCTCATTTTCTTGGCATCCACCCTAATTCCGGCCGCGGACTGCATAGGATCCAACTCATAAGTACCTGGAATGATATGGAGCAGCTCTAACCCACCCCCCCCCACCCACCCACCCCCACATCTCCCTCTCTCTATATATACTATGTTCCTTCCACTGGGATGGATCGATCTATCTATCAATCAAGAGTAAGCAAGAGTTAAGTTGAGAAGAATAGTTTGTCATGGCCGAGTTTGAGAAGCAGCTGAAGAGCAAAGCAAAGGAGCTGAAGCATATGTGGAACAAGGTGAACAAACTGGTATTTGAATATATTCAAATTATATGTTTCTAGAAATTGTACAATATGATTATTATATACAATTATTAGTCATGCTACTTTTGGTTTGGTAAGACATTAATGTATACAGCTTGCCATATTATGGATCTACAACTACTCCATCGAGGGGCTGGGCTCCAGTGATTTTTTTTATATTTTTTTTTAAGTATGCTTCATGTAATGTTTTAGTAGTTGTTTAGTAGTATACTTCGTGTAATGCTTTAGTAGTAGTTTAGAAAGTATGTTTCATGTAATGTTTTGGAAGAAGAAAAATAGTTGCTTAGTAATATTGCAAATGATTTTGTAGTTAAACGTTTTCAAAGAATAAAAACGCATAGAGAACAACTGTGAAATGTAATACTTTATTGCATAAAAACAGCACTATTTAATATAATATAATATTATTATATCTTAAAAATTTTTTTTTGGGGGTGTTGCTTACGAACCATTTATGATTGTGCCGTCAGTGGATTGTAATCCTCGATCCGCCAATGTTATCAATCGATATTAATGTATACAGTTACCATATATACAATATTAATATATACAACTGCTACATTTTCAACCAAGCTATTCTAGGAAAAATATTAATACATACAATTATGATCACTTGAATGCTGATTTATTTATTTATTTATTTATTTTTCCAAGGGTATGAAGATGGTGGGAGAGTCATGCAAGAATGGCTGGCACAAAGTCAAGAACATCAGGGGCTGAGCCTTCATGAGCTTATCGACTACTCTCTTTATTTTGTGTTTTTATTTTTCACTATGTAACATGTTTTCTGCAAGAGTTATGGATTCTATAGAAAGAATATTGTAAGCACATATGTTTTATTATGGAGTCCTTAAATTTGGAATCGGACTCTTTGCTGATCCTGTTTCTTTAGTTGTTGCTTGTAAAAAGTTTAAACAAGGATATCCGGAAAAGAAAAAAAAATCACTACATGAAAAGCATGAGATTTTTTAACTCATTGGTTCTTGAATACAAAACAAATCAGAAATTCTACCAAGCAAATGTGGCTCAATTCATAATCTAAATCTTCGTGTCCAACTCTCGCCCAATATATAACTAAGAATATGCTAGAGAGTCCTGGGGACGGTCTTGACCCAAGACAGACAGTCAAGAATCCAAAGACTAAAGGAGCACCAACATAGTTCTATCTAAAATAGAACTAGTATTTACCATGGACCATTTTTATCACAAAATAGTTGTGGTGTAGTGGTTATCATGTTAAACTTGCATGCTAGAGGTTCTTAGTTCAATTATTGATGGTAATAATATTCTTTAAATTTTATTTTATTTTTTTATATTATTTATGGGTGGCACATTTTGGAAGCTCGTCTCGGACCTCCATGAGCTTAGAACCGGCCCTGGAGAGTCCGAAAAAATGTCACAAATAGATTTGAATTAAGTAACATTGCAAAGGCATAAGGATAATAGGGTCGAGATATCCTCGTCCTCCGAACCGGACTTGAGGGTCGCACGGGCATAATGATAGTAGGGTCGAGATATCCCCTCCCTCCGAACCGGACATGAGGGTCTTCCCTCATATGGCTCTTTGCAGGGGAATCTCCTGATCCGGAGATTGGACCTAGCTATAAGAAGAATGTTCGATATAAATAACTCACTTCTTGGTCTTCAACCCCTCGGTCACTACGAGCGCCACCCCACTCTAATTGGAAAATGTAAGTATATTAAAAATTCCAAAAATGGATGTTTGGTCTCAAATGTCAAACACCCTACAATGTTCATTACTTCAATACATCAACTTATGACCCTCTAAGCCTCAACTAATTTTAGTTAAATAGGCTATGACGCCCTTTGTTAATCCGAGTACTAACTTGGATATCAGAAGGAAGAAATCTTCTTCTTCCTTAGCGTACGTGCTTTTGGGGACAACTCATGTGCTTGATATATAGGACTAAGCCGTCCTTCGTTCTCTATTGTCAGCTCGTCCTCAGTCCCCGTTTCTGGCTGGTCGTCATCAGAATTTTCTGTCTCACTTTTTTGCTTGGCTCCAAGTAGCAACATATTTGTATTACAACCCTTGGAGGGATCTCCTCCCTCGGTTCTCTCGACATCTACAACCCTCCATAGAAGAAGTATCTCGCTCCCCTTACCTCTCTATCGGGAGAACTGGTTGAGAGGCATGTCTTACCCTAATCCCCTCCCTCGTGTCATCAGGATTAGGCAAGGTGATCGACTGGGATACCGAACATGATGGGGTAGCTAGCAAAGGAATCAACCCGACCTGGACTTTCAATTCCTCCGGAAGAGGGAGGCCAATAGGTCGAACTATTGTCTACAAAGACGGTCTTATCTTCGGAGACAACAATTAAACCTAATGACCTCCCTCTTCAGAATTTGTAGATTCGTAGGCATGAACTGCTTCCATCCTCATAGCCGAGCTTCACTAAGCACCAAAGTATTTGAACCACTCTAACGTGTAAATTTGTCGAGAAGTGACCTCGCCATCCTGCCGAGAAGTGACCTCGTCAGCCTGCGAAGAAGTACCCTCATTGGCCTGCCAAGAAGTGCCCTTATCAGCCTGACGTAGCAGATACAGTTCGTATATATTCATCTACCGTACCGATTTTATACTCAAATCACATATACATATTATAGAGAGAAAATAATTGATTGATTTACTTCCAAGAGAGGGGATACATATATATAGGAGGAGGCTAGCCTCCTCCTTATTTTCTATCCGATGTGGGACTAAATAAGTCTCCCATGTCACACCCGATTCCAGATTTAGTATTTCTTGAATTTCTAGAATTTAATTTTTTCGATAATGTAATCCTGCTGTATTTGTTCATGTTGGTTCCTGTCATTTTATTTATTGTTTTATTGTTCTTGTTGTTGAGAGAGACTACCCGAGACTAGTAGAATATCCATTGACATTGTCATAGACCCGGTTTAGACCCGCATGTAGAATGAACATTTGATTCGGTTCATTTTGGGTGAACACATGACTAAACCCTCTTTCTCTCCTCTCTTAGTATATATATGAGCTTTTCTCTCTCTCCTTTCTTTCTTCTTCTTCATTTTTATTTCCTTCTTCCTCCTCTCACTTAAGCTTCTTCTAACCCTAGCCCTAAGGAAAAGTTGCTGTGACTTGGACCGTGAGAAGTAGAGGCTAGGAGCCACCCAAGGCAAGTACATCTTGCTCAATGGTGAAGTCATAAATTTTCAGATATATATATATATATATATATATATATATATATATATATATATATTGTTTTAAAAATGTATTTGATAAAAAATGTTCTCCTTGAGTTGCTGATCATGTTTAGTTCTTGGAGTTTTGGATTTTGATGTATAGATTTTTGTAGATATGGGTTTCAAGTTTAGGGCTTTTTATGTGTTCCATGAGTTTTTCTTGGTTTTGATCTATTTAATGTATAGATTTTTTGTAGATATGAGTTTCAAATTTAGGATTTTTTATGTATTCCATGAGTTTTTCTTGGTTTTGATCTATTAAAACTTAGTGTTTTTGAAAACTAGTGGTTTCTTATGTTAGAGCATTTCATTTCGTGTAATTTGACTTTTGTTTCACTTGATTTGGAGTTAAAATAAAATATTTATGAAAAAAATAAAATTTTGGTTTTTGGAGCTTTCGGCCATGACTGAACCCGCTGTTGGAGAAGACGAAGTCTTCATACGACCAACGAGCTATGCGGATGAGAGTGCTATGCGGCCCGATAGGGTTATGCGGCTTGAACTCTTGCCGCATACTGACAATATGTGTCCATCTTGTTGGACGCATGACTGCTTATTTACACAAGTGTCCTTGAACACCTTGTGTTTTCACTCGCTGAACGAATAAAAATTTCTTTAAGTCCAAGAGGGGCGTTTATGCGGCAAGCAATTTATGCGACAGGAAATTCATGCGGCCATGAGCTGTTTTCCTTGAACACATGACTCTGAACTGTTTGGCACATCTTTTTATGATTCTTGTCTTTTTTTTCTGACACACTTTTTGGCCTGTCACATCAGTCACTTTATGTCACTTCACTGGCACTTGCCCCTAGGAGTAGACTTTATCCCTGAGCATGCGGCAAGTGGGTCCATGCGGCAATTAGGTGCATGCGCCAATTGAGTCCATGCGGCAATTGGGTGCATGCGTCCAGTGGGTGCATGCGGCAAGTGAAGTCCATGCGACCAGTGGGTGCACGCGGCCAGGAATTCTTGTGTGCATTTTGTGTTCCCTTTAATTATGTTCTTTTAGTAATTATTTTAGTGATTATTGTTGTGTGCTTTCTTATGTCGATACAAGTTTATGTTACCAGACAAGTTTTGCATATAAGTTCACGAGACAAGTTTATGTACAAGTTCACAATCCTTACAACACCATGTAAATGTTTGTGTATGAAAATTTATTGCATTTGGCATCGGACAATCGAGTGTGAGTATTGTCTAGTGTATCTTGTGTCGCAAATATGATAACTCATGAAAAGCTTGTATTTGTGACTCGCCATTTTAGGGAGTTCTCAAGTGTCCACGACTCGAGAACTTAAAATAATTTAGTAATGATTAAACAAGATAAGTTTCGCCTAGAACATTGAGAGAAAAAAATATTGCGCTACCGGCTACCCCGATCCCTAAGGGCCCCATGCGACATAGACAACCCTGCTAGGCAAGGGCTCCATGACTGACCAAGTTTACGCGTGTTACGACACTTACAAGACAAGTTTATATACAAGTTTATGTTATAAAACAAGTTTATGATTGCAAGTTCAAGTTTATGCTTTGAGTTCAATTTCTGTTTGTGACAAGTAACAAGTTATGTTGTTGTATGGTTGAATATACATTTAAATTTACTAGACAAGCGTACCCTTGGCCATCCGGGTTAACTACAGTGTTGGTGGTAGCAATATTCTTAAAACATGCATTTAGTAATTAATGTCTGTGACAACTCTAGCTAGTTAATCGTAGCAAGCCGTAAAGTTGTTTGACCGTTCGATGAATGATGTTACTTTCATTATAGCTCGTTCTTCTAGTTTTATTTTCTTTTGGCACGTGGTTAGGGTGCTAAGTTCTGCTCGGGTGAAGGTCTGCAACCCCGATCCTTGTTTGGTTTAAGGGTTGTGGTCCCGATTCAGAGTAGTTCCTATGATCTCTTGCCGCTCGTCGCCTTACTTTCATTTTTTGCACTTATTATTAGTTCTTTCAGTGTTATTCTAGAGACAAGTACGTTGGTACCGTATGAGTCTCGATCTGTATTTATTTCTTATATGTCTCTTTCTGCTTATGTTGTGATATGGTTGGTCTATCATCTCGAGCTCCTTTGTGGTACTTGTTGCTTGGGGTTCTGATCCCACTGGCTTTGCATGGCCAGGTTACCCCGAAGAGAACCAGGATCCATCGCGCTTCCAGCACGATGGCTCGCACTCGTAGGACTGCGACCGAAGCTCGCGAGTGAGTTTTCCTTCTTTTACCCCTCGTCTTGATTACTCCTTTTTGTGGTATTTCGCAAGGGAAAGAGTTAGCTCCTAATATTTTTGAGACTACGGCCAACATGATGTATATATTAGACCATGGTTGATATATTTGATCATGTATTATTAAACTCTGCTAGTGCAGCATTTTGTATTCACTAGCTTCATGATCATATGCGACATATAATTTGGGATGCCTCTTTACTTTCATATATGATATACTCTTGTACTTGTGTTATTGAATTGAGATAATAGGATTTGTCGGGCTTAGGACTGACGTCATAGCATGCTAAAGTTCATCCATCTGTCTTCTAGACAACTTTAACACATTGTGACTTACTTCGGTAATCTGCAAGGTGCGATTGGCTATGTCAGTCCCCGTATTTATTCAGTATTCTGGGAGTGGGATATGACACCCCATAACTCAACACTCCCCTTCAAGATGGACGATAGATATCAATCATCCCCATCTTTTAACAAAAGGTATCAAACTCTCTTGGACATAAACCTTTAGTTAAACAATCAGCTAACTACTACGCTGATTTCACATAGCTCAAAGTCAAAACTTTTCTATTCAGTTGCTCCTTGATGAAGAACCGATCAATCTTAACATGTTTGGTGTGACCATGCTGAACTGGATTGTTTGCAATATCAATTGTTGATTTGTTGTCACACCAAAGTTGCAGGGAGTCTCCTCTAAACAAATATATCTCAGCCAACAAGCTCTTCACCCACATTATCTCGCATAGGCTAACTGCCATAGC